>OX439483.1:426201166-427401166 GCA_949320155.1 Melangyna quadrimaculata | reverse complement strand
TACCTATACAAAGAAAAAGTTGAATAGATCATGAACTTTTTCATGCACGGGCGTTTCATACACCCACTTTTTATCAATTATTATCATTTAAATGGAGCACTTCTAACTTACGAAAATTGGTAGAGGGGTAGGGCTTGTAGTACATACAAAAGTCATACACTTAAAACTTACTTTTCCTTATGAGGCTCTCATTGGGCGTCTGTTCCACCCACTTTTCCTGATAAAAAGAATCTTTGCAAAAAGTAGTGAAATCACACCACACACATAAATGTTTGATTTATTATTTTTCTTTTAAAATAGAAGCCAAGTTCTTCTATTACAAAAACCTTCGCGTAACAAGTCAGCCGCAAAAAAGTAGTGAGATCTAAAAGTACGCCAAGTTCTAAGTTTATTAGTGTTAAATATCAAATATTTTAAGTAGACTTATATGGAAGAACCTCAAAATTATCAGATAAATCTGTTATTTAATGATTACTGAGACTGACTTATGCCTCTAAAACAGATGTGCAGCTTTTTCCATGCAGCGAATTTAAATTACACAGGTTCTTATGGGAGCAGATTCACTCAAAGTCTGCATTCAGCGCAGCGCTGCACGATGTCTCTATTTCTAAATTTGCTGCCTAGTTTCATTGCAGCCACAACTGAAAAACGAACATTTCTAAATAATTGCTATTTGGCATTACTCATATTGACATCACCTGCCATTCTTTCAAAAAATTTGTTTGTGTTGGTGATTTTTGTTTAAGAATCCATGAAGCCGGCGTTGCCAACCTACCATTGTCCAACGAAGAAAATCTCATTCCAACACTATTGTGTGACATCGGCAACGCTGTGCTTTCATGTATTTGTTTGACATAACTATGCATCATGAATGTCAGAAACTATGCACATGTGTTCCGTGAGCAGCTCTGCATGCAGAGATGCGTGCAGACTCGCTGCACATCTGTTTTAGCCATTAAATTGAGTTGGTTTACTTGGCAAGTTTTCTATTATTACCTAATAGTCCGGTCAGGAATTAAAACCCGTGTGTTTTTTTTTGGGGAAGTTTTGTTTATGATTGAAATTTATTTATGATATGATTTAGGTGCAATTTAGCCTGGGAGTTAGTTCTGAAATTTTGGCGTTTAGCCGCATTTTTGGAAATGGCGCCCAACGTTCCTAATATGAGAAAACTGTCAAACTACTTAAACAATTTTGTTTGTGATTAAGGTGTCGTTGTGTTGGTCTGACAAAATTACCATGACCCGCACCCCCCATTAAATAATTATTTTAATAAAGCATTTTTCATACAATTTTTGCTCTTTTAAAATCGCTACAAAAGTGACTTAAAAAATAAAATAAATACTATAACGACAATTTACGATAGTTAAGGGTTCCAAGTATGTGTACAAAAATTTGCGGCAGCTTAAATGTCTAACTTTGACCACAGCATTGATGCAAACATTTCGCGGTGCACTTATTTAACATTACCTCTCATGCCGAACCTATCAGAGCGATTTGAATAGGGTTTCAATATTTTATTTTGTAATTCCCTAGGCCTAGAGTATTTGAATCCACATTAACAGTACAATTGGACCATTTTTTATCTGTCAGTTTAGCGCTTCAAAACTACTCTGTTTTTTACAGCTTTTTTTCTTTTTTTTCTGAAAAATATAACACCAGAAAGTTTTTAATAAATGTCCTCTTGTGGAGAATTTTATAACAAACAATGTTGCAATGTTTTTTTTCTAAGATGCATGTTTCCAAAGGAGTGAATAATGCACTTTCTCGCACGTTTTGATTTCCCCTGCAAATATCACACCTTTTTGAGCGGGAGCAACCTCTATTCTCTTTGTTTATATTATTTCTGATCGAATACCACAAAAATCTAAGATACTATATGTAACATAAATGCAAAAATCTAATTTGCCTGGACTTAGAAAAAAAAAACATTGAAATAAATTTGTTTGTTATAAAATTCTCCACAAGAAGACAATTATTTTAAACTTTCTGGTATTATATTTTTGGTGCTATACAGCGTTGGCGTGAAAAAAAATCTGTACAAAACAGAGTAGTTTTGAAGCGCTAAACTGACAGATAAAAAATGGTCCAATTGTACTGTAAATGTGGACTCAGATACTCTAAGGAATTACAAAATAAAATATTGAAACCCTATTCAAATCGGTCTGATAGGTTCGGCATGAGAGGTTATGTTAAATAAGTGCACCGCGAAATGTTTGCATCAATGCTGTGGTCAAAGTTAGACATTTAAGCTGCCGCAAATTTGTGTACACATACTTGGAACCCTTAACTATCGTAAAGTATAATTATAGCATTTATTTTATTTTAAGTCACTTTTGTAGCGATTTTAAAAGAGCAAAAATTGTATGAAAAATACTTTATTAAAATAATTATTTAATGAAGGGGGGGGGTGCGGGTCATGGTCTTTTCGTCAGACCAACACAACGACACCTTAAACACAAACTAAATTGTCTTCATAGTTTGACAGTTTTCTCATATAAGGAACGTTGGGCGCCATTTTCAAAATAGCGGCTAAACGCCAAAATTTCAGAAATGACTCCCAGGCTTAATTTCACCTAAATCATGTCATAAATAAATTTCAATCATAAAAAAAACTTCCCCCCAAAAAACGCACGGGTTTCGGTTTCCTGACCGGACTATAACTATACTCAATTTGGAAATGAAAACTTGAACTTGGCTTCTTTTTTAACATTTATATTTTTGGTGTGATAAACCTAGCCCTATATAGACTATTTATGGACAAGACACTTATAGCAAGTTGAAATAAGAGATTTCGTTACAAGAAATGTTGGCCAACGATGAATTGTGCTCTCCCACTGTTCTTTCATTTGGGATTTAATGCGGGCCAGTTGGTCCCGGTTAGGTTGTAATAATTCCAAACATTGTGAAATGCGATTATATGAATATAAATTGCAAATTCTCCCCACCTTGCTTATCATAAATTAAAATGTTTTTTTTTACAAATATTAATTTATGCACATGAATTTGGCAGCTTCTGTATTTCCACAGACAGGATGCGAAATTTATATATACAGCCGCTAACTATTATGCCATAAAATATATTTACACGCGTAAATTACTATAACTTTCTCTTTATGCGGACTTTTTTGGCATTGGGGATGAGTCTTAGGCCTGGTGGGGTCGCTACGCTATGTATTGCTTGCTACCCAACAACCACCACCACCGTTAGTGCCCATGAATTGTGAAATTATCACGGAAATTATAATTTTCCATTTCACTTTCGTTTCCCTTTCCCTGCCTCAATGGTGCGATGAAGGAAAAATAAAGGGGTAAGAGTCATCATGCGATATGGAGAGAAATCTAGCAAAGTGATTAAAATTATCGCACGAATATCCTTGATGATATTTTTAATCCACCACCCAGATGGGGGCTATGATTTTAATGAATTTTCTGGAAATTTATAGAGTTGCAAGAATCCAAGGATATACATAACTATACAAGTTGTACGTTTGGAAAATATGCATATGGCCTCCGAATGATATCATTATTTCTGTTTAATTATGCCTTGCTGTCTTGCAAAGCCACGACTGTGCTTTGTTTGTGGTTTACCAGAATGTGTTTCTGTAACGGCTGCTGCTCCCTATGAATTTATCGCAAGATTCACTAGAAAAAGTCTGTGCTAAAAATCTTTCCGCCAAAAACCAACCGCAGCGCAGGAAGGAAGAAGAAGTAGCAGAAGAAGTGTTGAACGCGACATTTTATTGCGTTTTAAATTGCCTCCCATGGGTTATGTCATGCGGAGTCAAGGCGGGGAAGGGGGAAAATCTAACTCGGAAAAGATACAATCGCAGTGTAAAGTTCAATATAGCTGGGAATAAAGTTGTGCTTTACCACAAGAAGTCCACAGGATAAAGGAAGGCATTTATTTACTCAACCAAACTGTGCCGATAAAAAAAAACTCATCGATGTGCGAGCTAATTTTATGGCATTCTTTTTATTGACACGTTGTACTTTGAATGCTTTTTATGTTCGGGTATTTTATTTTTTTTATGACGCCCTCTCTATTAAATTTGACGCCGCGCCGCAAGTCCGATTTACGTATGCGGTTATAAAAAAGGACATTCTTGTTATCGTGCAATTTAAAGGATTAGTGACGCGCGTAAAAGTGTAACTCAATTTCAATGTTCTATGTGAATTTTGCAAACAAAATAAGCTCGCAAAAAGGTCGTAAAAAAGAAGTTTATTTTTATCGTCACGGTGAGTTCAATGGATGTCATGGTGTTTTATTTATAACAATACTTGCGTCGTTCATAAGATAAATAGTCTAGGTCTTTTAAATATATTCCCTCATAAAGGATATACAAATTAATATAAAAGTTCAAAAGATAAAAATGTTGACTGATCAAAACTTTAATGAAACTTACTTTTAAAGAAAAGAAAATATACGTTGCTCCATATTTGAGGCCATAAATGACAATAATATTCTTTCCAATAGCTGCACCTAACAATGAAGAAGTCGCCGACATCACAGTCGAAGGAGTTAGTGATGTGGTGGAAAACTCCAAAAAGGGAAAAGCGATTGGGCCAGACGAGATACCCTCTGAGTTCTGAAAAAAGATGGGAGACATCGGGTCTAGATGGCTCATGATTCTCATCTCCAAATTTATCTGCGGCGACCAAATGCCTTATCAGTGGAAGGAAAGTTACCTTCTTCCAATCTACAAGGGGATACACGAAATTGCGACAGCTACCGTTCGATCAAGCTGATGCCACACACCATGAAGATCATTCAGCAGATATTGGATGGCCGCCTACGAAAACTAATACGGCTGTCTGACGACCAGTGCTGGTTTGTTTCGGGCAAATCAACCACCAGATGCTATTCACAGTATAAGAATCAGAATGGAAAAATATCGGGATTCCTCAGGAGATTTACATATTGTATTGGTTGATTTTGAAAAAGCATTCGACAGACAACCACGAGATCTGATATGGGTTGCACTTAGGCAACGAGGAGTTCCGGAAGTCAACACGCGGGTGGTCATGGACATATACGGGCAAGTTAAAACAAAGGTAAGATGCCCCGCATGAATCACCGAAGAGTTCCCAATTAGAGTAGGTGTGCGCCAGGAAAGCGTCTTGAGTCCTTTGCACTTTATTACTGTCCTTGACTTTCTGCTTAAGGATAAGGTGATGGACCCCAAATTGAATCAGTAAACCAGTTCAAAAGGCAATAGCACAAGACGTTCCAACACTATCGCGGAAGAAAGGCAGGCGCAAAAACTCCTGGATAAAACAAATGAAACGACACCTGCATGTAGTTGGCCTCAGACATGGAAAAATCCAAAACCGGGAGGCCTGTCGACGTTTTCTGAGGTCAACCCGGGGAACCCCACAAGTGGAACTTAAGGTGAAGCAGTTGATTGGGGGAGTTGTGGTCCCCCTCGAGATCATGACAATCGCTGGTTAAATGCAGAAGAAAGAAGATTACTTATGCTTAACTTACTTGTCTCTTGCGATCTTAGCTTCTCCACATAGAACCTTTTCACAGCATCTGCTCTGCGTTGTGGCATCATGGATATCTGCATACGTAGTCTAGCTACCACGAAGTAGTGATCCGAGTCAATTTTGGCCCCTTGGAACTTTCGAACATCCAAGATACTTGAAGCATGTCTCGCGTCTATCGCAACGGAGTCGATTTGGTTAACGATTCGTTGATCACGTGACCGCCAAGTCACCTTGCTTATATTGAGGTGTGGAAAACAGATTCTTGAGATATCGGAATTTCGCCCGCCATAAAGTCTGCCAGCCTGTTTCCGTTGCCGGAAGTTTCGTCGTAAAGTCTGTGCGTCCTCAGACTAGCCGAAGACTTCTTGCCTAAGTCTTCACCTTATCACAAAACCGCTAACTCTGCTCCTTGAAGTACCCACCGTAGTAGATGCCACACGATTGCTGTCTCCCTATGCCCTCTATCCATCCCATCGCACTTTCTGGATGGCTGTTATGTCAGCCTTTAGCCTGTCCAGGCTCTCCACTTATTGTTTGGCTGCACGTGTTCTATATAAGAACAGGACGTCCACGTGCAGATCCGAAATTCTTTGTCCTTGTATCGTTTGCTAGGGTCGTAAGCATTAAAAATCATTCATATCCAAGGCTTGTAGTTGTTCCGCAACCGTACTTTTTTACATGGTAGGGAAGTTACCCCGACGCACAATCCCTATCCTAGAGGACCTGACTCTTATATAATTCCAAGAGTGGCGATCCAGATAAAACCGCTCCGTAACTTGTGTGATCCCAAATTTGGGAACTTTAGTTTATTCTTTTACAAAACTTCATGTAGAGTAGGCGAGCAATTTTGATGCAATATAAGGAAATGGCACAAGATTTCAAGGTAATTTTTAATGCAAAATACAATAATGGCTTCAACATTTTAAAAATAAAAAACTCAAATTTTCAGCAATTAAAGTTCAAGTTATGAGATTATGTGCCTATTAATATTGAAGCTGCAACAAAAATCTGTAGGCTAGAGTGTACAATTTTCAAACATCAAAAGTCTAAAATCCTAACTCACAAAGTTAGACATTTCAATAGAGACCCAAAATGTCCTTCTATTTATGTAGATATACTCTAGGTTTACGTATACCTTTGGTGTACTAAGCCAACACTATACCAAGCATTTCGTGGTGTGTATTGGAATATTTAAATCAAGTGACAGAATGATTAATAGATTCTCACCGTTTCTCCAAACACGCGTCTTCTTGTGATAAAATTCCAAATAAAAGCGGAAAATAAAATTGAACAGCAACACGACAAAAAAAAAAATAGAAGAAAGATTTACGACTTTTTAAGGACATTCTTTTGCTGCCAAGTCTGCGCTCTCACATCACTTGTACTTTGTGTGTCTTCTTCTACTAGGAGAAAAGAGAAAACCCTTAAGTGGTTACACACGTGGTACTTCTATTGGACGACGATCAAAAAATTGTTCACTGCATGCAAATCAAGGCAGGATTTATGTACTTCCATACAAGTTAGTAGATATAGTCCTATGTGGCCTCATATGCATATGAACCAACAACTCTTGTCACGGTTATCATGGCAAGGCAAAGGCAATCAAAAAAGGACTCGCATATCGCATCCCACCGTACTCTCTCTATCGCTCTATTAGCGTGAAAGTTTATCAGATTCGATTTTGATGGTCGCTATATTTCTCGTTCATTTTTCGCAAAATCATGTGTGCGTTTCGAAAATGTAATGACATGCGATACGCGTTTTAATTTGTATGCAAACCTAGAACTATAAGCTGGTTGAGGCAACAGGCTTATATGAAACGTTCGTTCTCCGCCGCCACTGTCACATTGTCACAGATGAGCAAATATGAAAGGAGTTGCTTTGCTGGCTGGGGTTCTTTGTTTGGAACGAAACATTATGGCGTTCGGCAGACGATATGGTGCGGCAGCAGCGGCGTTGCTTGCGATTTTGTAATTTTGCACATGGAAACTGTAAAGGATTAAGTTGGATGATTGCATGTAGATTGCGTATGGTGGTGGAGTACGTGACGTATGTATGCTACCAACATAATTTAATGCTTCATTAGTCCTTTTTGGATGTAAATTGTAAGATGGTATGTGCTATGCGAATTTATGAACGTTTCTTCTTTAATTTTGTTTTTGAGGATCAGGATGGGTTTGCTGTGGTTTAGTTAGGTACACATCCTGTTGTGCATGCAAATACAAAATCTGTCTGATATTTATTGCACGGTATTATACCTATTTTATATTTATTTAGGGAGGTTGAATATGGGGAAGAAACGAAAATCGGAAAATGAAAAGGTTTAAAATAATTTCTGTGCTTAGTTTTCCATTACGTGCAATTTATATGCTAAAGAATATCCCTTTCGGTAAACATCAATTGCGTATTAATTATTGAATATGTTTGTGTGAAGCTTCGGCTTTATTGAAACACAAAATTTGCTCAATTTCGCTCTTGCTTTTCTCAGTGAATGACCACGACACTTGTCATTTTTAAACATTTTTGGTATGACTCAAAAACTAAACTAATTTTGAAAATATTTACTGAGAATTATTTATTTACGAGTTACACATAATATTTATTTTAATATGAATTTTTAGAACGCGACGTATGACACACATTACTGTTGTCCTCAACAGATGTGTGTGGCAGATCAATTATCAGTGAAGAATTTTATTGTACCTATAGTTGTTCTACCGATTGGTATGCCCAAATACCTCTGGAACCGGTAACCTATGTGATGACTGGGACAAAATGATTGACAAGTGGACCGATTTCTCAAAGAAAAATGATGGGGGTTTCACCACTATAGACCTCTCATTCCTTTAAACCTCCTTTATTCAGTACGGGCAGCAGGATTCGGAGAAGTCTAGTTCTTGCGTAAGCCTGGCCGTAGTTCGTGGGATTAGGAAGGTTTTTTCTGCATCAAAAGCAAACTGTGTTAAGTATAATGTGTCCATGGTCTAAGACTAGACGACGTTGTACAAAATTAAAAAATATCGGCAGACGGCAGAAATGTATGCATTTATCCGCCCCTTAAATAATTCGAACCCGCCCGAAGGAGACTAAAGATGTACCTTGGTTACTATAAGATCTCGTGATTGCTGATATTTACCCCGTCCACAATTATAGATACCCTAGGTTATGAGTCTAGATCTAATCATCTCCCTTAATCGATATCATTCTAAAAAATTTGTAAAAAAAATGATGATCCATTAACTTCGTTGAAAAACAAAAGAGCTGAGATTCAAACCCCACCAAGGATCATTAATAACGAGTCGAAATTAATCATCCAAAGAACCCGCGCAGAAAAATAATCTAGTTTTCGACAAGGCACTAAAGAGAGTTTTACATAGATTCTGGCAAGGGGCTAACAGGAGTTAAAAAAGTTTAGAACAAGGGCCTTTGGGATTATGAACCCTTTTGCCTCTTCAGGCAAACAAAAAAAAAACTTGATCCCGCGATCTTCCGCTTGTCAGTCCAATGCGCTACCCACTGGGCTAAAATTCAATGTCGAAAGTGAACAAGTTTCGTATTCTAATGTTTCATACCATATTGCATAAAAAATACATAGAGAACAGGATTTTATGTACCTACTAGCTTTTTGAGTAGAACAACTTAGAACAGGTTTTCGGTTCTACTTCAAACTTGTCTGACGTTTCTCACAAATCTGTGCTCTTCTATTCTGTTCTTTTTACACTCATAGTAGAAAGTGTGATATGAAAAAGAAGACAAGAGAAATAGAGAAAGAAGTGTCGTATGATACTGAAATTGCATGGCCCAACTAACAATTTAACTTCTGTAAAGGTCCATCGAAGTTATTTCCTAATCAGAAAATTTGTCTCTATAAGGCTTTAGAGAAACACATTTGGCCCACATTGAGAAGCTCGAAAGGCTTCCAAGCAATCATTTACACGTTTGTTGGAAGTACTCAATTTATTTCGCTTAGGCCTTATACAACAAAACTACACTCAAACATTGCAAATGTAGTAGTGTGGTTTTGTTCAAGTGTTTCGATAGGCACATCTAAAAACCCTTATAAAAGGCTTTCGAGGCCTAGGAGAAGCCTTTTCGAAGCACAATGCAAAACAAAATAAAAACAAATTTTTTATTTCTACATTTTCTCCTTTATTTTCATGCAAGTAATGATTTTCTTCTGTAATTTAATGCACAATAATTATTTATATCTGAAAAAAACACATTACTTACTTGATGGATTTTGCGGGATTTGAACCGAGAATGGTTGGGTTGAGAGTCGAGCACCTTAGGTATTGAGCTAGCCTGGCATATGAGAAATGAGTGTCAAATTGGAACCAGTTGAAACCGAAATTTGCTTCCTAAAAACTTCCTTGGGACTTCCTGATGAATTGAACTAATTTAAAAAATACAGGTGACCATTCGTGTGTTGCTTGCAAAGGAGTTTTTTTACTTAATGTTATTTTTTTTTTTATTTTTAATGTTTCCCTGATTACTCATCAGAGAAAACATGGAAGTGGCCACACAAACATACATTTTGTGAGACAACAATTAAAATATATATGTAAGTTCCTTTTTCATTGAAATCGATTGTTTTTAAGAACGAAAGGCTTTGATTTGAGAAAAACAATAAAAACTCTTTTATGCTCCATACAATATGTACTTTTAATTTTGTACACAAACCATTTAGTGACAATTTTAATTTGTATCTTTTTTAAAAACACTAATTTGCCAAAATAAAAAACATAAACAATAACGACCATCATTATGTTTTTTCAACTGAAATTAACTATGTAGTATAGATATTAAAAAACGTTTAAAATGTAATTAAAAAAATACTAAGAAATGAAAGCTTCATACTAAGATAATTTTTGAAAACATTCGAATTTCTTAACGGGACAATATTTTTTAACGATGAAACAGAAACTATACTATGGTCACCTCGTTTATGAATAATTCAGCCAGCAGTGGCTTATTTTCACATCAATACTACTTCCCAGCGAAGTACCAGCTTTTAATGCTTTCATGTTGAGTGTGCAACACTTCGCTAGGACCAAATAATCGGAATTACTTCTTCCAGCGCGTGCGCCTGAGAGGATGATTAAAATTATGTTTGCATAACCACCTCTTCATAGGTCTTATAGAAACAATTTAGGCTGACATCACTTCGCTGAGGCAAATTCATCGAAATAAATGCTTCTCGCGCATGCTCTGACAGAGTTCACACAATTATTATGCTTGTGTCGGGCTTGTGTTTGATGGGTTATAGAACTATAATTGGGGTTACCACTGCGATCAAATTTAATTCTGAGGAAATCATTTTCATTGGTGGGATCCGGGGTATAATTTTTTTTTTATAGAAATTAAAAAAAGAAAACAAAACAAATTTTATCTGTTTTTGTTAAATCATTTCTAATAAAAAATGATTAAATAATTTGTATTTGTACTGCTATTCTGAATATAAATTACATAATTATAGTTTAATGTAAAAAACATAAGTATGAATTTAAATAAATTGTTTTCTTTTTCCATATTTATCTCAATGCAGAAAATAAATGTTTGTTCCGTGTTTGTTTTTTCAAAATTTAAAAGCATTACCTATACTCAATGAATCGGTTTAATTTAAATTTTTTAAATGATACAAATTTACCTGTTTTTATTTTCATAAATAATTTGACCTGTGGTAACCCTCTCTCGGCAGTAGAAACATACATGCGCCGAACAGTACACAAGATAATGCTTGTATAGGGGGCTTACAGAAACAAAATAAATTGACATAATTCCACTTACAATTATGCTTCCATTAGACTTTTGTACACATAATAGCTTGTTTCAGGCCTTTGTAAGCTGGCCCTTCCAGAGCTCATGACAGTGCTTCCTAATGAAAGCTTTTTCTTTGCTTTTATTTCACATGCCTTTCAAAACTAATTTCTGGGAAGCCTTACGAAAACTATAACCAAATTGTAAATATTCAGGCTTGTAGAAAATTAAAGATTCTGCTTGTAATAGGTTTGTAGGAAGCTGTTTTCAAAAATATAGCATCGAAAATTTGCAATTTCGATGTCCAAACTGAATACAAGCCTTGTAGAAATAATAACTTATAGAAATTCAAAAAAATTAACCTTATAGAGGAAAAATTGTAAGTTGGGTAGCTTTTTAGGTAGAACAACTTAGAACAGGTTTTCGGTTCTACTTCAAACTTGTCTGACGTTTCTCACAAATCTGTGCTCTTCTATTCTGTTCTTTTTACACTCATAGTAAAAAGTGTGATATGAAAAAGAAGACAAGAGAAATAGAGAAAGAAGTGTCCTATGATACTGAAATTGCATGGTGCTTATAAAATATTGTTTTATGGTGTACAAGAGACATGCCTTTTGGAGTATCGCAACATGTCCAATATGTTTTACTATGGGGGGCCTCACGAGTGTTTGAAAAGTTTCCCTCGTCAAAATTTTTAGTACTGAAATCCAACAACGACTTGCCAAGTATCTGACAAGTTTTCCTCGGCTAGAGTTTCCCTACTGAAAACTTACTAGGGCCTTGCCAAAACTAGACAAAAACATAGAACTTTTCCTCATTTCGTTTTATTTTTTTTTTCCTTCACAAAAAATATGATGACACTTTTTTGAAAAAATAACTTCCCTGGAATTATTCAACAAAATGAAAAAAAAGTCAATTTTTTTCAAGATGGCAGCATTTTTCTTTCGGCACCACTTTAAAAACTTGGTTAATTTATAGAATTTTTTTTTCAAACATAACCCAAATAAAAAACTTTCCCCACCCAAAAATATAATTTTATTAAATTTGTTTTACTAAATATCGGTACTATACCCCGATATTTTCTACGGTTTTTCTCCAAATCTATTAGTTATACGCAAAGTGTTATGTGGTAGAATTTGTAGTTTTCGAGTAATATAAAAAAACTCAATTTCTCCGCCTTTACCTCGCCCCTACCATTTTTTGGTCCACTCCAAATTTAAGGTTCTTTTAAGGACGTAAAAATGAAGGTGTCCGCCAGAATTCAGCTTTGCCTGAATTTTTTCCAAGTGATTATCATGCTTTTCTGGACTAATTGTATATTATATGTATATAGTTTTCAATTTTTTGCTTTTTAACGCTTTTAACGCTTTGAGGAAATCACAATTCTTTACGAAATTACTAAAAAAATGTGGTATGTACCTAAGATTTAAGAGATACAAAATGTTTAATGGCTAAAACAGATGTGCAGCGAGTTTGGACGCATCTCTGCATGCAGAGCTGCACACGAAATACATGTGCATGGTTTCTGACATTCATGATGCATAGTTATGTCAAACAAATACATGAAAGCACAGCGTTGCCGATGTCACACAATAGTGTTGGAATGAGATTTTCTTCGTTGGACAATGGTAGGTTGGCAACGCCGGCTTCGTGGATTCTTAAATAAAAATCACCAACACAAACGAATTTTTTGAAAGAATGGCAGGTGATGTCAATATGAGTAATGCCAAATAGCAACTATTTAGAAATGTTCGTTTTTCAGTTGTGGCTGCAATGAAACTAGGCAGCAAATTTAGAAATAGAGACATCGTGCAGCGCTGCGCTACATGCAGAATTTGAGTAAATCGGCTCCCATAAGAACCTGTGTAATTTAATTTCGCTGCATGGAAAATGCTGCACATCTGTTTAAGGCATAAGAACAAACATCAATATAATAAAAGATTCAGTTGTACTTTAAATCCGTAAAATGCGTAAATGCAGAGTTGTGATACCCTTTTGGTACTCAAGAATAAATAGAAACGCGTTGTCACGGTTGATTTTATTCCATCGCCACCATCGTTCAAATAAATAATACTTGCTTTAATATTTTGTCATATAAACAAATGAAGAACTAAACTTTGTAATCCAAACAAATATGCTTGAATATAATCACACACCATTATCCTCCAAAATTGCACTCATTTGTTTTAACATGACACGGGCTCGTATTTTTGCAAATAACATTATCCTTATATACAATAAACAACAAAAAAAGAACCATCCATAAATTTATAGTGTGCAGAAAATATTGATATCAATCGGTCAAAATATCCGGAACGAATTTCCAATCAGAATTTTTTTTTATTGACTATGACTATAGTACGTAAAGAATTGGGAGAGCATACCCAGGCCACAATTATACGTATCTATATAAATGAACATACATTACATACAACGAAAAAGGACCTTTTACGTATTATTTCCTGTATAATATAAAGCAATTCATCTAGCTAAGGGTTGTTTATAGATAGTTTATTACGTAATACAAACACTTGTACATGTAGCTGGGCCTATTGAACAAATAATGCGAAATAAGGTGTAAGATCGGATGTCATAAATATTAGCAATGTTTCCACTTTGCTGAGTTTTGGAAATTTCAGTCGATTTGTCATAATGAAATCGCAATAATAGAGGAAAACATTTGGTGTGATACTTTCGATGCTAAACCATATAGCGACCCCATTCGAAATGTATAGATACCTATGTACATAAAAAGTTTGTATATCTATTAATTTGAATTTCAGTATTTTTGGTTATAAATTCAAGAAAGGAAAAGGATATTTATTAATGTTTTAAGGGAAATAATTGCAATAGTATTGTCGATAAATTATAAGAACTTTTCATTTGATTATAATTTTATAGAGATGCTATAAATCTTTTAGATAAACTATTAAAGATATCCATGCTCATTACCATGTTTGCTTTAAAGCTTATAATGGCGCAGTCTTGGAAATTCATCAGGAGGGATCAGGGGTGGACTGAGGCTCAAAGGGCTTCGCGGGACAAATTTATAAAATTATTTAAAATAGATAGACAAAATGTCTCGAATACATCCTAAATATAAAACAAATCTCTTTAAAAATTCTCTGTCTTCCAAAATTCTGATCGTACAAAATTGTTTTTTTATTAATTGAAGAATTGTTTAAAAGCTAATTTTGTTGAACATGATTTCTTCACTCTTTTCTTCGACCATTTATTTAGCTATGGTTTAGCCATTTATGCTAGACTAGCTAACAGAACTTTTGGTAACTAACAAAACTTTTTGTAAAAGACACTTGCCCATGATTTACCTGGCCTCCACTTTCGTCTCAGACACCAAACAAAATAAACAAAACAAACAGGCGTCCATTGTTTAATACTGCCAGCTTGAGTTTTGGAATTCTAGTTTGGAAATGGTAATCTGTCGTTTCCAAATTGTTGATCTGTATGAAATTTGAAGGAACTCTACAAAAAAACTGAAATTAGGCGCGAAAACAAAATGAATTGGGAGATTTGTATATGTTGGTTTGAAGTTGTTTTCGGAATACTAGATTTGAATAAGAAGTGATCCCATTTTTAGTGTTGGTACTTTTTTGAGAATTCGGAAGCTTCTGATATTGAGCTGCAGATTTTTGAGGTTCGGGTCTCTCTTTAACATTATTTTCAATGATTGAGATACAGAAATCCTTTTCTTGACATCTTTTTGAAGATATCTGCAATAAATCTGGATACGTGCTTTTTTTTAATTATATCTTACTCGGTTTTTGTGGTCAAAACAAAACATTTTTTTAAAGATCCATTTCAAAGCTTTTTGTGGAGCGAGTAGGGCTTACATCTTAGCTATCGTTTTTGTTTAAATTTTGTAAGAGATTTGTGGGGGCCACTCTTTGGTCCTTACAACTCAATATGTAGGTCCTCCAACCAAGCTGTAGAGACATCACACAGAGCAATGGGGCCTCCAATAGAACTGTAGAGTTCTCCCAAGATCCTTTTGGGCCACTAAAGCTCTATATTTACTGTGGGAATGGGAACCCTCAAATTACTAATTTTATAAAAAACTTTTCCCCTAAAGAATTAAAAAACAGTGCTGATGCTTTAAGGTACTTTTTGTTCACCCCTAGGGGCCCATCGGGTCAAATCCCGTTTGCCCTGTGGTCCAGAAATTGTTGGTTAACATTTTGGTTTGCAAGACTGATTTTTAGTTGTTGAAAACGAGAACTAACTTATTTTTTCTTACTTGCTCGATAGGGCAAGTAGATAAGATTTATAATAGAGTGTCCATCTCATCTCTTTAAAAGAGAACATGTTCTCTTTTTTCACTCTGATCTTTTTTACACTATCTCTTTCTTTAGGGTTCTATTTTTGTTCTCTATTTTTTTTTAATGAAATTCGCTTTTGTTTTATTGCAATAATTTGTATTTCAATGTCAATTAATAGACGACTTAATGGCCCTATTCTGCCGTTGCGAGGCTCACAGATCACAATTTTTTGTGAGTGACGTTTCTTATGAGGTGGTCACCATTTCGAATTCTGTGGGAGCCCTCATAACAAACCTCACAAGAACAACGTGAGTTGTGATCAGCCAAGGGGCAGATTATAATTTTTACGTTTTTATAAGGCGAGTTCACCATGAGTTATAAGTTATTGTGACTGGTGAGGCATCAGTGAGGTTGCCAGAATAAGGCTATAAAATTTCGTTGTTAAGTAAGTTTAATAATAAAATAGGAATATGTTGTCAAAGCTTCTATACAATTTTTAAATGATAGAGTTATATAAGAAAAAGAACAAGAGAAAAATAAAAAGAGGATATTATTATCAAACCGTGCAGACCACGTTTCTTATCTACCAACGTGTGTATGAATCTTGGAAACTAGGACGCTTGATTCTTTTATTTTTATTTTTTTTATTTTGTTGAGTTCTCTTTTTTGTTCTCTATTTTGCTCTAAATGTTCTCTTTAAATAGCTTTTAGAGAAAAATGTCCTCTTTTTGTAAAGTACCGAGGTGGACACCCTAATTTATAATGAAGATTAGATTAATTTATAATTAGAAAGAAAAGTGCTTTCTGAAAGCGACTTTTTACTTTTAAGAAAGCTACATTTCTGAAAAGACTTTTCGGTCGTCGCACTATACAAGCGAAAGCTTTGAGCTTAGTTTCGTTTATCTAGAATAGCTCCAAAATGGAGTGAATTATTAGAATTGAGTCAATTAACTATTACAGCCATATTATTGACAATTTGCAAAACTGGAAAAGAAACTAGTTTTCGTTAAAACTAGTTTTTTTCGAGTTTTGTGAAAATTGATTACAACTAATTTAAAAAAAAAACGGTATTATTCGTTTTTAAGATTAAAACTATAGTTCATGTTGTCAAAAGAGTTTCTAGTTTTGGTCAAAAACTAATTTTATCGGCCTAACTGACTTCTGTATGACAAGAAGAATGTGGATATTTAAAAATCACGTCAAACTTGAGTAATTTCTGATCTTATATTTTACAATTTTTCACTAAAAACATGATAGATTTATTATTACCGCAGTTTTTATTGCACTTTTTTGTAAAATGGTTTTAAATTTATTGACAAATTTAAGTCGTTTGGCGTAGACACATCACATGAAAATTACACAACTATTCACTATCACTGAACTCAAGAGCCACAAATTAATTTCTGATAGTCCAGTATAGTATAAGATACTTCGAGAAATACGGCATCCCGTCGTGCCACCATTACAATTATTTAATAAGATTTATTTTCTGACATTTCATAATTCTCGTTGACTTACGAGTTTATTAAGCGAGCTCAGGAAAGGGAGATTTCGGAGGGCCTTGAACGCGCCTATTGTACAATACTACTCCTTTTTGGATTCCAATCGATTTATTTTCTATTGTTTCGAGACTAATTTGTGAAATATTTATGTGTGTGTGCGTAAATTGTCTGATGTTTATGTATATTTTGCACTTCAGTCGAGTGGTTCTTGAATCTAGTAATCTTACTAGAGTCAAGTCTTCACATTTTTCGCACAGAATTTATTATATATATATATATGTTTGTTGAACAAAATAATATTTACAATTTGACTTATAACTAGTTAGATTCGATGATATTATACATTTATTGGCACATAGGGGGCCTAATCTTATACTTTGTCTTAAATTTAAAGGATTATAAAATATAAAATACATGTCAACAGATTAAATCTAAAAATCGGCTGACTTTATGGTCCTCGGGGTGTTCCGTCCCGGTTGTCAAGTTGTGGTTTTGGTGGGGGGATGGGCTGGCATTTATCCGCGGTGATATGCTGACACTGTGTCAGCGTAGAACGAAACTGCTGGCTCGTTGCACGTGATGATGTTGTCAACCAGGATTTCCATCGTACTGAGGTATCTCGGCTCGGGGTGTCGCTGCTGAGTGGCCATCCTTCTCATCAGTTGATTTGGGTGACTGTAAGTGAATCCTACAAGCTTCTTTGCTTGAAGCAGTAGGTACCTGTCCTGAGGGATGATGCTCGCCTCTGTGTTAAGACGCTCGTTGCTGTGATGTCTCATTTGCTGCCGATCAAAATGTAGTCCGGTGCAAATCCTTAGTAACTTTCTTTCGAACATTTGAAGTTCCTTCATTGTCGTCTTCGAGATGGAGAACCAGGCTGGGAAGGAATAGCTGATTACAGGCCACAGGAGTTGCTTGTACATAAGTATCTTCGTCTTCTGGCTTAGTCCGTTTCTGCGTCTCATCAATGGGTGGAGTCGGTGGAAGGCCCAGTTGGCTTTTTTGAGAACGTTTCGTGAGTGTGGGTTGAACCTTAACAACTCGTTGAAGTGGATGCCTAGGTACTTCACGTTCTTTTTAGCTGCTATTGTAGATCCGTCCGGAAGTTTCAGAACCAGACTTCTGCTCTTGGCTGCGCTGCAACTACCTCTACTGGGTCTCCTGAAACACACAAGCTCCGATTTGGAGGTGTTTATCCGGATGCCCCATTTCTTGTAGAAGGCGTAGAGTCTATTGACGTGGTGCTCAACTTTTCGTAGCGCTACCAGAGGAGACATCGAGGCGGCATACGTAGGGGAGTCATCAGCATACAGGAGATTTTCGCATCCAGATGGCAATGGTTGGTTGGTTCAATGGTTGGTCAGATGTCATCAGGCTGTAGAGGAAGGGGCCTAGCTTCGAACCTTGGGCAACTTCGGCTTTGATGTTCTTCACTTGTGATTTGCAGTTGTCCATTTGTACGTAGAATTTTCTGGAAGAAAGAAAAGAAAAAAGAATTTTTATAAGTGACGGGGGTAAATGTAATACGCGAAGCTTATGGATAAGGACTTCAGTCCATACGCTGTCGAATGCTTTCTCGACATCCAGAAAGCATCCAACGGTGACACGATGGTTGTTGAGCGCTATGGTGATGTCATGCTGGAACTTCAGGAGCGGATGCAAAGTGGAGTGCTTTTCCCTAAAGCCAAACTGCATGTCCGGGCACAGAAATTATTGCCCGGAACATTATTGCTGGTGAAAAAGTGACAGTTTTTTTTAGAAACAAAAAATGGACGAAATTATAATTATGTGGGTTAAAATTCAATTTTTTAAAGAAGAAATAAGTACATAATGAGCCACACCATTCTTTAAAACTATTAACATAACACAAAAAGAAATTGAAAAATATTGTTTGTATGAACAATTTAAAATATCTTCCAAATTGTTTTTTTTTTTTTGACATACACCTGATAGAGTTCTCCATAAATATTTTGTATTTTACTTTCATGACGAGCAGTTTCTGTGAAAGCAGAAAGCGCTTCAGAAATTGATTTGCTATCATTTGCTTTCTTTAAATCAAATGAACATGAAATTTCCGCATTCGTTTTTGTATAGACTCATTTAAAAAGAGGGGGAAGAGGGGAGGTGGGAGCATTGTATATAAATATCTATAGTACTATCAAAAAACCAAAACGACGGTGGCGGTGCCACTGGCTTGGGAGGGCATTTGCTCTGTAGGTAATGTAGAGTTAAAAATACATTGACAATCTCTTTAAATCTCTCTAGCGATAATACACCACCTATAGGCGTAGACTATCGACCCGAAAATCGACTCATTAATAGTACTATAGGTTTAATATATCAAGCTTAAATGTTTGTTTAAGTTTAATCTGAGCATATGACAAATGATTTTTGGGTACTTTTTAACGCTGATTCTAAATAGACTAAAACCAAAAAGATACATGGATCTTTATACAAATTTTAAGTCCTTTTTATTGAATGTTTTTTTAAAACTACAGCCAGTAAAATATTACCCAAAACCATTTTAAAGTAATGGGATATTAATGAAAAGTTGTTAGCAGGCTCGTGCGATCCAAAGTCGAGCATTTAAATAATAATATTTTAATAATACGCCTGTAAGACCTCAGGTCTTTTATATGCAATGCTCGGCACTAGTTAGAAGAAATAGAAGGAAAGGAAAGATTTTTGTTGGCACAGTGGATTGAGAAATAGATTTTAATTATCTCATGAAATTCCACGGGTGGCATCCAGTTGAAAGTGGGGAATATAGAAAAGACTACAACCTAGACTGGGGTTCGAACCCACATGCCCAGATTAGCAGTCAAATACTATATCCACTATGCCATTGCCACCGCAGAAATTAAAAACATAATTTGTGTCCTTTTTTAAATTTCTCCTTAGTTATGTTATTATTCAGTAATATAAATCAGTAGAACATTAGGTATGTACAACATTCGGTACACCTCAAAGCCTAATCATTTATATGGACCTGAACTAAAACCAGTCGAAGTTCATAGGTACAAGGTCGACCTAATCTGTTATATCATTTTTCAAACAATATTGAGTTATAAAGCTTAGAAACTTATACCCCCACTCAAAAGTTAAGGACTATTCCATTAATGAATATTATTTTCTACCGTCTATAAAACAATCAAGTACCTAATTAAAGAACCCAAGGAACAAATGAAAAAAGGCAAAAGTTTTGCCGTCCATCACTGAGGTTTGTTTAACACAAATGCAGAATGAATTCCAAAATGCCTAAATTTCTTCAAACAACAAAAAATCCTTACGCTTTTTTACAATTAAAACCCCACAAATGTAGATATGCAAACCTCTACCTAACCCATATTTCTGATGAAAAAATAAATGTTCGAAGAGATGAAAAAATTAAAAGGACAACGTCGAAAAAAAAAACAAACACAAAAAAGGAAATCTTCATTTTTTCGGATGTTTTAATCTGAAATTTACACCACCACCGCACATTGTACAATCAAATTGTCTACTTTTAGGAGTTTGTCTGCCTTTTCTTTCAGCACAAATTGCACGATCATGGCGCATAAAGTTCACTGCCACGCTATAAATCGCTTAACAAATGAGATAGGTATTTCTTTTTTGTTGGTTTTTTGGAGTCCTTTTTTTTTGTCTCCGTAATGAGATTTCTTCTTTAATTTGCATGCAAATAAGGTAACACGACTGCTGTTGTTAGTTTTGGGAGGACATCCTCTCCAGATGGTACAAGGACACAACATCATCTCTCTGCAAAAGGGTAATCGAGACAACTACAACGGAGATAACGACGACAACAACGAAGATGCCGTAGCCATAGGAAGTTGTAAATCTTTCTTAAATGTACACACAAAATTCAAGTGTTTTTCGTATCTTTTTTCTTGCTTGTTCTCTTCTTCAAGGATATGCAAATGAAAATGCATTGAAGAATACCGTAATTGTCCTTTTAAGAAAAAATAAAATAAAAGACCTCATTCATTAATTGCTGATTTATATTGAAAACGCATAACTCAATTTCACCGAGACATCAGCAGGACCCACAAAATTCAATTAGCTACCTAACAGATGTGAAGTTGGTAAGATATCGTTATTTTTTGTTTAATTTTTACTAAAGATGAAGTCCTTCTCCACCGTTAAGCGCAGGGAAAATTCAAAAATAAATATGCTCTTGTAAATTACAATGAAACTACGTGATGGCAAAAGTAAAGTAGCTAAGGATGCGTGTCCTTGTGCTAGATTATTAAATTAGCATATTATTTTTTTTTCTGTTTTTTGTTTTGGTCTTCAATTAATAACCAAGGGCCAAGGCACAGAGTATTAAGGACAATGACTTGCCAGCGGACGTGAAAAACAAAAATAAAAGTTAAAATAAAATTAGTAGAGTACTTTCACCCTTCGCATTTAGTATAGGTACTCGCGTATATAAAATATTCAAAGAGAATAAAGGACCCAACAAAAAATACACAAAACAGGACATAAACATATTTTATATGGCGAATTCAATTAAACATGTAATTACGTTGTTCGAAATTGAGCACTTTTACCCTCTTACTTTCGGTTTTTTTTTGTATGTATTTTGTATTTTTGTCGAGGGAAAAGTTAAAATTTTATTTGATTTTCTAATTGAGTGTGTCCTCAATGCGATAAGAAAGAAAGGACTTTTATTTATGATAGGTATAAGGTCCTCTATGGACTGGGCTGTTTCTTTTTTTTTTCTTCTTGGGATTGAATTTTGTTGAATTTTAAAAGGACTAATTATACGGATATAAGAAAAATATAAAGAAAGAGGAAGATGTGGATGTGTATACCTTTCGAATTTTAATTATTATTTTATAAGGCATTTTACAATGGATAAGTTTTTTGTTTTTTCTTTTAGATTCTGATTGTTTTTCACTTGACTGGATAGTTTACTTAAAAATGATGTGACTTTCGTAGGGCAAAGATTAAAATATTAACAAGTTATCTTATCACTTTGTCAGGTATAACCACTACCCTCACTTTTTCCAAAGATTAATGGAAAAAAATTGTTTGTGAGAATATCCATGGACGGAAGTTTGAGGGGAGAAATTGATTTTTATGGGAGAAAATATGACATAACCAACTTTGCAAGCGTATGTCAAACAAAAGGAGTTGTTTCTGCTCCTAGCTTACTTACTTTATTTTACTTTACATGGCGCTCATAGCCCCGGCCTCAACTAACAAAACCCTCCAAGTCAGTTCTGTCCCAAGCTAGCCTCTTCCAGTTGCGCACACCGAGTGCTTTAATGTCGTCATCCACTTGTTTGCGCCACCTGTTACGGGTTCTTCCTCTGCTGCGTACCCCTTTGGGGTTGGATTCGAAGACTCGGCACGTGGCCCAGCCATCTCAGTCGCTGTATTTTCAGCTTCTTGACCAGGTCAACGTCGCTGTATAGCCCGTTTAGCCCGTCGTTGAATCTTCTCCTCCACACTCCTTCGATACAGACCGGACCGAAAATCACACGAAGAATCTTCCTCTTAAAGCACCCTAACAGGCTTTCATCCGATTTTTTCAATGTGCATGCTTCTGCCTCATAGAGCAGGACTGGGATGATTAGGGTCTTGTATAAGGTCTCCTTAGTTCTCTGAGAGAGGGCCTTCCTATTTAAATGCCTTCTTAGCACAAAGAAACAGCAGTTGGCAAGAGTAATTCTTCGTTTGATCTCTGCTCTGATGTCATTTTGCGCGGTTATAGTGGAGCCCAGGTAGTCCTTGACGATTATATCTGTCCATCGTGATATTTTGTCGACGATATTGAAATTCCTTTCTCGATGACTGCATACACTTCGTCTTGTCCTCGTTAACCGGCAATCACATTTTAACCGCCTCCGATTCAATGCTCGCAAATGCGTCTGCCACAGCTCGCTTCGTTCTGCTGACAATGTCTTTGTCGTCTGCATGCGCAAGCAATTGAATGGTGTTTTGATAAATTGTACCGCTGGTGTTGACTTGTGCGTTGTGTACAACTGCTTTAAGAACGATGTTAAATAGGTTGCATGATAACGCGGCGGCGGGCGACGACGCGCGCCTTGCCTCAATCCTTTCTTAACATCAAAGGATTCGGTGGTGTTCTTTCCGATTTTGACGGAGCAGCGAGATTTCTCCATCGTCATCCTAAACAAGTGGACGAGTTTGGCAGGGGCGCTGAGATATGACATGGCTCTGTATAATGCGTCCCTTTTCACGCTATGATACGCGAATTTAAAATCGATGAAGAGGTGGTGTGTATCAATCTGGAATTCCTGGGTGTTTTTTGATCGACCGACCGTTGACTTGCCTGGCCTAAAACCACATTCATAGGGGCCGATCAGATCATTGACAAAAGTTTTAAGCGGTCACACAGGATAGCCGACAAGATTTTACTAGTGACGTTTAGGAGACTAATTCCTCTGTAGTTGGTACATTTCAGAACATCTCCCTTTTTATGGATTGGGCACACTATACCGAGGATCCATTCATCGGGCATACTTTCCTCCGACCAAATTTTGCAGATGAGCTGGTGTATGCTCCTAACCAATTCATCTCCCGCTAATTTAAATAGTTCGGCTTGTAAGCCATCCGCACCAACAGCCTTGTACGACTTAAGTTTGGATATCGATAGCGCACTTCGGTTAGGTCGGGTTGACGGAACTGTTGGCCATCATCGTCCAAGTTGAATGGAGTGTTCTGCCTACTAGCGGAATCTTGGCTGTCTTCGCCGTTAAGCAGCCTAGAGAAGTGTCCTTTCCAGATCCTCAGCATTGATTGTGTATCTTCTACCATATTCCCACTCTCATCTCGGCAGCTTTGTATCCTTGGGTGGATCGTTTCGCCCTCCGATAAAATTTTCGAACATCTCCACTGCCGCTACAACCCTCAATAGACTCGACGACCCGCTTCTTGTGCTTTCTCTTTTTCCTCCTGAGAAGTCGGAGTTCCTCTTCAGCCCGTAAAGCTCCCCGGCTACTCTCTCAGTACCTCTTGTTCGAGTCTGCAGCGTTGCCTGGTAGGCCACGTCCTTAGCTGCATGCGGCAGCCGGCACTCTTCATCGAACCAGGGGTTACATTGTGAACGCTTAGTAAAACCCAGCACATTAGAGGTGGTACTTCTGAAGGCTTGTTGACAGTGTTTCCACTGGTCCTCTGCACTTGATGCTGGTGGCGGACTTCCTGAGAGATTAAGAATAACGTGGGCTACAAAAGTTCTGGCGGTCTCTTGCAAATTAAGCTTCTCTACATCGTACCTTTTCACAGCATCTGCTGTGCGTTTTGGCGTCATTGATATCGCCATACGTAGTATAGCTATCACCAGGTAGTGATCCGAGTCAACGTTCGGACGTCCAAGATGATGGAAGCATGTCTCGCGTCTATCGCAACGTTGTCGATTTGGTTGACCTTTCGTCAGCCAGCCTGTATCCGTTGCCGGAAGTTTCGTCGTGAAGGCTGTGTCTTCCGACTATCGAACCAAAGATGACCTCCTTTCCGAATCTTGCGTTGAAGTCACCATGAATGATCTTCACGTCGTTCTTTGGGCACATATCATACGTTGTCTCCAGGAGATCGTAGAATGCTTCTTTGGTTGAGTCATCTGTCTCTTCATGGGGGGCGTGAATAGACAAATCAACGTAATGTTCTTGAATTTTGCCTTTGATTCGGATTGTGACCAGGCGCTCGCTTACACTTCGGAAGCCCAAGACATCTTGCCTAAGTCTTCCCCTTATCACAAAACCGCAACCAAAAAGTCGCTGGCCCTGCTTCTTAAAGCACCCGACGTAGTAGATGTCACACGATTTCAGTCTCCGCATGCCGTCTCCATCCCATCGCACTTCTAGGATGTCAGCCTTAAGCCTGCCCAGGTTCTCCACTAATTGCTCGGCTGCACGTGTTCTGTATAAGGACAGGACGTTCCACGTGCAGATCCAAGAACAATTAATTTCGGATCTGCCCGAATTTTTAAAAATAAAAACGTAATAATTTTTCTAAAATCCAAAGCATATTTTTTTTACAAAAATTTGTATATGTAAAATTGTTAAAATTTACAAGGACATCTTATATAAAAAATTGGCCATAATCGGTATGTAATTGAAATGTTAAAGAAAATTATTATATCGAGTTCGATTTTTTTTACGAATCCAAAACTTGTATATAATTAATGTGTCTTTATTAAATAAAATAGAATTGACAACCTTTTTTGCCATTCCAATTCCAATTTTGTTAATACAATAAACGCAAATGCTTGCTATAGGTGATTTGTTACTGTGTGTTTGTTTGAGTAGGACAGAGGTCCTTGGAGTAAGTTAAAATCTTTTGAACACGCTAAGCGGGCCTCCCAATATACTGTTGTCCAAGTAAAGTAAACTGTTGTGATTTGCGTCTGTGTAGGGTATATCCACAAACTTACCGTGAGAATTCTTCGTTTAGAATTATAGAGAAGGGAACGATTTCCCTAGGAATTGTCATTTAGAATTGCCCGATTATGTTTCGGTAGTTTTGCCCAACTTTCCTTTGATCCAAATTTTAAGTTTTGACAACTGGTGGACCTTTACCTCGAAGCATTAAAATTTAAACTTCGAGTGAGACTGAATCCAAATTTGAATTCAATTGGCAGATAGACCCTTAACACGATAAACAGAAACAAGGTAGGCTCATTTGATACGCCCAATTCGCCATTTAAACTATGTTATGGCGTCATCATCATCTACGAGTTTAACTAGCGCTGTTGTTAAATTGGAAATTTTCAATTGGTTTTTGTTATTTTATTTGTTTTTCGGTTTAAAAGTAAATTTTAAAACTTGAAAATGGTTGTGTGTCGTGTGTGCTGTTTTGGGGTGTAAAAATACACCGGACAGAAAAAAAAACAGTGAACAAAAATTAAAATACATTATCACTATTTCTTGAAAGACGCTAAAATGTGCAAATTGTGGATTAATGTTTGTGGGAATAAAAACGATTATACTTTTAAAAAAAGTCGTGTTTGCTCTGGACATTTAGTTGAGAGTGAGTAGATATACAATTAAAAATATTTCCTTTAGTTCAAAAATGCAGGAATGCAGCAGCAAAATTTACTTTCCATTTCTGCCGACAAATACTGTCCGTTAGAAAACATTTCGACTGTTTTAGAAGAATTAATGTTTCCTCCCAACAATGGAATCAAATTTTACTAAAAAATTACATAAATAGTACCATTTTTTTAAAATTGTATTTTGCAGTGATGCAGAATTTCTGCATTTTTGGACTCGGGGTCTTTTATAGAGCTTTAAAAGAAAGAATCAGTTCCATCGACCCTTTTACATCCTGCAGCTTTGGTTGGTGGATGAAAAGTTGGAAGCTGGACTTAGAAACCAAGTGATATATTCCTTGAAAATATAAGACTTTTACAGCCATATTAATAAAAACAGTGCTTAACTCACCTGTAACTTTCGAGCTCACGTGTGAACATGTATTAAGAGATAATTGGTGAATTAAAACGTATAGGTATTTACTTTTCTTATTTGAACCCTTCGCTAAACCACCTTCCTTGTTGGTTTAGCTAGCTCGTAAGTGTCAGAAATCTAACTCCTAAATCCATCACGAGTTAATCATAACTCGCCGCTAGCTCCGTTTATTAATATGGGGGTTAGAAAACATTTTATTAAACAACAATAAGGAACATCTATATACAGAAGGGAAGTTCCTGGAAAACAATTTAAAAATGCTGAAGCTGTGCATTTAGACTAATTGCAAAAAGACTATTTTTAAATGTAGACTATATTTTAGAATTAAGCATTTAGAAAAATTATTTGTACGTGAAATTAACTGTAAGTAAAAAATAAATAAAAAATAAATCGGGTGGCACAACGGCTCATGAAGAACCAGGGCCTAGTGACTAACAACTCGCAACCATTCCTGTGTGCGCCTTTCGACAGGAATGGAAGGGACCTACAATTGTATGCCGAATCCGAACGGCTAGACGAGAAGCACTTATTCGTGACAAGTGATACTCTTGGAGGATTTGTCAATTCCTCGCAAGAGGCAGTAGCCTTGAAGAAAAACTTTTTTAGTTTTTAGGTGGACGAGGCTGGGAAGCGATCCCAGACCTCCAGCGTGACAGTCGAACGCACTAACTATTACGCTACGGGCTACTACAAACAAAATGATGTATACCTTCTTTGTGAAGTTTACTATTACAAGAAACTATTAAGTTCTTAGCAACTGGTTTATATAATTGAATATAAAAAATACTATACCTGTTTATCGTGGACCCTTAATTACTAAACAAAGCCAAAAGTTTCGAACTTGATCAAAGGATCTTTTTTTTTTAAATAAAATCAATGACCTCGTTTTCGAAAAAAAAAAACAAAATACAAATGTTTCATTGCTTATCCCTCTATAGAAAACGACTTTCTTAGCGAAAACATTCATCTTTTTAACTACATAACAAACAATATCTTAAAAGCTATGGGGTTCAAATTTTAATTACTTTTTCGAATTCTATTTCTAAAGCATACAAGCTGTTGCAAAAAGACCACTTTGATAACGTTTAGCTATAATTTTGTAATTTGCATAAAAAGGACTCATATGAACATGAAAAAAGAATTCCTAGGATAATAATAATAATGTTTTGTATAGAACGCCTAACCGCCACCGATGCCACACAAACCACAGCATTTCATACCGTACACTGTACGCACAATAAATAATTTTAATTGGTGCCCCCTCCATATTTATCATTTAGAATTTGTATAGTTTGATTTTATTCAAGTAGTAACGATGCTTTAGTCCTTTTTTCTATGCCCGTGCGTCTTCAAGTACAAACATGTGCGTCTCTTTTGATATCACACATATCAAACATATCCGAAGGGTTTCTGATTCCATCAAATTAGAAGACGAAGATGCCGATGATGATGACGTGTCACCCTAGAGATTTACACCAATTAATGTGGCAGCTAGTGATATAACTACTATGAGCTATGTAAACAGGATTTTTATAGTTTCATACAAGGATATACGTATTTATGGCAAATTGCAAATATGAACCAACTATTCGATTAACCATAGTGACGAGATTTCTTCAAGAAACTTGTCCCTTGTCTTGGGTTTTTGGGATTGAGGATTGACATCATCGCAAAACGCAGAGGGTTGATGATGTTTTGGATAGCAAAATTAGATTATGTTTCTGTAAGGAGCGTGTATTAATACACGACATGAGGATATAAGCAGATAGTTTTACTTATATCCTTAACAAGGATATGCAAATATTTGCTTGTAACAAAACACAAAACTAAACATAAGATAAATCTGGTTCCTGTTCCTGTAACGTTCGTTTCAAAGGTAATTTCTATTTGCTTTGATGTTTTTCATTAATTTATGTTAACAAGGAATATGATGTAAGCCATAAGAAACTCTCCAAGTTGTCATTCAAACTCGTAAGTAATTGAGTACCTACCTAACTATATTCTTTGAAAATTGAGTTTATAATACCTAAAAGTTGAAGGATAGATTGTTGAATGAAATTACTATAAGATTGATTTATTAGATTAAAATCGATTATAATTTTGATTGCATTTATTATAACCATTAAATTAAAAGAGGAATATTTACCCTCAGGTAAGCTATCTAAATTAAATATTTTAAACTAATGCATAACATTAAAGTAGTAATATTGTTACATTCAGTTCAAGAACGTTAGATAAAGTAACCAAATCCTTTTTCACAGAAGAAATGTGTGACATATGAGAGAAAAGTTAATTTTTTCACTTTCTTTCAATGGGTATATGGAAAAATTAGAAGTTGGCGAAGAGTGATGCAAAATGAGAAATGAGAGAAGACTTTTCAATAAGAAACCCATAGCTTAAAGTTTGAGATTTAAAAAAGTATATTGAACACATTAAAAGTTATAATCTTGTTCAGTTAATCTTGAACCCAGAAGCTTTTGGAAATTCGTAAACTTAAAAAATAAATCTGATGGATATCCAGGCAATTTTACTTTAAATAATAATATTTTAAGAATTTGTGAAACATTTGCTAATAATTTTTGTCTATCATTTACGAGGGTTGCCTCGAAAACATCAATCTAATTATGACATAGCCACTAGAAACGTTGACATTTTTGACATTTGCTTTCTTTAGATTGTTTCGGTATTAAAGAACGATTTGTTTTGTTTAAAGCGAATTGAAGTTTTTGTCTCAAGTAAAAAATGGAATTAACTCATGAACATTTTCGTGCAATGATTGTTTACCATTTTCGACGGGCAAAATCAAGATAACAATGCCTCGATCAACCTTAGTGCACTTTTGATAGTGAAGCCCCATGCCATATCCTATAACAGTGTGAAACCGTGGTACAATGAGTTCAATCTAAGGTCATCCAAATTCATTTTTTTGTGCCATAAACAATCCAAGCCGTGCGAGCACAGTAATGCAAGATAGGGGCGACCTTAAGCCTTAGTATGACTTCCATCAATAAGAAAGTGTATGAACACTTATATGCCGATAAAATATGTTGACGTTGGATCCTACACAATTTGAAAATTGCTCAAAAAAGATATATTGGTGCAATAAAATGCTCAACCAATGTTGGTAACTCGAAAGCCGTGTACAATATCGTCACAAGTGATCTATGCTTATGAGTTATGAGCAGGGAAAGGATTTTGCTAACTTTGCCTATTTGTTTTGCGTGATCGTAAGAAAGTATCGACTTTATACAAATACGATTCATGTCTCCCTGATTCAAAATATATGTATTTTATTTTGCCTTTTTTACCCGTTAGTGTCTTTTTGTCAATTTTGACTTGTTTGCTTTTTTTAATCAAAGTTAAACGAAAAAATCTTCAAAAAATTCTACAAATACAAACTGCATGTAGTTTTTCCATTTCTATGATCCTAACACAATCTAATACTATGTTCCCTCCCACTGAACGAAATTGAGCAATTTTAAATTATTTTGCCGAAATCATCTTCGAAATTGCACAATTTCCTATACAATGACGCAATTTCAAAATGATCTGAAATCACTTCAATTTCCATGAAATTGCGTACGAAATTGGTTTTATAACAGTTTATACCATTTTTTCGATAAAGTAAAGAAACAAATTTTTGGCGTTGTCTGGTTTGGTTCCTTTTAAATTAATAAATTTATAAAAAAATATGTCCAAAAGAAAATATAAACAAAAAAAAATCATGGAATTCAGCAGAAGAAGATCTTCTTCTCGAGCTCTGGGAAGAAAAAATAGACCAGCTGCAAGGAGCTCGAAAAATCAGCTTTTTTTGACAAGCTGTCAAATGAAATTGTCTCAATTGCCAGTGTGGGCACTTGGGGTAAATTTGAAATTGAAGTCACGAAATTGCGCAATTTCAGGCCCAGTAGGAACATGCTATAAAAAGCACAGAAAACGAATTTGCAATACAAGAAAAAGAAAGCAGGTAGTGTAGACTGTAGATAGACTTACTTTGATCTTTTCTCAATAAAATTTCTTGTCCTTTTTTAAACTCATAAAAACTAGATATTTGCATTTCTCTATTAATGATCGTGCATTTCCTTGCACTGCAAATATCAATGAAAATTTGGAAAAATCGAAATGGCTAATAATTGCAAATTAAGTGTTGAAAAAGTTCACTACTGTTTTTAATGTAAATCGTGGACTTAAAAATGTTGAGAAAATGCTGTATTAAATGGCGACGTCAACACTACACTTTCCGAAATGGTTGAAGTGAATGATGTAGAGACTAGAGAGTTTAAAATGGGCTCCACTCGTTTCTGCTTAAGTAGAAAGGTCCTTTAGCTCATTTAAGACGCTTCTAAGAGACAATCGTAGAAGGCTGTTATCTGAGAACTTAAAAAAGCTGTTGGTAGTTCAATGCTATTGTAATTAGACGTTAAGTTATGTTTATATTCTCTTTATTTAATAAATGCCTTTTTTTGCCTCTTTAAGAATTTTTGTTTGCCTTTTTTGATTTTTTTATGTCACCAAAATCCTTTCCCTGGTCATGAGCATAAACCAAACAACAGTCCACTATATGGGTGTTTTTAAGATGAACTAAATCCAACGAAAGTTGTTCGTGCTCGAAGGGGTTCTTTGCCACCGTTCAACTTGAGAAACTTAGAACAGTTAATTCTGAATGGTATACGACCATTTGTTGGTCGTACTTATTATAGAATGCATGAAACTTAAAGGATAGGTTTCCATAGTATTTTGATAATAATATTTTGAGAAATTGTTTCATAACTTATACACTTTAAAAGATAATTTTATGAAATGTACGATTTGTATAGATAACATTATATATTACGACTTTTATGAAAAAAAAAACAATAACTTTTTGGCAAATTTTAAGCCAGTTTTTATTTTCCGTACGGCTGGCGTATTTTTGTAAACTTTTTATTTTTTTAATTTGTTTTAAGATGACAAAACATGTATTTTGGGAGCCATTATTTCAAAAAAGATTTGTTGTTCATTTTGGTTTTTTTTTATTAGATTTGGCGTTAAAAAATACCATATGAGTGTTTTTTATAATACAAATTCTATATACTACTGAAATACATCAGCCAAGTAGAAGACTTAGCATTATTTAATTGGACTTGTTGAATTATTGATTCAATATAGCTTTTAACGGCTTTTAGTCCATAAAAATTGGCGTTTCGTCCCGGCGTTCTCACTTGGACTCTTCAGTTGACAGTGAGGGCCTTGTCAAGACGCAATTTTTATTAAGTTCAGTCCAGCTTACATCAATTTTACAACGAAAATCGAATGTGAACTATATCCAACCCAATTAGAATTTCTAATCAAGAATTGTTGGAAATTTTGTTACCCGTGGCCTGGCATTGTTAACATATGAGTGTTTTTTATAATACAAATTATATATACTACTGAAATACATCAGCCAAGTAGAAGACTTAGCATTATTTAATTGGACTTGTTGAATTATTGATTCAATATAGCTTTTAACGGCTTTTAGTCCATAAAAATTGGCGTTTCGTCCCGGCGTTCTCACTTGGACTCTTCAGTTGACAGTGAGGGCCTTGTCAAGACGCAATTTTTATTAAGTTCAGTCCAGCTTACATCAATTTTACATTCTCGATTAATAATTAATTTTTATTTTTAATATTTGTTTGTCTAAAATCAAAATTGTTATATTAACTTGTTTTTAATATATCCACGATAATATATCGCACGATATAAAAATATTGTCGATAGATTATTAAATACTCTCATATTTCTAACTACACTCTTATTTCTAGATATAAGCAGCGTCTACATTATGCCGATCAACATTGTTGATTTATATTGTTTGTCGACATGCTAGTGTGTAAGTGTTGAAGTGTATACTGTCATCCATCAAAACACTCATACACACGTACTTAATTTTCCACGTCCATTTCATTTTAAATAATAATAAAAATAAGACCACCAACGAAAACCCAACAGTATCTAATTACACAAAAAAAAAAAAATAAATATCTGCATTGGTCACAGACAGCGTATACGCAAAACAAATATCAGTTGTGTTGATCACAATTGTTCACTTCTATCCATTTGAGTCGGGTTACGTTCTGGTCAACAAAAGCTGATTGACTCTATTGATCTACACGTCCGCATCAACTTAACATTATTGATCAACACTGTTGATTAACATAATCAACATAATGTGGACGTTGCTATACAAAAGCAAGTCTGTGTGATACATTCATGAATTTTATTTCATTTATCGGTTAATAACTTTTCTAAATGAAGTTCTAATGGCTGAATCCTGGACTGGGTTAATAATAGTTGTAGACGCTTACTTGCTGATACAGTTGGTCGTTGTTTACTTTTCAGAAAATCTCATATGCTGAAAGCCACCCACATCCATCATTGTTTTACGATTTGCCCTGATATTCCAATGAAAGGAGATGAATCCCGGACCTGTCTCATTTGCTAAGCTAACAACAAAAACTCTCCCAGCAAGCTTTTTCTTATTTAGACGTATGTTACTATACTCAATAAGTGGATAAATGAATTATTGACTATATCCTTAAAAACGGTCATGATGTATTTTTATTGTAAAAATAATGTAATGGTTCATTGGAGAAGAGAAAACCGCGAAGTGCTATCAAATTAGAGGGTGCAAATTAGAGGGGGAGGGGCGAAATGCAAGTCTTTTGGTTTGGTGAGGAGAGCAATTATTGAAAAGAAAATATTTTTAAAAGTATTTTTCTTCGTAACGTAACGTCCGAACATGTCTCAAAAAATGTTGGCATGAACAACGCTATTCTGAGTAAAATTAACACTTTATATCCGAAGATTTCCCTTCCAAAGCATTGTTAATTGAAGCATCAGTTATCTGTAAAAATCATCTGCAAAAATGCCTCCAGTTTAATGTACAGTTTGTAAGCGGTCTTAGCAAAGAAATGAAACAACGTTTATTTCAATTTATACTTTTATTAAATTTCAATAAGACAAAATACACGAATTGCGTGAAGTGGCGTTGTTTTACTTTTTTGATGCTCAAAATCAACTGCACTAATTTGAAACAAAATAGAGAAGAACATATTTAGTTTTAGTTTTAGACACCTGCTGCCCTCTTCTTTCACATTAGGATGTTAACACAATAAATCTTTGTGGTGAGGCCACATTACAATTATATTTTAACAATTCTTTGGGTCCTACCACAAGTTTCATAAATCAGAGTGAATCTGTCAAAAAAGTAAGGTATACGGAGGGCCAATGAGGAATTAATATGAAAATAAAAACTACCAAAAATCGAAAACTCATAAGGTTACTCGTTAGTAAAACTTTATTGCTCGCCGTAAAACTTTAATTCTCTTATAATTTGTATGCTTATGCAATTGAAGTTGTCTCTGCTAACAATTTATATGCTATTCTATAGGCATCGTCATCGTCATATTGTTAAATCTACATTATGTTTTGTGCGAATTATTGTTGCTTTTGGTTATTAATTTTAATAACATTCGAAATGACACAAAAATGTCAGAATAATTTACAATAGACGCCACCGCTATTTTTATAACTGCCACCGGACTCGTAAACCATCAACATCAATATCAACGCAATGACAGTCGTAAACTCCACTAAACAGGATGAAAACAAAACAAAAATAAGGATGCTCTTTTTGCAATCCACTCTTCGGCAATCCACAGCTACAGGCGATGTGTAATAAACATTCAACGTAATACATTTTATTTTATATTTTTTTTCTTCTTTATTTTATGACGAACGCAGTATTAATTTCTAATTGCATAAATTCTACTCGCATCAGGGGATGAATGTATAGCGAAGCGATACTGTTGTTATTGTAGTTATGTGTACTTACCATTGGGTGGTGTGGGGAGTTTACAATCACGTTCACAATACAATGTGAGCGAGTGATGTGACGGTGACGGTGAACCGTGGACGGGGTTGTAAAAACGCCGTGGGTGGGTTAACGAGAAATATAGGCCTTTTATGACGAAAAAGGTACGGGGCGGGGGAGTTTGATTTGCCACGGTTGACAAAAATATAAAAACATCAAACCTGCGTAAATGTTTTATTTGTCATTCCAGAGATCATCACGATGCGATGATGGTGAAATTGTTTATTTTTATAAACCAAAAGCTGTATCCACATAGATAACATTGATATTGAAATCGTAAGCAGGTTATATATCTGTTAGCGGAACGACCGTTAGCGGGCGGGCGTGTGCCTTGTCAAAATCCCTTAAGATACTTTATACTTAACTCACTGCTGGCTGTATCGAAAACAATAACATTTGTCGAACGATAAAAATGAAGGTAGATGGGTATAGGTACAATTTTATTATGAACCTCTATAATATGGGCTCTGGTAAACATATAAATTGCTTTTTTTAATTTTGTCAAGCATAAAAGTGATATGGTAAATTTAGCAAATGGTATATTTTCATTTATATGAAAGAAGTTAGATTATTCGCATGTTTTTTTTTTTTTAATAAAATAGAAAGCTATATTGTATAGGTCCTTAAAAGAAGGAGAAACGTTAAAAATGCATTAACAATGCTTAAGGGTTTTAGGCTCAATTTCTTTTGAGAGGAGGTGAAAGGGAACAATTTCGCATAGAGGCCTTCAGCATTGGAGAACACTGTCGTCAACACATCCATCAGACCGACTCTTCGACCCACGTTTTTCATCAACAATTTCGACTCGACTCCGCTCCTGAAGTGAAATCGAGTCGGTTGAAGCTCATTTGAAGTCAATGCAGGTTGTATGGCGCCAAGCGAGCTTGAAGCTCGCTCCAATACCTTATGTAAACGGGGTATATATGAAATATAAAATACATGTCAAAAAATTGAATATAAAAGTCGGTTGACATTATTGTCCTCGGGGTGTTCCGTCCTGGTTGTCAAGTTGTGGTTTTGGTGGGGATGGGTTGGTATTTAGCTGCGGTGATATGCTGACCCTGTTTCAGCGTAGAACGGAACTAGTTGCTTGTTGTCCGTGATTATTTTGTCGACCAAGATTTCCATTGTACTGAGTTATCTCGGCTCTCTGGTTGTCGCTGCTCGGTAGCCATCATTCTCATTAGTTGATTCGAGTGACTGTTGTTGCATCCTACAAGCTTCTTTGCTGAAAGGAGTAGGTACCTGTTTAAGGGGATGATGCTCTCATCTGTGTAAAGACGCTCGTTGCTGTGATGTCTCATTCGCTGCCGGTCGAAATGTAGTCCGGTAGAAATCCTTTTTTTCGAACATTTGAAGTATCTTCATGGCCATCTTCGAGATGGTGAACCAGACTGGGAAGGAACAGCTGATTACCACGATATTTGCTGTTTTCTACCTTAAGATGAAGTAGCAGTTTTTGATTCAGTTATTAATGATGATTGTTAAAAATAAAGGTGGCAGCCCTTTTAGGATGTAGTTAAAGACTAGCAAATATATCAGCTAGCAGTTATCAACTAGCAGTTATCAACTAGCTTGCTTGTTGATTGGTCCTCCAGGTTGGGGGTTGTGCCGTCTGGGTTACTTCCCGGCCACGTACAATTATTTAGTTGCGACGCAACAAAACGCAGACCTAGGCAAAAAGTCTTGATTTTCAATTATTTGAACGAGCGCCTCGTGAAAATCCGCAGCAAGGCTAAATTCGCCATCATAAGCCTCATATGCGTGTATGCCCAGCATGAAAAGAAAGTTGAAGACACCAAAGGCGAGTTCTACGATCTCTTGGAGAAGACGTACGAGCAGTGCCCTAGCTATGACATTAAAATTGTCCTAGGCGATTTAAACGCGCAGCTAGGAAGAGAGAACGTGTTTGGTGACATTGTCGGAAAGCACAGCCTGCACGACACCACCTCCGACAACGGAATCAGTCTGATCGACTTGTAGGCGGCACGAAACATGGTGGTAGTTAGTGCGCAGTTTCCTCACCTCAATATCAACAAGGGGACCTGGAAATATTTTGATCAATCAATCGTCAACCAGTTTGATCATATTGCGATCGACGCAAGACACTCCTCAGGGATGTCCGAACGTTCCGAGGTGCCAGCGCTGACTCGGACCATTGCCTGGTTGTAGGCAAGGTACAGCTTCGGATATCTCGAACACAGACAAACCGAAGAAATGCTCTGAGGAAGTTTGACGTCGGGCGGCTACAATCGCAAGAGATTGCTAGGTCCTTCTCCGATCGGGTCTCAAACAACCTCTTAAGAGGTCCTATGCCACCAGCATCAAGTGTTGCAAACCAGTGGAATCATTGCCGGGAAGCCATCAGAGATGCCGCATCTGACGTGCTGGGTTTCACTCGACCACCACAACGAAACCCATGGTTTGACGACGATTGCCGGCTAGCATATGCAGCGAAGCAGCAGATATACAAGGCGTCGCTGCACATAAGGACCAGAGCTGCTCGTGAGCTCTACGAACAGAGGAGGAGAGAGGAACTCCGGCTTCTCAGAAAGAAAAAGAGGGAGGTGATCGAGGAGATTGAGGGATGTCATAACAGGAATGAGGTTTGGAAGTCTTACCAAAAGGTAAAAAGAAGTTATCAGGGCTATATAGCCCGAACCGAAGCCTGCAAGGACGAGCAAGGGAACATCGTAGTAGAATCGCAGTCGATGCTGAGAATATGGAAAGATCACTTCTGTAGAGTGTATAACAGTGATGAAGAATTTAATTCTGCTGTCAGGCAGATTACACCATTCAACCTAGACGATGAAGGTCAACAATTCCGCCTACCCGACCTCGACGAAGTGAAGATAACAATATCTATGCTTAATTCCAACAAAGCTGCTGGAGCCAATGGGCTCGCTGCCGAGCTATTCAAAGCAGCAGATGACTTGGTAAGGCTCATCTGTAAAATATGGTCGGATTGAAGCATGCCCGATGAATGGAATCTCAGCATTGTTTGCCCGATCCACAAGAAAGAAGACCCTCTAAACTGTGCCAATTACAGAGGAATTAGTCTCCTCAACATCGCTTACAAGATCTTCTCTGCCGTGTTATGTGAACGCCTGAAGCCGTTCGTCAACAACCTGATAGGTCCATATAAGTTTGGCTTCAGGCCAGGAAAGTCAACCATCAACCAAATATTCACACTGCGGCAGATCTTGGAAAAAACCCAGAACTTCAAATCGACTATCACCACCTGTTCATCGATTTTAAGGCCACGTATGACAGTATATTTTTTTTGGTATCCCTGCAAACTCGTCTGTATGTGCAGAATGACGATGGAGAACACACGCTGCTCCGTCAAGGTTGGCATAGATGTGGATGTGGAGATCGACAGAGGTACTATCACCATTGCTGTTGCTGATGGTTATTGGAGGTGTCCTCCATGCATCCGCTTAAGTTTACGTTGCGAGACAGAAGGTTGAGGTGGTGAACAACTCTATGTGCCAAGGAAGCGTTGAGTTGTATCAAAAGATGGTAGTGGTACAGATGAAGATGTTAATTGCCAAATTGGCAAAGCAAAAGTTGCTTTAGGCATGCTGTCAAAAGTTTGCAGTAGCAACTTGGCGCAGAACAGTCGAAAAGGAATCTCAGAAGCTGGGAAAAAGTTGGGGAGAGCTCCGACACATTTCCAAAAACAGTGCAAGATGACGTTTAGCAGTAGTTGACGCCCTATGCCTGAACAGAGAGGTCATATCATATGCATTAAATCTGTACAAAAGTTAGTCTTTAATAATATGGTCATGGTCAGGTATCTTTTGTTGCCGCGTGGGTTACAAAAATACCTCCGCGGACTCCTCAAATAGTAAAATGAGGAACAGAAAGACTAAAGTTTAATCAAATGCGGTTGGTTTTCTGTATTTCTCCAAGAATCGCGGTAAAAAATTTGCATACTACTCTGTGTTTACTGCTCTTTATTCAAAAAAAAGAAACAATTCAATGAAAGTTGTCCCACACGCCACCCAAAAGACGTCGTCATGAACTGGTCTACAGATTGAACAGTCTGCTTTGAAGCTGATTCATGCCTTTAACTGCTTTTAGTATTGAGTATTGTTTCAATTTAAATCAACTCAAGATTTCGAACGCAAATATACGTTGAATTCATCTTTTTTCGCAATATTTAATACTGTCATTTATTTGACACCTCAGTTTTGAAGATCAAGAAGTTTTGCTCGAAATTTCTAAAAGACATTTTTGGTATTTATCTGCATTACTTTATCATGACGATATTCTAAATACCTACACCTAAATATGGTTAATGTCAGTGTGCATATCTAAAATGTATAGACTTTTCCATTAATCGATCGACAACACCTATCACATCAGAATAGAACTCACTTATCTCAACCTCTCTCTTGACATTTATTTGAAAAACTTTAATTTTAATCCACCCACTTCTGAGGTAAATAATATAGGTATTCTATGCCGCCACAACCTTCCATCGTCGCCGTGTCGGTCGTCGTTGACGTTGTCGCACGAAATTCAATGCCAAGTCCCAGTCCTAGCATTATGTACACGTTAATAAGTCTTTGCATCGATAACTTGGTACGTGCGAATCAATTATTACCTTTACGTGAGAACCGACAGCAAATTGATTAGATTTTAGTTGGGACCACCTGGTGGCGCGGTGGCGGTGTCAGTGGCAGTGACTTTGTCATGAGAAAGTTTTGCTAAATTGTATCGATTTCGTTATCGACGTCATGCTCCTATAAGTTGTGGCAAACTTATGATACTTCTGTAACTGTGTTGTATACACTATATTGCCATTCCACAGGAGACAGAATGAATCCCATATGCGATGTGTATATTTGTCTAGACAAGACAAGAGGAATTACATCAGCTCGAATCCGATAGCAGAAGCACTTATACGTATATATGAGTTTCTAACTTACGACAAGTTCCAAGTGCCCATCGTGTGCGAGTTAGATACGTGCTTATCAAATTCCTGTGCATTAATTGTTCAATCGCAGCTAAGTTTGGGGAATTATTGTATCAATTAGTCAATAACATCTTTCAAAGTACAAAAGTAATCTTCATTCGAGTAATGTCAAGCCAACGAAATAATTAATTCGTGCTTTGGGGTTGATAAATCCATATAATCACTAAGGGTGAAGTGCATGATATTGTTAATGACATTTGAGAGTATATTTTTGTTTTTTTTTAAAACCTCATGGAATTGAAATATTTGGGTACCTTTGTTCATATTTATTATTTAAAAACAATTTTAAAAATAAATGCCGCGCATTATGATTCGTAAATTCTACTTATATTAATTAATAGAAGGTGATTCCCGCCGGCTCTGCTGGACCCACAGCTATATCTTTACTATAATTAAAATAGTCTTTTGTTTTCTTGTCAGTTTGGCCGTATAGGTGGGCTAAATTTACAAAAACCACTAATTTTTTTTTTGATAAAGCAACGAGGTCCACTGCCTAGGAATCCTATATTGTCTACCTAAAAAATAAATAATTTTAAATTCTGTTTGATCTTTGTTATCATACATAACAAAAATCTTGACTTACCTCTCCAAAAAGTTGTTGATTTTGACATTCTTTGATGTTTACCTTTTTTTCTTCAGCTAAATGACTAGATTTAACTCTATGCCAGCGGTTTTGGCTGATTTACATTGAACGACTTTCATCGGTATTTTGCATTGACGATTTTTATTTTTGTATGTCGCTATAATTTGTTTGAGGTACAGTCGACATGTTTCTTCCAGTTGCCGATGACTTTTTTATGCAGTACTGAAAAAATCAGTCAATGTTTATCGCGTCTTCACGCCATGCTGTTTTGTAGGTATTTATAGTCGCGTTTCACCACTGCCTTATAAATTCATAAACATTTAACTGGCTTTTAAATTTTTAAATCACGTATTTTGTATAGGGCTGTCCACGAGACGAGAAAAAGTTATGAAATCGATGATAAGTACTATTTAAAAGCGAAACTCTTACAAACAATGTTGGATTTAAATGGTTGGCGGACATTTCGTCACGGTGAAATCAACACGGCGAATACTTTCATAATTTATGTTGAAATTACACAAGGTTGTCTAATATAATTCTAAAATTTTAAAGACTATTATTCTGGATTTACACAATTTACATAAATTTACTACTGTTTAAACAAAGTTAAAACTTTTGCAATTTTTGTTGGATTAAAGTCTCCACCAGACCAACGCGAAAACGGCTCGCGGGGAATATTCGCCGACGGAAGTTTTTGTTGTATTTAGCATTGTTCATTTGTCATTTGTCAGAAAAAAATTGGAGCCCGGGCATCAAAAACAAATTGACGCCCGGGCATCAAAATCAAAATGACGCCCGGGCGTCAAAAATAAATTGAGGCCCGGGCGTCAGAAAAAAATTGACGCCCGTGCGTCAAAAATAAATTAACGCCTGGGCGTCAGAAAACAAATGACGCCCGAGCGTCAAAAATAAATGACGACCAAACGTCAAGAATAAATTGACGCCCGGGCATCAAAAATAAATTGACGACCGGGCGTCAGAAAAAAATTAACGCCCGGGCGTCAAAAATAAAATGACGCCCAGGCGTCGAAATAAATTGACGACCAGGCGTCAACATAAATTGACGCCCGATCGTCAGAAAAAAATGACGCCCGGGTGTCAGGAAAAAATGACGCCTGGGCGTCAAAAATAAAATGACGCCCGGGCGTCAGAAAAAATTTACGCCCGGGCGTCAAAAATAATTTGACGCCCAGGCATCAAAATAAATTGACGCCTGGGCGTCAGAAAAAAATGACGCCCGGGCGTCAAAAATAAAATGAAGCCTGGGCGTCAGAAAAATAATTACGCCCGGGCGTCAAAAATAAAATGACGCCCTGGCATCAAAAATAATTTGACGCCCAGGCATCAAAATAAATTGACGCCTGGGCGTCAGAAAAAAATTACGCCCGGGCGTCAAAAATAAAATGACGCCCGGAAGTCAGAAAAAAATTGATGCCCGGGCGTCAAAAATAATTTGACGCCCTGGCATCAAAATAAATTGACGCCTGGGCGTCAGAAAAAAATGACGCCCGGGCGTCAGAAAAAAAATTACGCCCGGGCGTCAAAAATAAAATGACGCCCGGGCGTCAAGAATAAAATGACGCGCGGGCGTCAGAAAAAAATGACGCCCGGGCGTCAAAAATAAAATGACGCCTGAGCGTCAGAAAAAAATGACGACTGGGCGTCAAAAACAAAATGACGCCCGGGCCAGTTGAAAACTGAGAACCAAATAGTGGGGCGATCATGTAGCAAGGGCAAAGAGCGGTCAGTTTCATGATGAGTATAGCAATTTACAATATGCAGGAGTGCCAAACTATTTTGAAGATAAACATGCATACATGATCAGATGGATTTTTATGGCAAGAAAGGTTTGCTTAAACTGAATGCAAGAGCATTTAAAAATGAAACGGATGGTATATGCACACTATGCAACTTAGATGCATCAGAAAACACATACCATTTTATAGCAATATGTCCAATTTTCAAATCATTTAGAAAGAATTACTTTGGAGAAGCGTATCTAACTCTTGAAGATTTTATCGACACGTTAAATTGTGCGTCTTTTTATACATAATTTCTTGCAAAAAGCATACCGATATAGAAATTTATTGATAAATGAGTTTAACTGATGAAATATAATGTATATCTTACATATCGACTTTTATAAAAAACAATTGTTGAACCTAATCACACTAGAAAAAAAAAATTACACCTCAGATATAGCTATTTATTTATTAGGATTCTTTAGTATCTACTTTGCTTAGAATGATGTAATACGTATAAGTTTATTATTTTGCTTCATGTATAGTTATCATATCATTATGATTATAAGATTTAACTTTGTTTTTTCTTGAAACCAAACGAAAATATGTTTAATTTGAATGCCTCTCAGGCTAACGACTTAAAGTCACAGGATAAGGGCCAGTTTGTTCACAATGGGTTAAATTTAGTATGTGACTTTCATAGGCTTTAATTAACTAACGCTAATCTACAAAAATTGGCTGATTAGTTAAATCCATGATTAGCAACTCATACTTTGATTTAAAAAAATTTAATCAACAAACACATTTGTGGATTTCCCAGCTCCACTAATGACTAATCATGGATTAAAGATAATCAGCTGTGAACAAACTGGCCCTTAATGTTTTTTATTTTTATTTACCTAAATTAGTTTATTTAAATAAAATTGTATGAATTTTTCGATTATAAATAAAAACAACTAAACTAAACTGGCTAAACTATTATCTTGACGCCCGGGCGTCAATTTATTTTTGATGCCCGGGCGTCATTTTATTTTTGACGCCTGGGCGTCAATATTTTCTTGACGCCCGGACGTCAATTTTTTTTTTTTGACGCCCGGGCGTCAATAAGCTAAATATAACGCGTTTTATTATTTTCTTCATGACACGCAAATCTATATCGGTAGGAACAGCGCAAGATAATTCGGCAATGTCATTTCCAATGCATTAAGAAATGTTTTGGCTATTACTAAACACAAATCTTCAACCATTAGCAACATTTTGTTGAAGATTTCTACTCTGTGGAATCCATGTTAACACAGGCAGGCCAAATTTGGTGAGCTAACTAAGGTTTAACTTTAACACCGTCCTGAAAAAATGGCTCTTAGAAATGTAATTTTTTCACTCAATCGATATGAAAACTTGTAACCAACAAAGATCGATTAAAAAAGCGTTTAGTACCTATTTATACGTCTTTAATGGATAACAGCTATAAAACGAAACTATTAAACATACCTCACCCTAACTGCCTATAACCCACCTACATTTTAAATCTGTTCTTCTTTTTCAAAAACCCACACTTAAAATCATTAAAAGAGCACTTTGTCATGCAGGAAAATGAAAATAAAGATTTACTACTATCAGTGACATAAAACCTAATGGGATTACTTCCTGAGCTAGCTAGCTAGTATCGCAAGGAAATTAAACGTGACACATGTAGAAGACTTGTAAGACACACATATCCCTATAAAATGCACCACGTTCAAGGTTCAACTGTCACTGTCATTTCGTTCTTAGTCGCGCGTCATCTCGAACCTCAACGACATGATATGAAAAACCAACCGCTAAATAAAAAAAAACTTCCATTAGCGACGACGACGACGAAGTGACACTGTGGATATAAGGAAAAACTTCAAAAGCACTTCCCTTACCACTAAAAAGTTATTTCACCAACATAAAACCAAAAATCTAAAAAGGGTAAACATATTCATACATGCTGGTATGATAGAGGATGATGAAGAAATTCACGTATCCTTTATTCGCACACCAAAAAAATACGAACAGAGCATGAATGAGTTTTTTCTTCCTTATTCGACATTCGAAACAACTTTTACTTTATTTTTATCGTTATCATCTCGAAATAGTTTCCCTAGACTTTTTGAACAAAAAAGCAAGAAAAATGAAGATTACAAAAATCTTAAGACATCCAAGACATAATAAAAGGAAAATAACTTCCCGAAGTGCAGTATTGCGTCCTTGAAGTTTCCTCGTTATCCTTTGGTGGCAAAAAAAAATAAAAAAAAAAAGACTATGCTTTCAAAAGTTACCAAAAGTATACTTTTTTATTAAGTCCTTTTGCGATATTTATTAAAAACGATAAGGGAGGAAATATATATAGCCAAGGATCTGAATCTGCCGCATCAGCATCATCAGGATATCTTCCCACGATTTCTAATTATAATCCTCCTTGGTCATTGTTCTCGTTCAATGTCGGGGTTGAGAGCTGAGAGATAAAGTCATAAGTCAAATTGGGAATTATTAATTGGAAAATAATATAACAACTTCTCTCTCTCATCTTTCCCAACAAAGCCACTTTCGATTCAACTTCTCTTTTTAGTTTTCAAAATAAAATAATTTTGTTAGTCTTCGTTGAGTAAACACATTGTAGCATTCGCTTTGTTTGTAAAATTAAAGCATTTTTAAATTGATGCTTGTTCTTTGTTTGGCTTATTGTTTATTGGAGAATTATCTTTGTTTGACAAATATGGTGGTGGTAGGCGCATAATTAAATAGTCTCGTGTCAGTAAAAAAGTTTACATTTCTGACAGCTCATTTTGGGGTAGGTATTCCAAAAATATTAATTATGTTGATTGTCATTATTTACTTACATTTATGTACAGATGTAGTTACATACATATATCTCATTCTTTATTGTGCACATCTGGCCCCTGATTATGGAATACGAAACGAGTCGTATATTTGGTAGCGGATTTAGGTACTATAGTACTATAGCACTTCAACACGAAAGTGATTTCTATGTAAATTTTAACATATCGCATCGGGGTCACTTGACTTAAAATGTGGTGAGTATTTGTTTAAAATTAAATTAAATTAAATTTGAATCCCTGTGGCAAAGTGTTGCCACTAAGAGTCTTCTCCTTTTGTCCAGGCTGCAGCAGACGAATTCTCCAGATGGAATCAACGGTCACGTTGAGTCAGACTGACCTACTTAGTGAACACCCTATACGGGCTACTTCGACTTACTATTACTTCGGCTCCCCGTCCTTGGAGCAATGCTAAGGATCTGATAGGTCGAGCCGTGTCGGGGTCACAGTATACATATCCAAAGTATTATACTGCGCAGCAGTGCTGTCGTTTCACAAATTCCGAGAGTAGCGCTTTTCATAAAATTAGGGCTGGCCACGAGACGAGACTTTTGTAAGTCTCGTCTCGGTCTCGTTAAAATCGAAAAATTTCAGTCTCGTCTCGGTCTCGTGTCGGTCTCGTATAATTAAGTCTCGTCTCGGTCTTGTCTCCGAAAAATACGATTTTCGGAAAAAACTGTTGATTATTGAAACGAAATATTTTCGATTATCGTTGAATATGTACAGAAGAAAATAAATATTTAACTGAAGTTGGATTTTTTAATTTATTAGACTCTCTGTAAATTTCGTTCCAAATATACAGTCTCGTCTCGGTCTCGTCTCGGTTGCTTAAAAGGCATTCTCGTCTCGTCTCAGTCTCGTCATGCGAGACCGAGATCGAGACTTTTCTTCTCTCGTGACCAGCCCTATATAAAATTGGGGGAGCATTTTGGGAAGTTGGGGAGCCTCGTCTAAAGGCTATCCCAAACCTCCGTAAAAGTGGCGCAGAACATTCGCTCTGCAGGGCGAATCATAATGATAACAAAAATGAGAAATAAACAATGCTAGATAAAAACAAAAACTGTCGTCGGCGAATGTTCGGTGCAAATTTCGCGTTGATTTGGGAGAACCTTAATTCTAGATATTTCATAAAACAAATACGATCACAAATGAAAATTTATGACATTTTGAAGTTTAACAGAGATATGAAATTTTTAATAGGAGTAGGGATGTGAGAATTCAGCAAAATACGTTTTTCATTAAATTTTCGTGGAGACTTGGGGAGCCTTTTTTAGACATAGGTAGAACGGTATAGTCCTTTCAATAGTAAAGGAGCTAAATGGTACTATAGAAGCTATTCCGACAGCACTGCTGCGCAGGGTTGTCAGAAATTTAAAAATTACTGTCTTTGTGGTTTTGAAGTAAACAAAAAAAAAATGTTGGTGATTTTTTTAAATTAAATCAATTTTACTATTGATTTTGACAGCATGTGCAGAACTGAACTTAAATGAAAACGCTTATGATATTACCGGTAATATAAATATCTTGTGTCGGGGTGACTTGCCGGCTACGTAAAGCTTATTTATTTGCGAAGCAACAGCAAGCCTGATTGTTTTAACGAAAAACCAAGCAAACAAAATAAGGACAATGACCTTCGGATCTGTACGTGGAACGTATTGTCCCTATATAGGTCACATGTAGCCGATCAAATAATGAAGGCCCTAGATTGCTGCAGAGCAGACATCACCGCCATCCAAGAGGTGTGATTGGATGGACAAGGAACACGGAATATGAAAAATTAATATATTTACTACGACGCACCGACTGCTACTACGAACAAAAGCGGCGCGGCGTTTATTTGGATGTAGATTCGTCGTAGGTGGCAGACTTAAGCAAAAAGTCTTGAGTTTCAATTATATGAACGAGGACCTCGTGATAATCCGCATAAAAGCTAAATTCGCCAGTATAAGCATCATATGCGTGCATGCCCCAGTTGAGAAAAAATTTGAAGACACCAAAAACGAGTTCTAGCGAGCCCCTGGCCACGAAAAAATGTACGAGCAGTGCCTTATGACATTTAAATTGTTCTAGGTGATTATAACCTGCAGCTAGGAAGAGAGGACGATTTTGGTGACATAGTCGGAAGGCACAGCCTGCACAAAACCAACTCTGACAACGGAATCAGATTGATCTACTCCTCTGCGGGATGATACATGGTGGTTGTTAGAAGGTACGCAGTTCCTTCACCTCAATATGTAAAAAAGGGATATGGAAATCTTTTGATCAATTAATCGTTAACCAGATTGATCACATTGCAATTAACGCAACGCACTCCTCCAGTATCAGGGATGTCCGAACGTTCCGAGGGACCAACGTTGGCTCGATGTGAATGTGATTTCTTTAAAAGGAGCATGGATGTGAGAAATCAGAATTTATAAAATATTTTCAGTTTGCAAAATACGTTTTTCATTAAATTTTTCATGCGGAGACTTGGGGAGCCCTTTTGAGACATAGGTAGCAAAGTCATCCTTTCCACAGTTAAGGAGCCAAATGCTACTATAGTAGCCATTCCGACAGCACTGTGAGGGATGTCATAACAGGATTGAGGTTCGGAAGCTTTACCAAAACGTAATATAAGCGGTAGAATATGTCAAAAGTCCGTTCAATTACTTGCGTATGGACACGACATAGACATTGTCGAGAGAATGAAGCGAGCTGTGACAGGCGCACTTGCTTGGAATTGGCGGTTAATGAGGACAACACGAAGTTTATACTGTCATCGAGAAAGGAATCTCAACATCGTCGACTGGGACAAAATAGCACGATGGATGTACAGATTTTACTTCGAAATTGTCAAAAACTTTGTCTACCTGGAATCCAATATTACCTCGCAAAATGACATCAGTGCAGAGATCAAACCAAGAATTACTCTTGCCAACCGTTGCCACTGGTTCTTCGGTCCAAGAAGGCATTTAAGTAGAAAGGCTCTCTCAGAGAACCAAAGAGATTTTATACAAAACCCTAATCATCCTGATCCTGTTCTATTGGGCAGGACAATGGACATTGAAATCGGATGAAAAAGAAAGGAATATTCTTCGTTTGATTGTCGGTCCGTTGTGTATCAAAGGAGTGGGGACGATAAAATTCAACGCAGCAGAGGAAGAACCCATAATAGTAGCACGCACAAGTGAATCTCTCAGGGCTTTTGTTTAAATTCGTGCACTCCACTTAAAACAGAAGTAATATCAATATTTTAATATTTAAATTTCTTCATCTTCTTAATATTAAAAACCTGACCACGGGTATTTATTTTCTGGTGGGGGAATTTAAACAAATTTCCCTAGAATAATAAAATTCACAGTATCTTTTTGCTGTGATTTTTATAAGAGTCGGTAAACATCGACCAAAATTTGTGTCTTAGTAGGGTATAAGAGACTGAGTGAAGAGCCCACTGTTATACCTTGGGCGAGACACAATTATTTCTGGAGTTGAGGTCACTTGTACTTTTTACTTGAACTATACAGTACATTTAGACTTCCTAACTACAGCTGTGTCTTCCAAGCTGAGGTACTGGCACTGACTAAAGGTGCTAGACAGATCTCAATGATGGCAATACCACAAGCTGATACCACCTTTTTCATTGACAGCCAAGCGGCAATAAAAGCAATTTCTGCCATTGAAATAGAATCAAAACTTGTACTGTCGCGAAGAGCTATGGGTTCTTGGTACACAGCACAACATACGACTGTGTAGGGTTCCTGGCCACAGTGGAGTCCCAGGAAATGAAAGTGCTGACGAACTGGCAAGAATAGGTAGGATCAGCACTTGATCCTAATCAAGCAGACTCAACCGATCAGGTCCCATCCTGTAATCTTAAGCGAGTAATCGAGAGTAAAGTTCTAGCTACAACTAACAAAAGATGGAGCTCGATTAATACCTGTGTTGTAACTAGAAAATTATGGCTTAGTGTCAACAAACAAAAGAACGACAACAACATCCAACTGAGTAAAAAGTCTCTACCTCTTCACGTGAGCATTACCACTGGACACAACCAACTGGGTTACCACAAGAAAGTAGAGGATGTTGTGACGAACAGTAACAGGATGATACCGATACCCTTCACTACCTGTGTCACTGTCCTGCACTATGTCATCTAAGAAACAGGCTCCTCGGGCGGGAGACACTTCTTCAATGACTTAGAGGAATCCCTGACATCACAAGATTCACAAGCATTAGCATGTTAAAATTTATTAACGCTACAAAATGGCTGAACAATCAGTCACATCTCACATGCACCAACCACTGATCTATCAAACTCAACCGCCAGACGTTGCATAGAGCCACGGCTCCTATGGGCCTGGTGGAGGGATGATTTAGCCAGTGGGTGTAAGGGGGTTCATGCCGTTATATGACAATGGCGCGATGGCCTCTCTTCAACCCGGTGATTGTGCCAACGGACACTTCTTCAGTAACCTAAAGGCTTATCTGACGGGACGGGGCAGTCGCATGAACCAACCACTGATCTATAAAGCTCACCCACCATTCGTTCCATAGAGCCACGCTCCTACGGGCCTGGTGGAGGGATGATCTACCCAGTAGGGGTAAAGGAATAGATCTTGCCCTTAACACACAATGGTGCGTTACCTCTCCTCAACCCGGTGATTATGTGCAGTCAAACACTTCTTCAACATCTTAAAAGCTGGACTGACTAAAAAAAGCAGTCACATGCACCAACCACTGATCCATCAAACTTACCCACCAGACGTTGCATGGAGCCACTGCTCCTACGGGCATGGTGGAGGGATGATCTACCCAGTGTGGGTAAATGTACAACAACTACAACTATGTAATTAGATGCGAATCATACATTATGAAAATGATTCTAACAATCAAAGTACGAATTTAAACTTATTGATTTAGTTTATTATTTTAAAACTATTAATATTTACAGTACATTTGATTACATAATATGTTGCTTCTATAATGCTTAATCTGAGTTCAAAATAAACCCGGTATATGAGTTATGATTCGTTTTCCTGTTCGTCAAGTAATGTATTTAACTTCTCCATAATTTTTTGTTTTAGCAAACGTTGTCTTCTCCCTACCAAACTATTGAAATCAGGAAGAATGCTCTTGAAAAAGGACATGGCAACATCATCTTTAGCATTTGGGCTGCAAGACGTTTGTGATAGATCTTCATGATCGTTTGTATTACTCATTGAGATATCATTGGTTTTGTTTGGTTTTTTCTTCATGGGTGGTTCAAATTCTTGATCGGTAGTCTGGTTTGGTATTGTTTTTCTCTTCCGAGAAGACTCATCATTGACCATCACTTTGTCGTTAGCTTCGTTCTCTGTCTACGTCATTTCACTATCCGAAAGGGGGCTGGATGAGGCATTGGAAATACAATCTGTTCTCAACTCCGAAACATCGACAACATCATCATCAATAAACATTTCCAAACTGGCTTCTTTGTCTGTGTATTCATCTTCAACATTCAATGGTTCGTTTTTTATCTCTAAATTTGAGTAAGATAAATCAGTCTCTGTTTTGACTTTATGGTTGGATTTGGATGCCGAGTTCTTTTTATAAATTTCAGTGTATTTTTCGATTGATTCGAACTTTGTCCGATTTCGCATGTAATTTCGCATAAAATACATATTATCCTTTAGATACCAATCACTTATTAAATTCTGACGTGTTCTTGTTGCATTTGTTTTTTCATTCCTTATCTGTCTGGCAAATGAAACACGTAATACACCCCATTTGGTCTTGCAATATTCAACTGAAAGTGACAAATAAAATAGGTATTATTGTGGCTGTTTGAAATTGTTTTTTGAATCAATTGAGACGATCAAAACATTTGATAAGCAATACAATTTAAAATTTACTTATAGCAGAAAATAGCATGATGAAATAATATCAAATAGGGCTTAAGACAATCTATATGGCAACCCTTGTATTTGAAATTAATTCATTTTAGTTCATGCGTGGTTGTTTCCGAAATCCTTGGTTATGATAAGGTGTCGTCCGTTAGAAAACTTGTACTAATGAATGTTATAGAAATAAAAACCTATAGTAATAAAACCTCAGCATTATTTCATGCTGTTATTCACAAACAAAAATATCTTTTTGTCACATTAAGTTCATTTCATTCTAAGACTACCTACTGAAACCGTATTCTTTTTCTAGCTACGGCCGACATGGCAATAGTGCGGGAGGCAGCGTTGCAATTTCGTGAGTAATTTAATACATAACACTTAATTATATATATAAGGTGAACGTTTCTTATGTAAAAATGTGTGAATCACATGACACACAATATTGGAAGAAAAATAGTCAGCTGCGATACGAGTGGTCAGTTACGTACATGAAGTGGTAAATTAAAGTACAAGCCACCTGGTCTTGCCGAAGTGTGTCAATTTGCGTCTTTCAATGACAAGTGGAAGTATAGCATAACTCTTTACAATAACAAAAGACATACCACTCAATTTGTAAGTATTATGTGATACTGCTCGGCTGGAAAAACGCCAAGTTTGTGTCTAGTTTGGGAAAATCTAGACGAGGAAAACTTGTCAGATACTTGGCAAGCCCTTGATGGATTTCCAAAAATTAAGACGAGGTTAAGGGGAAAGTACGGTAACTTTGGCGCCAAAAATTGATAACGTTTTTTTGTAGAAGGGTCAAAAACAAACATTTTTAACTATAAGAGGGCGGTCTATCTCACCCCGTTTAGGAGCTAGGGACATTTAAGAAAAAAATGACTTAAAATGGAAAACAAAATATTAACAAAACGACGGCAACACTTACAATGAAGTACTTTAAAAATAAATAAATGTTCTTTAATCGTGAATTTAAATTAAATTATTCATGTGCAAAGTTTTCGAAAAATTAAAAAAAAAAGTTTAGACCAGACCAAAAAACCGAGCGGTTTTGTGTCTTCTGGTTTTCGATAAAATTGAAAATTAATTTAACTACTTTTTTATAATTTGTTGGTATTAACGGTGATCTCACTTTGAGGATTTATGTGGGGGAATACGATAACTACGGCGCGGTGCAGAAAAATAATTACGGATTTTTGTAGAGGGGCTTAATACAATCATTATGTATTACGGGCCGTGGGTTTATCTCACTCCCTTTAGGTGGCAGGGGCAATTTTCAATAAAATGACTTTAAATGAAAAAAATTAAAACAACGGCAACACTAACAATGCTAAAATTAAAGGTTTTCTCAAGGCCAGAAAATTGTTAATTTTGCTTCAACCAAGTTATTTGTGTTAAGAGTTTAAAAAAAAAAAAAATACTTTAAAATTCAAAATTTAGCGGGACCGAGGCCCCAAAAAAGAGAATTAAAAAAGCGGACAAACCCAAGTTACTGTTAATTATAAATATCTAAACTGAAAGCACACCAACTGACAACATAGCCACCTGCCTGGCGACTGAGCATGACCTGAGCCTAAGCAGAGCGACGACGGAGTCGCGTGAGCGGGACAGAGGACCCAAAAAAGCAGTTTAAATCCCTTAACCCGCGAAGCGTGCCACCCAAGGTCGTGTTTTTTACAAATTAACTGAAAACACACTAACTGACAACAGAGGCGCCTGCCTGGCGAATGAGCTTACCCTTTGCGGAGCGACGGAGTCGCGTGAGGGGGACAGAAGACCCAAAAAGGGAGTTAAAATCCTTGAACCCGCGAAGCGGGGCACTTTTATTAATTTTCAATTTTCTCAAAAACTTGAAGTCATAAAACCAATCCGTTTTTTTGTGTTCGATTCAGAATAAATATAAATTGGATAGAAGCCAATTTAACATTTTTTTTTCACAATTTTGAAAAAAATTGGTGTTAACTTTTGAGTTTGCATGCAAATTTTTCGATAGCTGTTGCCATAAATAATTTAACTTTAGGACTCAAATGCCCCTACCTCCTAAACGGATTGAAATAGACCCCCCTCCCATAGTAAATCATGCTTTTTTTTACCTTTATACATAAAAACCGTTATTAATTTTTGGCGCCAAATTTATCGTACCCGTGCCGAGGGAAACCTTTCAAACACTCGTGAGGCCTTTCCTATCCTAGTAAAAACTTGTTGAACATGATTCGGTACCCCATCAGGGATGTCTCTTGCACGAACACCAAAAACAAGAATTTTATAAGCACCTTGCTATTTCAGTATCATACGACACTTCTTTCTCTCTTTTTGGTTTTCTTTTTCATATCACACTTTTAACAAAGTCAAACCACGGAACAGAGCAGCGCGAATTTGTAAGAAACGTAAGTGAAGTTAGAACAGAAAACCTGTTCTATGTTGTTCTACCTTAAAAAGAAGTACATAAAATCCTGTTCTATTTTGTTTGTATTTGTTATGCAATATGGTACAGTAAAACCCGATTAAGAGAAACAGCACAATGTCACAGTCTTTCTTTCACTTAAGCTGGGTTTTTACTTTAAAAAAAACCCGCTTAAGTGAAAAAAAATTCACTTAAGCGGAGTCCGGATAAGTGAATAAAAATTTCACTTGAGCGGATTTAAAAACCCCACAAAGCGGAGATTTCAAGCTATAGAAACAATAGATATAGAAACAATAATTGTATTTCTCTTTTGGAGTTGCCTGGCGAAAATTTAAATGAAATAGTATCATAAACCAACAACGATAATATAAGCTCTAGTTTATTATCACAAATTTTTTACCCAAGAGAGTTTTTTTCGATGAAAAATATAAAATTTGACTGAAAATATATTTCAGGTATCCGGGTTTTTCACTAAAGCGAGTTTCGCTTAAGCGGAGTAATTGGTCGACAAATACTCGGGGATGAAAAGAGTGTTTTAGATAAGCGGGTTTTTCTCTTAAACAGGGGCCCTATTGCGTATTACGAAACGAACGGCAAGTAAATGATTTTGACGTAAATGATTGTCACGACAGAGAGCGAGAATGGTGGTATAAAGATGTTGCCAATCTAAAACGAAAAAATCTATTTTGTCTGAAGCACAACCAACTTCACGCCTATTTATGATTTTCAAAAAATGAAATATTTGGTCAACAAAATTTCATTATTTTGTAAAAATGTTGCTCCATTGTGATTTGTTTTTGGACGTAGAACGTAATTAGGCTAGATTTGGGCTGCATTTAGAACAGCGATTTTGGGCTATGAGGATTTTTACCAAATTGTCATTCTACTCGTGAGTGTCGTGGGGTGCGCTTCTCATAGTAGCTTAAAAAAGTAAAATTAACTTTAAAAGCACGTTAATAAACCTGTATACACCTTATACACAAATACATAAGAAAAAGATTACATTTATATATATTGCGATAATGAATTGTGACGTTTGTACTGAGAATATTGATAGTGATTCTTAATCCCATATATCGTGCTGTGATTGCTTAAGATTCTTTCATGCTCCATGCGTGAAGATTTTGTTGCAAGACATTGAATATTATAATTCTACCGGCACACCTAACCGTTGTGATAAATGCAGAAAAAATCGTCGTTTGTCGATGCACATACCATCTTCTTCCAACAACAATAACTACTCAAACATGTAACCAATACAAGAGAATTCAACTGTTTCATGTTCTGAGAATAAATGCAACAACAATTCCCAAACCCAACAATCATCACTTGTAACATTGACATCATCATGCGAAGGCGAGAGCGAAGAATTTTCTCTGCGAGTGGTTTGCCAAAATCTTTCAAACCTTGAACAAATGATGCAAAACATGCTCCTCACAATTGGCGACCTGCGCGCGGAAAATAATGATCTGCAGACCTGAGTTTACTCACTTGAAAGTAAGTTAAATTGGCAACAAAAACAATCGCTAAGAAACTGCATTGAAATTACCGGTATCCCCAACGTCAATGATGCAAATGCTAAAGGGTTAGCACAACAATTATTTCATAATGCTCTGTCGATCGAAGTACCAGACAACAAAATTGAAAGTGCTTTGTGAAGAAAGTGCCAAGAAAGCAGAATAGGAAAGACAGCGGGATGTTAAACTCTTCGTCATCACCGACATCAGTCATTTGCTTCAGTTTTTCTGATTCGACGCTTTCAAAAAAAGAAATCAAAGAAAAAAAAATAGTCCCAGTTCTAATATTCTTCATGGTAACGGTGCCGTAGGAGGTAGCGGCAGCGGTGTTGGTGGTAGCAGTGGCAGTGGTAGCAGAAGTAAGAACCTTATCTTTATCAATGATGCTCTAACAAAATATACGAGAGCTCTTTATATGAAAGCAAATGAGGCAAAAAATCAAAATGGGTATAAATATGTATGGTATAAAGATAATAAAATTTTATTACGAAATATTGAAGGCGAAAAAGTCATTGTTATGCCTAAAACAGATGTGCAGCTTTTTCCATGCAGCGAAATTAAATTACAGGTTCTTATGGGAGCCGATTCACTCAAAGTCTGCATGCAGCGCAGCGCTGCACGATGTCTCTATTTCTAAATTCGCTGCCTAGTTTCATTGCAGCCACAACTGAAAAACGAAAATTTCTAAATAATTGCTATTTGGCATTACTCATATTGACATCACCTGCCATTCTTTTACAAAAATTTGTTTGTGTTGGTGATTTTTGTTTTAGAATCCATGAAGCCGGCGTTGCCACCCTACCATCGTGCAACGAATAAAATCTCATTCCAACACTATTGTGTGACATCGGCAACGCTGTGCTTTCATGTATTTGTTTGACATAACTATGCATCATGAATGTCAGAAACTATGCACATGTGTTTCGTGTGCAGCTCTGCATGCAGAGATGCGTGCAGACTCGCTGCACATCTGTTTTAGCCATTATAAGATCTTTTAACGATCTTGCACTAATTTAGTGACTTTTCCCCAAATAAAGTATTTATAAATTAAATTATGAACTTTTTATAAGAATTAAATTATGATTTTTCTACCTTCAGTCTTATTAACTCTAATTGTGAAGAGGTTTTTGTTAACAAAGCGTATTCCTTATACAAACTTTTTGTAATTCATCAGAACATCAGAAGTTTAAGAGGAAACTTTGCATGTTTAGTCTCGCACCTTGATTCATTTTCGTGCATTCCGGATATTGTTGGAGTTTCAGAAATTTGGATTTATTAACATGAAAAAAGTTATTATTTTTTGGTTTTAAATTTTGTTTAAATTCAAATGAGAACTAAGCTGCTAGAGGTGTCGGATGCTTTATAAATCAAGATGTTGATGTTATGACGTTTTGGTTTTAAGTTTTCAAAATGCTGATGTTTTAAAAGTAAAATTCAAAATCAATCAAAGAATATTTGTCATTTTGTGTGTTTATAGACTTCATATGTTCAATCTCGGAGTTTTTTTGGAAGAATTTTCAAATTTGTTGGATAGTGAAAAATCGGAAAATCTGTTGATTTTAGGTGACTTTAAATTAGATATTTTAGAAAGCAGTGAACAAGTTGGAACTTACCTTGATCTTTTATCTTCGCATGGGCTTTTTTCATTCGTTAAAGAGATGACGAGGCCTAGATGCAGTACATCATTCAATGACTGGACTTATGATTGATTTAGGACTAAACCGGATGCGTACAGATTCTAGTTCTGTCAACTTAACAACAAAAATTGATTATAGCAGGCTAAAAACCTGTTTGTCTTTTGAATTTTGGGATGCAGTTTATGCGGAAAGTGATGCATCTAAATCGTACGACCTTTTCTCCAATATTTTATTGAGATATATATCGGAATCTTCAGCTTCAATTGCCCTGAAAAAGTCGGAAAACCTTAAAACCCTGGATAACGTATCTTCTTCTTAAAAAAGTCAAATATAAGAATAAACTCAGAAAAAAATGCTTAAAACACAATAGTAGCGATTATTTGAAAAATAAGTATAAAACTATTTGTGCGGAATTAAAGAAAGAAATCCCTATTTGTCGTGACAGTTACTACAGAAACAAATTAAATCAAGCTAAAGGTAACGTTAGAGATGAATGGCAAATTGTCAATAGTATTTTGAACAAGAATACAAATCGCAAACTTCCGTCCGCTGTCTATGTTAACGATCGTGTCGTTTCTGATAAAAATGGGATTGCTAATGCCTTTATCGACCATTTTTGGACAATTTTACAAAATTTACAAGTGCTTTCCGGTCACCATATGAATAGAACTCGAAGTCCTGTTTTTAATTCAGGTGAACCTTTTCAAAGGCAAAGTTTTGTATTTGAGCCTATTACTGGTTTTGAAATTCTACAAATAATTGGAACCCTAAAAAATTCAAACTTCTGGTATCGATTGTCTTTCTAATATTTGTTTGAAAAATGTAGCTTGTTTTGTAACTGATGTTTTGGCATACATCTTCAATAAAAGTATTTTTAACGGGGTATTCCCTGATTCCCTAAAATGTGCTAATGTACTACCGCTTTTTAAAAAAGGTGTAACCGCTGATCTATCGAATTACAGGCCGATCTCACTCTTACCCTCGGTAAGTAAAGTTTTTGAAAAAGCTGTACAAAATAGAATGGTGATTTTCTTAAATAAAACGAATTTCATCAGTAGATTTCAGTTCGGTTTTCAAAGTGATAAATCTACTGAGGATGCCTTGCTAAGCTTCTGCTCTCAAATATTTGGAAGCCTTGACAAAAAAGTGTGCTGCCGCTTTATTTGTTGACATTTCAAAAGCCTTTGATATGGTAGATCACGAAATATTGCTTGGTAAAATTGAAAACGCTGGGTTCCGTGGCTTTATTTGTGAATGGTTCAGATCATATTTGAATCAAATTACTCAAAGAGTGGTATTCGAAGAGGTTAGGAGTGATATGTGGTCAATCGATTTGGGAGTTCCACAGGGGTCGGTTTTAGGCCGACTTCTGTTTTTGATCTGAATCAATTCTTTGTTTCGACTGCCTTTTAAAGGTGTACTGACAGCTTTCGCTGATGATATCGGTTTAAGCTTTAGTGCGGATAGTAACCTTAATCTTACAGCTGACATTAATTGGGATCTGAGTTTATTAAGGCTTTGGTTTGCTGAGCATACATTAGTTATTAGTTCTAAAACCAAAGTTATGTTTTTTTAATTTATCACAGAATAAAAACCTTGATGCTGAGCTATTTTTTCATGCTGCTGAATGCCAGAAGTTTAAACTTGTTAACTGCTCTTGTATCACCAACTGTTCTTCCACCACTTTTTCTAGTTATTCCAGCTGCAGTGATAGATGCTTTCAGATAGAGAATGTTAATGAATTCAAATACTTGCGACTTATAATTGATTCCAAAATGAGCTTTTACAATCACACAGAAAATCTGAGAAAATACTTTCGTGGCGCATTAAGATATTTTTATTTTCTTAGGAATGTTTGTTCGTACCAGATTCTTATAAAAATATACTATGGGATCTTTCATTCAAAACTAGAATACGGAATTACATGTTGGGGGGGGGGAACCCATTTCAACAAAATGTAACCTCTTTTGACTCTTCACAAGTCTGTCCTAAAGAAGATTTGCCGCAAACCTCGCTTATATCCTAGTTTCCCACTTTTTAATGAATTGAAAATTCTTCCAGTTCGACATTTGTACTGCTACAAAGTTCTAAATGAATTCTTTAAAAGATCAGGAAATCTCAATTTTAGAATTATTTCGAGTCATAACATACGTGGAAATTTTTTAAATACCAGCCTTCCGTACAACTGCATTTCGTAAATTTTTTGGTGTTGTTTCATGTCGATTATTTAATAAGATTCCACACTCCATCAGGGTTCTTACTTCTCAATTGTTGTTAGTGAAGCATGTAAAAAAAATGGCTTCTTTGCTTTGATATATACGGTATTGAATCAATGCTTACTATTTAGTTTATCCTGATGTTCCAATGAAATAGTAAACTTAATTTAATTTTCTCCATATTACTGAATAACAAATAAACAAATGTATTTTCTTCTCTTTTTTATTTTTATTTTTATTTTATTTTGTTTTTTATTTTCTATGGGTCACCCCATCCACCATAATTATGTTTAATACTGCTTACTGATTAGTGACACTAGTAACACTATTTTTATTATATAAAAAATATCTTTGTCACTTTATATTTCAATTTCATTCTGAGCAGATTAAATCGAATTTATATTTTTGTATTTGGATTTTAAGAAATAAATATCTATCTATCTATCTACTGACAGCCACAAGTTTGGTTTAATGACATTTGTGCGTTCTTTTTGTTTCTAAAGTTAATTATAGTTAACCTTCATCGTTCTTTTATTAAGAAAAAGTTACTTTGAGTATTAATTTTGTGGTAAGAATGTGTTTGCTTTTCGTCTTCGGATTTGGAATTGTTTTTAATTTTGTAATAATTTACTATCAATTTAATTGATTTATTATTGATTTTGATATTTGGAATTGTTTTCTGAATAATTCACTTTTCATCGAAATTTTTATTCTTCCGATTCGGTCAATTTTTTAATAAAGATGTGTGGCTCATAAAAAAATTAGAAAAAAAGCAAAAACAAAAGTCTTATATTACGGTTCGATTTCAAGCAAAAATGAAGTTGATAGTGATTAAATTTGTAGAAAAATGCATTTTTGGTAGTAAACTATTTATCAATAAATTTAACGGATTTTGTTTCCTATTTTACGATTTTCTTTAACCCCTCTCCAATTTTTTATCTTTGATCGTTCTTAGATAAAAAGTAACTTTTTTTACTTTGACATTGCAACTCACTTGTTTTTGACCATAGTCACAAAAAAGAACGCACCACAAATAACGCCAAGCACTAAAACGTCATTAACCCAAAATTTCGATGTGACGTTAAGGTACTATGAAACAGAGATATATTGCTTTTTTTCTAAAAAGCCCTATTGGCTGCTGAAGTGCTTAGAGACCTGGCAACCATGGTCTTAGCTACTATTTTATTTTTGACTAATTTGATGAAGGATGTAGATACCTATATTATTACCTGAGATTTGCAGTGATAAGGTTTTTTTCCTTTGTGTTGGTTGGTGTTTTCACTTTTTTTTTGTGAGTGATTCGCCCTACAGAGTGAATGTTTCGCGTTGGTTTGGGAGAGCCTTAAACTGACTTCTATAAATGATTTTACATATTGTCGGCTATCCTTGTTATGAACATACTGCGAGAGTTTCATCCACATTGTTATTTTGCACTTTATTTACAACTAAATGTGTCATCGACATTGTTAGTTTGCACTTTATTTACAACTTAATGTGCGCAGGAATCGCAGCTGGCTATTTTTTAAATATATGCAGGTAAGTTTTCAATATTTATTGTAGGTGCATTGTGTTGGCATACCTAGGATTGCTATTTATAAACATCTTCCCTTAATATGTACATGTCTTATTGAAATAACTTTAAATTTATATTTGTCGGTAGGTAGATCAGTGATCCAATTCACACTTCCCAACCCCACCTTCTATACTGCTAGAACAGCTAAGCTTATTTTAAACTAACTTGCACACCATTTAATGACGAGAGTAATCGTTTTAACAAAATTAATTAAAACTTTAAAATAGTAGGTAAAGCTGTTTATAATGCAACGCTGACTCCCAGACTATGGTTAAAAAAAAAACACAAAAACTTTTTTCATCTTCCAAAAGAAAGATATGTACCTATCTACTTGTACATACTTATCTACACATCTACAACTTACATCTACCTTCACAAAAATTAAGTACAATGCGTACGAAAGATATTATTTTCTACTTACCGTTGGTACTTAATTCTCTAGCAATTTCTTTCCACAGTTCTTCAGTTAATTCCTTATTATTAAATTCCTCCATAGTAAAATCATAAAGTGCAGGACGAGATTGAACTAATGAAATAAAATCTTCAATATTGCGTTCCAACCCACTCATTGTTTTTTTTTTGTATTTAATTCACGATTTTAAAGGTATACTGTTTTCTCGCACAACTCAGAATTCCACAATTTTAACTGAAAGACTTAACACTGAAACTAAACAACAAAGCAAAGCAAAAAAACACCCAAGCAGAGCAATAATAATCGCGTCGGCGTCGGGCGAATTTAAACTGTATATAAACACGAACCCAATACAAACACGACAGCCAGCAATCGATAGGCAGCAGCGCGCAGCCCCTTTTTATTCTACCTTTTTTTTGTGTTTGCCTGAGTATACATATATTTTGTAGTATATAGTGAATCATTTGTGCAGTCAGTCAGTGGTGTCAAATGTGTATTTAAAAATAACTTAGTACGAAAATGTAATTATGGGACTCTTTTAGATATTTTGGTACAGGAATAGGAGGGAACCTAGTTAGGGTAGTTTTTAAAGTTTAATTTCTTTGAGATTGATTAGAGTAAAATTTCAAGTTTGAATTTGGCGGACGAAGAAAGTAAATTTTAAAAGTATTTTCATTATTTGGTCTTAATTTATTATACTTTGTTTTTCCTTATAAATATTTGTTTGTGTTAAAATCAATAAGAGCATTGAACATTTTTAATTTAATAATTTACATTAATTAAAACAACAAATCAGTTTAAATCTTTTTTTCAAAACTTTGAGCTTTAAAACCAATTATTTAACACAATATGATTTAATATTTTTAATTTAAATTCAATTTGTTAAAAAATAACATCCTTTTTCTTTTCTCGATGCATAATTTGATTAACACTACATATCCTTATTTTATTTAATTATTCTTAAAACAAATTAAAAATCAGTAGTACTCAGTTAGTAATACAATTTTATAAAACTAAGCCGACATTGTGAACACATGCGATTAGTCATCATCATCATCTTCATCTAGATATTTATTCATGTCTTTTAAAATATCCTGTTTTAATAACCGTAGTTTTCTATCAGACAACTTCCTTAGATCGAACAGCATGCTCTGAAAAAACATCAATGTTGAGGCTTCACGTGCCTTGGAATTATCGATTTGATTATCTTCTCTGGTCGTGGACGTTAAATTCACTTCATCTGAGGACATCATTTTGAATCTCTTTGATTCTGGAACTTTTGGCGGTTCTTCGTGGAATTTTGATACATCAAATTTTGGCAGCTCTTCGTTTAATTTTAAAACTGGTACTCTAGGCGTTTCTTCCTGAAACAACTTACAAACTGAATATATTTGCGGCTCTTGGTGCAACTTAAAAATTGGATACTTTGGCAGCCCTTCTTCGATTCCATTTTCTTTAGGTGTAAGAATATTTTGATCTGTAGTACTAATTTGTTCTACTTGGTAGTTGTTTTTCGTGGAATTGTTAGCTTGAGGATCAACAGCAGCTGCACTCTCACTTATTATCACACAGTCATTAGAATTGTCGTCTTGTTTCTCATGAGTTGAAAGAGTAGTTTCCGATGATGTGTCATTAGATTTGATACTAAAATTATCATTACTATTTCCATTCTTGGATTCAAGATTTGAAAATGTTGTTGAGTTATCATCTACACTCGAGTTAATATCTTGATTTTTTGGTTTACGGTAAAGTCTTCGATCGTATTGCGAAAACTGCATATACTCAGTGAGAAATTCCATTTTTTCCGCAAGATACCAGGGTTTTTTCTTTTTACGGTTGGTTTCTATTGCATTGTATTTTAAATTTTTAAGATGTCTTTTAAATCCTGCACGTAAGCTCGTCCATACTGCTCTACACTCAGAAACTGTGAATAATGTTAATAAAGATAAATTAGAAATTTAAGAAAAAATAGCTAAGGTGCCTGTTATGTTTCAATTTGTGTATGTAAATGTAACTATAGTTTCTTAAGGAGAAAAAATCAAGACATGTTTTTGGTAATCTTTTAAGCGAAGAAGAATTTATAACATCATAAACTAAATTGATTTCGACAAATTATACGATTATGTACTGTAAAGTTGCACTGGCACATAGGTACAAGATACTTGACAAAAAGCAACATCGTGTAGGTCGCGTCAAGACAATACAAAAGTCGTTCAGGAGGGGTTATATCGCCCCGTTAAAGTGGGAGGGGAAAAAAATTACATAAGAAACAAATAATAAAAAAAACGGTAAGACGTACAATGTCTTGTTAGTTATGATAACTAGTTTTTAATCCAGAAATATCTTCTTTTAATCCTTTTAAAATGAAGTTATTTCAATGAACAGGTTTTGAGAAATTAATTTTCAAACTCAAAATTAAAAAAAAAAAATTCTAACCAGTTAATAAATAAGTTATGGATTCGTTAAATCAAACTCGAGATAATAATTTTCCCTAAAATTACAATGCTAGAGAAGGCGAAAAAAGTGGGTCCCGCAATACTTTCTGTCTATCATCCTTAACGGCTGGAGGGATTTTCTTCAAACTTGGTAGTATAATGTTTTTTGACTAATATGCTCAGACGTTTTATTAATTTTTTTAGGACCAAAACTAACGGTACAATTTTTTTCGCCAAAAAGGAAAACAATATTATTCTCAAAAACTACTCCGAGGATTTTGTTAAAAAAATTCAAATAAATTAAGTACCTAAGGAAATGCTTCTTTTTAATATTTTTTTTTTATTTTCATAAATTGAATTTTTTTGGTTTTTGATTTTCTCGAAAACAGTTAAGTTGAAAATTTTAATTTTTTTTTATGGTAAATCTTATAAAAAATTTAAACATTACTGTGAACCAAAATTTAAAATAATTTTTTTTTTTTGAAAATTAAAAAAAAAAAATAAATGCCCTGTTAATTTCCATAGATCCAAACAGCTTAATCTTGGTGATTCGACTAATAAAACTAAAGATATAAGCTTTTTAAGCGAATCTTATCGTTTTTCTTGGAGATTTATAAAACGCAAAAAATCAACATACCAAAGTGTCAAAAAAAAAGTCGATTAAGGTTCGTTAAAAAAGCTTATTTCTTCTGTTCTATTAGTCAGAGCACCAAGATTAAGGTGGTTGGACTTACGGAAAATGACAGAGCATCATGATGTTATATAAAAAAATTAGTGAACGTGATAATACCCTTGATAAGAAATTGAGAAAATCCCTATTTTCAACCCCCCATCCACGCCAAAAGCTGAATAAAAGACCTGCCAGACTTTTGATTTCGATATCACAAACTATGCACCTATATAAGCCCTCATACTCAGATTTTGGTTATAATTCCATCCCAAAATTTGCTGTCGGCTATTAGACTATGAGGAAGATATTGGGAAAAAACAGGGAGCGTTACAAACATTTAGCAGTGGAGGTGGAAATTGGAAACATACCAAACAAGATTTCAAATGCACAATTTGGTTGAAAAAATTGTACCTCTACTTAGGAGCTATTTAAAAAAAAATTGATTTACTTTAGCCGCTACAAAAATTTGTACTGTGATTAGCGGTAGGTACCTATCCACAGTACCCACCGTACCAATTTTTTGTAGCCGCTAAAATAAATTTGTGTGGCAGTCCTTAAAATAATAAAAAAAACTTTATGGTAAATAACCTAATTGGTAACTAAATATCTAAATATCAAAAACGATGGTCGGCCTCAAATATTGACTATAGCACTGCCTATAATCTGCAATTACGAAGATCATCTAACTTTCATGTAGTAGGTACATACCCATAAAAATGTTTTTCAGAAATGTATTCATTTAATTAGCCTGTAGTGTATTTTACTCTCCAAATACCTTTTACTATATGTAGGTACCTACTCACCCTTTGCCTATAAACAAACTAACATCCATACCTACATAATAACTGCCAACATCCTTAATTGCAGTATACCTACCTATGTACACACAAACAAACACAAAGCAAAAGCATACACAATTTGTTTACATTGAAATTTTATCTTACCCTCTTTTTCCATAACACCAGAAATATCTTTCCATATTTCGTTACAAACAGTACTCTGTCTGTATATGTACACTCCCGTAGAACTTGAATATGAATTATATAATGCAGGATTACTTTTCACTAATTCAATAAGTAACTCAGTGTCAAACAATTTATTGGCTTTACTTATGTCGCTTTCCATTTTTTCAATCGAAATATCTTTAATATTTACACACAGCACTGCGCCTCCGAGTATGTTTGAAAACTAAATACTAAATAATAACTCCAAACCAGAGTCACAACAAGATTCACAGTGACAGGCAAGAGGCGACGCAAAATACAACGAAATACACATCAACAGTATGCCGGCCCGGCATGATACAATACAATATACACAAATACGAACATTGTGATCAATCGAATTCATTTGTATACTTGAAAAATTGCAGTGTGTAGCTTGCAATACATAGAAGAGAGGAGGAAACAAGTTTGCTTCAGTATTTAAATTAAATACAACAAAAATTATGCTCTCCGTAAATTGCTTTCAGAGCCGTCGAATGGTAGCAGACTAAATGTTTTATATTATGAATGTACAGAATTATTTTACATATTAACATAGTAGCGCTGAGAATATTATACGAATGCAATAGGTACATTATTAGATGTTCAGTTAATTGATAAAGAGTAAAATGATTAAGAGTAAAATGAACATACATAAAGGCAAAATTGCATCTGACACATCTAAGGTAATGCACATGTTGTCAGAAATTAAAAATGGCTGCTCCTATGAATTGCGTATTTTTTAAGATGAAAAATGACGTATGTGTCAAAATGAAAAATTACAACTGAAAGGTAAACAAAGAAAAATGCTTATAGGATATTTCTGTTTAAATAAATTAGTTTTGGGATTGTATTTAAAAAACATGAACCATAATTTTTCCTTAATTCTGACAAATGGACATTTTTGACACTATAGAAATAAAAAAAAAATATTTTTTTTGCACGGTTTTGCTATGCATTTATATTAAAGTTTTTCAGCAGCTTCTGTGTAGGAAAATTAATTTTAATCGGTTCATCAAGTATGGAAAATGTCGAAAATATGAATAAGGGTTCTTAGTGAAGTATTGCTAATAAGTACCTGTGCAACAAAATATTTGTTTATTTAAAAAAAAAACTGCATTAATTAAAGAAAACACACATTTAAAAAAAAATTCTTGGAGCCGTTTTGGGGAAAAAGAGATATTTCTTAATTGTTTTTCAACATTCGTAAGGTAGGTACACTTATTTTTGGTTTTAAGAACACTTTTTAAACTATTGTAAAAATATGTTAAAAAAAATTATTTTATAAAAAAATATCAAAATATTAACCAATTTTTCAAAATATTGAGTTTTCAAAAAAAAAAAAATTTTAATATTTTGTTAAAGTTTAAAAATGGAAAGTATAGGTACAGTAAATACTATTACAACTTTTCACGAGCTTTTCCATGTAAAAATTTATGAAATCAACTCAACCGTTTTGGAGATAATCAAGAAACAAAAAACAATAATTCTTTTCAAAAATCAAAAATTAGCAAATATGAGCTGTTATTTATGACAATTAACTAAATTTTTTACATCAAAATAGTTGGAAACGTTTTTGAGAAATTTGAGATTTTATATGCCTGCCATATAATAATAATATATTTATAAAATAATTTATATATACCTTCAATTTTTTGGAAATTTTTAAAAATAAATTCTGATATGCAATCTTTTAGGATTTATCAAAATAAAATTTTGCACAAAATTAAAATAATATCCATTTACCCGTCTTCAAAATATTGAATTTTCAAAAAAAATTTCAATAGTTATTTAAAAATCTAAAAATTATATACTCAAGAAAATTTATATGCAAAGTTGTTAAATTTATAAAGGAACTGTTGCATAAAAATTTTGGTTGAAATTAGTGTAGCCCTTAACGAGGATATTTTTTTTATCAAAATATTGACCATACCTTAAATAGTACCTCAAATTTTTTCTTATCAAAATCGTTAGAGGCGTTTTTGAAATATATTACTTTTTTCATAATACATAGTATTGTAACATTATTTTTTGATAATTTCTATTTCCCCTCTAGGAAATCCCCTAAGAAACTTAGGTCCAAAGTTTGAAGAACATCGCTTTAGTGGCTAAGGCTCCAGGTCGAGGTACAGACAGACAGACAGAATTGCTGGACCCCACTTTTTTCGCATTCTCTATCATCGTGATGTAAGGGAATCTACTATCTTGAGTTCAATCTTTTTCACGACTATTGCCAAGACTTATAACACGTATTGCAAAAAACTAAATTGCTTATGAAAGAATGACATTTTATCTTGGGCAAGGTCAAGCCACTTTTTTTTAATTTTTTTCTTGTGTGCGTCGTGGTAATTTCCCTACCATGTACAAAAAATATGGTTCCGAAACAACAAAAAGCCTCGGATATGGATGATTTTAATGTTGACGATCGTAGCAAACGAAACAAGGACAACGAATTTCAGATCTGCACGTGGGACGTCCTGTCATTATACAGAACACGTGCAGCCAAACAATAAGTGGAGAACCTGGACAAGCTAAAGGCTGGCGTAACAGCCAACCAGGAAGTGGGATGGGATGGAGAGGGCATACGGAGACTGCAACCGTGTGACATCTACTACGGCGCGGCGGGTGTTTCAAGGAGCTGGGTCAGCGGCCTTTTGATTGTGGTTTTGTGATGAGGCGATGACATAGGCAAGAAGATTTGGGCTTTCGAAGTGTAAGCGAGCGCTTAATCACAATCCGTATCAAAGGCAAATTTATTCAAGAATATTAAGCTGATCTGTGCTCACGCCTCCCATGAAGAAAGAGATGATTTAACCAAAGAAGCATTCTATGATCTCCTGGAGACAACGTACGATATGTGCCCGAAGTACGACGTGTAGATCGATTTTGATTATTTCAACGCAGGACTCGGAAAGGAGGGCATCTTTGGTTCAATAGTCGGAGGACACATCCTGCTCGACGAAACTTCCGATAACGGATACAGGCTGGAAATGTCATCATCAAATGTTTCCCACAACTCAAAATACATACGGGGCGGTCACGTGTTCAACGAACCGTAAACCAAATCTACCACGTTGACAGACACGAGACATGGTTACAGTATCTTAGATGTCCGAACGTTCTGAGGGGCCAGCATTGACTCGGATCACTACCTGATGGTAGCTGGAATACGTATGGAGATATCCATGACGTCACAACGCAGAGCAGATGCTGTGAAAAGGTCGCAAGAAACCGCCAGAACTTTTGCTGACCACGTAAATCTTTACCTCTCAGCAAGGTCGCCACCAACATCAGGTGCAGAGGAACAGTGGAAACACCGTCAATAAGCTATCAGAAGTGCCGCCTCGGATGTGCTGGGTTTCACCAGGCGACCACAACGAAACCTCTGGTTCGATGAAGAGTGCCGGCAGTCGCATGCAGTACGAGGTCTACCAGGTAATGCTGCAGACTTGACCAAGAGCTGCGGAGGGAGTAGCCCGGGAGCTCTACGGGCTGAAAAGGAACGCCGACTTATAGTGTGCCCCATCCATAAAAAAGCAGATGCTCTGAAATGCTTCAATAAAATCTTGTCAGCTATTCTGTGTGATCGCTTAAAACCTTTTGTTAACAATCTGATCGGCCCCTAACCAGTGTGGTCTTAGGCCAGGCAACAGGCCAGGCGATAAAATGTTCACACTGTGATAGATTTTGGAAAATTAAAAACAGGAATTCCAGATTGATACACACCACCTGTCTATCGATTGAAAGCTCGAATATGGACAAATTACAGAGCCATCTCACTGCTCCGTATATCAGTAAGAATACCACTGAATCCTATATATGTATTTTTGGAAACGTCTAAGGCAAGTTTACGCGTTATCGTGCAACCTATTTAACAACATTCTTGAATCAATTATACGCAACCCACAAAAGTCAATACGGTACAATTTATCAAAAGACCGTTCAATTGCTTGCGTATGCAGACGACATAGACATTGTCGGCAGAAAGAAGCGAGCTGTGATAGGCCCATTTGCGAGCATTAAATCGGTGTCGGCTAAAATGGGATCAGCTGTTATTGAGGACAAGACGAAGTATATGCTTTGTAAACTATATGTGTCCTCCGATTTCGCGTTGGTTTGGGAGAGTCTTAACTAGGGTTGCCAGATTGGGCTAGTTAGAGCAAATTGAGTTATATTAGTCCTAAATTTAAGACAAACAATTGTGGAAAGAAGCCTTATTTTATAGTATTTTATCATGTAGATGCCTAAACTAATTTTAAATTATTTTTTATTCTGAATTTACTGTTTATCCTTGACTTAATATTAAGTAATATTTTTATTGTAAATATTATTTTTTTTTATCAATTTAAAAAAATATAAAACATGAACAAAATAGGCAGATTTAAAATTTCTAGAACGTATATGGGCTAGATTTTGGGCTACATTTAGGACATCGATTTTTGGGCTATTGGCTGTTGAAGTGCTTAGAGACCTGGCAACCCTGGTCTTAGCAACTATTTTATTTTTGACGAATTTGATCCATTCGCCATTAAATGGCGAACTACACATGTAGAGATGTAGGTATCTATATTATTACCTGGGATTTGCAGTGATAAGGCTGTTTTTTGTGTTGGTTGGTGTTTTAACATTTTTTAAGCTTTTTAAATATATAGCGTATGGGGCTGTTTATGCTGTGTTCTGTTTGTGTTTCTGATTTTTATAAATGATTTTACATATTTTTGGCTGCCCTTTTTATGAACATAGTGCAAGAGTTTCATCGACATTATTATTTTGCACTTTATTTACCACTTCATTTGCGCAAGTAACTGACAAATATTCAAGCAATCGTACCGCACATATTCTTTGATTAAAAATGCCATTAAATAAATACTCAATAGGTTAACCTTTTCTCGCTGAGCTCCATTATGTTAGATTTATCTCTAATTCGCCTTCGTTGAATTTGTTCTGGATTTTCGTCCGACTACATCCAAATTGCGACACTGTTTACATATTTGTTATGGGAACCCGACTAATCTTCGCAAACAACATCGTCGCACGACCCATCTTCGCAAGCAACATCTTCACAAAACAACATCCCCGCAACAACACATCCCCGCAAGAACACATCTTCGAAATGACACATCCTCGCAAAGCAACATCCCCGCAACGACACATCGTCGCAAACAAAATCTTGAATTTTTGAGTTGGCAACAACCAGGTACAATGATGTTGTATAGAAATGGATTAGGTGATTCAGTAGAACGCGAGTGGAATAGCCAATATGAAAATGGGGGGCGATTTTATGTGATGGTAAATTGTATATCCATGAGGAATCTATAACATATCATAATGGAAAGATAGGTTCGCAATAGGGGTCGCAAGTGCGGGCCGTCCTTTAAAAATCGCCAACTTCTTTTGACCGATTTCGATAAAAGTGTAATATGTTATAGCTGACACACAATTATGGAAGAAAAATATATTTTTGAGTTAGGGTGGTGCAAAAAAATTTCAACTTCGTTGTTCTTGGACCGATTTCGATAAAAGTGAAATATGTTATAGCTGACACACAATTATGGAAGAAAAAAATATTTTTGAGTTAGGGTGGTGCAAAAAAAATGTAACTTCGTTGTTCTTGGACCGATTTCGATAAAAGTGAAATATGTTATAGCTGACACACAATTATGGAAGAAAAAAATATTTTTAAGTTAGGGTGGTGCAAAAAAATTCCAACTTCGTTGTTCCTAGACCGATTTCGATAAAAGTGAAATATGTTATAACTGACACAAAATTATGGAAGACAAAAATATTTTTAAGTTAGGGTGGTGCAAAAAAAATGTAACTTCGTTGTTCTTGGACCGATTTCGATAAAAGTGAAATATGTTATAGCTGACACACAATTATGGAAGAAAAAAATATTTTTAAGTTAGGGTGGTGCAAAAAAATTCCAACTTCGTTGTTCCTAGACCGATTTCGATAAAAGTGAAATATGTTATAGCTGACACACAATTATGGAAGAAAAATATATTTTTGAGTTAGGGTGGTGCAAAAAAATTTCAACTTCGTTGTTCTTTGACCGATTTCGATAAAAGTGAAATATGTTATAGCTGACACACAATTATGGAAGAAAAATATATTTTTGAGTTAGGGTGGTGCAAAAAAATTTCAACTTCGTTGTTCTTGGACCGATTTCGATAAAAGTGAAATATGTTATAGCTGACACACAATTATGGAAGAAAAAAATATTTTTAAGTTAGGGTGGTGCAAAAAAATTCCAACTTCGTTGTTCCTAGACCGATTTCGATAAAAGTGAAATATGTTATAGCTGACACACAATTATGGAAGAAAAATATATTTTTGAGTTAGGGTGGTGCAAAAAAATTTCAACTTCGTTGTTCTTTGACCGATTTCGATAAAAGTGAAATATGTTATAGCTGACACACAATTATGGAAGAAAAAAATATTTTTAAGTTAGGGTGGTGCAAAAAAATTCCAACTTCGTTGTTCCTGACACACAATTATGGAAGAAAAATATATTTTTGAGTTAGGGTGGTGCAAAAAAATTTCAACTTCGTTGTTCTTGGACCGATTTCGATAAAAGTGAAATATGTTATAACTGACACAAAATTATGGAAGACAAAAATATTTTTAAGTTAGGGTGGTGCAAAAAAAATGTAACTTCGTTGTTCTTGGACCGATTTCGATAAAAGTGAAATATGTTATAGCTGACACACAATTATGGAAGAAAAAAATATTTTTAAGTTAGGGTGGTGCAAAAAAATTCCAACTTCGTTGTTCCTAGACCGATTTCGATAAAAGTGAAATATGTTATAACTGACACACAATTATTGAAGAAAAAAATATTTTTATGTTAGGGTGGTGCAAAAAAATTCCAACTTCGTTGTTCCTAGACCGATTTCGATAAAAGTGAAATATGTTATAGCTGACACACAATTATGGAAGAAAAAAATATTTTTAAGTTAGGGTGGTGCAAAAAAATTTTAACTTCGTTGCTCTTGGACCGATTTCGACAAAAGTGAAATATGTTATAGCTGACACACAATTATGGAAAAAAAATATTTTTAAGTTAGGGTGGTTTAAACAAATTTCAACTTGGTTTTTTTTGCACAGATTTCGATGATATTGCAAAATGTTATGGCTGACACACAATTATTTATGTACTTGTATAATTACCACCTCTATTGTGACCCCATCTTTCCATTATCTGTTATATACCAAATAAATAAATATATAGAACAACAACAACACATAATGCATAACTTTCAACAGCAGTTTTCCGGTGATCACAATTTAAGTAATTTGATGTGAATCGTACATTATGAAAATGTTTCTAACAATCAAAGTAAGAATTTAAACTAATTGATTCAGTTTATTATTTTAAAACTATTAATATTTACAGTACATACATTTGATTACATAATATGTTGCTTCTATTTAAAATGCTTAATCTGAGTTCAAAATAAACCCGGTATATGACTATGATTCGTTTTCCTGTTCGTCAAGTAATGTATTTAACTCCTCCATAATTTTTTGTTTTAGCAAACGTTGTCTTCTCCCTATCAAACTACTGAAATCAGGAAGAATGCTCTTGAAAAAGGACATGGCAACATCATCTTTAGCATTTGGGCTGCAAGACGTTTGTGATAGATCTTCTTGATCGTTTGTATTACTCATTGAGATATCTTTGGTTTTGTTTGGTTTTCTCTTCATGGGTGGTTCAAATTCTTGATCGGTAACCCGGTTTGGTATTGTTTTTCTCTTCCGAGAAGACTCATCATTGACCATCACTATGTCGTTAGCTTCGTTCTCTGTCTTCGTCATTTCACTATCCGATAAGGGGCTCGATGAGGCATTGGAAATACAATCTGTTCTCAACTCCGAAACATCGACAACATCATCATCAATAAACATTTCCAAACTGGCTTCTTCGTCTGTGTATTCATCTTCAACATTCAATGGTTCGTTTTTTATCTCTAAATTTGAGTAAGATAAATCAGTCTCTGTTTTGACTTTATGGTTGGATTTGGATGACATGTTCTTTTTATAAATTTCAATGTAATTTTCGATTGATTTGAACTTTTTCCGCTTTCGCATGTAATTTCGCATAAAAGACATATTATCCTTTAGATACCAATCACTTATTAAATTCTGACGTATTCTTGTTGCATTTGTTTTTTCATTTCTTATCTGTCTGGCAAATGAAACACGTAATACACCCCATTTGGTCTTGCAATATTCAACTGAAAGTGAAAAATAAAATAGGTATTATTGTGGCTGTTTGAAATTGTTTTTTGGATTAATTGAGACGATCAAAACAATTAGAGCAAAACAATTAAAATTTTACTTATAGCAGAAAATAGCATTATGAAGTAATATCAAATAGTGCTAAAGACAACCTTATCTGGCAACCCTTGTATTTGAAATTAATTCTTTTTAGTTCATGCGTGGTTGTATCCGAAATCCTGGGTGAAAAGGTGTTGTCCCTTAGAAAACTTGTATTGATGTCTGTTATAGAAGTAAAAACCTATAGAAATAAAACTTCAGCATTATTTCATGCTGTTATTCCCAAACAAAAATATTTTGTTGCCACATTAAGTTAATTTCATTTTAAAACTACCTACTGAAACCGCAGTGGCATGGGGTTCATATAACACGATTCCTCCCGTCTTCCCTTTTAAAATGTCCGTCAAACACCATAAAACTGCTTCAATTTTAACTGAAATGTAGCCTACTATTTTATCATCATTTTAAGATCTCAATCAGTGGCGTGGCGTCAATATTTTGAAATGGGAAGACGTAACGAAAATGATTGATCTGCGATAGTAAACAAAACTTACCTCTTTGTATCTTGAACAAAAAAAAAACAAACAGATACATTAAAATTAGTTAAAAAACAACTCTACCGTTTGCAGTCTATTTTCATAGGAGGCATAGAGTGGCCTGTCATTAAAACGATTTTTTATTAATAAAAGATACATAGTTTGCTTTATTCATTTGATTCATCCAAGAAAAAATTTGTTAAGCAACAATCTGTGCTTTAAAAAAAAAAACAATCAAAAACCAAGACTTCAAACCTAGCTCTAAAGTATTTACATAGCTATCAAACAAAAAATAAAGAACAAAACCTTCAACTTCATAACTAACTTAATAACCATTATTTCATTACAGATATTTTTAGGAACTCTTTTAATACTTGTCAACACCCAAATAAAATTTTTATTCGAAATCTACCTATTTTTCTTAATATTTAACTTGTTGTTCTAAAAAGGTCCAATAAAAAAGAAGTTTTTTTTTTTTTAAGATCTGGCGTTAAAAAGTACCATACAATCATGTGTCATATTCTTACATTTAACCATACCAAATATTTCAGATTGATAAACCATACCTTCTTTTCTTCCTTTTGCCCCTCTTTAAATGCATTTATACCTAAAGCCACTGCTGTGATTTTGCGAGACTTTTGATATGCTGTAGAAGATGAAATTCTGCAATTAAACCTTAAATAATATTTTATAAATTCATTTTTCACAGCTTACCAATATTAAATTACGCATTTAAATCTTTCCTGGACTACACTTAAGCTTAACCAAAAACAAGCAAACCAAAATAGAAAATGTATTTAACAACTTTCATAGCAAATAAGTCGAAGAAGGGCGTGTTATTTTTCACCCAACAGAACGAATATTAATAGAAACGGAGTCAAGCAAAGGAATAAAAAGCATTCCATTGCATACATACCAAGTGCCAGTATAACACGAGGAACAGCGTCTTATTTTTTCCTATGTTCTTGCGTGTTGGACAAAGAGGATCTAGAAACAAAAATGATCGGGGAAGAAAAAGTGGCACAAAACAAATTTTATAAGACGGTGAAAGACGTTAGCCCAGTCGAATTAAACAAAAATTAATGCTTAAATGCAAAACATTAAATAGTGGATTTTTTTCATTGAATCGATAGAAGGGTTCATAAGGAGTGTTCAGTACGGTTTTGGACCGCCTAGCTCTTTTGCGTAAGCCGCCATTTTGAATTTTCAGAAAATCAGTTTTTGTTAAATAACTCGTTTATTTTCAACTTTTAATTAAAAATGCCATTAACAAAAGTTGTTCAGAATTTAATTATCTGCAGCTTTGGTGAAAACAATTTTTTGTCTAAGATTGATAGTTTTCGATATAATCCGGAAATTGTGATTTCGATCGGTTATTTCTAGGTTAAACGCAATAAAGGATATTTTTGTATAAAAACAAAAGGATAAAATTATTTTTTTTATCAATCATTTAGGGGGCCATAAGGAGTCTAAATAAAAAATTCGACATCCCATCTCTTCAACTTTGGAAACCATCTTGAATTTAAAGCAAGTTGGTTTTTGTTAAACAAATCATTCACGAACTAGCTTTTTGTGACCATATGCGTAGTTATACTTTTGATTAAAATTGATAATTTTCGATTTCAGTCTGAAAATCAAGTTATCCGAACTATGAATATAATTCTTTTCCGCATCACTATTCCTAGTTTTAGTATTAGGTTTTTTTTTTGTTTGTTATTTTTTTGTTAGATTGTGATCAGGATTATTGTTCTTTTTTATTTTTAAGTTGGACCTACACTTACTTCATAATTTCCGTTTAAGGTGGGTATTTGTGTCAGAAGTTGATTCCATAAGATCGTGCACTTGCAAATAAAATTATTCTATTCAAAATAAAACTCTTCTCCATAAACCAATGTACGAAATGAGCTGCTCCACCATCGTTATATTAAGTTAAACCCCTAAACATTTTCACTGCAAACAAAATTTTACTTTTACATATGTATATTCATTTAAAAGTAATTTTTTTTCCGACGAACAATATCTGTTGGTGCCATGACGTACCAAAAGGATTTCTAACGGGAATCGGTTAACTACGTACTCTAGCGTCACGTCACACCCAGCTGGCCCGATAAATAAGCAAGAATAAATTTTTTGTCGTTGGCCCTTCGGCACCAAGAGCATTCTAACGGGAATCGATTATAGCAACCCAGCGGTGATGCGGAAAAGAAGTCTAGTCTTAGTTCGTATAACTTACGAAAATTATCAATTTTAATCGAAAGTATAACTACGTATATAGTCACAAAAAGCGAGTTCGTGAATGATTTGTTAAACAAAAACCAACTTGCTTTAGATTCAAGATGGTTTCCAAAGTTGAAGAGATAGGAGGTCGAAGTTTTTGATTTGATGATTTAATAATGATTGAAATAAAAAATACTTTATCCTTTTGTTTTTATACAAAAATATCTTTTAATGCGTTTAACCTATAAATAACCGATCGAAAGCACAATTTCCGGATTATATCGAAAACTATCAATCTTAGATAAAAAATTGTTTTCACCAAAGTTGTAGATAGTTAAATTCTAAACAACTTTTGTTAAGGACATTTTTAGTGAAAAGTTGAAAATAAACGAGTTATTTAACGAAAAACCGATTTTCCGAAAATTCAAAATGGCAGCTAAGGTGCCAGTTATAGCTATCATTGAAATCCATCATTGAAAAAGTTAGCTGTTGATTTGGAGACCCTTTAAAAGTTTAATCATTAAATATTTTAATGCAGGAAGATAGCTTACGACTTCAAAATTATTTCTCCGCAAAAAAAATTCATTTTGACCCATATCTTCCCCATAACGTAACTTTTAATTTTTTCAATGATCATTGGTAATGTAGTTCATCATTGAAAAATTAAAAGTCATTTTATAAGAAAAGTTGTGAAAAACTGATTTTTTTTTAACTAAAAATAAATATTAAGTCAACTAGCTTTACTTTAGCATCAAAATAATCATATATTTTTTCTTCAAAATCTCTCAAAATTGACAATTAATATTTTCAATGATGGTTTCCAATGACAGCTAAAACTGGGCCCTAAAGCAAAAGAGCTAAGCAGTCGAAAGCCGTACTGAACACTCCTTATGAACCCCTCTAACGATTAAAAGAAAAAAATCCACTATTTAATTTTTTGCATTTCAAATTACAATTCGACGGGCCTACGTGTTTTATTTCTAAATTAATTTCTTTCAAAGAGAGCGTATGTTCAGCAGTTGATCAAAGAGCGAAGAGAAGAATAAATTGACGGTGTTTATACGATTGCTTATGTTTGTGTGTTTGTGCGAATTTTAAAATTCAATTGGTAGGGTTGCATAGTTTATGTTTATGTTTATTTGATAGTATTTTTAGTACAATTTTTAAAAGGGAAGACGGTAGGAATCGTGTTATATGGACGCTACGCCACTGCTATGTATATACTTTTTACCCGACCCATATCACTTTTTCCACAGTATTTTGAACAAACTAACTAAAAATAACCCGGCGACCACCGTGTTATTCCGTCTTATTTTTGTTCCCGGTAGTTAAACAAGGAGATGCACTGTGAAGGGCTCACACTACCGACAATTTAATTATCCATTTGATTCCGGTCATCGACATCCACTAACCTATTTTTTAATGCACTCGCATTTTATTCATGGTCATGAGTATCAACCTCATGCACTCCATAGTCCAAATTTATAATAAAATAAATTCAATGCCACTGACGATGACAATGACGGAACGCGACGACACGCTTCAGATTACTTTGTTCAAATGTATCTACCTACCTGCTAAAGTTCAATGCACTGCATGGTGTGTAGTGCATATGGCAAGATGTATTTGGATACATTTGTGCCTTGTAGAAGGGGCATGCATATTGGCTATTAATTTGATGACATAGCAAGTATGCTGCCCTATTCTGTTATTCGTCGATTTTGCAATAAAATATTAAGATGTCTATGTGTATATGTTTAAGTTAGAATATGTATAGGCTTAAGTCATTAGTGTGTAAGCATATCAATTTTATATAAATAGCTTAAGTTGTTTAGAATAAACTGACTTTCGTTAAGGATGGGGAAGCTATTTAATATCCCCCATAGCTTAAATAGGTGAGGTAGTGTAGGCCCACATTACAGAACAATACAACACTATTGAAAAAAGAGATGCAAAACAATTTAGTTCCAATCCAGTATAAGACGGTCGAAAGCGTGTTATTCATGTCGTATGAAAAGAAAATTTGTATGGGTGGCGAAGACAAATGAGTCATTCCGATTGAAAACGTCTAATCGAAAAGCCATTGCATTTTTGATTTTTTTTAAACTTTGTGGGAATCATCTTCATCTTTAGGTTCCGAAAGATGGAAATCCAGCTGGATTTAATTTTCGCATTCACCGTTCCCGCTCCACCTCCCTTGAAATATTTAAAAATCAACATTTTAATGGTTTTTATTTTATTTTTAGAAATGACATTTTTAAAGTTATCAATACGTTTGAGGTGTCATTTTAAAGATAAAAAACGGTGGATCCATTGTGCTCCCCGGGTGCTCACTTGGGTAGGAGAAAGGATGGGTGAGGAGAGGTTGGTGGGCATCAGGGAGGGGTTATGGTAGGAGGAGCCTCCCTGAACCATCCTGAAATCTGGATGAATTTCATGATGTTTGCAGGTGGCAAAATTGAGAGTCTATCTAATTCGTCGAAGAAGTATTCTCCGAGAGTATCTCTTCTTATTTTAGCTAGGCTGGGGCACTCGCAAAGGAAGTGGTATGAGCCCTGCACCGCCTCTTCGTCTCGACACCCTCTACATAGGTCAGATGAGTTGATGCCCATTCTGCTCAAGTGGGTTCCCATGGAGTTGTGACCCGTGAGAGTGCCAACTAAAAGGGATAATTGGGGCCTGCTTAACTTAAGTAAATAGTCTTTTTGTTCCTAGAGAGTAACGGCCACAGAGTCCTTGAAACCCGACAGGTATCAAGTGTTGACCACCGGTCGTTCGCGGCTTTTAAGAAACTGTGGTGAATTCTACATTTTTCTTGTTCTAGAAGCATAAGAACCCAGGGTACGACTTGGTCCGGTTCAAGTGTTGCCCCGTTTTTGGCCAGTTCGTCCGCCCTTTCATTACCAAAAATGTCACGATGTCCTGGGACTCAACGAAGGGTAACTGTATTTGCTGCGCCCAACGATTTTAGTTCGCTGCGACAGCAATCAACCAGTTTGGATTTTGTAACAATTGATGATATGGCTTTGATTGCGGCCTGACTATCTATGTAAAAATCAATGTTCTTACACGTCAATTCAAGCGTGTAGAGAAGCTTTGCAGCTTCACAAACTGCAAGGACCTCTGCTTGAAAGACACTACAGTAGTTCGGTAGTTTTATCTACTTATTTATAGGTGGGTTTTCTGAAAAGATGCCAGACCCTACCCCCTCGTTTGATTTGGACCCATCAGTGAATACCGATACATGATCTTCGTTTGTGACCCGGTTTTCCTGCCAGAGTTCTCTAGATGGAAAGTCTGCAAGTACAACTGGGTTGAAATCAATATGCGGTAAGATTTAGTCAGTTCGAATATTAATATCAGTGAAGTTAATTATAGTCTTATGACCATAATGGCCCTGTTTCCAATATTTGCACTCTTTTAAACGGAGAGCACTCTTGGCCACCAGCTCTTTTGTAAAAAAGATCAAGTGGGGCTAGCGAAAGGAAAGTTTCTAGGGCTGCGGTTGGTGTAGTTCTAATGGCACTTGTTGTACCTATACACGCTAGTCTCTGTATTTTTGTCATGTTCTTGAGATTGGTGGCTTTGTCAAGTGCTGGCCACCAGACCAAACATGCATATGTTAGTATTGGCCGTATGATGGCTGTATACATCCAGTGTATGGTTTTAGGGCTAAGCCCCCATCTCCTACCAAGTGTTTAGGCTAGTTGGTTTTCATATTCTGTTTTCTTTTTAAGACATAAGTTTTAATACCGTGTATTTTCTTCAATATACCATTTTTTAGATTTTGGCAGTTGGAATTTCGGACTGATTTCCTTGTCGAACCATTCATTCTTATAATTATTTTTTCCGCTCGATATATGGTTGGTGTTTATAGTCGAGTTTTGTATGCACGCAATGAGTTGGTTTGAAAGTAAATCGGCTGTATCAAATGTATCGTTTAGAAGTGATAGGTTGTTGTCAAGTTTGTTTTGGTACGTGTTAAGTTCATGTTGTTTCCATTTAAGTCTGGGGATGAGTTGAAGGTTTCGTACAGTTTGGGTTGTATTATCAGACCACTCAGCCACAATAGGCATGTGGTCTGAATAGTTTCTAGCCTGGACTTCGAAGTTACTTATATGTTCATGCCAATCGTTATTTATAGCGCAGTAGTCGACTACCGATTTGCCTTGCCCTCCTATAAAAGTGTAATGACCTTCTTTATCACCATCAGTACATCCATTGAGAAGTACCCAATCATACATCTGTAACATATCGAGAAGATTAGTACCATTTTGATTGCAGGTAGTGTCCTTTAAATTCCTGTTATTAAGGTCTATAGAATTATTTGTCTTTCTGTGAATTGTAGTTATTTGTAAATTACTAATTCTTGCTTTAAGATCGCCAATTATACCGATTAAGGTTTTCATAGTCCTGAGTCCACTTATTGCAATTAATATAAAAAGGGACAATGTACATATCGTTCTTTTGAAAAAGTTTTACCACAGTTACACCTTCAATTTCATCATAATTATAAGTTTTAAGAAGAGATGTTCTTATTCCATATAAAGTTCCACCGCTTGCACGCCCTTTAGTGCAAGTTTTGATTGCTGGGTTAGACGATAATTTATAACCATTGAAATACTGTGTGAATTTACTAAGATTTTTAGATGCATCATGAGTTTCATATAAAATGAATATATCAAAATTATTTATATATTTAAAAAAAGTCTACAAATAAAAGTTTATTATTAAGCCCGGAAACATTATGGGACAACATTTTAAAAGTTTGAAAAGGTATTGAGCTGACGGCATCACATTTTCAATTTAGTGCAAAAGTACTAACAGATGGAAAATTTTGTTGCAGTGGCATCACTGGATTAGACCATTCATTATGACGTATATTTTTTGACAACGTAATTGTTTTGACAGCTTCGAAATTAAGTTGCCCAAACATATTCAACAGGTGCTGTTCTCCATCATCATTTTTATATTTAAGTATTTTGCTTTCGTTTAAATAAAATATTTTATCAGAAATTAATAAAGAGATGTTTTTAACGAGTACTTGTTCTTTTGGATTTTTTGTTTTGATTATTCTTCTATAGCTGAGTAGGATTCGGCGTTTGAGTTGTGCATGTTTCGTTAGGTCACGTTGAATAAATACACCTTTGCATTTAAGCTTAGAGGAATTTTGCAGCATTTTTATGGCTTTCTCGTTGGACCCAACATTTATCTTCAATTTGATGATATTTTCATTTTCCATGAGTTTTGTTATTTCTGTCATCTAATGTGTCAAAAAACCGGTTTTTCGCATATATCTAACCCTAAGCTTGATCGAAAAATTATATTAGCAAACATTTTACATTCTGTTATACTATATAAGCATGCATTAACAGTTTTTTTTCTATAAGCCATAATTTTTATTACACTATTATTTAAATAAAAACACCAAAAGTCTAAAATACCGGTTTTTGGCCTTAACTCTCAAATGACGAAATTTTCGGAAAATATTTTATACCTATTTTGCAGATTCAAATATTCCTTAGAGGAATCATGATAACACTTTTTTGCGTATAACGCATCAGTTGTGAGATATAACGATTTCAAAAATGGTCAAACTTCGAAAATAAAGTTGTACATACATTTTATTACAAAATCCTGTTTATACATAACACTAAGTTTTATATGAGTTGAACGTTACTAATTTAAAAATGTGTAAATCACATGACACACAATATTGGAGAAAAATAGTCAGCTGCGATACGGGTGGTCAGTTACGCACATGAAGTGGTGAATTAAATAGGTATTCATGCAACGTCACGCGCGCGGCGGAAAACCATGATAAACCTGATACAAACCACAAGAGCCCACAGCAAATTTTGGGAGTGGATGTGAAAACAAGTTTATAAAAAAGCGATTTTCCGATTTCTTGTCCAGGGGCATATCTCAAATTATTTTTTTAAAAAATATATCAAGATGCGATCTGTCATTTTCCCTAAGTCCAAACACCTTAATCGAGATTTTGGGATTCCAGATTTTGGAAGGTATTCTAAATTTAGATATTCCAATTCCTCGTTTTGAATGTTTGCTTTTTTATTTGCAATAGGTTGATACCTATATAAGGCCTTTTGTGTTGGTACTAGCCACCTTGTCTTGTCAAAGTGTGTTAATTTGCGTCTTTCAATGACAAGTGGAAACATAGCATAACTCTTTGCAGTATCATTGTGAGTGATTTACCCTACAGAGCGAATGTTCCGCGTTGGTTTGGGAAAACCTTAAAATGATTTTACATATTTTTGGCTGTCCTTTTTATGAACATACTGCAAGAGTTTCATCGAAATTTTTATTTTGCACTATATTTACCACTTAATGTTCGCAGGTAACTGACAAATATTCAACCAACCGTACAGCAGCTGGCTATTTTAATAATTCAGGTAAGTTTTTTTTTATATAATTAACGCGCGCTAAAGGGGTTGCGACTACCCTTAAAATGACGTACACAGCACGAGCGATTAGGTAGGTTGGAGGGGATTTGAAAGGAGATACCGATCCACATTGGTTTTGAATGTCTGCAGATCACAATGGAGAGGGCGAAAATTGAACTGGGAAGAATATTCCCAGCTCGTGTAGTGCGACTAAAGAAAGAGTCTCTGTACTTAACACAACGTCCGAAGTTTGGCTCAAGGGTAAACTGATGGGCATTCCTAGAAGCATGAGAATTACGGTTGAATTGTTTAGGGGGAGGAATGCAACTGGCTATTTCACTAGAACACTGTTTGTAAAAATATCGGCACAATAACGAAAGACATGAAAAATTGAGCCGGTGGTCAAGAGATGTAAATGTTTCCCTTATAGTCCTTTCACCTATCATTTTTAGAGCTAAAGGCTTAATAGATCACAGCCAGATCAGAAGGGGAGACAAATTTCTTGCATATGTGGTCGTTCCACAAAAGGTGGTCTGAGACAAAAATACCGATGACTGAAAGCTGTTCGGTTTCCTCTATGCAAGTGCCACTCATGGATAGCAGCATAGGGGGTTGGTGTCGCTTTAACGACAAGAGACAGCATTGAGTTTTTGAAGCATTAAATTCTACACGGTTTTTGTTTCCCCATTGGAAAATGCTCTCAAGATCAGAAGTTGATGAGCTTATCATACGCTGTCGTTAAAGTCCCACATCCGAAGGACATGGATGTGAATTTAGAAACGAATATGAAAAGCTGAGGGTTCTGTCGTCAGCAAAACAGTTTAATGGATTAGAAGTTTCAGATAAAAGATCGTTGATATAAGAAAGAGGGTCGGAGAAAAAACGGAGCCCTGGGGCACACCAGCATTTATTTTGTAGATATCAGACCTGAAACAGTCCAATACAACTTGCATTGATCGGTCCAAAAGGGTATTTCTAATCCAACGAAGAAGAGATTCATCGATACCAAATGCACTCATTTTCGATAAGAGAGCTTGATGCCAAACTCTATTTAATATTTATTGTGGGTGCATTGTGTAGGCATACCCAGGACTCATAAAAATAATAACCATCATTGAAAAAGTTACCTGTTGATTTTGAGACCCTTCGAAAGTTTAATCATTGAATATTTCAATGCAGAAATATAGCTTAAGACTTCAAAATTATTTCTCCTCCAAAAAAAAAAATTAATTTTGACCCATATCTTCCCCATAACGTAACTTTTAATTTTTCAATGATCATTGGTAAGGTAGTTCATCATTGAAAAAATAAAAGTCATTTTGTGAGAAAAGTTGTGCCAAATTGAATTTTGTTTTACCAAGAAATAATTATTAAGTCAATTAGCTTTACTTTGGCATCAAAATAATCATTTATTTTTTCTTCAAAATCTCTCAAAATTGATAATTAATATTTTCAATGATGGTTTTCAATGATAGCTATAACTGGCCCCTAACTTACAGATCATTTAATGACGATAGTAATCATTTTAACAAAATTAATTTAAACTTTAAAATACTTTTAGTTGTTTATAATACAACGCTGCCTCCCAGACTATACCATGATTAATCTAAAAAAGCTACACAAACACTTTTTTCCTCTTCCAAAAGAAATACCTTTATGTGCATATGTAGTACATACCTTTCTATACATACCTATCTACACAAAAATTAAATACCTACCTACTACTTAATGCGTACGAAAGATATTCTTTTCTACTTACCATTGGCACTTAATTCTCTGGCAATTTCTTTCCACAGTTGTTCAGTTAATTCCTTATTATTAAATTCTTCCATAGTGAAATCATAAAGTGCAGGACGAGATTGAACTAATGAAATAAAATCTTGAATGTTGCCTACCAACCTACTCATTGTTTACTTTAATTCACGATTTTGAAGGTATACTGTTTTCAATTAACAATTTTAACAATTTTAACTGAAAGATTTAACAAACACTGAAACTAAACAAAAAAGCAAAGCAAAACAACACCCAAGCAGAGCAAACATAATCGCGGCGGCGGCGGCGGCGCCGGCGTCGGGCGAATTAATTCTGTATAGAAACACGAACACAATACAAACATGACAGCCAGCAATCAATAGGCAGCAGCGCGCAGCCCCTTTTTATTCTACCTTTTTTTTGTGTTTGCCTGAGTGTACATATATTTTGAAGTATATAGAGAAACATCTGTGCTTTTAGTCAGTGGTGTCAAATATGTATCTAAAAATAACTTACTACGAAAATGTAATTATGGGACTCTTTTAGATGTTTTGGTACAGGTATAGGAACCTAGTTAGGGTAGTTCTTAAAGTTAAATTTATTTGGGATTGATTAGAGTAAACTTTTAAGTTTGAAATTGGCAGACGAAGAAAAGAAATGGCATCATTAATTGTCTAGTAAAAGTAAATTTTAAAAGTATTTTTATTAATTTGTCTTAATTTATTAAACTTTGTTTTTCCTTATAAATATTTGTTTGTTTTAAAATTATTAAGAGCATTGAACATTAAATTCAATTTAAAAAAAAAATCGGTTTGAATCTTTTTTGAAAACCGATTATTTAAAAACTATGCACTAACAAAAAATTATTTAATATTTTCTATTTAAAATCAATTTGGTAAAAAATAACATTCTTTTTATTTTCTCGACGCATAATTTGATTAACACTACGTAACCTTATTTTATTTAATTATTCTTAAAACAAATTAAAAATCAGTAATACATAGGCAGTAAGTAATAAAATAATATTTTATAAAATTAAGCCGACATTGTGATGCGATTAGTCATCATCATCATCTTCATCTAGATATTTATTCATGTCTTTTAAAATATCCTCTTTTAATAACCGTAGTTTTCTATCAGACAACTTCCTTAGATCGAATAGCATGCTCTGAAAAAACATCAATGTTGAGGCTTCACGTGCCTTGGAATTATCGATTCCATTATCTTCTCTGGCCGTGGTCGTTAAATTCACTTCATCTGAGGACATCATTTTGAAACTCTTTGAATCTGGAACTTTTGGCGGATCTTCGTGGAATTTTGATACATCAAATTTTGGCAGCTCTTCGTTTAATTTTAAAACTGGAACTTTTGGCGTTTCTTCGTGTAACAACTTAAAAACTGGATATTTTTGCGGATCTTCGTGCAACTTAAAAATTGGATATTGTGGCAGACCTTCTTCGATTCCATTTTGTTTAGGTGTTAAGATATTCTGATCTGTAGTACTAATTTGTTCTATTTGGTAGTTGTTTTTCATGGAAATGTTAGCTTGAGGATCTACAGCTGCACTTTCACTTACTATCACACAGTCATTAGAATTGTCGTCTTGTTCCTCATGAGTTGAAAGAGTAGTTTTCGATGATGTGTCATTCGATTTGATACTAAAATAATCATTACTATTTCCATTCTTAGATTCATAATTTGAAAATGTTGTTGAGTTATCATCAACACTCGAGTTAATATCTTGATTTTTTGGTTTACTGTAACGTCTACGATCGTGTTGCGAAACCTGCATATACTCTGTGAGAAATTCCATTTTCTCCGCAAGATGCCATGGTTTTTTCTTAATACGGTTGGTTTCTATTGCATTGTATTGTAAATTTCTAAGATGTCTTGAAAATCCTGAACGTAATTTCGACCATACTGTTCTACACTCAGAAACTGCAAATAATGTTAATAAATATAAATTCGAAATTTAAGAAAACAAAAGTTAACGTGCCTGTTATGTTTCAATTTGTGTTAGTGTTGTAAAATGATAACATGCATTGGATTTATTCCTAATTGTTTAGTTTAGCCGACGTTGAACATAATTGGTCAGTAATACTGGATTAGTAGTAGCGAATAAAATAATGTAATATGTAAGTATAGTTTCTTAAGGAGACATAATGAAGATATTTGTTTGGTAATCATCTTTTAACTGAAGAAGAATTTATAACATTAATAAACTAAGTTGGTTTCGACAAATTATATAATTATGTACTACTGTAAAGTTGCACTGGCATATAGGTACAGGATGATTTACCTAGGTGTGACAAAAAGCTAAATCTTGTAGGTTGAGTCAAGACAGTGCAAAAGTCGTCCAGGAGGGGTATATCCCCTTGTTTAAGCGGGAGGGGCAATTTTCAAAAAAAAATTACTTACAAAAGAAACAAATAACGAAAAAACAACGGAATCCAGAAATATCTTCTTTTATTTTTTTTTTTTTTAAATAAAGTTCTTTCAATGAACAGTTTTCGAGAATTTAATTTTCAAACTCAAAATTTTGAAAAAAAAAATTCTAACTATTTTTTTTCTTCAAAATTTTACATTATTAAGTATTATATTTGATATCAAAATTAAATGCCCTTTTCAAGATATTTCAAATAAATGAACCAAATTTCTCAAACAATTAAGAAGAATCGTGTTAAATAGTCATTTCAACATTTGATTTATCATCAACTTCGCGTTTTCTTGTTTTTATTAAGAAGTTGGTTTCTTTATTTTTTTAATATTTTATAGTTTTTAACCATCTGGTTTTCAGTGTTTGACTAAGAAAAGATAACACTATTGAATTTTGCAAAAGAAAATTTTACTTAACTTCGTATGATTTATGTAAAAAAATTGTTTGATTTTTTTTTTTTTTAATTTTGAGTTTGAAAAAGAATTTGCCGAAAATTGCTAAATAGAATAATTTTATTTAAAAATAAAATTTAAAATAGTTGTTTTTTTTATAATTTTTTTTCTGTTTCAAGTCAATGTTTTTTTTAGAAAATTGCCTCACCCACCTAAACGGTAGAAAAAGACCATCCTCCCAAACGATTTTTTAATGTCTGTACCCAACCTTAACGCTCTAGATTTTTATCAAACTTTATGCGCATAACCTTCTGTATAATTTTAGTTTGTAAGAAAGTACCTGGCAGGTTTTTTGTTTAGCCTTTGTCGGAGGTGGGAGGGGGTTGAAAATTGATATTTTCTAAATTTTTTATTAGGGGTATCACAATTTCCATCAATTTTTTGATGGCATTATGATGCTCTGTCAATTTCCTTAAGTCTAAACACCTTAATTTTGGTGATCCGACTAAAAGAACTGAAGATATAAGCTTTTTAAGCGAAATTATCGTTATTTTTTGGAGATTTATAAAACGCAAAAAATCAACAAAACAAAGTCTCCAAAAAAGTTGATTATGGTTCGTTTAAAAATGCTTATATCTTCAGTTCTATTAGTCGGATCACCAAGATTATTGTGTTTGGACTAAGGGAAAATGACAGAGCATCATGATGTCATATCAAAAAATTAGTTAAGAATATCTCTATTCTAATCCCCCCACCCGCCAAAAGCTGAACAAAAAACCTGCCAGGCTTTTGATTTCGATATCACGAACTACTAAATTCACTCCCAAAATTTGCTGTCGGCTCTTAAACTATGAGGAAGATATTGGGAAAAAGCAGGGACGAGTACAAACATATACCAGTGGATGTGAGAATTGGAAACAGACCAAACAAGATTTCAAATGGACAATTTGGTTTAAAAAATCATACCTCTATTTAGGAGCTATTTAAAAATAAATATTTTCTTTAGTGGCTACAAAAATTTGTACTGTGGGTAGCAGTAGGTACCTACCCACCGTACCAATTTTGTATAGCCGCTAAAATAAATTTGTGTGGTAAATAACCTACTTATTACCTACATATCTGCATTTTATTTGTTCAAAAACGATGTTCGACAATATGCAATTATGAAGATCATCTAACTTCATGTAGTACGTACCTACCCATAAAAATGTTTTTCAAAAATGTATTAATTTCATTAGCCTGTAGTGTATTTAACTCTCCAAATGCCTATTACTACCTATAACCAAACTTACATCCATACCTACACAATAACTACCTACATCCCAAATTGCAATATACCTACCTATGTACATACAAATAAACACGAAGCAAAATCATACACAATTTGTTAACATTGAAATTTTATCTTACCCTCTTTTTCCATAACACCAGCAATATCTTTCCATATTTCGTTACAAACACTACTCTGTCTGTGCATGTACACTCCCGAAGAACTTGTATTTGAATTATATAATGTAGGATTACTTTTCACTAATTCAATAAGTAACTCAGTATCAAACAATTTATTGGCTTTCCATTTGTCAATTATGTCGCGTTCCATTTTGTCAATTGAAATATCTTATATTTACACACAGCACTGCGCTTTCGAGTATGTTTGAAAACTAAATACTAAATAATAACTCCAAACCAGAGTCACAACAAGATTCACAATGACAGGCAAGAGAAAACGCAAAATACAACGAAATAGACAGCAACAGCATGCCGGCCCCGGCATGATACAATAATACAATACAATATTTGACACAAATACGAACAATGTGATCAAGCGAATTCATTTGTATGTATACTTGAATAATTTTGCAGTGTAGCTTGCTATACATAGAAGGGAGGAAAAAACAAGTTTGCTTCAGGAAATACAAAAAAAAAAATATGCTCTCTGAAAATTGCATTCAGAGCCGTCGAATGGTAGCAGACTTAATGTTTTATGTTGTGAATGTACAGAATGATTATGTACATAGTCACATATGTAGTAGCACTGAGAATATTATACGAATGCAATAGAATGCAATAGGTACATTGTTAGATGTTCAGTTTATTTGATAATAATAATTTTTGTACGGCACATACACAAATCGTAATCTTAAGAGTAAAATTATACATACATAAAGGCAAAATTGCATCTTACAAAATTAATAGGTAGTTCAGGTAGGTACTTTTTTTCACGGTTTTGCTGTGCATTTATATTCAAATTTTTCAGCAGCTTCTGTGTAAGAAAATTAATTTTAGGCGGTTCATCAAGTATGGAAAATGTCGAAAATATGAATAGTGGTTCTTAATGAAGTATTGGTAATAAGTACCTTTGCGACTGGATCGCACAAAACTTGCCCTCATAGCTAACAACTTTAACGTAGCTTATAATAGACAATGTACATATTTATTGGTTCCATAACACATATTGGTTCCATTCGTTAAAAAAAAGTTTTAGAAAGTATTTAAAATATAAATGATTATGCACTATGAATTATTATAAATTAGTTGTTTTAATAGCTAAAACAGATAGAGCTCAAAAAAAAGTATGCCATCTGATTTGATTAATAAATATAAATTTATGAAAACAAAATTCAAAAATCGTTAGAGCGGTTTTTTTTAAATTAATTTATATATATTATATATAAGAAAATCTTGAACATTTTTAAAAATAAAATTTGGTATGCCATCTTTTAGCATTTAAAAAAGTACAATTTTCCACAAAATTAAAAACATATTCATTAACCCGTTTCCAAGATATTGAATTTTCAATAAAAAAATTCAATATTTTTTTAAAAATCCAAAAATTATTTTTTCGAAAATTTCTATATGCAAACTTGTTAAAATTATAAGCGACCTTTTGTATAAAAATTTTGGTTGACATCGGTGTAGTAGTTAACGAGAAATTCTGCTGAATGGCTGCAGGTCGAGGTACAGACAGACAGACAGACAGAATTGCGAGACCCACTTTTTTCGCGTTCTCTATCATCGTAATGTTAGGGAAAATTATTATCTCGAATTTTTTTTTCACGAATCCTAAACTTGCCCTATACTTCGTATATCGCAAGTAAAAAAAAACTGCATTAATTAAAGAAAACACACATTAAAAAAAAAAATCCACATTCGTAAGGTAGGTACCATTATATTTTGTTTTTGAGAACATGAATTTTTGATTTTTTTATTGTAGAAAATGTTAACAAATTATTTTATAAAAAATATCAAAAAATTAACAGAGTTTTCGAAATATGAGTTTTCCAAAAAAAAAAAAAAATTGAATATTTCGTTTAGGTTTAAAAACGAAAAGTATAGGTACAGAAAATACTACTTCAACTTTTCAAAATTTTGTCCATACAAAAATTTATACTTATACTCAACCATTTTGGAGAAAATCAAGAAACAAAAAACAATAATTCTTTTCAAAAATCAAAAATTAGCAAATATTAGCTGTTATTTATGACAATTAACTAAATTTTTTACATCAAAATAGTTGGAAACTTTTCTGACAAATTTCAGATTTTATATGCCTGCCATAATAATAATAATATATTTATAAAATAATTTATATATAAAATTTTTTGGACATTTTTAAAAATAAAATTTGATATGCAAACTTAAAGTATTTATCACAATAAAAATTTATTTATTCTTTAAAAATCAAAAAATTATATTTTCAAAAAAATTTATATGCAAAGTTGTTACCTAGAACACTACGCAGAGCAGATGCTGTGAAAAGGTTCGATGTCGGTAAGCTTAAGTCGCAAGAAACCACCAGCACTTTTGCTGACCACGTTACTCTTAATCCATCAGCAAGTCCGCCACCAACATCAAGTGCAGAGGACCAGTAGAAACACTGTCAACAAGCTATCAGAAGTACCGCCTCTGATGTGCTGGGTTTTACTAGGCGACCACAAGGAAACCTCTGGTTCGGGGAGAGTACGATAACTTGGGCGCCGAAAATGCAGGGGGCAGCATGAATCCCCACCTCAAACATACCTCACTGTTTATACGCCGCCGTATGGCTGGGTGTTGGGGAAGTATGATAATTTAGAGTGAATTTGTGTAAGAATTAATCCATATTCTATTTTTACTATCAAAACAAGCAAAAAAAATAATTGAATTAAAATGCAGTTTCGGTTATTTTTAATTTTCTCGAAAACTAGAAAACAGAAAATCATTTTGTTTTAAATTTCTGATTAAGAATTAATATGAGCAACGATTTCTAAGAAAAAAAATATAATATAAAATCTCAACGTTTTGAAAAATTTCACTTTAAACATTTTTTTTTTTATTTTTTTTTCAAACTTTGAGTTTGAAAGTAGTTTTTTCAAAAACTATGGATAGATTTCACTTGATTTAAAAACTGGCTAATAAAACAGAGCATTAGCTTTCAAAAAAGATATAATATTAATATGTAGGTGTTACCGTAATTTTTTAATGATTTTTTTTCCATTTTAAGTACTTTTTTCATTAAATAGCCCATCCCCCCAAACGGGGTGAGATAGACCCCCACCATCCATAGTAAACAAGTTTGTATTTGACCCTTCTACAAAAATCCGTTATTAATTGTCGGCGCCCAAGTTATCGTACTCGTGCCTCTGGTTCGATGATGAGTGCCGGCAGGCGCATGCAGTACGAGGTCTACCAGGTAATGCTGCAGACTCGACCAAGAGCTGCAGAGAGAGTAGATTCATAAAAAAGTATACGCTCTGAAATGCTTCAATAAAATCTTTAAGGTTATGATGTGTGATCGCTTAAAACCTTTTGTAAACGATCTGATCATACCAACCTACTTTTAAATGGACACTTTAATTTTAAGCGCTTTAAGGCTCTCCCAAACCAAAGCGGCGCGGAACATCCGCCTAAGGCAGTTTTTGTTGTTATTAAGAATTAAATGAGAATCCTAATGTGGGTCTTAGGTCTAAGGCCCACATTAGGATTTTGATTTATTATTGAAGAATGGTCACGAAAAAAGGTAAATATATGTTATTATGCATTGTTTACTTGTCATTTTTGTTATCATTGTGAATGATTCGCCCTACAGAGGGAATGCTCCGCGTTGGTTTTGGGGGAGCCTTAAACTGGTTTTTATAATTTACATATTTTTGGCTGCCCTTTTTATGAACATACTGCAAGAGTGAGTTTAATCGACATAATTATTCTGCACTTTATTTTTTATTTACCACTTCATGTGCGCAGGTAACTGACAAATATTCAACCAATCGTACCGCAGCTGGCTATTTTTATAGTATTATGCATGTAGATATTTAATATTTATTGTACGTGCATTATGTAGGCCTACCTACCTATAAACATTATACATACAAATATTCATGTCTTATAAAATAACTTTTTTAATTTATACCTATATGTAGGTGAATTGGATCATCGATTCACACGTCCCCCTCCCAGCACTATTATACTGCTAGATCAGCTAAACTTATTTTAAACTAAGTTGCAGATCATTTAATGACAAGAGCAATCATTTTTACAACATTAATAATAACTTTAAAATCGCAAAGCTGTTTATAAAGACTTTGACTTCCCTAAAAAAGTTAAACAAAAACTTATTTCCTCTTACACATCTATACTTACGGATCCGTAAATAATCTTCGCAAACAACATCGTCGCACGATCCATATTCGCAAGCAACATTTTCACAAAACAACATCCCCGCAACAACACATCTTCGCAGCGATACATCTTCGCAAAGCAGCATCCCCCAAGGACACAACTTTGAAATGACACATCTTCGCAAAGTAACATCCCCGCAACGACACATCCTCGCAACGAAATATCTTCACAAAGCAACATCCGCGCAAAGAAACATCTTCGCAAAGCAACATCCCCGCAACGAAACATCTTCGCAAACAAAATCTTCAATTGTTGAGTTGGCAACAATCAGGTGCAATGATGTTGTATAGCAATGGGTTAGGTGATTAAGTAGAACGCGAGTGGAATAGCCAATATGAATATGGGGGGCGATTTTATGTGATCGTAAATTGTATATCCATGAGGAACCTATAACAGATGATGATGGAAAGATGGGGTCGCAATAGGGGTGGTATTTATGCAAGTGCGGGGCCGTCCTTTAAAAATAGCAAACTTCAAAATTGTCCAAATGCAATTGGAAATGAAAAAAACCTTCATTTGGATGGGCACGATCAGGTGACCTCGGTAGTGCAATGCGTTGTGCAACGGCCTCTGAGGTAGCTTGGTCTAGGTTCAAATCCAGTTGACGGCAAAATAATTTATAAATTAAAATTGCAACTATAGACTAAGCACCACTAAAGGAATCTCATGATTGGTGCGGCAGCCATGAAATTGCAATAATTACAGCCTATAGTAATACTTGGTGGTGGCCAACACAAAGGGGTCGTTGTCCATTCAAAACCTTCAAAATTGAAATATGTTAAAGCTTACATGGAATTATGGAAGAAAAAAGTATTTTTAAGTTAGGGTGGCTCAAAAGAATTTCAACTTCGTTGTTCTTCGACCGACTTCGATAAAATTGAAATATCTTATAGCTGATACACGATTATGGAAGAAAAAAAATTTTGAATGTTTATTTTGTACCTGGGATTTCATGCAGCGTAATTTAGTTACAATATCTACACAATATCTCTCCACCCGCTTATTTTGCGACCCCTTTGGCAATTTCGTTTTTTTATTTTTATTTTTTTGTTTGGGTTGGTATTATAGAAAATCAAATCTTTCAAAGTCGAATCACTATCGTGAAAAACCGCAAACAAAATATTTTAACTTGACCCTGGTGTTTGCAAATTATCTCTTAAGCTATTGGTGTGAAAAAAAACTTTGTAACACAATTTTTTACCAATTACAATTATCTAATTTTTGAAATCAATGCAAAAATTGTATATATCTGTATATGTTAAAAAGAGTTGAATGTAGAGGTGAAACCCTAATTTAAAAATATTTTTTTGAACCACCCTAACTTAAAAATATTTTGTTCTTCCATAATTGTGTGTCAGCTATAACATATTTCAATTTCATCGAAATCGATCCAAGAACAACGAAATTGAATTTTTTTTTGAACCAGCCTAACTTAAAAATATGTTTTTCTTCCATAATTGTGTGTCAGCTATAACATATTTCAATTTCATGAAAATCGGTGCAAGAACAACGAAGTTGAAATTTTTTTGAACCACCCTAACTTAAAAATATTTTGTTCTTCCACAATTCTATGTAAGCTTTAACATATTTTAATTTTATCGAAATAGGTTCAAAATTGGCAATTTTTATAGGGCGCACTTGCATAAATACCACCCCATATTGCGACCCCATCTTTCCATTATGATCTGTTATAGATTCCTCATGGATATGTAATTTACCATCACATAAAATCGCCCCCCATTTGCATTTTGGCTATTCCACTCGCGTTATACTTAATCACCTAACCCATTGCTATACAACATCATTTGTCCTGGTTGTTGCTTACTCAAACGCCGCCGATCGAAGAAATACCATGGTCAGTGGCTTGTGTAGATTAGTGACACTGAAGATTTTGTTTGCGAGGATGTGTCGTTGCTTGGATTTTGTTTTGCGAAGATGTGTCATTTCGAAGATGTGTCCTTGCGGGGATGTTTCTTTGCGAAGAAGTGTCGTTGCGAGGATGTGTTGTTGCGGGGATATTACTTTGTGAAGATGTTGCTTGGGAAGATTAGGTGGGTTCCCCAATTTATGTTGATTTAAGATAGCTGTCTCTATCAGATCTATAGACAAAGATAGAGAGGTCAATAGTCAAAACGACATTCAAAAATTTGATAATCAACTATCAGCTAATCCGATTCCACCACTGCACTTAGTCCCAAACGAAGATCTACTGCGCTGCACAGCAAAACAAATCTACTCCTCTTTTAAGAAACACCAAAACCCTCCAAAATATTATTTTAACCAAAGTGTTAACAGACTTTAAAGAAGATTGTTGGTCGCCTTCAGACTCAACATGCATTATTTTCAATATATTAAAATTCATAAATGCCGAATATAAAAGAAAATATTTGTAAAAGTATGAATTTTCCAAACGAAATTTGACTGTTCGGTTTAGTTCTTTTTATTTTGTTATTGCTCACTTAGACGGTGTTCACATTCGACTGATTCCTCCAACTTTTTGGACTTCGCAAAAGAAAATGTTTTTTTTAATTATTGGATTTTTGTTGACGTTTTCTTTTGTAAAGTAAAAAAAGTAGGACGAATGAGTCGAATGTGAACACCGTCTTGTAATTTATTGTGGAGTTCGTTTTTAAAGTTATTGTTAACTCCCCAGAACAACAGATTCTTCTGTTTTTGACAGTAAAATGTATCTTCAATGGATTTTTTTTGTTTTATTTGATGAATTTTTGAAAGATTTACTGCAGTACCTATATTGCAATCTACTGCGTTTTTTTCCTATATATACTGCGCTCAATCATTCTTCTATAGGGTGGCAGCGCTGCTCATAATCCCACAATTTCAACTGAAAGACTAAACACTGAAACAAATCAAAGCAAAAAAACACCCAAGCGAGCCAAAGCCAAAATAATCGTCGCGACGGGCGAATTTATACTGTATAGAAACACAAACACAATACAAAAACACGACAGCCACAGCCAGCAATCAATAGACAGCAGCCATCAGCCAGCAGTGCGCAGCCCCTTTTTTTGGGGTTTGGGTGAGTAAACATATATTTTGTAGTATATAAGAGAAACATTTGTTTGGATATTTTTCATTAATGTTGAATCAGTGCCGTCAAATATGCATCTAAAAATGACTTAGTCCGTAAATGTAATTATGGGGCTCTTTTAGATATTTTGGTACAGGTATAGGAACCTAGTTAGGGTAGTTTTTAAAGTAATTCCGGATCCCATGTTTTAAAGTAAGGTAAGGTGTTTAAGGTAATTTCGGATGTCATGTTTTAAAATTAATAAGAGCATTGAACATTATATTTAACAAAAAAAAAATAAAAAGCAGTTAGGATCTTTTAAAAAGTTTTAGTTTTAAAATCAATTATTTAAAAACTATTCACTAATTCTACGTTTTCACTGGGTCAGATGAGGTAATTTTGTTCCAAATGTCCAAATGAGATCCGAAATTACCTCATTTCCCATACAAAATCTCGTTTCCAAATTTGCATGAAATTACATTGGAAACTAGGTGAATGCATCCAGCGGGAATCAGTTTCAAAGGCTCTGAAATGCTTTTGTATGAAAATATCAAATATCAACAACATAAAACAGAAAGAGAAAACAACAAAAATTAACGTTTAACTGCCATTCCAAATTCAAAATGAAACGAGAAAAGAAATTAGTAAATTTGATAATGAAAAAAAATTTTTGCCAAATTTCGAAATTACATAATTTCGTCTCTAATGAAAACGTAGTATAAGACAACATGATTTAATATTTTTTTTTTATTTAAATTCAATTTGTTATAAAATGACATTCATTTTCTTTTGATTTGATTAACACTACGTAACCTTTTTTTATTTAATTATTCTTAAAACAAATTAAAAAACAGTTAACATAGGTAGTAAGTAATAACATATTATAAAATTAAGCCGACATTGTGAACACATGCGATTAGTCATCATCATCATCTTCATCTAGATATTTATTCGTTTCTTTTAAAATATCCTGTTTGAATAAACGTAATTTTCTATCAGATAACTTCCTTAGATCGAATAGAATGCTCTGAAAAAACATCAATGTTGAGGCTTCACGTGTCTTGGAATTATCGATTCCATTATCTTCTCTGGCCGTGGCCGTTAAATGCACTTCATCTGACGACATCATTTTGAATCTCTTTGAATCTGGAACGTGAAATTTTGAAACATAAAATTTTGGCAGCTCTTCGTTTAATTTTAAAACTGGACCTTTTGGCGTTTCTTCTTGAAACAACTTAAAAACTGGATATTTTTGCGGATCTTCGTGCAACTTAAAAATTGGATATTGTAGCAGGCCTGCTTCGATTCCATTTTGTTTAGGTGTCAAAATATTCTGATCTGTAGTACTAATATGGTCTACTTGGTAGTTGTTTATCGCTGAAATGTTAGCTTGAGGATCTTCAGCTGCAGTTTCACTTACTATCGCACAGTCATTAGAGTTGCCGTCGTGTTCCTCATGAGTTGAAGGAGTAGTTTCCGATGATATGTCGTTAGATTTGATACTAAAATAATCATTACTATTTTCATTCTTAGATTCAAGATTTGAAAATGTTGTTGAGTTATCATCAACACTCGGATTAATATCTTGATTTTTTTGTTTACGGTTAAGTTTACGATCGTGTTGCGAAAACTGCATAAACTCAGTGAGAAATTCCATTTTATCCGCAAGATACCAGGGTTTTTTCATTTTACGGTTGTTTTTTAAATTTGTAAGATGTCTTGAAAATGCTGAAAGTAAGCCCGACCATACCGTTCTACACACAACAACTGCAAACAATGTTAATAAAGATAAATTAGAAATTGTTTTTGTAAAATATTTATAAAATTTTAAAATGCATATATTCCTAATTATTTGTCTAAAGAAACAAAATAAAGAAATATTTTTGCAAATCATCTCTTCACTGAAGAAGAGCATATAACATTAATAAACTAAATGGAAGTTAAGAAATTATACAATTACTGCAAAGTTGCACTGCCGTGTGCAATTGGGTCGAGACATTAAAAAAGTATACAAATAAATTATTAAAACGCAACCGTTACACGTACCATGCCATGTTATAACATTTTTTTAAATATACCTAATCCCATTTCAAATGTTTACGAAAATATTATCAACAAAATGGCTAAGGCATCCTTATATTCTTAACAAATAAATTGGACACACACAAGCTTGCTTTAATCCTTCATTTAACATTCAAGTAATAACAATAACTTTTTCTTACATGTCTTATTTTGAGCGATATCTAACCATCGTCTTCTTCTTTCGACATCAACTAAAATCTAACAACTAACACTATCACCTATAAAAAATAAATAGTCAGACAGACTTGAGGTAGTAAGTCCGACCACTTAAAAAAAAAACTTTGAATTTGACTTTACTTTGAATTTAGATTCAAGCTTAAAAGAACAATTTTCGTGACAACAGAGCCAGATTGCATTAAACTAAGGGCAGAAGATTTTGGTTGGGTGTTAAAAAATGAAAGGTTAGCACTCCTTTGGTTTCAAGGAGAACCAACACCGATCAATGTTGATTCTGTATGTAGTTCTCAATGAGTCCGACGATGAACTTGACTCTCGATGATCAAGATGACGGATCAAACATTTTTTTTTGATGCAAATTGGCGAAAGTATACCTAATAAAAACAACCTTTTTTTTATATTTTCTTGCAGTTTTTTCTCGTAAGCATCTTTTTTGATTTGCAATTCATTGGTACTTTATGCCAAGTTTCCCATTCTGCAAATAATTTTAAGAAGAGATTTAGATAAAATATGTCATTACGATAATAGAGATTTTGAAACTGAGTGGTTCCCGCAGTTTAATCGGTCCTTCTGTCAATTTGTAACACCTAGGCCTACAGACTAATCGGATGGATTGATTTCTATAAAACTTAGTCCTTTCTGTTTTTAAGGTATGTTTTATATGTTTAATTGAAATTCTTGTTTTTGGACCAAAAATAATGGTAGCTAGCATAGAACCAATTTTTGCATCTTATCTTTGAATGTAAATTGTACTTAGTTTTGGACTCTAAGGATTTTTAAGATTTGTTTATAAAAGAGATACTAAAATATAATATAATGTATGGTCAACTTTAGTTGAAGAAAAACGTTATAATTAATAATGGAATAAAATAGCTTTTTTTTATATACTAATGGCTAAAATAGATGTGCAGCGAGTCTGCACGCATCTCTGCATGCAGAGCTGCACACGAAACACATGTGCATAGTTTCTGACATTCATGATGCATAGTTATGTCAAACAAATATATGAAAGCACAGCGTTGCCGATGTCACACAATAGTGTTGGAGTGAGATTTTCTTCGTTGGACGATGGTAGGATGGCAACGCCGGCTTCATGGATTCTTAAACAAAAATCACCAACACAAACAAATTTTTTGAAAGAATGGCAGGTGATGTCAATATGAGTAATGCCAAATAGCAATTATTTAGAAATGTTCGTTTTTCAGTTGTGGCTGCAATGAAACTAGGCAGCAAATTTAGAAATAGAGACATCGTGCAGCGCTGCGCTGCATGCAGACTTTGAGTGAATCGGCTCCCATAAGAACCTGTTTAATTTAATTTCGCTGCATGGAAAAAGCTGCACATCTGTTTTAGGCATAAGACCTTGCTTCCTTTACGATTTTAACCCCTTACTGCATGATTTTTTTTTCTTCATGAAAAAAATGTATGTGGTAGTTAATGCTAAATTAAAGGACACGTGTTTCATTTTCTTTGATAAACATTGTGAAAATCGAATTTTTCCGGTTTGGATCAAATATGGCACATTGAGAAGAAAAGGAACAAAAATTATCTTTACAAAATAAATCAATGATTTATTGCAAATTTTATATGGTATGGAATAACATGAAATAATTTCTTTTTGCGTTGAGGCATAAGTTTATATTGTCACATTCGCACTCCACAAAAGATCTTCCATCGCATTCTGGGACATAACACCGCTGTTTGGTAGCAAATATTACTTGAAGACCATATTAAAAGTTCTACATTAGAACATCTAAAAGATATTAATGTTGTGCCACCAGTTAATGGTATACAAAATTACAAAAATCTTAATAAAGACATCAATTCTAATGTGAATGTGGATGACCCTGAACCAACGGCTGGGCCACTAGTCGGACATTTAAGTTCAAAAGCACTTGTAGATAATACACATATGCCAGTTTCTATGAAAAATTAAAATTACAGTACACGCAGTGGTCGTATTGTTCATCCACCCACTCGTTTTGGTTATGAGTAGTTAAAAAAAAAGTTGTAAATATATAAATGTAATATTAATTTTGTTTATGTTTGTTTTCAATTATAAAAAAAAGCGAATAAATGTAAAAATAATTTAATGCTGGTAACCCCATCAATATGTTATAGGTATAAATGACGTTTGTAAGCTTTGGTTAATTTTACTTTAGTTAATCTTTGACAATGAAACTAAGTACCTACACCTAATAAAAAAAAAAAAAAATGCGCACGACTGGATCGCACAAACTTGCTCTCGTAGCTGACAACTTGAACGTAGCTCAATATTGACAATGTGCATATATAGTGGTTCTATAACAATTTGATATCATTAAAAAAGTTTAAAAAACAATTTAAAGTATAAATTATTACTTTTTTTTTTAATAGCTAAAACAAATAGAACTCAAAAAAGGTACCTATGCCATCTGATTTGTTTAATGAATATGAATTAATGAAAAAAAAATTTCAAAAATCGTTAGAGCGGTTTTTTTTTTTTAAATAATTTTGTACCTATATATAAAAATTCTTGAAAATTTAAAAGATTTAAATTTGGTATGTTAACTTTTAGTACTTAATAAAATACAATTTTTCACAAATTTAAAAAAAAAAAATCATTAAGCCGCTTTCAGGATATTGAATTTTCAAAAAAAAAAATTTCAATATTTTTTTAAAACTCCAAAAATAGTTTGTTTAAAAAATTTTATACGCAAAATTGTTAAAATTATAAAGGACCTCTTACATAAAAAATTGAGTTGAAATCGGTGCAGCCGTTAACGAGAAATTCGAAAACCAAATAATCGGTTCAATGACAGGTACCGTTAATAACCGTTATACAAAAAAAATGTTTCTACTTAAATATAAACTGTAGTAATAATAGTAGCGCGTAATTTTTTTCCAAAATCGTTAGAGCATATATATTGATTGTATGGCATGAACCATTATTTTTTGAGCTAAAAAAAATTTCAATTTTAAGTCCAAAGTTTGAACAAAATCGCTGCAGCCGTTTAGGCTGCAAGTCGAGGTACCGACAGACGGACGGACAGAATTGCGAGACCCATTTTTTCGAGTTCTCTATCATCGTAATGTTAGGGAAAATTATTATCTCGAATTTTTTTTTTGCACGAATCCTAAACTTGTCCTACACTACGTATACCGAAAGTAAAAAAACAACCTAGAAACAAGTTTTATTATTTATAAAAGTATACAACCCCAAATATTATATTTTATTGTGTTGGAGCATGGGGGTCATGGTTCCCATGTCGACTTGCTTATATTTGCAAACTTAAATAAACATTTAAAAATAGTGTGGTTGTTTGTGGTCCTAAGTTATTTAAAAGTCAAGATATTGATAATATACCTATTTTAAAAATGGCGGCTATAAAATCCAAGATGGCCGACCGTCGTGATGGGTCGTACCCTAAATCTCAAGCTATGGACCTAAGTAGTATTTGAAAAAAATTTGGTGCTTTCGTCCGGCAAAAACACATCATGTCGAAATTTGACGCTAAGCGACCTCACTACATATAAATAAACAAAGCAAAAGCAATTCTATCTTACCCTCTTTTTCCATAACACCAGCAATATTATTCCATATTTCGTTACAAACGTTATTCTGTCTGTCCATGTCCACTCCCGAAGAACTTGAATTTAAATTATATAATGCAGGATTACTTTTCACTAATTCAATAAGTAAATCAATATCAAACAATTTACTGGATCTTTTTATGTCGTCATACATTTTGTCAATTGAAATGTTTTTCGTACCTACACACTGCACTGCACTTTCGAGTATGTTTGAAAATGAAAACTAAATAATTATTAATAACTGCAAATCAGAGTCACAACTTGATACACAATAACAGGCAACGCAAATTACAACGAAATACACAGCATGCCGGCCGGCCGGGCATAATACAATATATACAATAATCGACACAAATACGAGCAATGTGATTAAGCGAATTCATTTGTATACTGGAATTGCAGTGTAGCTGTAGCTGGATATACATAGGAGAGAGGACAAAACAAGTTTTCTACAGTAAATACAATGCTCTCTATAAGTTGCTACCAGAGCTGTCGAATGGTAGCAGACTAAATGTTTTATGATATGAATGTACAGAATGATTTATATGCATAGTAACATACTACCGATGAGAATATTATACGAATGTTATAGGTACATTGTTAGATGTTCAGTTAATTATTAAAATAAATATTTACGCTCATCCCTGACTCGCTGACTGAATGACTATAGCTGCAAAGTGATTTTACATACAAAAACAGAAGAAATTAACATTTTTACAAAAGAAATTACTTTCTTACAAAAATAAAAATAACTTTCTTACAAAAAAAATAACTTTTTTTACATCAAATATTAACTTTTTTACAAAAAAAAAAAATAACTTTTAAAATCAAAATCACTTTTTCACAAAATAAAATTAACTATTTTAAAAACAATAATAACTTTAAAAAAAAAAAAATACCTTTTGTACAAAAAAAATAAAAATATTTTAACGCTAATCCCTAACTCACTGACTGGGTAACGCTGTTATGATAATGAGCTGAGACCGCTTTCACACAAGGAAACTGAGTTGCCAGAAACTAGCTAGTTTGTATGCACGAAGGGTGTGAGGGGAGATTTGTTTTCTTCCTTTTACGCCCTTCTCGTCTACAAACTCCCAGTTGCCGGCAACTCAGTTTCCTTGTGTGAAAGGGGTGTAAGATCGGGAAAGCGGTTCCTGCTCCTAAACGAAAAATCAAAAAAATTAAGGCAATATGTCAGAAGATAGGTCGTAAATAAGTCTTAAAAAGGCTTGAATTGGGTAAAATTGTATGTTTCGCCACATCTTTAGAAGTAACTTTTTTTTTAAAGTGAAGGGTGAGGTTGTCAACTAAATTATATGCATAATATAAACGCTCAGCCCTGACTCAACTGAAATAACATAGCATGTTTGACGGGCGCCTTTGGCGACCTGCTACCTACTCAACCTAAAAAAGGGCTTTGCAACGGAACAGGGCTTTCCAACAACATTACCATTTACATTAAAACGCCGTCAATTCACAATAATTCCTGCCTAGTAAATAAATATAAATCGGGTGGCACAACGGCTCATGAAGAACCAGGGCCTAGTGACTAACAACTCGCAACCATTCCTGTGTGCGCCTTTCGACAGGAATGGAAGGGACCTACAATTTTATGCCGAATCCGAACGGCTAGACGAGAAGCACTTATTCGCGACAAGTGATACTCTTGGAGGATTTGTCTATTCCTCGCAAGAGGCAGTAGCCCTCAAAAACATTTTTTTTAGTTTTTATCCCAGACCTCCAGCGTGACAGTCGAACGCACTAACCATTACGCTCCTGCCTAGGCATTCACATTAAACAAGGCACAATGTCAATCATTTTATCACGTTTACATCAATTCGGAGACGCCAGTATTTTCGCAAGGGCAACTTTATGTTGCTTTGTCACGATCACGATTTGCAAATCAATTGAAGGTTTTTATTGAATCTAATTAACAAAGAATATTACTGGATGACCAGAGAAAATTCACGCGCAATGTTGTTTTCCAAGAAGATCTTCATTAAAAATATTTTTTTGTCAATTTTATTTTGTAATCACTCAAATAGCTTCCATCTTCATCATTAAATCATTATTCAATTATATATTTATTTTATAACAATGTACATAAAACATATACGTGTGCATACATATGTATATTTCTATTTGCAAAACATATTAAAAAGCATTAAATTGAATTTTTATAAACATTAAATTAAAAGTGTTCTTATGTACGTTCATAATCTTTCAATAGTTGCCTTACAACCTACTACTAATAACAATCGGGTTCAACGGGTAAAACAAACTGTAAAATCATACATCAGAACAGCAAAATTGCAACTGGAAAAATTGAAAGGTAGGTAAGCTACTTACGCAGTACACATATCTAAGGTATTGCGCAGGTTGTCATAAATTAAGAATGGCTGCTCCTATGATTTGTGCATGTGTCAAGATGAAAAATGACGTATTTGTCAAAATGAAAAATGACAACTGAGAGGTAAACAACGAAAAATACCTACGTAAGTATATGACATTTTTTTGAAAATAAATTAATTTTGGGATTGTTAAACAGGAACATTTGACAATTGACACATTATTTAAATCCAAAAGATATTTTTTCAAAGTTTTGCTACGCATTAATATTAAAATTTTTCACCACCTTCTGAATAGTGGAATAGTGGTACTAAATGAAGTTGGGGGTGGGGAATCCTAATCCGGAGTTAGTTTTTGCAAAATCCGATGCGAAGTCATTGTTATTAACGAATTTTGATGCATTTTTGTAATGCAGTTAAAGTTATTAATGTTAGGAAAAAATTTTCTGAGTAAATGCTGTTCCTTATTTTCTAACGAAGAAATTTGTTTTCTATTCATGTAAATCGGTTGATAATTGCCCAAGGTATTGCCAATTGTTTCTTAGTAGGGAGGGCGCGCGCTCAATTGAGGGATCGCGAGACAGAAGGAAGTGTTTTCAGGTAAACGGTCAGAGTTATCGTGAAAATTGTCATAGAAGAAATTATTCTCTATATTCTGACAAACTTTTTCGTTTGTATTTTGTCTCTTGAATAATAAGATTCGGAGATATACACAGAAACGTAGACTTAGGATAAGATTTTTCACATTAACATGGTTAAAGAAGCCCAATTTACTCAAACTTTCGCACGATAAAGCATAAAACAAGTATTTTTATTTTATACTCCCGATTTTAACTAATAAAAGCGTTTTTCAGTTTTTTATTTAAAGCATCTAGTTTTAAAGATATACATTTTTTTAAGGCATGACAGATTTATTCCACATTCCAATTTTTTAATATAATAACAGCTTGTGCTTATACAGGGTGAGTTGCATTAGGTGTCACAAAATGCTAGGTAGATTGGACTTAGACAAGACAAAAATCGTATGGGAGGGGGGTCTTTTTTAGGCGGGAGGGGCAATTTAAAAAAAATCACTTAAAACAGAAAAAAATATTAAAAAATAACGGTAATACTTACAGCGTCATGCTATAGCATTTTGAAAAGCCAAAAGTCTATTCTTAAATATCATTTTTAAGTTAAGTTGTTCGAGTGAACAGTTTTTGAAAAATTAATTTTCAAACTCAATATTAAAAAAAGAAACAATAAAAAAAAATCAAACTAATTTTTTTTTCAAAATTTTACGTTATCAAAACTCGGGATCGGTTTAATTTTTTTTTGTCACTCTAAATGCATTTGTTTATATATTTGCATACATACATTTTTTTTTTGTTTGATATTTTGTTTATTTAACATTTAAAAGGAGATCTGCTTTCGCATCCTTTGTTTTTTTTTTGAATTTTTTAAATGCTTCCATTAAGCAACTTCCGGTGATACTCGTTTTGCGCATGTAAGACAAGTTGCTGTGTTATGGTCAACATAGCAAAGCAATAATTTTCATTTAATTATGTTAACATCAAATAATATAATTAAGTGCCCATACGACCTGCAATTGTCGTGCTCGGTGAAAATGGACCCCAGCGCGTGTGGTATCTGAGGGTGGGGGGGGGGGGGGGTGAAAAGGCGTCGATTTAACTTTTAAAGTGTGACAAGAAGTTTAAGCATGTGTGAAGGTTTAGTCGAGATAAGAAAAAAATCAAATGAAAGGGAAATCTTTTCCCACCGTTAAGGCGGGAGGGGCAGTTTTCTAAAAAAAAAAAATGACTTAAAACAGAAAACAAATTATTAAAAACAACGGCAACACTTACAATGACATTACCAAAAAAATCTCGACTGAAAACATCACAATAAGTTGCAAAAAAATTAACAACTACCTGTTAACTTGTTAACAACAATTAATTGTTGGTTTTACAGATTTCAATTCAGATCCCAATTGCTTTTGGAGAGTTCTAAACGTGTTGTCGATTTTGGTTGTCAATTCTACATTAATATGAATTTGTGAGTATCTCAAATTAACAACCAAAATCTAACCAAAGTTGAATTTACAACAAGGCAGTCAAATCGTCAGCTAAAAATCTAAAACCTACAATCTTTGTATTGAATGCACAAAGAGTTGTGCTTTCAACATTACAGCAATGCAATCAAATCGACAGCCAAAAATGTCAAATATATAAAAAGTTGTTCTTTCAACCTCCAATTTTGTTGAATTTACAACAAAGCAATCAAATCGACAACCAAAAAGCTCAAATCTACCAAAAGTTGTGAATTCACCACATTGCAATCAAATTTGCAAACTGCATTCTGCAAGTGTTGAAATAAAAGTGAATCCCGTTATGAACTCATTCGCTTCGCAGTCGCAGTTCTATCAGGTCGGTCATCGATTCAACTAGCTTCATGGATACGAATAGTGATACAACATTTGAGTTATCTCAAAATACTGAGAAAGATGAAAGTGAAATCAATCCATCCACAAGTAATTCGTCGTCGCCTTTTCTTTTGGATTTGGAAGTGTTTGAGATCGTAAGCAATTTTAATTTAACTAAAAGTGTGGTGCCTTTTTTATCAGGTAAGTTATGTTTAGTTACGTATTTGTGTGTATACCTCTAACTATATTAAGCCAGTCTAGGAAATTTATTTTTATTAAATAAACCGTGGCCGCTCAAAATCTATGCACGTACACTCCGCTCCACTTGAATAGAAACAAACTTTTTTTTAATATGAGAGAGTGTAGCCCTTTGGTAAATTGATAAATTCACCTTTTGGTTTTAGTTCCTTTAAGAGGGATCTATTGCGAATAAAACTGCAGGGACAGACTAGTCCAAGAAAATACCATTGTCACAACATAATTATTTTTAGATATTTAACAAGTTTGTTAATTTCAATTATTCAATGAATTCCTTTAAAAATATTAAATTTTGAATTAAAATACTTTAATTAAACACTTTCATTACCTACATATGTGTACCTACTTTTATTATGTTTTAAAAAAAGAAAACAAAAAACATTTTACCCTATAAAAAGGAAAGCGCAACTAAATTAAACTCAACTCAAAGTGCAACTACAATTTTATTAATATAACTCAGAGTGTAACTACAAAGCTACAATTTAAAACACTCAAATATAAATAAAAGCTCTGTGTAAAACAGTATAACTTTATAACGGATGCGATAAAATAATATTTATTCATTCTGTTCTGTTCTGGTGTCTTCAAATGCGAAGTTGTAAAGCGTCCACGAGAAGGTATCACTCTGTGCGAAGGTGCAAGACCGTCCACGGGGAGTCGGTATGAACAGCCGAAGTAGTTGTTCTCTCTCTCTTTTTTTTATTGGCTATGGAGGTGATTCATGTCGATCGCTCTGTGCGAAGGTGTAAGACCGTCCACGGGGAATCGGCATGCAAAAGCCGAAGTAGTTGATATCTCTTTTCTTTTACTCTCGCCAACGTTTATGGTGGTTTCGCTGTGCGAAGGTCCCACGACCGTCCACGGAAAGCCATTATAAACAGTTGTTAAATACAATCCTTTGATATTGTTTTTTTTGTTATTTACATAAACAGAGTTGCCATAACTTATTTTTATAAAAGAATAATTTAAATTTTAAAATGTCAAATAAATAAACAGAGTTGCCATAACTTATTTTTTATAAAAGAATAATTTTAATTTAAAAATGTCAAATAAATGACCAGAGTTGCCATAAGCAAATTTTGCTATTTTGTTAGTTTTATTAATTTTGTTAAATAAAGTTTGTCACAGGTGATTTGTTTTAAAAAAATAAATAAATCTTTTATTTTAAGCAAGGAATCATTTATTAGATTTTCTACTCAACGTGCACTGCGGTTGAGACAGCATGCGCGTGGTAGAGAATTTAATAAAGCGGCGGCGAATAACATTCGCATTCTTTTAAAGAGATGAGCAACCCACGAAAACTCAAAACCAACTTTAATTTAATAGAGAGTTACACCATTAGGTTATTTTATACCACTTTTCTAATTACTTCATTAATAATCCAATCAAATTAGCAAAAATATATACAAAAATTCGGGAGGAGAATTTTATTGTTTTATTTAAAAGAGTTCTTCTTGGGATTCTAAAAGCACAATTTTCCAATAAAAAACCCTCTGCGTCGTCCGCCATTTTGAAAAGGCGTTTAAAAGCTTTTACTCGATTTTATCAACTTGTATTAGTCGCAGAGTAATTATTTTTATTTACTTTTGTAGTTGAAAATGGTCTCTACAATTTTTGTCTTAAAACATTTTTTGATAGCTCCTTCCTATAAAAAGTTATTGTTAAAAAAACAGCAAATTTTCGATTTTAAAAATGTTTTTTCAAGTTTATCTCATCCAATGTCCATGCGAACCAAAAATCACTTTAAATAACTTTTATAGAACATTATATTTCCTACATTTCTATTTATTTAGATTTAATTTTATTACTTACATATTTTTAGAGAATGATTATACCTATAATTATGTATTTTTTTTTTTTTTTGAAAATGTTTCATCATATTTTGAATTTAAAATAGTATACAGGGTGTCCCGTAAGTAATGGATAACCCTAAAATGCCGCATAGTAGACTTTATGACCGTCCTGAAAACTGATAAAAAAAAGTTCTATCCCAACCACAAGAAAAGTTATATGCATTTTTTTGTTCAGTGCATTATTTTTTTTCTTACTTTACATTTTTGAATACCACGACTACAAGTGAAGGAGTTCCATCATTTTTTTTTTGCAGGAATATTTTACATTACTTGTGCCAACACATAAGTAGAAGAAAATTATTATAACTGTTGGACTTCTTAGAGAAAAAAATTATTTAACATTGAATTTCAATGCAAAATGTGAAAACAAATAATTTTTGAAAAAGTTAAATCATAGCTGGTTTTGAATTTTACCTGTTCTATTGGGCTTTAACAAACCCATCAAATATTTTGTTGGTTGCTATTTTTTATTTGTTATTTTCTCCAAACAAAAAGTCTTCTGATTCAACTTTAATTGTGTTTTTTGAATAGTAAATTGTAAGATCCTGAGAAAGTGAGAACGCATAAAATCGTAAGTTTTATAAATTTTGAATTAAAGTTTTTGTAATTTGATCTTAATTCATAAGATTAAGACCACGACGAACACTTATTTATATCGTTTTTATTCATTCTTCAGAAAATTTAACGGTCTAAATAACTGTTTTCCTGAACCAGCTTTTTGATAATTAAGACGTTTGACTTTTTCGATGCCACGTATTCTGTATTCTGCAAAAGAATATGAAAACATGCATTTCATTTATGGAGAGTGCAGAGGCAACGCAAACGAAGTTGCGACTCTGTATAGAGAAAGGTACCCTAACGCACGTCACCCGGATTATCGAGTGTTTATTAGAGTCCATAGCTGTTTCTCGGAAGGAAGGCTGCCTGGTAGTGGTGTTGGTGGTGCTGGCGAAGACTTAGTGCTTGCGGAACTTGACCGAGATCCTACAGTATCAATCCGAGCAATAGCACGACGCACTGGGATCGGAAAGACGACTGCGCATAATGTGCTAAGTAAATATAAATATCATCCCTTTCACCTAACACGGGTGCAAACTCTACAACCGCAAGATTTTGAAACGAGAATGAGATTTTGTCGACAAATGATAATGAAAATTGAAGAAGATCCGCAGTTTTTTGACAAAATTCTTTGTAGCGATGAGTCGACATTTAAAAGAGATGGCTACACTAATCTCCATAATCTCCACTTCTGGGCACTACAAAACCCAAACATCATCAGGGAAGACAGGTCCCAGTACCAATTCAAAATAATAAACTGTTGGACTGGGATTCTCAATAGGAAAATAATTGGACCCTTTGAGTTGCCGGGGATTTTAACTGGCCAAGGTTATTTGGAGTTCCTGCAAAATGATCTCCCAACCTTGTTGGAAGAAGTGCCTCAAGAACTAAAGGAATCCCATTGGCTTCAAAATGATGGTTGTCCAGCACACTATGCTGTGCCTGTGCGGGCATATTTAAATGCCAGATATCCAGGCAGATGGATAGGATGTCTGGGACCAATTTTATGGCCACCCCGTTCACCAGACCTAAATCCACTTGATTTTTTTTATTGGGGATGCATTAAGGAAATCGTATACAGCAAGCCGATCAGGTCTTTAGAGGAGCTAAAAAATCGTGTGGAGGCAGCTGCATTACAAATTTTTGGGCAAAAGCTTGCACGTTCACTAAGACGTTTATTTATTCGGAGGTGCAGAACCTGTATAAGAGTGGGTGGAAAACAGTTTGAGCATTTGCTTTAAATAAAAAAAAAAAATTAAAAAATTATCTATTTTTGTTTTTTTTTTTCTAACTAAGTGATCATGTGATTAAAAGCTGGCTCAAAAACTTTTTGTTTAGAGAAAATAACAAATAAACTAAAAGCAATCAACAAAATATTTGATGGGTTTGTTAAAGCCCAATAGAACAGGTAAAATTCAAAACAAGCTCGAAAATGTAACCGTTTTTTGCACTTTTTTGACATTTTTATCAATAATGCATTCGGCCCTAGAAGTTGAAAGCTTGGATTTATCATTAGGACAACATCGTAGAAACAGCCAATAAATCAAAAAATTTTGAAAACTTTTGTTTTTGCTAAATTTACTCTAGTATTGCAGATTTTTACCAATAACTTGCTACTGACTCTAGATATAATAATAAGTAATACCATTTTAAAATCTGCATTTAACGCGCATATTTTTAAAATAGTTGGCCACTCAGGTATTCATGCATTTTTTTATACCAGCTATGATTTAACTTTTTCAAAAATTATTTGTTTTCACATTTTGCATTGAAATTCAATGTTAAATAATTTTTTCCTCTAAGAAGTCCAACAGTTATAATAATTTTCTTCTACTTATGTGTTGGCACAAGTAATGTAAAATATTCCTGCAAAAAAAAAATGATGGAACTCATTCACTTGTAGTCGTGGTATTCAAAAATGTAAAGTAAGAAAAAAAATAATGCACTGAACAAAAAAATGCATATAACTTTTCTTGTGGTTGGGATAGAACTTTTTTTTATCAGTTTTCAGGACGGTCATAAAGTCTACTATGCGGCATTTCAGGGTTATCCATTACTTACGGGACACCCTGTATATTAAGTTAACGGGACATTTACACAACCTTTTAGTACGAAACTTTTTTGCCTCTCCCCAACAATCTTTATTTAAAAATTTAGCCACATTTGCAAGTCAAATTTTGAGTTCTCATTTCTTAATCTTAAAAATCTGATATTCTGACCAGAAAAAATGAAGTTAGAATTTTTTAAAAGGAAAAAAGCTTTGATAGCAGCAGAGTCGCTTGTTATCTTTCTTCGGTCTGCTTCTGTTGTGGCTCTTGCTTGACTACCTTAATATTTTTTTTCCATAGTTTGCTTCATTTCTAATTAAATTCTACAATTTTCATACTTCTACTAATATTTTGTTGGCAATTGTGCGTAGGGGAAGCTTGTTTTCCGGGTGTACTTCTATTTTGTTTTTTTCTGCAGGGTTTAATGTTTTTTTCGCGGCCCATCTTTTCTTTGATCAAACAATTATTATTTTTAATCTACACTTTGTAAAGAGCTAATTGAGGCAGCTGGCACGCTGGCGTAAGCTCGGCTAAACTCGCCGTAATGGTCGGGGATCTTGCTGCTACTCTCATACAAATCAAATAAAATATCGTGCCATAAAAACAAACAAAGAAAACCGAATATTTAAAAAAATTACAACTAAATCAAAATGTAAAAACAAAACAAAAAAATGAAATGCAAAATGAAAATGTCAGAAGATAAAACAAAAAATACAAAAAAATATTGAATCTCCTTAACCAATCAGAAGAACTATATAACGAAACCCTTATCCATCAGATATACTTTTAACTCTACCTATGCATTCCTATACTCAAAGGATTGATCTTGACCTTTGAATGGGAATCCCTCCTCGTATGGCATTATCCATCAAATGCCACACCATGTTACTTGCGTCCCGGTTGCTTGCAAATAATCCCTAAACGAACAAAATCTCACCTTCTCGTTGCTTCACCACATATCTCACCTTTTAAATTTACTTATTCCATCTTCATTTTATGAATAAATCTTCATGTCAGAAATAATGTAAAATTATTGCAATTAACAATATGTTTAATCATCTTATATCATTGTTCAATAAAAGATAAATTTTATAAACTCAAGGACTTAGTTGGATGATTAAAAATATAATAATAAAATAAATTAAAAAAAAAAATTACGCACTATATGGTTTAATCAATAAAAAAATGCTATCAATGCTAAATCTTCCTAAAAGCTAAGCTGCGCAACAAAACAAACAAAAAAAAAAAAAAAAATAAACAATCTAGGTTAATATGATACGATATGATTACGTAGTAAGTTATTTTTAAGAAAAAAAAGTAGGTATTGTAATTAAATTAAATTAAAATAACGAGGTAACTAAAGTTAAGAAAACTAATCAAGATTTAAACAACAAAGAAAGATCAAATGAATTCCCAAATTAGGATTGACGAACAAAAATAAAAAAATAAAAACAAATAACTAAAACACCAAGATGTGAATACATATAACAAATAAATTTAGCAACCGCCAATCCGCCTGCACTGTATAAGTTTTTTATTTCCCTTGTATGATCTTTTATGTTTAGAATAATTTCTCGATAGGTCTATTCTTGTTGTAATTATTCTACCACCCAATTATTGATAGGGATGAAAACAGATACCTTTAATTTATCCTTTTTGTTTTTTTTTTTGACTTAAATGTTACCGTATAAGTAATTGAAAGAGTCGCACAAATTCTTGATTGTTCTATATATATTTCCCAATCTTTTTTTTTGTATTCCTTAAGGATTTTCTGCTTTGCCTGACGCTGTCGCTATCCCCAAGACATTTCTAGACGGACATTGAAAATCTTCACCGATTTGTATCGACCAAATATGTATATGTATCGGAAACTTAGGATCGTTTTCTTTCTTCGTATTTTATATTTACACAAATGATAAGAAGATGCATCACACAAATTTTCGAAAATTTAAATATATTTTTCTGGCTTTTTATATTTTATCACTTCTTTACTTAAAATTTAAATGCGAAACTAAAGAATTTTCAAGAACTATGACAAATATGTTCTTCAAAGCAAATTATATAAAAAACTCAAAGCTACTGAAATTGTTTTTCAGATGCTACAGTACTTTTTGTTACAGTATATCAATTGTGTTTCAAATTATTTGAATTGACAAAACATATTTTATAGCTGCTGCCACAACTTCTATTATTATAACAATATTATTTCTCCTTACCGTAATCTATAGACACAAAACGCATGACAAGACCGAGATGAGACAAGACGAGACTGGCTTTTAAGTAACCGAGACGAGACTGTATATTTGGACCGAATTTTACATACCTAATCTAATAAATTAAAAAATCCAATTTCAGTAAAATATTTATTTTCTTCCGCATGTATTCAAACTATAATCGAAAATATTTCGTTCCAATAATCAACAAGTTGGCAGGAAATCGTATTTTTCGGAGACGAGACTTAATTATTTAAGACCGACTCGAAACCGAGGCGAATCTGAAAATTTTCGATCTTAGAAATCAAGACGAGACTTACAAAAGTCTCGCAGAGTCTCATCTCATGGACAGCTCTAATTATTCCGTCACTGCAGTTTCATTCGCAATAGAACCCTCTTATAAAAAACTTAAACCAAAAGGTGAATTTATACATTTACAGCCGAATCTATAATGACATTTTAAATGCTTCTTAACTTTAAACTTCCTCTAAATATCATTTAAGTGTGAAAACGATATCTATAATCAATTTTCACATTTAAGCAACGTAACTTAAACCCCTCGTAACTTAAACGCCATCCACCGCGTTTAAAGGCTACGCAAAGCCAACTTAAATATATTTTGACACATGAGAATTGTTTTTTTTTTATGAAAACAAATTGTGCGAGGTTCAGTGTGCACTGTGTCTGTGCTTGTGATGGCCGAGTTTTAATGGTTTTTATTGTTTTTTTTTTTAAAGAAAATAATATAAGAAAATGATGTTTGGTTCCATTAAAATGAGTTTCTGAAAATTGTTTTATTTGTTTATGTCCCCACAAACTTGCTTACCAAAGAAGGAAAGAAATTTGTGAAACCCAAATAAAAAAAACAAACCAAAATGGAATGGTTTCATTTCTTCCGTCTTCTGTGTTTGACGATGCATACACACATACAAACAGTTGCTTCTCTTTCTGTCTTATTATTTGTACGCTTTTTTTTTGTATGCTTTTTTTTTGCAATCTGACAGAAATAGCCTTAAAATGAAAAATGTACTAGAAATTTGTAGCAGTTTTGTCAATTTTCTTGCGTTACGTTACATTACGGCTGTTTAGTTAAGTATGAAAGAAATATTGATTATAGATACCAATTTAAGTAACGTCATTTAAAGGCAACTTTAATATTTAAGCAAGCTTAACTAAATAACCTCTAAAAGGCATTTTTAGATAATTTTATAGATACGGCTGTTACATTTTATACATTTTACACGCTCTGATAGTAAAAAAAGGTTTTTTCTATTCAAGTGCAGCGGAGTATATATTACAAAATCTCAGAGAAAAAAGTCGTGATTGTAAGTAGATTGCTTTAGCTACTGTTTTGAAATAGGTGAATAGGAGACATACATAGATTAAAAAGTAAGCACGTTCTTTCTCGACGGTGCAATACGCCATTTATTATTTTACCTCTGTAAATTGCCAACATAAAACTTTCATATTTGAAAAGGTCGCGGACTTTCAAAAAGAAGCTTACTACTACTCAGGTCGGAACACTTATCAAAAATGTTTCCGGATAGTGAACTTGGGCTGCAGTTGGAGTTCGAAGACGAATTGCTCAAGTGGAAAAAAATAGTATGTACAAAGATCAATAATAATTTTATTTCTGATAAATGTCCCACATTCACCATCGCAGACGAACACCTTGTGTTCTTCAGATGTGTCTTAATAGTTAAATGTATGAGATATGAATTTGGGTATCTATAGTTTCAATTAAATTGCCACATCATTGTCAAACTAAAATCGATTCTAAAAGTTTTTATCTTCTTAGACCAAGTCGAAAAAAAAAAACGTTTAGAATCGATTGTAGTTTGACAAAATCATAGTAATTTGAATGAAACGGAACACAAAAACATGGACAAAAATTATAACTTGAAAACGAGAAAATTAACTTCTTAATTTTTTGACAGTTTCTCAAGAAGCCATGGTTCTTGTCACAGGTGGTGACTGTATATATATTTGTACCTACTTTGTTTATTTCATTACAAAAACTATGAAATTATTTGTTTTAGTTTTCAGAATGCAGCACGGTCAACATCACCAGCGAGATGAGCCACCTCGGACTGGGTTAAAAATAACAGTTCGCTAAGTTTAACACAAAGAGCAGAAGGCACCCCACAAGCATCTGGCCCATCATCAGAAACCAAAATATCTTTTTCTACTTCGATATCCGTCAGCCATTAGAAAAACAGGAACAGTTAAATTCAATTGAACATTTATGTATGAATCATTCCACAAAATTGTGGAAATATATATCAGTCTCTATCAATAAAGACATTCATGTCGTTTTCAAACTTATTTTTGAATGATTCAGGTTTTCAGACAGAAAATGGTTTAATGGCTGAATGCATTCACTGAAAATTATGAAATTCTGCCTTATCGCTAAATGGTGTTAATTTGAACATACAAAAAACGGTTTCAAATAAATTGCGTATACATACAAGGGAACATGGTAAATGTTGGATACTGCATCAAAACTGGAAAAGAACGCTTAGTTCTGGCACTACACACTTATTCCAGGAACAAACTCATGCGATTTTCGACCCCCTCTAACTTCAATACCAATAAAGTCAGAAACTTCAAATTCACAGTACCTTAGCTCATCAATCAGAGACGCCCAGCTAAATTTAACTTTTTAGCATACGCCGCCGTTCCTGAGATAAAGGACCTCAAAAATCACAAAAAATGTAACTGACTCACTCACTCATTCACTCGCTGACAGATCATCAAAATTATAGAGCACTTCATGGCATCTTGGAATCTTGCAATTTCGCACAACAATAGGCCTTGTAGTACCTACATACAAAGCATAACATCGAAAATCTAAGATTTTCCATTCAGCGCCCGCCCATTTTCATAGAATTCATATAAATTATTTGGAGCACTTCTGATTATTGCATAATGATGAAATTTGGTAGAGCGGTAGGGCTTAAAGTAAAAAGAAAGGCTATATTTTAAAATTTGATATATTAAATTTGTGAGGCGTGGCATCCGCCCATTTTCGCCTGAATTGAATTCAATTATATAGATCACTTGGGATTATTGCAAAATGATGCACTTTGGTAAGACGGTTGGTCTATCGTTTGATACTCGGATCTAAAAGTAACGAAAAGTAATCGTTTGGTACTCAAATGTGAATCTGAGAGCGAGAATTCAATTGAAATAAAAGAAAATAACTTTTTTAGTAAGAAAATGGAAAAAAAAACTTTTTACAAAAAAAAAAAAAATTAACTTTCTTACAAAAAAAAAATACCGTTTTTACAAAAAAAAACTTAAGAAGAAAACAAACTTTTTTAAAGAAAAAGTAACAACTATTTTTCGATTTTTTTTTTAATAAATATGTTTCCCTACTAATTTTTATCTTTCAACTCGATTTGCGACCAAACTATACGTCGTACAAAAACCAATTTGAATGTTTGGGAGAGCGTTAAGCGGACACACATTATCAGACCTGTTTGACAAATCTGTTCAGGTTTGATAGTGTGTACTCTATGTTTGACAAGTACGTTCTTTGTTCAAAATTTTTTTTATACTGTTGAGTGTTTGACATCAAACAGGTTTGAAAATGTGTACCCCACTTTAATTCACGATTATTAAAATCGTCGAATGTGATGTTTATTGTTGATCAAATTGTTTTCAAAATAAAAACAAAGTATGAGTTCCTAATCATGGACATCGCTAATAAACCAATTTTGGTTGATAAGCGTTAGTTAATTAGAGCGTGTGAAAGTCACATACTAATGTCGTTTTCAATTGGATTTTGGGACAGTATCTACATAAATCCGGAACAGAAAAACACTCCGAAAACATAACTCAGAACAGCCAATCGAATTATTTTGGAGTAAGCGGAGTCAAAAAGGAGTAACTTGCCGCTAGTGTATCGATTTTTCTTTTTAAACAAAGGGAACCATCGTAATGTTGGCTCCTAGCAGTCCCGGTATAATAGGTTGATGGTGTAAGTAATGTGCAAGAAGTTTAATACAAACGTTAAAATGTATCCACTATTTAAAGGACCTGTGTGAAGATAGATGACTTAGGAAGATGAGACTGAGGGCCAGTTTCACAGTCAGAAGTGGCACTTAAGTGCGCAATATCGGATACATAAGTGCAATTTTCGCAGTGTAAGCCCACCTGAATAAGTTACACTTAAGTCTCCCGTGTTGGGCACTTTAGTGTCATTAACCCAGGCTGCCAAAATTACTACAAAGTACCAATATGCTAAACTTAAGTGCTACTTTTTCCAGTAAGTGATCACTGTGAAACTGGCCCTTAGTGCGTTCGTTTGTCCACTTGCTATTTAAGATTATTCACCAAAAATAATCGTTTTTCCACCCTTAGTTCAAAAGATTTTTTTTTTACCAAAATCGTTTTAATCCTAATCGTTTGTCCACCGTTTGTCCAGGTTAGTCCAGCAAAAAAAAAAAATTTTAGACCTTCGTTCAAAAGTAATTCAACATTTCGTTTTTATCGCAAAACCCCCAAAGTCAAAAAGCATTTTTTCAAAATTTTTAGTTTTAATTGAATATTATTTTTTTTTTCAAAACTGTTTATTAAAATAACTTTATTTAAAAATAAACTGAAAGAAGAGATTTATAGGTTTGCAAAATGGTACTTACAACAAGACCTCGTAAGTGTTGCCATTGTTTTTAAATAATTAGTTTTCAGTTTTAGTAAATTTTTTAGAAAACTACCCCTCACACTTAAACGCGGAGGAATTTATCCCCCCTCTAATACGATTTTTTTCTTGTCTCGCTCTCGACGAAACCTACATGCTCAAGCTTTTTGTCACACCTTACCGTATATTGTGTATTGCATGCAGGGTTACCAACGCTGATAGGTCCCATACCCACAGTTTTTACAAAACTTGACCAAGTTTTGTTTGTCATAAGCGAATGTTTCGCGTTGGTTTGGGACGTAGATACCAATATTTTTTGTTTCCGCCTTTTGGAGTAGTTACCGAATTTTGAAAAGGTCTGAGAGGCCCTGTGTATGGGGTACCACGTATACTTCCAATTCAAAATAAGAGAAGAAATTAATTTGTGTAAAATACTTTATTTTTGGTTAATGTTCTGTGGTTCTAAGACTTTAAACTAAATATTAAAGTACACGCATATAAACACATTCGATTAAAACTAATATCATACAATACAAGTTTTGTTTGTTAATCTATAATTCGTTTTCCTGTTCATCAAGTAAAATATTTAATTTTTCCCATAATTTTTGTTTTAACATACGTTGTCTTCTGCCACTTAACTTGTTGAAATCATGAAGTTGAAAAAGCTCATTGTGACATCTCTTTGTATTTTCGTGTTGTCTGCTTGTTCTTCTGTATAACTCCAAGAGTTAAATAGGAAAGGATCTTCTATTTTGCTTTTCTTTTCAAGGCTAGTTCATGCTGTCCATCTACTGGTATTCTATTCACAAGCGTCATAGACTGATCTGGTCGTTCTGATACTCTTCTTTTTCTTCGATTCATTGATTCAGCATAAGTTTCCAATGTAAAAAAAGAGTTAAAAAGTTTTTGCTAAAATTTTTGCGCATTGTTACTAGGTTATATTTTTTTCAAATTTAAAATAGTTTGCTAAAATTTTGTATCTATACTTTTTAACTAGTATCATACTAAACCAATTTCCTGCATAAACTTCAGCTGAACACATGCAAAGCCGTGACAGCTTGCGCAAAAAAAAAATTAAAAAAGGCCACGTTTGGGTGGTAGGCAAATACGTATCTGAGATACGTTAGAATCTGATATGTTTTCGCACGACCAAAACCGGATACGTAACCAAACCAAACGAAAACGATCCTGCATAAGGGAAAATGAACAGACGAGATGTCAGCTGTTCGTAAATCCAAGCTTTATAGATAGATAGCTTTAGATTTTTTTTTGACATCAGCTGTTTGGTTTGTCCTTAGGCATTACCACAACACGAACAAATCCGGATACCTTTGGTTACGTACCCGACCGCGGCAAAACATAGATCCTGATTATACTGTTCATTTTTTCGTTCGTTTCATCTTTCGTCTTTTTGACAGGCAAGAACGTTTGTGATTACATGGTTCGCAAAAATACGTACGTACTGCCATTCATTATTTTGACGTTCATGGCGTTTCATTCGTTATTTTGTCGTTCATGGAATTTAGGGTTGTTTTGTAAGAAAATAATCAGTATTAATAAATAAAAATAATTTGTAATCACTTATTTCTAAAATACACCCGTATATTAGGTATATCCAATTATCACTAGAAACAATTTTCCAATTCAATCATTTTTGTTCAAATCGTTTTTGCTAACATCGAGGAGCATTGTGGTTGCCAAAAAAGAAACGTCAATGTTCACCCCTCACTCACTGACGAAAGACGATTTAACCGAAAAAACGAATAATGTAATTGGTGTCATAGATACATCCTTTTGACATTTATAGTCGTCGAAGTGTCATAGTGCTTGTCCACATTGGATTTTTAATTCTGGGTGCATCCAGAGTGAGTCAGGTAGATTTTATGTGCGTAAAAAAGGGATGGGTAGATTCCACCCGAAATGCACCGATGTGCCACTTTCAAACAATATTCTCGGATTTTTTATTGTGTGAGTGAAAGATAGATTGATTTCAAGGGTGGGAGATAGGGATGGGTAGATTGAACGGCGAGGACTTTCTCTTCTTCGTATGAACACGACGAACATAATAACACCCAGGATTCAAAATCCAATTTGGACATGCACATATGGATTGAGTATGATACTATTAAGATAAAATAGCCCTTTGGTGATTTTAACTTTAGTAAAATGTTAGGAAATAGTACCTACTGCGTGCTAAATTCGTTAAAAATTAGCTAAATACAGTTTTTAACCTAGAATCGTAATAAAAATGTTTAAACATTGTACTAAATCGACTTAAATTTCGCGCCATACCCATTTCGGTGACGTTTACTTTAATTAAATATTCAGAGATACCTAGTACTAGTACGATACTCGACCAGGGTTGCCATATCATGAACTAGCTTTTTGTAGTTATATATGTTAATATATTTTTTCTTATAAATATGGAAATTCTGGGAACAACAAAGAAACTGAAAAAAAAAGAAAAAGTGAAGTTTGTTGCGGTCAATTTGAAATGTCAAAGCCAACGATTATATTCAGTGAATAAAAAGTAGTGCCAAATTGTGGGCTGCGTTATACTACGTTCTTACCAGACACTAAACCGAGATCTAGCAAGATTACTACAAATCTCCTTGAAATCTCGAAAATTTACCATACAAATTTTAATCTCCTCAAATGAAGGCTTCAAATAATACTCATTTAAATCTTCTTGGAAACATTAGGTTGTCAAATCAAACAAACTTTTTTTCGGAAAATGATTGTAGAACTGACCCATTTCACTTCCACTTCATATCAACAAAATGAAACAACATTTAAATGTTTTGTCATAATCCTCTTTTTGATCTTTTTGTGCAGTGGAAACAGCAAATAAATCTCTTTACCTAAATCTCGGTTTAGTGTCTGCTGGAAAATTAGTATTAATGGTATATTTAGGGGAAGAAGTGTTTTATTTATATGATTTATTTGTACGAAAATAATATCTCCCAATATAAAATTTGGGCGGTTTATAGCCCAATTACGATTGGGCTGTCATACTGAAAGTGTTGTCGACAATTTTGGGAAAATTTAGCCAAAATTCCGATAAAAAGCCCAATCTGGCAAGCCTGTGCTCAACTCATTTAAAATTGTTTGCGACTACCTATAGACCTATGCATATCTACGTAATGTAGTACCTTACCTAGCCTTTTCATTTTCAACAAAGGAGCTGTTGATTTACTTATTTATGGATGGCCATGGCAAATCGTTATAAAAATATACCTGTTAGGTTAATTTCAAACCACTAAGCCAGTGTTGCCATTATACCACTTAAGACGCATAAGTACCCTTTAAGCCCCGTGCGACCATGATACGACATTTTGAAAAAGTGTCTATTTTGATACTTTTTTTATGTCCTCATAATGAATAGCGAATCGAACGTTCGACTAAAATCGAACGTTTTTGAAGTGAATTTTGCGCACGTTGAGAGTGAAATTTCAAGGTTAAGTGGTGGGAGGTAGAGTATAAGTAAATTTTTTTATTGATACGCTAATATATTTTGTAGTACAATAAGTTTAGATTTTTTGACAATCTATATTATTATAGCAGATAAAAGGGAAAATGTCCTTTTATGTATATTTTCTAATTTCGTCAATTAGAATGCTAGAGTTATAGCATAGGTGAATAGATAACGAAATTCTAAGAATCTTGCTAGTTTAAGATTTGTATCTATCTCCTACTGGTATGGAGATATAAATTATTTTAAACATTTTATCTCAAAAAATTGAATTAAATCAGGAGAGTCCGCTAAAAATTTGAATTATATATGAGCCGTGTTTTTTGAGAGAGTGACTAGCAACTCAGAAAAATGTTTACACGCAAAACAATAACAAACCAAATTATTATTGAGAATTTTGTTTGTGTTTTCCGTGTAAAACTTTTACTGAGTTGCTAGTCCTCTTTTAAAAAACACGGCTATGGTTGAAAAATAAATAAAACCAAATGAAAGTTGTCATATACAAATTTTTGATTTTGCAGAGATTTTGAGTGTAGGAATTTTTGGAAATAGTCGTTAAACTTACTGTCATAAACTAATTTATATATTTTAAATTTTTAACTTTTTACTTTAAATTTTCACTATTATTATTTAATTTTAATATAGAACACATAGCTTAGTCTTACGCATATACGATACGCTTAATATCCCTATACAAATTGAGATTTTTAGATCGCTAAAGAAGTTTCACTTCTGCCACGAGTACTGAGTAAGCCCTTAGACACAATGGGATGCAGCTGTAGCTAAGATAATCGCTGTAGTATAATCTATCAATAAAAACGCTCACTTATGTAGCAAAGGGCGTCTACAATGATGTAGCGCATCATCACATCTGTTTTGAATTGTAAATTTATTCGAGACGTGTTCAACACATATGAAATTTATATTTGAACTGAATTTGTGTGATACAGTGATACCTGAATATAAAAAAGTTAAAAAAAGCAGAAAAAACTTCTCAAATGCATTGAACGTTCCCAAAAAAAGTAAAAAGTCAAAAAATGACATGGGCAACCCATATGTTATCTCAAATGCAGCTTGTAGCGCCGCCAAAAGTTAAAGTTGAGTCAACTTTCGCGGCAGAAAATTTTCTTACTACAGCTACAGCTTCCCATTGTGTCGATGTATACCATTTTCGTATCTTTCAACTTTGACAGTGCTACATGCAACAGCTGCAGCTACACCATTGTGTTCGGCCAGTAACACGCGCTCTTATTTTATTCTACTGATTTTGACACATTGAGCGAATACTTTATCTAGTATCGGATCGCTAAAAGTGTCATAATAATTTTTCTAGAGACTATTCAAATCTAAAAAATAAGCTCAATATATTATCCGCCATATTCGTCATTTATGAGGAAAGAGGTAAAAACCGGTATTTTTGTTCAATAATAATATCATACAAATTTGATAAAAAAAAATGTTAATGCGAGTGCGAGCGTGTAAAGTCGCAACTAAAATGCTCGGAGGAACACTAAATCTAAAGTAGGACGAATACAATCAAATCATATGATGCGTCTATAATTGTGGTTTGACATTTTTACATGTTTTCAAAATATGAACCGTTTAGGAGTTAGATATACGTAAAAAACATTCAGTTTCGACATTTAACGTCATTTTTACTTGCGATATACGAGTCTGTTTGTAGTATAGTAAGTTTACGATTCATGCGAAAAAAAAATTCTACGGATGGCATCCAGTTGAAACTGTGGAATGCAGAAAAGAATGCTACCTAGACTGGGGCTCGAATCCACACGACCAGGTTAGCAGTCAAACACTATATCCACTGTGCAATTTCCGCCCGCAACCTTTGACCTTGCGACCTTTTTATATTTATATCATACTAGCGGAAACACCCGGCGTTGCCCGGGTCCCTTTTGTTAAAGGATAGTTTGTTAACAAATCTTGAAGAAAAAATTTCCCGTGGAAAATAGTTTTCCTTGAAAATATTTCTGCTATCGTGAATATCTCTGAAATAAAATCGACGAATTGATCGCCCAATTCCCCAGGAAAACTTATTCCCGACATCAATAAATTTTCAACATCATTCATGTTCTCAATTTTCAAAGGATAGAAATATTGTGCAAGTCTTAATTATTATTAATATAAAAGCTAAAATATATATTCACGTACTTCTTAATATCTATGCTAAGGACATCTACTTGTAAGAACATATTTGAAAAATTTGTAAGGTTTGCTATCTCGCCCCGAACTATCAACTGTCAAAGCAAAAGGTGTGATTTTTCGAAATTTTGACATTTCACCACCAAGTGCGATTTTTTTATTTCTACTGGACTTAGAGTGCAAAATCCACATCCTAAATCGATTGGCGCTCTCAGATCTTGACATTTCGACACCTGTCAAATTGAAAAGTGAAAATTCTTATTTTCTGTTGATTCTAAAGTGCTGGCCGAGACATTAGGTAATAACACCCTCCTTAATTGATTGGTGCCCTTAGATTTTGACATTTCGACACACGACCTGCAACGCTCAGAAGAGAGAAGCTGTTATACGGCAGTTTTTGCTCTTATAGCATTGCTGCTACCATTTTTGTTATCATTGTGAATGATTTACTCTACGGAGCGAATGTTTCTCACTGATTTGGGAGATTGTTAAAGTATTTGCCGTGTTGATTTCAACATAAATAAATTTTCACCGACCATGTAAATCAAACATGACTGGTTAAGGTCTTACCTTCCACCTCAATCCAATCAACAACCAGCGCATTTTTACTTACTTGAGAATTATATCACGCTATTCATCAATTCATCACTACTTCCCAGCGGGAAATATCGTCCCCAATGCATTTTATAGCTGAATTCTTCAATCAATTCACTAGCCAAATAATAAAAGGAAACGTCATGCAATGATTGAGTGAGTGAAGAGTCATGCAAGGTTTCCTCATTTCATAGATTTGAACCCACATTTTGCTTTGTGTGTAGAAAACCACAAAACAACAGCAATCAATTCACTAGCTAGATAATAAAAGGAAACGACAAGTAATGATTTAGTAAGTGAAGAGTCATCCAAGGTTTCCTCAGTTCATAGATTTCTGCTTTGTGTTTAGATAACAACCCTTTCTTTCGTTGAATTAAAAATTGCTTTTGATAGGGAAAATTATGCGATGAAAAAACTGTTGAAAAGACATGCACAAGTTCATCAGTTCATCGTCTATGTCCATTCATATGCTTTGTAAAGTATGCACCGCCATTGTGTGTTTTGATAGAAGTTGATTTTTTTGTGTTCTCTGTGTTGACGTTGTCTACTGACAATAAATATTATAAGAGGACTTGTGAATTTCCATTAAAATTAGGCAATCTCAGATTTTCTGAAAGTATTTCGGGTTGTTGGTTTATCACTACTTTGAGTAAGCGAAGTGGTGATTAACCAACAACCACTGATCTAGTGATTTCACATTAATTTAAAGTTTTAATTCTATATTAACCAATCACAAATAATTCACAACACAACAGAGTTAATAAATTTACTATTTATTTAATTTTCTTCACATTTTTCATATTGAATTAACTAATTGCTGAATAAACAACTACCTACTTCTATATCTTGTGATTTGATAATTGAATTTTCATTACCATTTTCATCGAAAATATTGAACTGATGAATAATCCACATACATTTATGCAGTGAATTCATAGATTATGCAACCACCATGTTTTTCATCATCTGGGTCGGTGAATAAACAACTTTCAACGAAGAAGTGATTTCGTTGGCGAATTTGCATCGGATTTTCAGCATGTGCTTCCCGCCTAGGACATGTCCATGTTAATTTCATCAAAGGAATCAGCTGAAAAGTGGACGGTTTTTCCTCAATGAATTTTTGAATTTTTCCCTCTGGGTTATTATATTTTCCAACATTCTAACATTCACTTACACATTCAACAAAAACCAAGCAAAAAACTCATATGCACTTGAAACGTCAAATCTCATAGCTAAGCTTTGTACAACGCTCATGTCTTGTTCAAAAAGTTATACTTTTCGCCATGTCGGTGCTGCATGTGGACATACATTTTTTGGACTCCATCGGATTTTTTCTGGACATGTTCATAACCCTGCCACCTGTTTAATCGAATCATTCTTTAAACTTGTATGGTTGTCTATTACTATTTTGTATGTATTTAAATAGTGAGACAACGACCTTTCCAAAGACATCTAAATTTTGAAATTCGGATAAGTACTTTCCGATTTATATCCCATTTTATGCAGATAAATTGACAATTTTAAAATGTTTTCTAGATTTTATCTGTAAAAAATATTTCTAATGTAAAATTTTAATATTTGAAATTATTTTGTGAAGCTTGTGAGCAACGCACAGTAATTTTTTGTATCCATGACCCATTTTGTATTGTTTTTGGTAAATAAATCAATAAAGCTAATTCTGGAGTGGCTTTTGTTGAAATATTCACTTAATATTCATTAGCAATATTTTAGAAGAGGATAAGAGCAATAGGTGTGTTTGTGAAGGGCTCACACTACCGACAATTTAATTATCCATTTGATTCCGGTCATCGACATCCACTAACCTATTTTTTAATGCACTCGCATTTTATTCATGGTCATGAGTATCAACCTCATGCACTCTATAGTCCAAATTTATATTAAAATAAATTCAATGCCACTGACGATGACAATGACGGAACGCGACGACACGCTTCAGATTACTTTGTTCAAATGTATCTACCTACCTGCTAAAGTTCAATGCACTGCATGGTGTGTAGTGCATATGGCAAGATGTATTTGGATACATTTGTGCGTTGTAGAAGGGGCATGCATATTGGCTATTAATTTGATGACATAGCAAGTATGCTGCCCAATTCTGTTATTCGTCGATTTTGCAATAAAATATTAAGATGTCTATGTGTATATGTTTAAGTTAGAATATGTATAGGCTTAAGTCATTAGTGTGTAAGCATATCAATTTTATATAAATAGCTTAAGTTGTTTAGAATAAACTGACTTTCGTTTAGGAAGTATACAAGAACACTTAAGCTCCTCAGCCTGTTTTTAATTTACTTCAACACGGAATAGATCGGCTGTTTAGCCATCATCCATATTCGGCTTGGGGAAGCTATTAATATCCCCCATAGCTTAAATAGGTGAGGTAGTGTAGGCCCACCTTACATGTTCGTTTTGTTTTTCAAAGTTTTTATTAACTTTTGCAATTAAAGTACCAACAAACATAATTAATTTTTCCCTAAATCACATTTTTAGTATGAATTTTTTTAAGATTTTGCAAAAATTTTAACACAAAAATTTATATTATAAATTTTTACTTCAAATTCATGTATCATTTGTTATGAACTATTAAGTATTACTCAAGTTTGAAACCTCTTAATTTGGCTAAATGGAGCTTTTTTGTAATTTATTTTATTAAATTGCCCCTACTTTTTTCAATTCAATTTTTTTTAAATATATAAATTTTTGATTAACTTTTTTATTTAAAGTACGAAAAAATAAGTTGATTTTTCAGTAAAACGCATTTTTAGTACACATTTTTTTAATATTTTGCAAAAGTTTTAACACACAAATATAAGTTATAAATTTCGATCTTAATTTCATGTATTATTTATTATGAACTATTAAGGTTTGCTCAATTTTGAAACCTCTAAAGTTGTCTAAATGTAGCTTTTTTTGTGATTTATTTATTACATTACCCCTACTTTTTTCCCGTTAGATTTAGAAATACAAAATTATTCACATATTTATAGAAGAAGGTTACACCTATAAACGTGCATCATTAGCTTTTTGAAATTAAAAAAAATTTCATCAAGTTTTGATTTTAATATAATTTTATAATTGACGGAAAATTGTTCACCCCCCTCAATAATTTTTACACACAAATTTAGCCATATCTCATAGCTAAATTCTGAGATCAAAACTTTAATAATCGTCTGAGTAGAAATGAAGTTATGATTTTGTATATTAAAAGAACTCCAATTAGAAATTCAATTGAGATAACGGTGCTCTCCACTCGTAGACGATTGTTGACAATGAACAAAGCGGAGCTTTTCTATGGATTTTATTCGATTTTTTATGAATTTTAAAAATCAATTGTGACGCTAATATAGGAGGTAGATTAAAAAGTGAGGTATCAAATTAAAGGCTATTCTATTGATATTAAATATAAGAAAAAACTAAATCAATCCATGCACACACCCACATGTTATTAAGTAACATGTGTGAACAATATTCTATTATGAATTTTTCAGCTCAACGGTACAATAGGAATATAATATAATTGTATACAAGTTCCTAGGACATATATAGCTATAATTCATTAGTACATTGCAAACCTCTACGACTGTTAATTAAAAAGATATTAATAAAAAACCAAACAAAAACAAATTTCATATAGGCAACATGTTTTTATTATTGTTAAAGATTTCTAAAAAAATTAAAAATTTTTTTTTTTTTAGAAGCTATCTATCGGATAGCAGGGGGATAGACATTGTTGATGCCATAAAAAAAGTAAGTATTTTGATTGTTTTGTTGTTAGTTTGGACACCCATACAGCCAAACTGACAAGAAAACAAAAAAAGACTTTTATATATTAGTTAAGATATTTATATCATTTGTGCTTTCTTTTTGAGTCTATGCATTGCTTGAAGTATTTTATTTCTACCTGCAGACATAAACCCATTTTATTTAATTTTACACAATGGTGCGGCTGTTACTGTAGCGTGCAACAATAAATGAAATGAGTTCAAATTCAGCTAAACCATACTTTTTTAAAACATTCGCAGCTTAACATTGTGGCACTGTATAGGTACCTATTAACTTTCGTACCCTTCTGCTTGGGCACTTGGGTTATATGCTATACAGCTACAACATTGTTTTCATCCAGGGCCAGATATTCCAGTGCTAGTGTGCATTTTCTGTTCATTTACACAATCTTTCCCCATACATACCTACATTTATGTAGATAAATAAATGAAAAAGGTAGGTACACTCGACTCCGATTAACTGGAACACCAAACTTGCAAAGCATTTGTTTCAATTAAACAGAGTTTTCAGTTAACCGAACTTCGGATAACGGAAACTTGTTTCAAATAAGCGGAGTTTTGTCAAAACAAATTAAATTTTATTTAGCCTGAAAATCATAAATGTACCTAGCCCTGACGACTGACGTGGTAGTCTGACAGACACCACAAAACCTAAAATCTGGTATTTCGCCGTTATTTTTTAAAATTTGACCTGCGCGTTCTCAGTACCTTTCAGTCGTTCGTTCAAGCATGCGTTAGTGTATAGTGAGCTGTCGTGGCGTGCGCATCAAGTGTTGTGTGAAAGAGAACGTCTACGAGACCACCACGTCAGCACTAAGGTATGTGTCTGTGAGACCACCACCTCAGTCTTATTGTTTTAAGTTCATAGTGTCTGTGAGACAACCACCTCGGTGTTGTTGTTTATCTTCATAGTGTCTCCTAGACAACACGTCAGTAAAATTGTTTGGTTGAGTATAATTTTTTGTTTTTTTTTTAGATGGCTAACTTAAATAACAACCAAGAGTCGCAAAGATTGAAAAGAACATCGACTGGAAACTTTACAAGTCACGACCTGCTTATGGAACAGTGGTTGGAAGAAGAAAGTGAGCATGAGTTTAGCGATTTTGACGATGAAGGTGATGACCCAAATTTTCAACCAGAAACCGAATTCCTGGAAGCCGATGAAGTTTCAGATGAACAGGAGGAACCAGAACATGAAGAAGTGTCACCTGAAGCACCCATCACACATAATGTGCATCAAGAAATGTCAAAGTTTTACAAAGGTAAGCAAGGATTTACTTGGAATAGACAAGAGTGCCCCAGAACATCTCGAACTGCAAATCACAACATAATAAGATTACCTGGCCGTTTGCATACTCCTAATTTTGAAGGTTATTTAGAACTTTGGTCCAAGCTTTTCGACCCCTCAATGTTGGAAAATTTGATCACATTAACGAACCAAAACCTTAATAGCTTCCGAACGCGGTTCAAACAAACAACTAAAGTAGAACTGAAGGACACAAATGTCACCGAAATGAAAGCTTTTAATGGTTTATTGTACTATTCGTCAGTATTCAAGTGTAATGACGCTGATCTTCGTATGATATTTGCCACCGATGGAACTGGCCATGAAGTTTTCCGATGTGTTATGTCCAAATGGCGATTTTCTTGTTTGATCAACTGCCTCCGATTTGATGATTCCACCACCAGAAAGGAACGGCTGAAAGAAGATAGACTTGCCCCAATATCAGGTATGTTCAATAAGTTTATTTCGACCATCCAGTCCCAATACACTCCTGGAGCATACCTTTGTATTGATGAAATTCTGTTGCCATTTAGGGGTCGTTGCAAGTTCATTTTTTACATGCCCCAGAAACCAGCAAAGTATGGCATAAAAATAATGTTGTTGGTCGATGCCCGCACATACTATGTCTTCAATGCCTACGTTTACCTTGGCAAAAATTCGGATGGAATAGGCCTGACTGAAGAAGAAAGACAAATGTCAATACCAACTCAGTCAGTTCTAAGACTTGTGAAACCTGTCGAAAACTCAAACCGCAATGTTACTGCTGACAATTGGTTCAGTTCAATTCCACTTATGGAAATATTGCTGAAAAGGGGACTGACATACTTAGGCACGTTGAAAATGAACAGAGCTGAGATACCACCATGCTTCTTGCCGAATGAATATAGAGAATTGGAGAGTTCTCTATATGGATTCACAAAGGACTATACCTTGTTATCTTATGTACCGAGGAAAAATAAAGCTGTCCTCCTGATCTCTTCTTCCCACCACAATGAAGGTATTGATACTGATGTAGGAAAACCAACAATGATTGCAGATTATAATAACACTAAAGGAGGAGTTGACGAAGTCGACAAGAAGTGTTCTATATATTCTTGCAGCCGCAAAACTCGTCGTTGGCCTATGGCCATTTTTCAAAGGATATTAGATATGGCAGGTATTAATAGCTTTGTACTGTATGAAATTTGTGCCGACAGTGATAATAAAATGAGAAGAGCAACTTTTATTTTGAATATGGCAAGAGCACTAGTGCTAGATCACATGAAAAGCCGCGTGTATAACGAAAGATTGCCAAGAGAACTGCGGATGACGGTCAGTAGAGTCTTGGGAAATGATCTTCCCCCTCCACCCTCAAGATCACAACCGATATCACATCCTGGAAGAAAACTATGCTCGATTTGTCCAACTTAAATTAAAAGGAAGACTGGATACTGTTGCTGTGATTGCTTGAAGCCAATTTGCCTTCAATGCTCCAAGCCACTCTGTGAAGACTGCCAAAAAAATTTGTGATTTTTATTTTTAATTTTATTTTTTTTGAACCGATGAATTGATCTTTTTTTTTTTTTATTTCTTATTAATATAAGTGTTAACTTTAGTAAATTAATACTTTAAATGAAGAAAATATTTATGTTGATTTTTTTTGATTTATGTTTAACTTTATGTGTTTTTTGTTTAACATAATGAGTAATTAAAAATGGTATTGGGCACTCTAAGCTTTTAAATAGAATAGTTAAAAATATCAATAAGAGACAAGTTTTTGAAATACAAGCTGTCCAAATGGTGTCTGGTGTACTACCACATCAGTGAAATTGCAACAAAAAAGACACGTCAGTCGCAGAGGGCTAGGTATGCTTTTTTGAATTGTGTCAAAATAGTTATATTTCCATTTCCATATTCAAGCAACAAAAGTATTTACATTTTTAATCACAAATATTGCGTCAGCCATACGTTTTCTGTCGAATATTTTTGAGGATAAGCCAAAAATAAACAAATTTAAAAGAAACGACTGACACCAGAGGGAATGACAAGAAATGAGATTTTGGCATTTCACATTTGACAGCGTTCAACGGTCGTTTCATTTATGCGGAGTTGAATAAGTGAAAAATGTTCTTTTGAGATAAGCAATTTTGTTTCAATTATCCGCAGTTAGCAATTAAGCGGAGTTCAGTTATTCGAAGCAGTTTGTGTGAAAAATTTTCAAAAAGGCTCCGGATTCCGGAATAAATTTCTTGCTTCAGATAACCTATGTTTTCAGTAAAGCGGATTTGACTGTACCTTCAAGGTACTGCATGATTTGTACGATACGAACCGAAGATTAGATAGAACAATAAAACAAACCAAATATTATGTCGGGTAGTGTAGTTCCGTACATACATATATACATAGCTACTTTTATACTTACCGTTGGTATTGAATTCACAAGCGATCTCTTCCCACAATTTTTGAGTTAAATCTTTATTATTGAATGCACCTAAGTTATAATTATAAAGTGCATTTTATTTTACTATTTCACTTTTCACATCCAAATCACAATTTACAACTAAAACTGAAATAAAACAACAAAGCAAATCAAATCAAAAAAAAAAAAAAAAAACATCATGCGCGGCGCAGGCGAATTCGTTTTCGGATTCATTTTCAGTAGAAACTTTGTATATAAAAACTATAGTACTATTATGGAATCGATTTTTCTGTTACTGGGAGTGTTCTCGTGAGGGCGCAAACATCGTGCCACGTTGGTTTGGAGAGATGTGAATGAGGATAGGAAGAGGAATAAAAGCTGGTAGTAAGAACGAGAGGAGTATATTTTGTTGATTCTGACAGTTGCTGACAACAATTACCTGGTGTAAGTGAGATAGTTTTTCCGTCATGGCAACGAAGGGGATTATTCGCACAAAATGAAAAAAATGTTCTCGTTGTCATGGTGCATTGTACAACAGTATCGTTTTTTGTTTGAATTTGAATTAGCAAACAGATTTTTTTGTTGTTTTCTATCAAAGTCTATGATAGTACACAATATACATACATATGTCTATAGATAGGTTAATTATGATTTGATTTGCTTCGAATTTGTTGAAAATTTTTAATTTCAGCTGAAAATCATATTATCAAGACTACACCGTTGCTAATTTTCACAATTCCTAGGCAAACCTAGTCTTACAACGATGCTATATTTCTTTATGAGGCATTCAAGAACATACATTTTTTTCGAAAAAAAAAATCCAGAAACATTTTTTTGAGGTATATTTTTTTGGAAAAAAAAAAACTAGAAAAAACACTTTAAAAGTAATTTTTGTACAGGTAAATTTATCAAAATTGGATTACTTTAAATTTAAAAAAATTGATAAAAACAAAGAATTTGTTTTAGCTACCTTTCAAAAAAATACTTTTACAGGAAAACAAATTTTGATAAAGTTAAAAAAAAAGTATTTTACATTTAAAAAACTCTTGATAAATTTAAGAAAAAATAGGTTTAACTTTAAAAAATATACTTTTAAAAGTAAAGAAATTTTGATAAAATTTAAAAAAGAATAACTTTTTACCTTAAAAAAAACTTTTTAAGGTAAACAAAATTCGAAAATATTCAAAAAAAAAACAATTTAAATAAAATTTTGGGATAATTTAAAAAAATAAATATCGTTTTATCTTTAAAAGAAAATAAGATAAAACCAATTGAAAAAATTAAAAAAAAAATATTTTATCTATAAAAAAATGTTTTTAAAGGAGAAATTTTAGAAAAATTTAAAAAATAAATATCTTTTGTCTATTTAAGATAAGCACTTTGTTAATTTTTTTAATTTTACTTAACGTTGTTAATTTTTTAACTTTTTTAAATTTTTACTTAACAAAATTCAAATTTCGTTTATGAAAATTGCATTAAGTATTTTAAATAAATTCGCATTCAAGCTAAGGAAATTTTACTTTACGAAGTATTTTTTTTAGTTCACGTAAAAAAATTCAATTTAGCTCACCTAGTTTAAAAATGCATATTCAAATTTTCAAAAACCAAATTTCAACTTTATGAAATAATATTGAAAAATTCACGTGAAAAATTCAATTGTAAATATTTTAACAATAACTATTAGGCAATGTTCAAATTTCGATTATGAAAATTGTGTGAAGTAATTTCAATAAATTCGCATTTTGTAAGGTGTTTGAAATGAAATTTGAACTTTATTAAGTAATTTTTAAAAAATTCACGTGAGAAAATCAAATTAAGTATTCTATTTTCAAAATTCCCGTGAATATTTAGACACTACTTACTCAACAAAAAAATTTCCAAATCTTGTTTTTTTAATTCCCGCGAAAAGTAGTGTGTGGAATTTTTAGTAGGTAGTTGGAAAATATGCAGATTAAAATTAATTTAAATCAAATTTTGGTTGTAAATTGTTATTTAGAGAATTTTTAAAAATTACTTATTAAATTCAAATTTCATTTTTAAAACTTTTTTCGCACGAATTTTCACATGGTGAACTATAAATTTATTAAAAACGTTATAATCTAGGAAATTTTAAAAAATTATCTCATAAAGTTAGAATTTCACTTCTGGAAATGTTATAATTTCCACGTGAAAATTCCCCGTGAATTTTTAAACATAGCTTGTTTAGTTTTTGAAAACTTTATAGAAATTATTTATAATACTTTAAAAATTCATTCTTGGACATTTTAAAATGATTGTGAAAAATCGTTAATTTTTTTAAAGAAATTACACACAAAATTTAAAATTTCGCTTGAGAAAATATTAAAATCATTTTTAAATTCGGATTTCTTTCGAAAGAAATTTGCTTTTTCCCCGTCACCCAAATAAATGCATATAATTTTCTCATATTTTTTACGCCTAATAACTTTCATTTTTGTCAACGAAAAGTTCACTTCACTTGGATGTATATGAAAAACTTTAGTTAAAAAGGTTTCGTACCGAAATTGTATAAATTATTAAATTTTATTTTGTTTACCATTTATATATGTATATTTATAATAGATAATATAAAATAATAAGTACCTACCTACTAAATGGCGTTCACCATCTATGTAATATCATATATTTGTCATATCTCCTTAAATATGCACGCAAATATCAACCTACAAAATTAAAACAATTTCTTCCTATCCCTACTTGATATAAGAAATTCTTGTACAACTTAAAGTGGCAATATTACTCAACTTGCTACAGCATATCTCACACACAACGAAAGAAAAAATAAAATCATTATTTCCTTTTAAAATTATATTTATTATCTTATTTCATATATATATCATATCTACTTAAATATGAATGCAAATATCAAACTACAAAATTTAAATAATTTCTTCCTATCCCTAGTTCATATACAAAATTCTTATATAACTAACTTATATTCTTTAGTGGCAATATTGGTTGTAGCCTTTTATTTGGGCATACAGTAATACTTACTTGACTTTGCTACAGCATATCTCGCACACAGCGAAAGAAAAAAAAAAATAAAACCGCTAATTCCTTTTAAAATTATATTTATTATCCTACTTCCCCGTTAAATAGAGCAAAAAAAGCTTCAAAGTTCCCCTTCGTAAACAAAATTGGTGGAAGAAAATAACAAAAAAAAGTTAAGTGTTGACTCCCTTAAACTAGCTTTAATTTTGTATACGTCGTTCTCGTTCATTTATTGTTGCCTTGAACGTCATTCTAATCGTCAATTCCCTCAGTTTCTCCCTGTCCTGTACTCTCCAATCTCTACAATTTCGTAGTACTGGTAGTGCTCACCTCGAATCTCTCTATAGATCTTCTTCATGAGAGTACTATAGTTTTTATATACAAGGGTAGAAACAAAAAAGCAATACAAAACCACGCACAACTGCGCAGGTAGGTACCTACATCTATATAGTGTTTTTACAGCAGAGCCCTTGATTGTATAGTTTGTTTGTTTCCTCGTTTTCCTTGAATTTCAGAAATCAAATATAAATTCTAGTGTGCGACTGTGATTTTTATTGTTATACCTTAATATGCATGTATGCAGATAGTCAGTGCTGCCATATTGTAGTTAAAAGTTACTTAGGAACAAAATGTAATAGGATTACTAAACAACTCGGATTTTGTCTTATATGGCGTTTTCACTGGGACAAATGAGGTAATTCCGTTGCAAATTTCCAAATGAGATCCGAAATTACCTAATTTCCCATACAAAATCACATTTCGAAATGAGGTAATTTCAACCTCATTTGCACGAAATTGGGTTGGAAATTAGGTGAATACATCCAGCGGGAATCAGTTTCAAAAGCTTTTGCATGAAAATATCAATACACTATACTCAACAACATAAAACAGAAAGAGAAAACAACAAAAATAAACGGCTAACAGCCATTCCAAATTCAAAATGAAATGAGATGTCTAATGAAATTAGCTAATTTGATAATGAAAACACTGTTTCGCCAAATTTCGAAATTACCTCATTTCAGCTCTAATGAAAACGTAGTATTAGATAGGTAATTTTAATTATACATTTTCATCTTATAAAGATTGGAAAGAAGAGCTAGGTTCATAACAGTTAAATCAATGAATCCACTTGGTGATTTCATGCGATTAGTACTCATTTTCACCTTCATCAAGAAAATTATTCAAATCCTGTAAGATATCCTGTTTGAACAGACGTAATTTTCTATTGGATAACTTCCTTAGATCGAATAGAATACTTTGAAAAAACATCAATGTTGAGTCTTCGCTTGCCTTTGGATCATCAATTTCTTTCTTGGCCGTTAATCTGGGTTCATAAAATGATATTTTAGATTGCTTTGAAGCTGGAACCTTTGGCAGTTCTTCGGGGACATTTAGAACTTGTAATTTTGACAGTTCTTCGTGGACCTTTGCAACTTGTACTTTCGGCGGCTCTTCGTGGACCTTTAAAACTTGTACTTTTGGAGGAATTTCGTGGACCTTAACAACTTGTAATTTTGATGGTTCTTCATAGACCTTTGAAACTTGCACTTTTGGCGGTTGTTCGTGGACCCTTAAAACTTGTAATTTCAACGGCTCTTCGTGGACCTTTAGAACTTGTAATTTAGACGGCTCTTCGGGGACCCTTAAATTTTGTAATTTTGACAGCTCTTCGTGGATCTTCAGACCTTCTAATTTTGACAACTCTTCGTGGTTCCTCAAAACTTCTAATTTTAACCGCTTTTCGGGGACCCTTAAATCTTGTAATTTTGACGACTCTTTGTGAGCACTTAATAAAGCTTGTAGTGTTGACGGCTCTTCGGGGACCCTTAAAACTTGTAAATTTGACGGCTCTTTTTGGACCTTTAAAACTTGTACTTTTGGCGGCTCTTCGTGGACCCTTAAAACTTGAATTATTGGCGGCTCTTCGTGGATCTTTAAAACTTGAAGTTTTGCCGGCTCTTCGTGCATTTTTACAACTTCTACTTTTGGCGGCTCTTCATCAAACTTTAAAACTGCAATTTCGGACAACTGCTTTTCTTTGGATTGATTCAGTCTAAATGTTGTGAGAATATCCTGATCTGCACAAGTTAGTTCTACTCGGCACTTCTTCATAATATACTTTGTGGTAGGCTTTTCAATTTCTTTCACAACACCATTATCGCATTTATTGAATATTCCTTCATGAGATGAAAGTTCCATTTCGGATAATTCTTCCGACTTGATTGTTATAATGCTTTCAGTATCGTCCATAGATTCACTTTTATATTCAAAATTTGAAAATGATATTGAATGATCATCGGCATTGGTTGGGGTATTATTTGGGTCGTAATGATTGGTTGTGGTATTATTTGGGTAGTCTTGATTGGTTGTGGTGTTATTTGGGTAGTCGTGATTGGTTGTGGTATTATTTGGGTGGTCGTGATCGGTTGTGGTATTATTTGGGTCTTCATTATTCATTGGGTGACCTTGTGATCTTGATCTGTATTTATCGAGAAAGGACATTCTGTCTGCAAGGTACCATGGTGCTTTCTTTCTTATGTTACGTCCATTTCTATTTTTTGCCATATTTTGCAGGTGTCTTGAATATGATGAACGTAAACTCGTCCATACTGCTCTACATTGGGAAGCTGAAATAAAGAAAATGAAAGCATATTGTTAACTTATAAAAAAATAATAAAAAAGTTCTAGGCTAAAAATATATACTTTCGAATTGTGGACTTTTGACCCTACACCTTATTGTAATTGTTGAAAAATAGACGTTTTTCTTTCGATATATGTATGGATGTATAATGCTTATGCATGTGCAGAATTGTGTTGTTTGAAGAATAGTATTCAAACAAAAACATAGGCATGGTTTGATGAGTTGAATATAGAAGAAAAACGCGCACATCCTGACGGGACTATGTGGATGGTGATTGGTGAATATTGTTAGACATGTTAATCGATATTATAAACAAACAATGTCGATCGACATAGTGACATAGCAGCTTATCTAAGCAAGGGCTACTTTTCGATAAGTTTTTTTCGAAAAATGGTTAACTCGTAAAATCTCTGTTTTGGTTAATTATTTTCTCTAAAACGGGTAATTTGATTTCTTGTACGCCAAAAAAATTGTATTTGACCGCTAAATTTTTGGAAAAATAATTGAAAGCTTAATATCTCGAAGCCAAAATTTTCTAGAATTCTGGAAAAAATCAAGTTCTTAGAACTGAAAACATCGTTAACCGCCATACTTGTGCGGAACACTCGCTAAGAAAATACATATTCTTCGAAAACGGCTCGATATTCTTCACCCCTAGCAATCTACTTTTGAGAAAAAACAATTACACCAAACACATAGGTACATTTAAAAAAAGGCAAGCTCTTCTATATACAAAACCCTTTGCCTAACAAGTCAGCCGTAAAGAGAAGTGAGATCTCAAGTAGCACAAGTTCTAAGTTTATTAATGTTAAATATCAAATATTTTAAGTAGAGTAATATCGAAGAACCTCAAAGTTATCAGAGAAATCTGTTATTTAATGATAACTGATTCAAATTGGACTGGTTTACTTGGCAAGTTTTGTTTTATTACATAATTACACAATTTTGAAATGAAAACTTGACTAATAGAATTGGTTGAATGACACGCACCCTGCATCATAAGGCCTACAGTTATGCGAAATAAAATCATTCTACGATGTCGGGAAGTGCTCCATAATTTTGATGATCTGTCGGTGAGTGAGTGATTTTAGTCAGTTACGGTTTTTGAGATTTTTGTAGTCTTATATCTCAGGAACATTGAAAAAATCGGATGAAATCTGCTCAGTGCTTTGAGAGGAAGATTCTTCGTGTGATTTTCTATCCGGTGTGGTTCGAAGGAGTGTGGAGGAGAAGATTCAACGTTCAATGACGAACTATACGGTATATACAGCGACGTTGAGCTGGTGCACGTGAAGCGTATGGACAGCAACGCACCTGCCCGACGAGTCTTCGAATCCAACCTCGATGCGTACACCGCAGCAGAGGAAGAACCCATAACAGGTGGCGCGAGCTCAACCAACTTGGTGTGCGCAACTGGAAGCGGCTAGCTAGGGACAGACCTGGCTGGAATGGCTTGTTGGTTGAGGGTGTAGTCCATCCTGGACTGATGCTAAAGAATTGAAACTTGGTTAGTTGTCTGAACCTCGTGACCTTAGCAAATGCTGCGAATTTTAAGTTTCTGACTCTATTGGTACTAAAGTTAGATCCCCCGAAAATCACCGAAGTTTGATCCTGTAAGAAGGGTGTAGTGCCAGAACTTGGCTAGTCACTACCGTAACTGTACCCTTTGCTTTTATTTTACTTTCTTGTCTTATTTTATAAAAAAAAAAGCAAGCATTTAAAAAAATAAATAAAACTAGGCTGTGGTGGATCCAGGGGGGTCATAAGGGTCATGACCAACATCCAAACGCCAGAGAGAAAAACAAAAAACATTTAAAGTTCAGGAAAAAAAATCATTTAAAGTAGGAAAATTTATGAATTTTTTTTCTTTCTAATTAGCTAAAATTTTAAAATTTTCAAAAACTTATAATATATTATTGAAAATTCGCCATAATTTTTATAGAAGTAAATAACATTTTGTATGATCATGACGCCCCTCCTCCCAAAATAGAAATCCTGGATCCACGCCAGTATTAGGTTCATATAAAAATTCAAAATTGTAATTTTAAAAATTTGATTTAAACACTTTTTTGTTGTTAATTTTGGAAACAAAAATAGTAGGTACTTAAAATTATTGTTTTAGAATTATTGTTTAAAAAAATATTCTTCAAAAAAACTTGAAAAAGAAAAGAAGATTTTTCTGGCTTCACAAAAGTGAATAACAGCGTCGTTGGTTTTTAATTTTGTGTTTCTGTTTTAAGTTAAATTTTAAGAAATTGCCACTCGTGCCCAAAGAAGATTAGGGGGGAATAGACCCTTCCTTGTGAAGCAAGAAAAACCTTATTTGTTTGGTCTTTTTAAAAAAGTTATTTTTGTCAACAGTTTTTAAAAAAATATTTTTTTTAATTTTTTTAAATTTTCAAATTTGTTTTTTTCAAAATTTTACGCAATTCAATGCTTTTATTGATTTTTAGTCAAACACGGAAAACCGGATGATTCTAGGACCTTAACTTCTCAAGATATTAAAAAATAATGATACCAACTAACAACCAACATTAGTAAAAACAAGGAACAACGAGGTTGATGATAATCAACTGGTTGGCGAAATATCATTTAGCCGTATTCTTCTTAGTTTTATGAGAGAACTAGTTCATTTGTTTGTTAATATCTTGAAAAGTAAAAGTCCTAAAATCATTCAAGTTTCAGGTTTTGACTAAAAAATTGATAATAGCATTGAAATTTTACATACATACTACGTAATTTTTTTCAAAATTTTGAGTTTGAAAATAATTTTTTCCAAAACTGTTGACAAAAATAACCTTATTTAAAAAGAAAATAAAAGAAGGTATTTCTGGCTTTACAAAAAGGTATAACATGGCAAATTCACCAAAAGTTTATATCGTTTAAGCAAAGGTACTTACTAAATCTAAATGACACTTTGACGTTTATATATATATGTCAAAACGAGGTACCTGAAATTTATGAAGGATATTGCTTTGGAATAACACTAATAAAAAAGCATACCAGTAAACTAGTTACTGAATGCAAAATTCTAATATTTGGCTGATTTCCTTTTGATTTTAATACAAATTGATTTCCTACCTCCATACATAATACATTTAATGTGTGTGAATAGCAGTGTTCGCTATACACGAAACACGGCTCTTAAAATGAAAGTGTTTTAATCTCCCGCGTATAGACTGTACTTTTCATATGTATTTTTGGTCTCAAAACAACATCAATACATAATCCATATACATACAAACCTACACAGATATAACTTTTCTCAAGCGAAAGCAACACAACTCAACTAAAAAAAACTACCTTTTCGTGCACAATATAAATCAACCCCATTCACATTACTCATAACTTTACATTGTTTTCGTTCTGCAATTATAATAGGAAATTTAAAATAAATTCTTACATTCTTTATTCAGTATATCTCCAATTTCCTTCCACAAGATGGCACAGAACGGTTTGCATTTATATTCTTCTAAAGCTGCATTATATAAAGGAGGTCGAGCTTTCACTAATTCTATTAGAACATCGGGCTGGAACATTTTAAATATTAATTAACTTTATTTTAACAGCAATTGATTTTTAAACCGTGCAATAACAATATAAAAAGAAAACTAAATACAAAATCACACAACACAACAAAAAAAACAACAGCCATTCAAGTATTTAGTCCACACAGTGTATACCTAACAACCGCACAAGCAGATTCTACTACTCATGCCTGCCCTGCCACTGCCATTCCAGATGCCACACACTACACACAGTGAAATGCACATTTATGTATCTATATGAATGTATCTATATTCTACATGTACATATTTAAGTTGAGAAATACAAAACTCGAACACGACGACGATGACGATGGCGACGACGTCGGCGTCGACCCCTGCTACAATATAAAAAGGTTTGATAAAGGTAAAGATTATAATAATTTTTAACTATGCTCTTGCGTACAGTGGTGTCGTTTTTGTGCAAATGGATTATTTAATACTTTGTATTTCTGTTTGTAGGAAACGTGCACGTACATTATCTAGGTGTAGGCATAGGTACTATAGGTATCTGAATATATTACTGCAAACTGAGCTTAAACAACACAACAATCTGTTACAATTTTTTGTGATTTTGGTAGGATGGGGCTTGAGCTCTACTTTAATTGTAGTTTGTAGAAAGATAATAATTGATTTTAAAATAAAACTTTAGCTGACAATTTTGGAAACACTTCACTCCTATGTCCTATCACATACGACTTTTTTGTTCAATTCTCCTTACAGTTGTGGGGTAGTGACTTGGATGAAATTTTCAGAATTTGTTTTTAACATTGAAAATGTTTATAGGCTCGTTTTGCACAAATTATGGTGTTACCAAAATGAATAAAGTACAAATGAATACAAATGAAAATGAACTTAAGCGTAGTAGGGACATTTTGCGAAAAATTTGGTTGGTGTTACCACAGAAGCTACGTACAAAATTAAAATGAACATACCTTTGCAAGCGATGAACATCGCAGCGTATCGAATTGTTGATTGGGCGCTGTTTCGTGCTTGTGCAACCAAAGAAGAAAAAATAAACGATGACATAAATAATGAGCTGCATGTTTGTTGTCTATTATTGGCAGGTGCAGAATTCAGAGCACAACTACAGCAGAGTAGAGTATCGAATTTTCGGTTGATATGTTGTGTTGTGTACAGTCACAGTGCGTGTTTACAGAGGTTGGAGGGAGGGGGGTAGAAAAGTAACGGAGAATAAAGGGAAACATGGAAAATTTACCACAGTAGAATTTACAAAGGTTTTGAACCTATTAATTATAGTATATAATAATAAATTTAAAATAACTTTTTCCCAAAAAAAATCAACTTCTCTACAAAAAAAAATAACTTTTTTACAAACAAAAATAACATTTTTACAAAAAAGAATAAACTTTTTTACAAAAAAAATAACTTTTTACATAAAAAGAATAGCTTTTCTACAAAAAAAAAATAAGTTCTGTACAAAAAAATAACTTGTTTACAAAAAAATTAATAACTTTTTTCAAACTAAATTTCTTGTAAAAATAAATATCTTTGGTTAATTGCACAAAAGTGATGAGAAATTATTCAATTATGTTTTATATTTTTATTATAAATTATACATAAAAAATATGCGTATATTATTAACATTCTTTTCTGACTCACTGACTTGGTAACGCTGCTATGATTCTAAAATCAGAAAAAACACTCCTGCTCCTAAACGAAAATGTTAAGGGTTGCCAATTTTCTGGAATTAACTTTTTTATGAAAGTGAACGGTGAGTTTGTCAACTAAATTTTATACATATTTGCGCTTAGGCCTGGCTAACATAATTATGTTCGACGGGCGCCTTTCATTAAGCCAGACATAAAAGATTAATTGAAAAAAAAAAACAATCTACAATTGCATGAAAACTTTGAAAAAAAAAAAAAAGAAAATCAATTTGAGTTAATGTTTTTGTACCTCCCTAATTGAATTTATTATTCAAAACTTTATACGGGAAATTGATGTGGTACAAAAGTTGTAATTTAAGATTCTTGGTATCATATTCTCTACATATAGTAGAGGATTAAATAGTTGTAGATATAATAGAAAATATAAAATTTAGTACTTTTTAAATTATGATTAAAACAGATGAGCATTTTGTGACATCGCATAGGACAGGTACAATCGTTCCTAACTTTATTTTTTCATGGATTTCAATGTAATAATCTATTTCGTAGCTCGTACCACTGGAAAAATAGAAGGACTATACAGTAGAGGCCGCTTATAGTCACAAGAAGTCTTGTACCTAATTCTGAATATGGTTTGTCCCAAACAAAATATATCAGATCTTTATGAATGAGTTGAAATTGGAAAGTTGATACAAAATTTTAAAAATTTGTAAAACAAAATCCACGCACATATTGACTTATTGAATTGAACCTCCTACGATTAAGTATAAGCATTGTATATAAATATCTATAGTACTATCAAAAAACCAAAACGACGGTGGCGGTGCCACTGGCCTGGGAGGGCATTTGCTCTGTAGATAATGTAGAGTTAAAAACACATTGAAAATCTCATTAAATCTCTCTAGCGATAATCACTTCACCTTTAGGCCTACACTATCGTCCCGAAATTCGACTCATTAATAGTACTATATGTTTTATATACAATGGTATAAGATAATGTTAAAAAAAATTTGTTGATTAATCTAACAAGAGCAAAAGAAATTAATACAACATAAATTCGTAACTTACAAAATTCAAAACGAATCTTCCAGATTAAGGTTTAAAAATACTGCCCTTTAGATTTACACAAAAAAAAAAAAAACTATCTACAAATTGGCATATTCTTTACATAAACTAGAGATTACAAAGTTGGAAATCTAATACAAAATTCAAATTTAATGCTTCTTGAATTATGGTTATTAAAGACAAGTTGTTGTGACACTCAATCGGACAGATAAATGATAAAATCGTTCCTTACTTTATATTTTTCTGAAGGATTTCAATATTCTGTTTCTGTTGCCAGCAATTAAGCGCTTATGTTAATCAAACATAGGTGTACACTTATTGAAAGCTCCAAACGTTCTAAAAGAAACAACAAAACTATTCTTATATATTCTATCATAATAGCAGTAGGTTCACTTGTAGTTGAAGATAGCTAGTACAATTGACGAAGTCGAAAGGAAGAAAACATTATACAGTCGCGCCCGTTCATAGCCATATGAAGATGAAATAAAAAAATGTGCTTGTCCGACTGCAAATTTGGTTTGGCGCACAGAAAAAAAGATTAAATGACGATAACAAACAAGAAAAAATTCTAGTCTTACTTACAGATGTTAATTATTGTCAAACGAAATTCGGTGCAGTATAAATTGAGAAAATTTCAACTTTTTGCTACAGGTAGGTTAGGCAGTCAATTAAATCAGAAAAAGTCATTAGTCAGTAAAAGTAGAATAACATATTCAGGCAAGATGAAATTTGCCAAAAAATTAGTAATGATAGGAAGAGGTACCTAAGTCGCTTGGAACTTCAACCAACCTTCCAAGCCCATTGGGAAATGGTTAAGCCTAATGGTGTAGGTAGCTGTGGATAAAGCTTGTGTATCACTGTCAAAATAAAAAGATACGAAAACAGTGAAGAGCTCTATAATATAACGTTTTAGTTGTTGCAAGAAATGTATGGTATGACACAAAGTTGAGCACTTTTGATTGAAGTTACAGTCTTGTGTTCAGCCATCAGTTACATACAATTATTGTTGTAGCTTTCACAAATGAAAAGCTTACCAAATTAAAACAATTATAATGTACCTTATTGCATAACGATAGGTTGTCAACATCACCTCCTTACAAGAATTTCAAAAGCATATGGATTTATTTATTTTTATTGTGTATGTATGTTAAATAAGGAGTTCTATATAACATAATCTTGCTTCAACTTAATTTTAATTAATGGAATTTTGTTTAAGTGCAAACAATTAGTTATGTTTTTGTTTTATCTATCAAATGCAAGTCATTTTCAATGATCCCATTCTTACTCTATGAGTGAAATCTGTAAATTTTATAAGCAAAACAAAGATATAAAATGTTTGTGCAATTAAATCGGCCCACTGCCACAGCCACTCTTTTAAAATCTTTATTTCTTGGGAACGACTCTTACGATTTGGATGATGGAAGGTTTGTTCTTTTAAGTGACAAAAATGAGTAAAAAAATGCTAAAAGGCGGTTCTTTTGATTTGGATTTAAATTTTCACATCTTGAACAAGAGAGCAGGAAATCCGAAGCCACGTAAAGTTAGCATGACAACTTTCGAAAAAGTGAAATCTGATATGCCGTGGAATCAAACAAATCGCCGCGCTAATGGTTTGCCCACAAAGAGCAATCCTGCTAACTTTATTATAAAGTTAGCATGACACTTTTTTGTTTTTTAGGCAAAAATAACTTTTGAGTATGCAAGAAGTTGCCAAACAATTGCCTTAAAGATGCCGTGAAGATAAAAAATTGCCGCACTCTTCGTTTGCCCAAAAAGGGCAATCCTGCCAACTTTACGCGTAAAGTTAGCATGATACTTTTTTATTAGTATCCCAAAAAAAAATTAAGGATGCCATTAATTGCCGAATAATTGCCGTAAATAAGCCGTAAAGAGCAAAAAAATAGCCGTGCCCATGGTTTTCCCAAAAAGGGCAATCCTGATAACTTTACGCCTAAAGTAAGCATGACACTTTTTTATTTTTAGTCAAACAGAAAATTTAAGGATGCCAGTAATTGCTGAATAATTGCCGTAAATAAGCCGTCAAGAAAAAAAAATTGCCGCGCCCTTCGTTTGCCCAAAAAGTGCAATCCAGCTAACTTACGCGTAAAGTTAGAATGACACTTTTTTATTCATAGTGCAAAAAAACTTAAGGACGCGAGTAATTGCCGAATAATTGCCGCAAATAAGCCATGAAAAGAAAAAAATTGCCGCGCCCCTCGTTTGCCCAAAAAGGGCAAAAAACTGGTTTCTGATAATTTTTGGTGCAAAATAACTTTTGAGTATACCAGTAGTTGCTAAAGAATATCCGTAAATTTACTGTAAAAGAAAAAATATCCCGCGCCTATGGTTTGCCCATAAAGGGCAAAAAGCCATTTACACCCTAATTTGCGTGTAAAGATAGCATGATACTTTTTTATTTTTAGCCAAACAAAAACTTCTGAGTATGCCAAGAATTTCCGAATAATTGCCGTTAATAAGCCGTGAAGAAAAAAAAATTTGCTGCGCCCTTTGATTGCCCACAAAGGGCAAAAACCAATTTTCAGGCTAATTTGCGTGTAAAGATAGCATTACACTTTTTTATTTTTAGCCAGAAAAAACTTCTGAGTTTGCCAAGAATTGCCGTAAATAAGCCGTGAAGAAAAAAAAATTTCCGGGCTCTTCGTTTGCGCATAAAGAGCAAAAAACCATTTTCAGGCTAATTTGCGTAAAGATAGCATGACACTTTTTTATTTTTAGCCAAAAAAAACTACTGAGAATTGCCGAATAATTGCCGAAAGTTTTTCGCTGGTAAAAATAAAGTTTGAAGATTTCGTCTAAATAGTTTAAGCCGTTTCTGATAAATAAAGATATAAGAAAAGTGGGCGTTGCAGGGCAGATTTTACTGAAGGATGTTTTTTTTTACATTTTTCTCGCTTATTTAGAACAAACTCAGAAAACTTCATCCAAATCTTTAAAGTCGTCACTGGGTTACCAATATTTAAGAAAAGTGGGCGTGACAGCGGCGGATTTAACAGTAAAATTTGTATTATTTTTTTTTCTGGCTTAAAAGATCGAACCATGAGAATTTCATTCAATTCGTTAAAGACGTTCCCAAGAAATAAAGATTTTAGAAAAGTGGGCGTGGCAGTGAGGTTATGATTAAAAATGATTTTTTATATCATTGTTTTGCTTATTAGAACAAATTCTGAGAATTTCATCCAAATCACTTTAACCGTTTCCAAGAAACGCAGGTATAAGAAAAAAGGGCGTGGCAGTGCCGTTAAAACCAGCCTTCTGCAAGTGGTAGAAGGTCACCATTCCGGATTGAATTTCACTTCTTATACCCAAAGTGACCCGTAAAATGTCAGCCTTTTCCTATTTTTTCCATTAACAATTTTACCTACGGTATTTAGCGAGGACTTAATTATAACAGTTCTGCTTATACAATTTTTGGAAAAAATATTTTCCGAGTTTTTAAAAAAATATTAATTCTTTTTTTAAGATTCAATCTCTTGAAAACAAGTTGAAGATTTTTGAATTTTTAAAAAATATTAATTCTTTTTTGAAGATTCAATATCTTGAAAACGGGTTGATGATTTTTTTTTTTCGAAATTTATTTAAAAATATATTTTATTAAATACTAAAAATTGGTAAGGTGGGGTGGAGACAAAAAATCATCAGGCAGTCCATTTCCCCCCGTTAAGACGAGAGGGGCAGTTTTCTAAACAAAATGCTTGACAGTAAAAAACAACGGTAACACTTAAAATGCCATGGCCATGACATTTTATTTTTTAACAAAGTATCTTTTTGCTGTGATTTTTATAAGAGTCGGTAAACATGGACCAAAATGTGTGTCTTAGTAGGGTATAACAGACTGACTGAAGAGCCCACTGCTATACCTTGGGCGAAACACAAGTATTTCTGGAGTTGAGGTCACTTGTATATTATTTTTGGTTATCTAATTAATGCTTATTATCAGTTATAAGTCAAGAACTGAAAAGCGGTACCCTTGGTTCCAAGACTTTTAATTTTCTTATGGCCAGTTGCACCAAGCTCTTTTAAATTTTTATTGCTTCGTTAGATTTTAAAATGACATTTATCGGTTGCACCGACCACTTTTAATTTTAAAAGCCCAATAAACGAACCAATACACTAAAGTTCCATTTTCCTCCAGTTAAATTTTAAAACCAATTTTATTGAGCAGAACCCAGAAATAAATAAGAAAAAAACGGTGGTTTATAAACGGTGGTTTTTAATCAAAGGTTTATAAGTTGGAATTTAAATACCTACCTACAATTTTTTTTAATATTTTGAGTGAAGTGGAAAACAACCCCATACAATACTTAAATAAAAAGAACATAATATAATTTTAATGAACTGAAACCTAGCCAAAATCATAATAATAAGCTGTCGAGTTACAAACATACATATTTTTCACAATGTTTTTTTCTGTTTTCGAGTTGCATGTACCAGGGGCCTATTTCTCCGCTACTACAGCAGCTACAATGTAGTAGTATAACAGTTGTATTACATCATTTCTGTTTCAAACATACATTGGTTTTTCAGGTGTAATACATCAATGTAGCATTGGAGAATCGACTGGAAATATTGGAAAAAAGTATGATTCTGTTTCACAGCTTTTGATACTACATTGTTGTAGTACAACTTACTGTAATTTTTTGTTACATTTTCACAATAAAAATATTTGCTGTGATTGCTGTAACAGAATAAAATTGCTGCATTTAAAAGAAAATATACGAATGTAAGTATTTTTTTTTTTGTATTTAAACATAAGAAATTCAAAAAATGTATGAATTATCTTTTGATTTTTTGTATAGTCGGTGAAAATTGACTCGTTGTAAATACACTTTCGGTCTTCTTTCAATTCTTATGTCGAATTCAAAATCTTCCCCGAAAATATTTATATCGAAATCCATTTTTGATTTGTTTTTTTTTTTTTATTTGTGTTTCTTCAAAGTTCAAATATCTCACTTCTAAAAAAAAAAACAATATAAATGGCCTCGTTCACTTTGCACTGAGATATGTTATCTCGAACAATTCAACGTAAAATGTAAATTTGAAGTCAGCTGTTGTTGACATTTCTCTTCAGACGTTCTTAATATATATTTTGCCTTCTTTGAACTCTTAAGGCAAGACCGCACTCAACTTCAGCGGAACTACACTTCACGTATCTTCAGAATAGATATTTATTTCTCACTTTTGTTCTTTTGTACAAAAGTAGGCCTATGTAGTTAAGCCTTTATTTTGAATTATTAATTTTCTTTCGTTATTTTAACGTTCATGGATTTTGGGGTTATTTTGTGATAAAACAAAAAGTTTTTTAATCACTTCATTCTCAAAGACCCTGTTTAGATTGGGAAGATTGTGCACGGACTTACGCCAGTTTGTAGGAAAGAGATGTGCGGAGTAAGTGGTCTCGTGAGGCATGTAGAAAATATAAACACCGGACTCACGAGTCTGCTTTGTTGTTCTTTCAAAATGGAAGTTGTTGTTGTTTCAATGCATTTTGAGGCACCTCACAGTTTGTAATGTAAACACGGTGGTACTCACCAGTCCGTACTCAATCTTCCCAGTCTAAACAGGGTCAAATATACTCGTATATAAATTATACTCAATTACGAAAAACTATTATCTAATTCAATCATTTGTATCCAAATCGTATCTTGCTAACTTATGGTGGATTTACATGTATTTGCGTCTGTATAATGCAGAAAGTAGAGCAGGACAGATGCATACAAAAAATCCGAGCGAGTGAAAGGGAACCATTAAGAACATGAACATGTTCTTCTTCATTTCAGCGTTATGGCACTTTCCTATCATGCAGAAACAAAGTTCTTCTGCATTTTGATCTTTTCTCTCTATCTAACAAATATAAATTTAGTATTTGGCATCCCTTTTTTTGTGCAGAAACCAAATGCAGATACATGTAAATCCACCATTAAAGACGAAAGACAAAACAACCGAAAAAAAAAGGTGTAGTCGGGGTCTAGGTCTACATCATCCAGCTACATCATATAACACTTCCAGTGGGATATGTGAAACAGAAAAATGTAGCTGGTGTAGATGTAGAAAGTAGTTGTATGATGTAGTTGATGTAACTGATGTAGTAGCGCTGAAATAGGCCCCAGGTACCCACATATTTATGTTTGTATGGATTGGTGCGCAGGTAGCCCATCCCAATGTTTATTTATTTTCTTTGACATTTCTCGTATTGCTATCTCAGTTGCACTAGTTGAAACTTTTTCGTTCAGTTTTGAAAGCAGATGTTTCAATGCTGGGATGGTTAATGAACTCTATTTTAGCTACAAAATCTGTGAAGACGTTTGGTGCAACCCAAATTAATTTATCATGTCGATAAATTTAAATAGCCTTTTAGCAAAAACTGGTTTTAGAGCATTTTGGTGCAAGGCCATAAATATCAAAAAAATAAAGAATCCCACTTCCTAGTAAACAAAAATTAAAAAAACGAAGCGGATGTTAATCAACCTGTAGCTGAAATGATCATTTAGCCGCATTCTTCATAGTTTCGTGAAAAAAATTGGTTTATTTATTTTTTAATATTTTGAAAAGTAGAAGTCCGAGAAACATCATTTTTTAAAAAAATCAGTTTGGACAATTTTTTTTCTTTCAAAGTTTTGAGTTTGGAAACTTATGTTTTAAAAACTGTTCACTAAAACCACTTTTTTTAAATAAAATAAAAAAGAGATTTTATTTTGCCAGCGATATTATAATATTATTGAACCAATAACATACATACAAATATGTTTGTCCATACATCGTCAATTTTTAGCTATGTATATACGTTGAAGTTGTCAGCTACGAGATCAAGTTCGTACGATCAAGTCGGGCATTTTCAAGATTTATTTCTAGAACCTTATCGTTGGGATATTAAAAAAAGGGGTAAGTAATTCTCCCATTACGAAGACAATCAATTTCTATTGTCATTAAAGAAAAAACACAATTTTTATTATACCATTTATAAATACCTTTATTATACATTTAATTTTTAAAAATCAAAATGGTAAAAGAACACAAATTTTTACTTTATTAAGAGTCAAGTTTAAGGATTATTTTTGTTGTTCATCTAAAAATCTATTAAGTTTCATAAGCACATTTTGCTTATATAAACGTTGTTGCTTTTCGGGTAGCCTTAAAATATCAGGAATAATACTTCTAAAAAATGTCATATTCCGATCATCAAATATAACAGACTCTTCTTCTTCTCTTCTTCTTTTTTGACAAGGAGAATGCTGTTCAATCTTAAATAAAGATGGTGGAGTTGACGCTGGTGGTGGAGCTGGTGCTGGTGGTGGAGCTGTTGCTAGTGGTGGAGCTGGCGCTAGTGTTGGAGCTTTCACTGATGGTGGTGGTGGTAATGCTGGTGCTAGGGCTGGTGCATATGCTGGTATATATGCTTGTGCATTTATTGGTGCAAATGCTGGTTTCGGTGATGGTGCAAGTGGTAACGATGCTGGTTTCGGTGGTGGTGCAAGTGGTAACGATGCTGGTTTCGGTGGTGGTGCAAGTGGTAACGACGCTGGTTGTGGTGGTGGTACAAGAGGTAACGATGCTGGTTGTGGTGGTGCTGCTGCTATGGAATTATATTGTTTGTTTTCATTAACCATACTAGAATTAAGCGATGCAAAAGAACGTTTATAATCCAATTCTATTATTTCCTCTGGTGTTCGATATTCATTTAACATAGCATCTTTCATTTCAAAGTAAGTTTTACTATCATTCATGGTAAAATCATTTTCATTTTCAATAAATTCATCAGCAGTTGGTGTTTTAATTTTTGAACTCAAATAATTTCGCAAGAAGTATAAATTGTCCGCCAAATACCATTTCTTTATCTTACGTTGGTTTGCCAAGGCTTTTTTTTCGATTCTTAAGTCTCGTGACAATGTATTACGTAATGAAGCCCATTTTTTTTTACATTCAACAGCTGAAAAAAAAAAACAATTTATTTTTAATTTTGTTTATGTATTCGACGATATTAGTCCAGGAAAATTAAATAAAAAATGTCCTTCGAAAAAATTCTCACAATGCTGAATTTTGGTGGAGCTTCAATTAAACGTTCCAAACATTTCCTAAGGATGTCAATATTCTGTTTTTTTTTCCAAATTATTCAAAATCTAGGATTTTTTTGAAAAAGGTGTAGGGACACATTGTAGCTCATGAGATGCTATGCAATAACACTATTTCCGTACCATTGATAGACTGCAACATTTGGGTGCAGTACCTAGTCAAAAAAAATGTAATATTTGTTATTTTTTTTTAACTCCCGATAAGTTTATTTTTTCACAAAAAGATTTAACAAAAACTTGAAGACAGTACAATTATCCACAAAATGACATTAACGACCTCTGTACGTCAATACGTTCTCAAGTTATGGCGTTCCAAAAACTTGGTTCCTTAGTAGAAAATATTTTTCCAAACATAACCCCCTTTACTCCCCTAAACATTTAGCTCTACCGCAAACTTAAGGTACTTTTTAGGAAATGTTTGGAACGTAAAAATGAAACCAAAATTCTACTTTTTCGGAATTTTTTGAAGTGAATATCTTAATTTCCTGAACTATATATGTATTTTTCCATAAAAAATTCTTAACAAAAGCTAACATATTCGTTTTTTTTTCTGTTTATTATTTGTTTTAATTTTGTTTAATTATATTAAAAAACATGACCTCAAAGAGTTGGTGTAAAAAAATTGTTTGTTACGAATGTTAAGCGTTTTTTTCACGGGTAATCAAAATTTTTTAGCAAGTTCATCTTTCATGATATGGAATTCTTATGTGGTCGGATGTATTTATGTAGTTCACAATTCATCGCTATGAAATTTTTGAGCAATTTCTGAACCTTTAATATTCAATTGTCAAAGTGATGACTGTAGTCAAATAAAAACTAGGAAATTGATTATTTATCGGTGGACACTGGCACAACGTGTTGAAATTATAGGTAGCGAAAATGAACACTACCAAAATTATACGAAAACTTAAGTATGTTATGTGAAATTTCATCAAAAGAAAGACTATTCTTAGGCAGACCCGAGACGAACATTTACCAGATATTGTATTCTAGTGTTAACCGCAGAGTTTGTAATTCAGTTAAATTGAAAATATCACAACTTTTCAGCTTTTTAAATTTGAAGACTCTGTACACAGGGTTATTCACCTAAGATGTGGCAAAAAACTTGAACGTGTAGGTTTAATTGTGTCAAGAAAAAAATCCTATGGGAAGGGGGATCTACTTTCCCTCGTTTAGGCGGGAGGATCATTTTTCTAAAAAATTGACTTAAAGCTGAAAACAAATTATTAAAAACAACAGCAACACTTACAATGCCCTGATATACCTTTTTGCAAAGACAGAAATCCCTCCTTTTATTATCTTTTTAAATAAATTTGTTCTAATGTTTTATTTTAACAGTCTTTGAACTTTTCTCCGCAATAAATTATTTTTATTTTTTTATTTTGACGTCAAGAGGTAACTATGTATCTCGCAAACGCAACAAAAAAGCAATATTTTTCTCCGCAATAAATTATTTTAAAACATTTATCCACTCTTGGGTCGTTTATCTACATTTTTGAGAAAGTTGACCTGCAAACTTGACGTACAGTTATCCGGTAACCCTGTATCTCGCAAACGAAACAAAAAAGTAATAATTTTTTCTCCGCAATAAATTAGCAATCAAATATTTTTAAACATTTATCCACTCTCGGGTCGTTTATCTACATTTTTGAGAAAGTTGACCTGCTAACTTGACGTACATTTAGCCGGTAACCCTGTATCTCGCAAACGAAACAAAAAAGTATTAGTTTTTCTTCGCAATAAACTAGCAATAAATTAATCTGAAACATTTATCCACTCCCGGGTCGTTCGTCTACATTTTAGAGAAAGTTGACCTGCTAAATTGCGTTGAGTTAGCAGGTAACACCGTATCTCGAAATCCAACAGCGCAATAATTTTTTTTCGCAATAAGTTAGTTTTATGAATTTTCAGAGTTGCCCTGCTATACAATATACAGTAAGCATGTGAATCACCCTGTATAATCTCAAAATGTCTACAATTTGTCTTTTAAATTTGGTTTTTATTTATTGACAAAACTGATTTGACGAATACAAAAAGTTCATCTATAAATTTTTTCACAAAATGCACTGCAACTTTTAAACAATAGGATTTTTCAAAAAAAAGTAACTTAATATTTTTTGTAGAAAATATAATTTTCTTCAAGTTTGTAGTAAAACTTTTATCTCTCCGATCAAAAATACGTATGTTACGCATGGAAATCAAAGTTAACATTAAAAACAAAATGGCGGCAAAATGACACTGGGTGGAGTTGTGAAATGTGGTTTTCCGCTAGTGTACACTGATGCTCTTTCGAATAACAAAATCAAAATTACACCGCGAAGTTATTTCACAGCAAGAGTTTCTAAATATCCCGGACTATATCATTCAACAACACAAAATCATTATTTTAGTTAGTACACTCTTTCCCACACACGGCCAAACAAAAGTTTCAAAACAACCAAAAATATCAAAATACACAACAAAAAACTTACGGTCTGCTCCCATCAGACATCCAACTTCATTCCATAAACTTTCCACATGTGCTCTATTTTTGTGTTCATCTCTGGTATAATCATATAATGCAGGGCGATTTTTTATTATTTCTATCATTTTAAAAATATTGTTCACTTGATTAAGCATTTTGCGATTTGAAATAAAACTTTAATAAAATAAACAACTTCACAAAACAAAAACAATTGAAAGAGCGCAGTAACAAAACCAAACCACACAAAACACAGACACGACAAAACTAAATTTTTTAGACATTTCAGATTTATCTATGGTTTTTCCCTCTTCATAAAAGCATATAAGTCCGTACATTTTCGCTTCTCCTCCACTCTAATGAATTCGCTCTTTCTCACATTTATTGATTTCACGCTCTAAATTAGATTTTTGTTTGTAGTTGGTTAGGGGTTGGTATGAATGAAGTGTGAAAATAGAAACATCAGTGCTGTCTGCCTCGTAAGTAAGTATTTTGTTTAGGTAGATATCTTGTGGGTACGTTTCAACTAAAGTTATATGGTCTCTTAGTAGACTTAATTTAATTGATTCAAAATGGAGCAGATTTAATTTTTTTTTTGTTTAAAAAGTTTTGCATTCATTTTATTTCCTTAAAAATTATTTTATTTGTTTATTTTAAACAATTTTTTGACAAAATCGATAATTTATATGAAAAAATTAAGGATACGACAACAATTTAGTTTTTTTTTTTTCAGATTGTGGTGTCTGCGGTGGTGTGGGGATTTGAAAAATTTGGATTTTTCAAGACTATGTAGGTACCTACTTCCTTACCAACCTAAACAACATACATAACAAAAATTCCAAACAATCATAATTTTTATAACCATTACAACATATAGATATCTAACAATTGGACTAGACTACTTCATTGAAGGTGCTGCCGTTGTCTCCAAATATTTTTGTTTTCATTTTAACCGTATAGCCCAGGCAAAATAAAACAAAAAAATGAAAAACGTCCAAGTGAAGTTTTTTTTAATGAAATTGTCACGAAAGTCTATTGCCAAATCGTGTGCGGGTCCATAGTTATCCAAGGCTAAATGTCGAAAATATCATTTTTTCACATAAAACTCGGAAAAGGTAAATGCTATCGAAAAGTGTTTCACACAAAACTTGTAGAAAACTTGTATTTTTTTCTTACGACCCACCGTTAAGAAGATATCGACATTTCAAAAAACGTAAAATGTCGAAAATTGTTGTTTTTAGCGTATAACTGATAAACGGTTCAAATATTTGAAAACATCTGAACACAAATTTCATACATTATGTGAATACCTACAAGAAAAAGATATAATTTTTTTTAAAGTTTGACAAAAAGTTCAAATTTCTGTTTTTTTTTTTAATTTTGACTATTAATAAACTAAACTAAGTTTCAGTGATATTATTTTTAGTGTTTCCTAGTGTGCCAACCAGTCATATTCTTTTAAAGTAATTTCTGACCCAATTCCTACGACGTAAAACAGTTGTCCATGGTGATGTGACCTTTCAATCGTTCAACTAAACCTAAGACCACGCGCTTGCATTGGTTCCGTTCAGCCGACGCCGACGGTAGAGTAGGGCTGTAACTCGGGTTTAACTGAACACTGACAAAATGGGCCTAAATATAAAAAAAAGAAGTTCCTTTATTCCTGTTAAAATAAAATAAATAAATTGGGTGGCGCAACTGCTTGTGAAGAACCAGAGCCTAGTGACTAACAACTCGCAACCATTTCTGTGTGCGCCTGCGCTCATCGACAGGAATGGAAGGGACCTACAATTTTATGCCGAATCCATCGCACTTACCATTACGCTACGAGATTGATTAGAGTAAAATTTCAAGTGTGAATTTGACGGACAAAGAAACGAAAAGACATCATTAATTGTCTAGTCTTAATTTATTAAACTTTGTTTTTCCTTATAAATATTTGTTTGTTTTAAAATTAATAGGAGCATTGAACATTATATTTAATTTAAAAAAAAGTAGGTTTGAATCTTTTTTAAAACCGATTATTTAAAAACTATTCACTAACACAACATTATTTATTATTTTTTTATTTAAATTCAATTTGTTAAAAAATAACATTCTTTTTATTTTCTCGACACATAATTTGATTAACACTACGTAACTTTATTTTATTTAATTATTCTTAAGGCCAATATTTCAATAGTCAGTAAAACCTCAGATAGTACTTAGTCTTCGAATAAAACGAAAATTTGTTCCTGTTTCTACAGTATTTATTCCTCTGATAGCTTAACTGATGATTGAAAAATTGGCTCTGAAACAAATTAAAAATCAGTAATACATAGGTAGAAAGTAATAAAATAACATTTTTTAAAATTAAGCCGACATTGTGAACACATGCAATTCATCATCATCATCATCTGCATCTAGATATTTATTCATGTCTTTTAAAATATCCTGTTTTAATAACCGTAGTTTTCTATCAGACAACTTCCTTAGATCGAATAGAATGCTCTGAAAAAACATCAATGTTGAGGCTTCACGTGCCTTGGAATTATCGATTTGATTATCTTCTCTGGCCGTGGTCGTTAAATTCACTTCATCTTCATTTGAGGACATCATTTTGAATCTCTTTGAATCTGGAACTTTTGGCGGTTCTTCGTGGAATTTTGATACGTAAAATTTTGGCAGCTCTTCGTTTAATTTTAAAACTGGAACTTTTGGCGTTTCTTCGTGAAACAACTTAAAAACTGGATATTTTTGCTGATCTTCGTGCAACTTAAAAATTGGATATTGTGGCAGACCTTCTTCGATTCCATTTTGTTTAGGTGTTAGGATATTCTGATCTGTAGTACTAATTTGTTCTATTTGGTAGTTGTTTTTCGTGGAAATGTTAGCTTGAGGATCTAAAGTTGCACTTTCACTTACTATCACACAGTCATTAGAATTGTCGTCTTGTTCCTCATGAGTTGAAAGAGTAGTTTTCGATGATGTGTCATTCGATTTGATACTAAAATAATCATTACTATTTCCATTCTTAGATTCAAGATTTGAAAATTTTGTTGAGTTATCATCAACACTCGAGTTAATATCTTGATTTTTTGGTTTACAGTAACGTCTACGATCGTGTTGCGAAAACTGCATATACTCTGTGAGAAATTCCATTTTCTCCGCAAGATGCCAGGGTTTTTTCTTATTACGGTTGGTTTCTATTGCATTGTATTGTACATTTTTAAGATGTCTTGCAAATGCTGAACGTAATTTCGACCATACTGCTCTACACTCAGAAACTGCAAATAATGTTAATAAATATAAAGAAGAATTTTAAGAAAAATATAGTTAACGTGTCTGTTATGTTTCAATTTCTGTTAGTATTTATAAATGATAACATGCATTGGATTATATTGTTAATGGTTAGGTTTAGTCGACGATGAAAGTAATTGGTCAGGAATGCTGGATTAGTAGTAGCGAATAAAATAATGTAATAATTATGTACTTACTGTAAAATTGCACTGGCATATAGGTACAGGATGATTTACCTAGGTGTGACAAAAAGCTAAATCTTGTAGGTTGAGTCAAGACAGTGCGAAAGTCGTTCAGGAGGGGTATATCCCCTTGTTTAAGCAGCAGGGCAATTTCAAAAAAAAAGAATTACTTACAAAAGAAACAAATAACGAAAAAACAACGGTTATACTTAAAATGCCTTATTATAATAACTTGTTTTGAATCCAGAAATATCTTCTTTTATTTTCTTTTTAAATAAAGTTCTTTCAATGAACAGTTTTTGACAAATTAATTTTCAAACTCAAAATTTTGAAAAAAAAATATTGTAACTATTTTTTTTTACATTATTAAGTATTATGTTTGATTTTAAAATTAAATGCCCTTTTCAAGATATTTAAAATAAATGAACCAACTTTCTCATACAATTTAGAAGAATCGTGTTAAATGGTCATTTCAACATTTGATTTATCATCAACTTTGGTTTCTTTTTTTTTCAACATTTGAAAGTTTTTAACCATCTGGTTTTCATTGCGTGACTAAGAAAAGATAACACCATTGAAGGAAGTTATATTTAAAAACCCTTTCGTCTTTCGACCACAACTCTTACATTGCACTATTTGAAGAATTTAAATCCCTTTCGAAGACTCTCTATACAGATCATGTTAACAAAATGGGTAGATCTTTAAAGGATGATCCTAAGAGATTTTGGAAATTTGTTAATTCAAAGAAAAATTCTGACGGTTACCCGGCAAATTTCACATACGAGAACTGTTCTTTGCAAAAACCCATTGATATTTGCAAAGCTTTTGCGAAAAATTTTCAAAATTCATCTGTCGACACATCTGTTGGTGTTGATGAAACTTATTTAAGAAATTTACATATTTATGCCCAAACAAGTTTCAGTAATATACCGGTGCAACAAAGTTCTATTTTAGAGCTTCTCTCATCGTTAAATGATGATTACTCATCTGGGCCAGATGGAATTCCTCCAATACTTCTAAAAATAATGTAAAAATATACTAGTAGATCCCATTAAATTTTTGTTTGAGTTTTCTATTAAATCAGGAAAATTTCCTTGTTTTTGGAAAAATGCATTTTTTACTCCAATTTTTAAAAAGGGCGACAAAACTGATATCACGAATTATAGACCTATACCGAAACTTTCATGCATTCCAAAGCTCTTTCAGCAAGTTGTTTGTGAAAGTTTAGCATTTTATACTAAGAATATATTATGTGAACAACAGCATGGCTTTGTGAGAAGGAAATCAGTGTAAAAAATCTCCTTACTTTCTTGCACAAATGTTCTAATGCATTGGAAAATGGAAGTGAAGTGGATTGCATATACACTGATTTTTCAAAAGCATTCGATCAACTAAGTCACAACATTATGATATTTAAACTCTGAACTTTTGGTTTTCCGAATATTGTTATAGAATGGATAAGGTCATACCTTGAAAATAGATCTTACCAGGTGAAATTTAGAAACTGTCTTTCAGATTCATTCAATGCTCACTCGGGTGTACCTCAAAGAAGTCACCTTGGCCCACTTCTATTCACTCTGGCTATAAAATAAAAAAAAATAAATCGGGTGGCACAAGGGCTCATGAAGAACCAGAGCTTAGTGACTAACAACTCGCAACCATTCCTGTCGACAGGAATGGAAGGGACCTACAATTTTATGCCGAATTCGAACGGCTAGACGAGAAGAACTTCTTCGTGACAAGTGATACTCTTGGAGGATTTGTCAATTCCTCGCAGGAGGCAGTAGCCCTGAAAAAAAAAACTTTTTTAGTTTTAAGGTGGACGAGGCTGCGAAGCGAACCCAGGACCAGTCGAACGCACTAACCATTACGCTACGGCCTACTACCATTCTGTCTATAAATGATGTTAAATCATGTATACACTATAGTGATATTCTTATATATGCTGATGATATGAACATTTTTAAAACAGTAAAATCTAACAGTGATCGCATTCTCTTCCAAGCAGATATTGACAATTTTAATGTTTGGTGTGACAAAAACAGTCTTTCTCTTAACCCAGTTAAATGCCAAACTATTACTTTTTCTAGAAAACGAGTACCAAGTGCTTTTGATTATTCCATTTCACAGCACTCACTATTTCGTGTTCTAAGCTTCAAAGACCTTGGTGTTCACTTTAGTTCTAATCTAGAATTCACAGAGCATATTAATTATATTGTAAATAAAGCAAGTTCTATGCTTGGTTTTATAAAACGGTGGGCTAAGGAATTTAACGATCCGTATGTCACCCTCTCCTTATACAATTGCTATGTACGACTCCATTTTGAGTATGCCTCACAAGTTTGGTCTCCTTTTTACGTTATTCATAAACATCGTATTGAAGCAATACAGCATAACTTCATTCGATTTGCTTTAAAAGGGTTACCCTGGACTGATCCATATAATCTGCCACCGTATGAACATAGGATCCAGCTTCTGCAGGTCCAAACTTTAGATCAGAGGCGGGTTAATAATGATTTAATATTTATTCATCAACTTATTACTGGTCAAATTGATGCTCCTGATTTACAATCCTGTATTGGCTTGAACTACCGCGGGGGTTCCCACCACCTGCGAGAATTTGAACTTTTTCACGTAGATTTTCATAGAACTAATTATGGCATGCATGAACCTCTTAACCGAATGAGTAAACTCTATAATTTAAATGTTTCCTTAATTGATTTTAACATGTGTAAAATAGAACTTAAAAAGTTATTTCGAACCAGTGCTCCAATGTCTTGATCGGATTAATTTTTTGTTTTATTCTTAATGTTGCATTTTGTTTATAAACTAAATATAACGTAACAGGTTTTTTTTTTTAGAGAAAAAAAAAAAAAAAAGTTTGAAAAAGAATGTGTCAAAAATTGCTTAGTAAAATAATTTCATTTAAAAATAAAATAATACCTCTTGCTGGATCTACGAAAAGGTACAATAGTGAATTTTGCCGCTGTTTTTTTTTTTAAATAATTTTTTTTTCTTTTTCAAGTCAATGTTTTTTTTAGAAAATTGCCTCCCCCACCTAAACGGTAGAAAAAGACCATCCTCCCAAACGATTATTTAATGTCTGTACCCAACCTTAACGCTCTAGATTTTTATCACACTTTATGCGCATAACCCTCTGTATAATTTTAGTTTGTAAGAAAGTACCTGGCAGGTTTTTTGTTTAGCCTTTGGCGGTGGTGGGTGGGTTGAAAATTGATATTTTCTAAATTTCTTATCAATGGTTTTACCATTTCCATATTTTTTTTGAAAATACATTATGATGCTCTGTCATTTTCCCTAAGTCTAAACCACCTTAATTTTCGTGATCCGACTAATAGAACTGAAGATATAAGCTTTTAAAGCGAAATTATCGTTTTTTTTTTGAGATTTATAAAACGCAAATAATCAACAAAACAAAGTCTCCAAAAAAGTTGATTTTGGTTCGTTTAAAAATGCTTATATCTTCAGTTCTATTAGTCGGATCACCAAGATTATTGTGTTTGGACTAAAGGAAAATGAAAGAGCATCATGACGTCATATCAAAAAAATAAGTGGAAGTGAAAAATTGATAAGAAATTGAGAATGTCTCTATTCTCAACCCCCAACCCCTCCAAAAGCTTTTGATTTCGATGTCACAAACTATGTACCTATATAAGCCCTCATACTGAGACTTATACATCCAATCCCAAAGTTTGCTGTCGACTCTTAAACTATGAGGAAGATATTGGGAAAAAGCAGGGACAAGTACAATCATTTAGCAGTGGATGTGGGAATTGGAAACAGACCAAACAAGATTTCAAATGGACAATTTGGTTGAAAAAACCGTACTCTATTTAGGAGCCTATAATCTGCAATTACGAAGATCGTCTAACTTTATGTAGTAGGTACCTACCCCTAAAAATGTTTTTCAAAAATGTACTAATTTCATTAGCCTGTAGTGTATTTAACTCTCCAAATACCTATTACTACCTATAACCAAACTTACATCCATACCTACACAATAACTACCTACATAACAAATTGCAATATACCTACCTATGTACATACAAATAAACACAAAGCAAAAGCATACACAATTTGTTTACATTGAAATTTTATCTTACCCTCTTTTTCCATAACACCAGAAATATCTTTCCATATTTCGTTACAAAGGCTACTCTGTCTGTGCATGTACACTCCCGAAGAACTTGTATTTGAATTATATAATGCAGGATTACTTTTCACTAATTCAATAAGTAACTCAGTATTAAACAATTTATTGGCTTTCCATTTGTCAATTTTGTCGCGTTCCATTTTGTCAATTGAAATATCTTATATTTACACACAGCACTGCGCTTTCGAGTATGTTTGAAAACTAAATACTAAAGTGAGATTCACAATAATAGGCAAGCAAAATACAACGAAATAGACAGCAGCAGCATGCCGGCCCCGGCATGATACAATACAATACAATATTCGACACAAATACGAACAATGTGATCAAGCGAATTCATTTGTATGTATACTTGAATAATTTTGCAGTGTAGCTGGCAATACATAGAAGGGAGGAAAAAACAAGTTTGCTTCAGGAAATACAAAAAAAATATGCTCTCTGGAAATTGCATTCAGAGCCGTCGAATGGTAGCAGACTTAATGTTTTATGTTGTGAATGTACAGAATGATTATGTACACATAGTAACATATGTAGTAGCACTGAGAAAATTATACGAATGCAAAAGGTACATTGTTAGATGTTCAGTTAATTGATAATAATAATTTTTGTACGGCACATACACAAATCGTAATCTTAAGAGTAAAATTATACATACATAAAGGCAAAATTGCATCTGTCAAAATTAATAGGTAGTTAAGGTAGGTACTTTTTTTCACGGTTTTGCTGTGCATTTATATTCAAATTTTTCAGAAGCTTCTGTGTAAGAAAATTAATTTTAGGCGGTTCATCAAGTATGGAAAATGTCGAAAATATGAATAGTGGTTCTTAATGAAGTATTGGAAATAAGTACCTTTGCAACAAAATATTTGTTTATTTAAAAAATGGGCACAACTGGATCGCACAAAACTTGCTTTCGTAGCTAACAACTTTAACGTAGCTTAAAATAGACAATGTACATATTTATTGGTTCCATAACACATATTGGTTCCATTCGTTAAAAAAAAGTTTTAGAAAGTATTTAAAATATAAATGATTATGCACTATGAATTATTATAAATTAGTTATTTTAATAGCTAAAACAGATAGAGCTCAAAAAAAAGTATGCCATCTGATTTGCTTAATAAATATAAATTTATGAATAAAAAAATTCAAAAATCGTGAGAGCGGTTTTTTTTTAATTAATTTTGTATATATAAAAAATCTTGAACATTTTTAAAAATAAAATTTGGTATGCCATCTTTTAGTATTTAATAAAGTACAATTTTTCACAAAATTAAAAACATATTCATTAACCCATTTTCAAGATATTGAATTTTTAAAAAAAAAAATTTCAATATTTTTTTAAAAATCCAAAAATTATTTTTTCGAAATTTTTTATATGCAAACTTGTTAAAATTATAAGCGACCTTTTGTATAAAAATGTTGGTTGAAATCGGTGTATTAGTTAACGAGAAATTCAAAAACCAAAAAATCGGTTTTATGACAGGTACCGTTAATAACCATTATAATTTTTTTTTTTTACCAAAATATTTATTTTAGTTATTTTATTACCTCGTAATTTTTTTGTTGAAAAATATACTTCGTATATCGCAAGTAAAAAAAACTGCATTAATTAAAAACACACATTTAAAAAAAATTCAACATTCGTAAGGTAGGTACCATTATTTTTTGTTTTGAGAACATGAATTTTTGATTTTTTTATTGTAGAAAATGTTAAAAAATTATGTTATAAAATATATCAAAAAATTAACAGTTTATGAAATATTGAGTTTTCCAAAAAAAAAAATTGAATATTTCGTTTAAGTTTAAAAACGAAAAGTATAGGTACAGTAAATACTACTTCAACTTTTCAGAAATTTGTGCATATAAAAATTTATGAAATCAACTCAACCGTTTTGGAGATAATCAAGAAACAAAAAACAATAATTCTTTTCAAAAATCAAAAATTAGCAAATATTAGCTGTTATTTATGACAATTAACTAATTAAAATATTCATTAACTTGTTTTCAAGATATTGAATTTTCAAAAAAAAATTTCAATTGTTCTTTAAATTCCAAAAATTATATTTTCAAAAAATTTTATATGCAAAGTTGTTACCTGGAACACTACGCAGGGCAGATGCTGTTGAAAGGTTGGATGTCGGTAAGCTTAAGTCGCAAGAAACCAACAGCACTTTTGCTGACCACGTTACACTTAATCTATCAGCAAGTCCGCCACCAACATTAAGTGCAGAGGACCAGGGGAAACACTGTCAACAAGCTATCAGAAGTGCCGCCTCTGATGTGCTGGGAATTCCTAGGCGACCACAAGGAAACCTCTGGTTCGGGGAGCGTACGATAACTTGGGCGCCGAAAATGCAGGGGGGCAGCATGAAACCCCCCCCTCCCAACATACCTCACTGCTTATACGCCGCCGTCAGGCTGGGTGTTGGGGAAGTATGATAATTTACAGTGGATTTGTGTAAGAATTAATCCATATTCTATTTTTACTATCAAAACAAGCAAAAAAAATAATTGCATTAAAATAGCAGTTTCGGTTATTTTTAATTTTCTCGAAAACTAGAAGACAAAAAATCATTTTGTTTTAAATTTCTGATTAAGAATTAATATGAGCAACGATTTCTTAGAAAAAAAATAAAATATAAAATCTCGACGTTTTGAAAAATTACACTTTAAACATTTTTTTTTTTTCAAACTTTGAGTTTGAAAGTAGTTTTTTCGAAAACTATGGACACATTTCACTTGATTTAAAAACTGGCTAATAAAACAGAGTATTAGCTTTCCAAAAAGATATGTTATGTTTATTTCGTTTGAATAAAAGACCGTCGTCGTTGAGGTTGTAAATTTGACTCCTCGAGTTTTAAGAGACCTACCTGAAACTTACTTCAAGTTACTTCCAAAATGCATTACTCAGCTTTGACCTACTGAGATGCATTCTGGAAGTTAGGTTTTTAATTGTGTCCCACTGAATCATTGCGTCACATTAAGTGTAACGCGAAACTGCTGTCGACGATGAATACCTATTTCATAAGTTGAGGTATGTTGACAACAGTTGTGACTCAGTGGGTCATGCCTTTCTAAGGTGGGATGTATTTCGAGCACAACGTCCCTCCCCCTTAAGAAGTTTAAGCCAGGTCTCCAGAAACTGGATTTATCGATTTTTATTCTAAATTTAAATAATTTTCGTTTTGACAAATTTAAATAGGTAAAAGAAAATATTGATTTTCTTATTTATGAAAAATATATATAAACGAAAATGTTTGTTTTTCTTATACAATGATATTTTTTGTTATTACATTGAAAAATGTATGTAAACGAAAATGTTTGTTTTTTTTTTTTTTAATTTTAAATTAACTTTCTTACAATGCCTTAATTAATAATAATTTTTGTGACAATTTAATACATTTTTTTTTTCTTTTTACAATTGTTTCTTTTATTTTTTTTTTTTTTGTTAATTAATACATTTTTATTAACCTCCGGCAAATGTCAAACATGGGCAAATGTGACACTGCTGTTGAAACGCTGATTTGGAACAGCAGGTGCCTCCCTTTTTCTTTGACTGGTGGTCTCTCTGAGCTCAAACTCCATTGTCGCCTTGAGTTCTTCGTGTACGATAGGCGAGTTAATAGTGAAAATTGGTGGCGTTACACCAACGTTGGGCATTTCTCTTGGACAAAAACGTTTTATAACCATGACGATTATAATTGCAGCTAATATAATACTGCTGATTGATATCATAGAATATCGATGGATTATTAACTCAGCTGATTGATCATTTGCTTTCCTACTGGCTTCCACAAGATCGGCTTCCTGTTCCAACTCGTTCAGTGCTTTCTTCCCTTCTGAAAGCGTTGATATCATATCGGCGTGGTTCCCAATCCTGAGGGGTGGTAGCTTATGAGGGACATCCATTGGTGCACTTGTGTGCCTTATTCTTAGGGCTTCAATCAAATCAGTGTGATTGAGTTTTAGCTGCTGTAATTCCAAGCCCGTCTCCAATACTTCTTCGAATGGTATGCGAAGTTCCTAGGTGCTCACATCACACGATTTTTGTATCTCAAGGATCCCAAGATTATTGAAAGTTGGTGCGTTGTGTGTACCATCGCAGTTGAAATTTAGTACTAAAGGGTCTCTTAGTGTTAGAAGCCATTGGTTTGACGTAGACATCTTTATGATTGCTCCTTTTCTGGCTGGTATAGCGATATAATTTCAATTTTCCGATGACGTTGTTGCATGTTGAAGTAGTTCCACTACACACTCTGTGATGCCACTGGTATGTATCGGTCTGTTGTGTTTGCAAATTTTAACCGAACTTGTAGAATTGAAACTAACATAAATACATCTTCCAAACTCTTCTTTTTGTAGTAGCCCGTAGCGTAATGGTTAGTGCGTTCGACTGTCACGCTGGAGGTCTGGGATCGCTTCCCAGCCTCGTCCACCTAAAAACTAAAAAAAGTTTTTTTTCAGGGTTACTGCCTCTTGCGAGGAATTGACAAATCCTCCAAGAGTATCACTTGTCACGAATAAGTGCTTCTCGTCTAGCCGTTCGGATTCGGCATAAAATTGTAGGTCCCTTCCATACCTGTCGAAAGGCGCACACAGGAATGGTTGCGAGTTGTTAGTCACTAGGCCCTGGTTCTTCATGAGCCGTTGTGCCACCCGATTTTTTTTTTTTAAACTCTTCTTTTGACATATCAACATACAGCCCCTGGTTTTCAGCAATGAATTCGGTATTCACTTCCAGAAGGAGATCCCATTTGGAATTCAGTCTTGTGGGAATAGGGTAAATTTTCCGGATGTCGAACAGATTTATTTCTGGCAATGGGATTGATACCTTAATGATGATCGAATCCTTCTCATTATATGTAGACAGTGTAGCTGCTTGTTGTAGTACAGATAGATCTTGGAAAACCATCTTAGACTTCGATATACGTTTTATTTTATCTAGTATCTCTGCAAGATTACTAGTGTCAAAGATGAAAGGATGTAGCTTTTGTTGGAAAAGATCATTAACAATCGATTGTTCTGTCATCTGTCGGTTTTGTATTTCAAGAAGTTTGGCAATAATGAATACAATTAACTCGTTTATTCTAGATTTAATTTGAAGAGAAACGATTTCATTATATGTGGCTCCAGTAAACTGATTGAATTCTGCGCTTATGTTGAGGTTACTCGCTATTTGTTCAACCTCCATCATAACCTTTTCCACCGGTTTGTTCAACCTATCAAAGTTTGAGTTCATCACCGTGATCTGTTCCCGAATCAGGTCAAGAGTTTGTTTGTCGTTTCTTCTCATAATTCGCAGCTGCTTGTAAATAGTACCCGAATCCTCGCTGTCCATGGTACTTACTTACTTTTGATGGCGCTCACAGCCCAGGATGGGCTTCGGCCTCAACTAACAAGCCCCTCCAGCCAGCTCTGTCCCTAGCTAGCCGCTTCCAGTTGCGCACACCGAGTGCTTTGATGTCGTCATTCACTTGATTGCGCCACCTGTTACGGGTTCTTCCTCTGCTGCGTACCCCATCGGGGTTGGATTCGAAGACTCGTCGGGCAGGTGCGTTGCTGTCCATACGCTCCACGTGCCCCAGCCATCTAAGCCGCTGTATTTTCAGCTTTTTGACCAGGTCAACGTCGCTGTATAGCCCGTATAGCTCGTCGTTGAATCTTCTCCTCCATACTCCTTCGATACACACCGGACCGAAAATCACACGAAGAATCTTCCTCTCAAAGCACCCTAGCAGATTTTTATCCGAATCTTTCAGTGTCCATGCTTCTGACCCATAAAGCAGGACCGGGATGATTAGGGTTTTGTATAAAGTCTCCTTGGTTCTCTGAGAGAGGGCCTTACTACTTAAATGCCTTCTTAGACCGAAGAAACAGCGGTTGGCAAGAGTAATTCTTCGCTTGATCTCTGCACTGATGTCATTCTGCGATGTAATAGTGGAGCCCAGGTAGACAAAGTCCTTGACAACTTCGAAGTTATATCTGTCCATCGTGATATTTTGCCCGAGTCGACGATGTTGAGATTCCTCTCTCGATGACAGCATATACTTCGTCTTGTCCTCATTAACCGCCAATCCCATTCTAGCCGCCTCCGATTCAATGCTCGCAAATGCCCCTGCCACAGCTCGCTTCGTTCTGCCGACAATGTCTATGTCATCCGCATATGCAAGCAATTGAACGGACTTTTGATAGATTGTACCGCTGGTGTTGACATGTGCGTTGCGTACAATGGCTTCAAGAACGATGTTGAATAGGTTGCATGATAACGCGTCGCCTTGCCTCAATCCTTTCTCAACATCAAAGGAATCGGTGGTGTTCTTACCAATTTTGACGGAGCAGCGAGATTTCTCCATCGTCATCCTGCACAAGCGGACGAGTTTGGCAGGGATGCCGAGACTCGACATGGCTCTGTATAATTCGTCCCTTTTCACGCTATCATACGCGACTTTAAAATCGATAAAAAGGTGGTGTGTATCGATCTGGAATTCCCGGGATTTTTCTAAAATCTGTCGGAGTGTGAACATTTGATCGACGGTTGACTTGCCTGGCCTAAAACCGCACTGATAAGGGCCGATCAGATCGTTGACAAAAGGTTTTAAGCGGTCACACAGGATGGCCGACAAGATTTTATAAGCGACGTTTAGGAGACTAATTCCTCTGTAGTTGGTACATTTCAGAACATCTCCCTTTTTATGGATGGGGCACACTATACCGAGGTTCCATTCATCGGGCATACTTTCCTCCGACCAAATTTTGCAGATGAGCTGGTGTATGCTCCTAGCCAATTCATCTCCCGCTGATTTAAATAGTTCGGCTTGTAAGCCATCCGCACCTGCAGCCTTGTACGACTTAAGTTTGGATATCGCCAGCCGAACTTCGGTTAGGTCGGGTGGACGGAACTCTTGGCCATCATCGTCCAAGTTGAATGGAGCGTTCTGCCTATTAGCGGCATCTTGGCTGTCTTCGCCATTAAGCAGTCTAGAGAAGTGTTCTTTCCAGATCCTAAGCACTGACTGTGTATCTACTACCATATTCCCACTCTCATCTCGGCAGGCTTCCGTTCTAGCCTTGAATCCTTGGGTGGATCGCTTCACCCTCTGATAAAATTTTCGAACATCTCCCCTACCGCTACAACCCTCAATAGACTCTACCGCCCGCTTCTCGTGCTCTCTCTTTTTCCTCCTGAGAAGTCGGCGTTCCTCTTTTCGTTTCAGCCCGTAGAGCTCCCGGGCCACTCTCTCAGCAGCTCTTGTTCGAGTCTGCAGCATTGCCTGGTAGGCCTCGTCCTTAGCTGCATGCGCTAGCCGGCACTCCTCATCGAACCAGGGGTTTCGTTGTATTCGCCTAGTGAAACCCAGCACATCAGAGGCGGCACTTCTAATGGCTTGTTGACAGTGTTCCCACTGGTCCTCTGCACTTGATGCTGGTAGCGGACCTCCTGAGAGATTAAGAGTTACGTGGTCTGCAAAAGTTCTGGCAGTCTCTTGCGATTTAAGCTTCTCGACATCGAATCTTTTCACAGCATCTGCTCTGCGTTGTCGCGTCATGGATATCCGCATACGTAGTCTAGCTACCACCAGGTAGTGATCCGAGTCAATGTTGGCCCCTCGGAACGTTCGGACGTCCAAGATACTGGAAGCATGTCTCGCGTCTATCGCAACGTGGTCGATTTGGTTGACGGTTACTTGATCACGCGACCGCCAAGTCCCCTTGTGTATATTGAGGTGTGGGAAGTAGGTGCTTGAGATGATGACATTTCGCCCCGCCGCAAAGTCTGCCAGCCTGTGTCCGTTGCCGGAAGTTTCGTCGTGTAGGCTGTGTCCTCCGACTATCGAACCAAAGATGCCCTCCTTTCCGAATCTTGCGTTGAAGTCACCAAGAATGATCTTCACGTCGTACTTCGGGCACATATCATACGTTGTCTCCAAGAGATCGTAGAATGCTTCTTTGGTTGAGTCTTCTCTCCTTTCATGGGGGGCGTGAACACAAATCAGCGAAATGTTCTTAAATTTGCCTTTGATGCGGATTGTGACCAGGCGCTCGCTTACACTTCGGAAGCCCAAGACTTCTTGCCTAAGTCTTCCCCTTATCACAAAACCACAACCCAAGAGCCGCTGACCCTGTTCCTTCAAGCACCCGCCGTAGTAGATGTCACACGTTTTCAGTCTCCGTACGCCCTCTCCATCCCATCGCACTTCCTGGATGGCTGTTACGTCAGCCTTTAGCCTGTCCAGGTTCTCCACTAATTGTTCGGCTGCACGTGTTCTGTATAAGGACAGGACGTTCCACGTGCAGATCCGAAATTCATTGTCCTTGTTTCGTTTGCTGGGGTCGTCAACTTTAAAATCATCCATATCCGAGGCTTGTTGTTGTTTCGGAACAACTTTTTTTTACGTGGTAGGGAAGTTACCCCGACGCACAACCCCCGACCCGGAGGACCAGACCCTTCGTATAACTCCAAGGGTGGGGAGCCGGATAAACCGCTCCTTATAGGCCTGAGCTACGAATATGTCGTAGTAGCCCATATAAGGTGTTCACTAAGTAGTTCAACCTAACTGGAACTGTAGACGCCACCGTTGATTCCATCTAGAGAATTCGTCCGCTGCCGCCTCGATGAAAGGAGAAGTGCCTTAGTGGGAACACTCCTCCCCCCCCTCTCTCGTTGGCTGTCCCCAACAGCTTTCCACGGGGATTTAAACCCCGTCTCCAGCTGAGGTACTAGACACCCGATGTTCACCACGTGGAGGTGAGAGTAGGAGTTGGTAGACAGAGGTGGATTTTGAGAAAAACCTGTGGACGCTTGTGTCCTCTTGAATGCACATAACTACCCTTTTGAACATCGCTGTCCATGGTACCGAAAGCCCATTTGGTAAAGTGGCCAATTACGTCTAATGCCCGTTTGCTTCGGCGATGAGCAAAAACGTGTTGCAGATGTATGTTGTTAAGTCGCAAATTATTGGTGAGTACTCGTACCTCGTTTGTCATCAAATCACAGGACTGTCGGAAAGTGTCTGAGCCAAGGGTTGAACACAGTTTAATAACTTCACCGTCACATATGTCCGTAAAATTCAACACTGTAGTAGGATCCATAGGGGTCATCTTTGGGAAGATCGTCCAGGTATTCTTGTAGAATAGTGCGTTCCCAACTCTCTCGAATATCGCGGGGGATGGAGATAGCTCTTGAAATATTAAAAGGTGGCTGTGGTGGCAGAGAACTTATTCCCTCGATGAAAATGACATTTGCCACGAGACAAACAATTATTGATAAAAATATTTTTTCTAACATAATCATTTTTTTTTTTTTTTTTTATGTAGATATCTCTTGGAATTAATATAATATAATATTGTATATATATTGACTTTGATTTAGTTTAATTAATAGGGTACTATAATATAATACAACTAGTAGTATTTAAAATTGAAATTATACTATTTAATGTCAAAAATTTAATAAGACATCTGGGTAATCTGAAATAAGAGAAAATGTTGATTACTTTGCTTAAAACATTTATTTAATTTTGTAAGTAAAACCATAGAAAACAAAATTGCAGGAGGGGGTTCTCTGTGTCCCTGTTGGCAATGTTGTTTTCAATTTTACTCGATCTAAAACGTACTTTTTTAAAACATACTTTTAAAGGTGTACGAAAAAAAAACTAGTGCGAATGGTCGTCATAGGAAAAATGGTTTGAGTTGATTGTTATGTACTCTTTTAATCCTGTTGCCCATTTTGATTCTCGTGTTGACATTATTACTTGGTGATACGACATCAAAAGGACCTAACCATATAGCAGAAAAATTGTTTTTCCTTGCGGGGTTCTTTAACAGAACCTTTTGTCCGTCCCTAAAAGTAATGTCTTTTGCTCCCTTGTCATAGCAATCTTTTGATTTCATCTTAGCTGTCTTAAGATTCTCATTAGCTAACTTGTGGGCCACTCCAAGCTGATTTTTAAGCTGTACATTATAGTCATCTGCGTTGTACAATGGAGTGGGCTTTCTACTCAAGTAAGTTGGCATTTCGAACTTAAAACCAAAAAGAGCATTCAGAGGAGTCAATCGTGTTGAGGTGTGGACTGAGTTGTTATGGACATGCATGGCTTGTCTTAACCACTGGTCCCAGTTTCTTTCGTCATTTGCCACAAATGATCCAAATATTCGGCTAGGGGCCGATGACTTCTCTCCAATGAACCATTTGCTTGAGGGTGATATGCTGTGGTGTGGAGTTTCTTCACGCCTAGTAACTTGCATGTTTGCGAAAAAATGTTAGACGTGAAGTTAGCACCATTGTCCGTGACTAGTACTTTTGGAATTCGATACCTTGTCACGATTTTTTCGTAAAACACTCGAGCCACAGTCGAAGCTTTCATATCAGGGAGAGCTGCGCAATCCATGAGTTTGGTCAAATAGTCCTGGAAAGTTAAAATATATCTGTTTCCCGAGTGTGAAACAGGAAGACCACACACAATATCCATATACATATACCTTATCAAAAGGTAAACTTGTAGTGTCAGTTATCACCATAGGCATTTTGTTGGCAGGAGAACACTTATTTTTTTGGCACTGTGGACATTTTTTGACGAAGTCCTTAACATCTTTTGCCATGCCCTTCCACTTGTACTCTTGCTTTATGCGTGCCAATGTTTTTTTTCTACCCTGGTGCCCACCGAGTGCCGAATTATGAAAATCTTTTAAGATTGTTTCAATGTCTTCTCGATCTGTTAGGAACTCGATAGATTGAGATTGAGTGGTAGTCACTGGTATGTCATTTGAAGTTTGAAGTTACGTCAGAAGTGTCGGGGACGTTTTTTCGTGCTTGTGCTCGTGTGACTGCCAGGCATTGATCTCCTACACTTTCTTGGGGTATACGGCTCAGCGCGTCGGCGTTTGTGTTCACCTTCCCGGGTTTATATTCGATTTTATAATCGTACTCCGAAAGCTTATGGTGGAATCTTATCAAACGAGCAGTAGGGTATTTCACATGGAATACCCCTTTGGGTGGCTGATACCCCTTTGAGTGGCTGATGGTCGGTATATACCGTGAAAGAGCGACCTAACAGATACGTACGAAAATTGTTTGTAGCCCATACAATAGCCAGAAGTTCCTTTTCTATCGTTGAGTAGTTCTTTTCCGAGGAGTTCAATGACCGACTTGCATAAGCTTTAGGCTTATCTTTACCAACTTCGCCCTGTGACAGCACGGCACCCAAAGCCTCGTTACTTGCATCGGTTGTTAAGATGAATGGCTTTTCAAAGTCTGGATAGATCAGAACTGGGGGTGACGTAATGGCTTGTTTCAACTGCTCGAAAGAGTTTTGGTGCCCCTTAGTCCATTTGAATTCCTCATCTTTTCTTAACAAACAATTAATTGGCGCGACTAAATTGGCAAAGTTCGCTATAAACTGCACAAAAAATTGCATTTTTCGGTGTTGAAGAGATAAGAGATTATAACCTCAAACTTATAATCTCTTAATTTTGAAAATATGCGGACCAACTTATCACAATGTGAATTTAAATTTGTGCTATAAATAACAATGTCATCCAAATAGACAAAACAGTCTATTCCTTGGAGACCTGCTAATATATAGTTCATTATTCTTTGGAAGGTCGCTGGGGCACCTGTTAAACCAAAAGGCATTCTATTGAATTCATAATGTCCCAACCCTGTGCTAAAAGCAGTTTTTTCTCAGTCCTGCTTATCGATCAGCACTTGGTGGTAACCACTGGCGAGATCAAGAGTTGAGAAGTAGCGGCAGTTTCCTAGCTGGTCAAGAATATCTTCTATTCTTGGCAGAGGAAATCCGTCCTTAATCGTAGCCTCGTTTAGCTTTCTAAAATCTACCACGACTCGCCATCTCTTTTGGCCATCGGAACCTGGTTTCTTTGGGACGACCAAAAGAGGAGAATTCCATGGTGACTTGCTCGGGGAGATCACTTTATCGTGTAGCATTTGCTTGACCTGATTATGTATCTCATCCCTGGCTATTTGAGGTAGACGATACTGCTTCTGGTTTATAGGCCCCTGATCTGATTTAATTGGGATTTTGTGTGGCAAAATATCCGTATGCGTTAGCGGATCACCTTCCAGAATAAAAATATCGTTAAATTGAATGATAATATTTTCGATTGAACATTTTTCTTCCTTGTTTAAATCGGTACCTGTTTTAAGTTTTGAAAGAAGTTTTGAGATCCGTTCATTAGGTTCTTGCTTCGTTATATTGAGTACTGTGCTCTTTAACTTATCGTTACATTTGACACGGAACTTGTTGAAGTTTTGGAACTTAGGTGCGAAGTCCTTGGGTAAAGTAAAAGGTTTGTCAGTAGAATTGATTATGGATATAAATCGATGCCCCTCCTTTACCCTCGATATTGTGTTAGCCAGATAAATTCCTGGTTTTACTTCTTCACTTTGAACAAGAACGTCACGTGATCCAGTATTTACTTTCAGCTTCACAATATTCTGAGTTCGGGGTTCTATTTCTTTGGATTTGGATTGCTTGCTCCAATTTATATTTTATATTTTTGTTTGGCTTAGATGGGTATTTCAATGAGCACTCTGGAATCAACTTCTTGTTTTTGTCCAAAAATTTTATTGTTTTGGCTACGGAGTCAATTATCGTACGGTTCCAGAGTATGTCTCTGCCTATAATACCATCTGCGGGTATGTCAGTTAGGCCATCTACTATATGCCATCTTAAATAATAATTATTTCCTAAACATTTATTGGATTGAATTGTCCCTAATGTGGTGCTATTCCCACCAAATGCTCCACCCAAATTTCTTATCTTCTTTGAGGATATCTTCGTGTTCTTTTTCAGAACACTCCGCTTCAGAAGGCTAGTGTCTGCACCTGTGTCAACTAATACAGTTATTTTACCTTCTTTTGCCTCTGGCATAGCTAAGTCAATAAAAACATCATTCTTACTCAGTTTTTTTAACAAGTAGAGTCTATTCCTCTTTATATCGAAAAATTTATTTTTTTGTTTAATGAACTTCTTGCAGGTTGCTGAAGAAAATTGATAAACAAAATAGTATCCTATGATGAATAAATTTATAAGATACAGGGCTAGGCTCATAAACTTGTACTGTAAAGTTTTACTAGGAGTTTTTGGTAGACCACTTTTTTTCGAACTGGTTGAATTTTGTTTTCAATTCTATTTTTTGAAGTAAGAAGTTTATCGGGAAACCGCTCGCTTTTTTTTTTTTCTAGAATTTTTATTTTGGGAATTTTTATCTTTTGATTTTGGGGAAATGGATGGATGTGGTTCACTTTTGGCATTTGTATAATTTGAACTAGGATGTGGGGAAATAGGTTTATTAATGGATGGACTGACAGCAGTTTGTATTGCTTTAGGAACTTTTAGGGCGCAGCTCAGTTGTTCTGGCTGGCCCCCTTTCCGTTTCACTCCCCTTTCTTTGCTAGGTAGTTCCTCTTACTGTAGCAATCATCTTCGGAGTGGCCTACCCTTGAACACCAATCACATTTAGGCCTAGATGTTCGTGGTTTTGACGCTGTGAGAAAAACTTGAGCTTAAGGACATGTTCCCTGGGCATGGCCATATGCTTGGCAGGATTCACAGTATGGAGTGTTCTTCCTTATTCTACAATCTGCATATGTGTGGTTTGATTTGTTGCAAAAACCACACTTTATTATCTCTGACGATGTCACTTTAACAGGATAATTACCTGCCTGCTGAACTTGGGTTACGGCTGCAGAGGCATTCCAAAAAGGGTTAGTTTGGGGAAGTTGCTGATGTTGCTGTGGTTGTGGTGCGCTATAACTCATTTGGTTAATCGCAAATGATTGGCTAGGAGATTGGGTACTATAAAACATAGACGGGTTATTGAAGTATTGGGGGTAAAGAAGATGAGATGTTTTAAGTGCCGTGTCTGCCAGTATCTGCAAATCATTCCCACTGACAGTTAGCATAAATTGACGCAAAGCTGAATCCAGGAGCCCCATCTTGAAACTGGTGACAACCGAGTTCTTCAGTTCCCGTTTGAGAGCTACAGAATCAGAATTCTGATAGCTTGCGCCAATAATGTCGTTTGCCTTTGTCTGGAGACCTGTCAGACGTCTAGCAAAAGCATGAATATCTTCTGTCGTTCGACTGTCGTATTTCGTTAGTCACACTATCTAACGTTCTTGCAGTAAGATATGTGCCTTTAATAAGAGTTTCAAATTCTTTTAAGGAACTAGGTTTGTTTGCCCTTATTAGCTCAAAAGCATCTCCTACCAATCTTGTCGATAATATTGACAAGTAAATTTGTTCGTTTGGGGTTTCAATAAATTTCAGTCCTACAGAGCACGCGTTCAGAAATTCGTAAACTTGTCCCGACAAGTTGGGAGTTCTTGCTCCAGAGAACTGTGGGACGAGTTGGGCGACAATCTTGGCAATTTTGTCGTGAGACATGATTGTCTTGGAGTTGTCTTCAACCATATCTAAAACCTTCGGGAATTGCAACGAACCAATTTTTTTATTTTGGTTAGTTACTTTTTTTTCCAAACCCTCTATCTTGGCTATATATTTTACTTCCAAACCGCACAACTTTCCTAGCTTGATCTCCTTTTCCTCCTCAGTTTTTAATGAAGCTTTAAGCTCACTGTTTGCTTTCTTGAGGTAAGACCGAAGAATTTCGATTTCGAAGTTTATTCTCGAAATTTCTTGTTCGGCCTGCTCGTTTACGTTTTCAGCTTCAAGCTGACTACGGTCAAAACTGAATCTCATCTTTTCAATATTATTCAGCTCAGCTCTTAGCTCCTGGATTTCTCTTTCCTTTTTATCCTGGAGCCTTTGCACTGCCTCTGAATACTCAGTTAGTATTGAGTCCGTAGTCTCAAGCCTCGTAAATTTACCCCACTGCAAACTTAACTGGGAGTAAATAAGGGAGTACACTTCCCTGGTTGTGATAGTTTTAAGTTCACGCAACAGGTGGTGGTTGAAATTTTGTATTTCTTCACCCTGGTCTTTAATTTGTTTTTTTCAATTGTTGTTCAATTGAAGATTAGACCTTTCGCCTGGTGCCATAAAACTATCACGCTATTTAGGATTTATTTTTTTTTTTTTTTTTTTTGTTGCTGTTGTGGTTAACAATGAACTAAAAAAATACGACAACAAAAATTTGGAGCCAAAGACTTAACCTACCCCAACAGACGAAACCAAGTCAAACAATTAAAATAATAAAAGGGAAACAGGTAGGTTTAACAAAAATTACACAATAAAAACGTTTTTCCGCCCCCTTTAGATAAGTCTTATATAATAGATGATGTAGTATCAAAAGGCATACCCATGACTTTGTCATGTACCCCAGGTCAGTTCATGTTACTACTTCTACCTCACACCAGTGCATTTAATACAACAAGAAGTATGCCAAACTAATAATGCTCAAAATCTTAGAGTCAATATAGAACTGTAACTTTATTAAACAAAATTCTGACACACCCTCTCCCATGGGCCACTGAGGGCACCAATTTACCATCCCAAAGGAAGACCAAATGAGAAGGATTTTTAAATAGTGAGACTTCGTTTTTCATTGCCATTTTCCTTCTATTGATCATGAAAAACCAATTAGTACATAAAACTTCAGTATTTTATTTTCCACTAGTTTGAAAAAAAGTGATCAAAATGTGCAACCTTTAAACATAATCCAATCGTCATGAAATTTGGTATATATTTCTTTTACATCGCTTAGACTCAGGGCGTGAGCGATTTCATATGGAAATCACATCTTTGGAAAAATGAAACACCCTAATACATATGTATGTAAATATGAACTTATCGGAAAAAAAATTGAAATCAAGTTTATACTTACCTCTTTCTTTTGATGGATCGTATTTCCAGTTGTTTATATTTTTTTTTTTTTAATATAAAAAGTCTTCTGTTCACTGCACAAAATCGCGTTTTCTGTTATTGAATCGTACAATGTATCTACATATATGTATGTATCTATATCTTAGCACTTGTACTTTTTATATATTTTTATTAAAAGATGTTTTTAATATCTACACCCGCGTTTTCTTTATTAGAAATTTTTTTTATTTTTATTATCGGTTCGCGAACCGGCTGCGCCAATGTTATGTTTATTTCGTTTGAATAAAAGACCTTCGTCGTTGAGGTTGTAAATTTGACTCCTCGAGTTTTAAGAGACCTACCTGAAACTTACTTCAAGTTACTTCCAAAATGCATTACTCAGCTTTGACCTACTGAGATGCATTCTGGAAGTTAGGTTTTTAATTGTGTCCCACTGAATCATTGCGTCACATTAAGTGTAACGCGAAACTGCTGTCGACGATGAATACCTATTTCATAAGTTGAGGTATGTTGACAACAGTTGTGACTCAGTTGGTCATGCCTTTCTAAGGTGGGATGTATTTCGAGCACAACAGATATAATACTTAATTTGTAGGTGTTACCGTAATTTTGTAATGATTTTTTTCCATTTTTAGTACTTTTTTCATTAAATTGCCCATCCCCCCAAACGGGGTGAGATAAACCCCCACCATCCATAGTAAACAAGTTTGTATTTGATCCTTTTACAAAGATCCGTTATTAATTGTCGGCGCCCAAGTTATCGTACTCGTGCCTCTGGTTCGATGATGAGAGCCGGCAGGCGCATGCAGTACGACGTCTACCAGGTAATGCTGCAGACTCGACCAAGAGCTGTAGAGAGAGTAGATCCATTAAAAAGCCGATGCTCTGAAATGCTTCAATAAAATCTTTAAGGCTATGATGTGTGATCGCTTAAAACCTTTTGTAAACGATCTGATCATACCAACCTACTTTTAAATGGACACATTAATTTTAAGCGCTTTAAGGCTCTCCCAAACCAAAGCGAAAGCGGCGCAGAACATCCGCCGACGGCAGTTTTTGTTGTTATTAAGAATTAAATGAAAATCCTAATGTGGGTTTTAGGTCTAAGGCCCACATTGTTTACTTGTCATTTTTGTTATCATTGTGAATGATTCGCCCTACAGAGGGAATGCTCCGCGTTGGTTTTGGGAGAGCCTTAAACTGATTTTTATAATTTACATATTTTTGGCTGCCCTTTTTATGAACATACTGCAAGAGTGAGTTTAAACGACACAATTATTCTGCACTTTATTTTTTATTTACCACTTCATGTGCGCAGGTAACTGACAAATATTCAACCAATCGTACCGCAGCTGGCTATTTTTATAATATTACGCATGTAGATATTTAATATTTATTGAACGCGCATTATGTAGGCCTACCTACCTATAAACATTATACATGCAAATATTCATGTCTTATGAAATAACTTTTTTAATTTATACCTATATGCAGGTGAATTGGATCATCGATTCACACGTCCCCCTCCCAGCACTATTATACTGCTTGATCAGCTAAGCTCATTTTAAACTAAGTTGAAGATCATTTAATGACAAGAGCAATCATTTTTACAACATTAATAATAACTTTAAAATCGTAAAGCTGTTTATAATGACTATGAACTACCTAAAATAGCTACACAAAAACTTATTTCCTCTTACACATCTATACTTACGGATCCGTAAATAATCTTCGCAAACAACATCGTCACACAATCCATATTCGCAAGCAACATCTTCACAAAACAACATCCCCGCAACAACACATCTTCGCAGCGATACATCTTCGCAAAGCAGCATCCCCCAAGGACACATCTTTGAAATGACAAATCTTCGCAAAGTAACATTCCCGCAACGACACATCCTCGCAACGAAATATCTTCACAAAGCAACATCCGCGCAAGGAAACATCTTCGCAAAGCAACATCCCCGCAACGAAACATCGTCGCAAACAAAATCTTCAATTGTTGAGTTGGCAACAATCAGGTGCAAAGATGTTGGCCCCGTACTTGCATAAATACCACCCCTATTGCGACCCCATCTTTCCATAATGATCTGTTATAGATTCCTCATGGATATACAATTTACCATCACATAAAATCACCCCCCATTTTTATTTTGGCTATTCCGCTCGCGTTATACTTAATCACCTAACCCATTGCTATACAACACCATTTGTCCTGGTTGTTGCTTACTCAAACGCCGCCGATCGAAGAAATACCATCGTCAGTGGCTTGTGTAGATTAGTGACATTGAAGATTTTGTTTGCCAGGATGTGTCGTTGCTTGGATTTTGTTTTGCGAAGATGTGTCATTTCGAAGATGTGTCCTTGCGGGGATGTTCATTTGCGAAGAAGTGTCGTTGCGAGGATGTTTTGTTGCAGGATGTTGTTTTATGAAGATGTTGCTTGGGAAGATTAGTCGGGTTCCCCAATTTATGTTGATTTAAGATAGCTGTCTCTATCAATTCTATAGACAAAGATAGAGAGGTCAATAGTCAAAACGACACTCAAAAATTTGATAATCAACCATCAGCTAATCCGATTCCACCACTGCACATAGTCCCAAACGAAGATCTACTGCGCTGCATAGCAAAACAAAGCTACTCCTCTTTTAAGAAACACAAAAACCCTCCAAAATATTATTTAAACCAAAGTGTTAACAGACTTCAAAGAAGATTGTTGGTCACCTTCAGTATGAATTTTCCAAACGGAATTTGACTGTTCGTTTGTTTTCTTTTTATTTTGTTATTGCTCACTTAGACGGTGTTCACATTCGACTGATTCCTCCAACTTTTTGGACTTCGCAAAAGAAAACGTTTTTTTTAATTATTGGATTTTTGTTGACGTTTTCTTTTGTAAAGTAAAAAAAGTAGGAGGAATCAGTCGAATGTGAACACCGTCTTGTAATTTATTGTGGAGTTCGTTTTTGAAGTTATTGTTAACTCCCCAGAACAACAGATTCTCCTGTTTTTGAAAGTAAAATGTATCTTAAATGGATTTTTTTAAATTATATTTAATGAATTTTTGAAAGATTTACTGCAGTATATTGCAATCTTCTGCGTTTTTTTCCTATATATACTGCGCTCAATCATTCTTCTATAGGGTGGCAGCGCTGCTCATAATCCCACAATTTCAACTGAAAGACTAAACACTGAAACAGAGCAAAGCAAAAAAACACCCAAGCGGAGCCAAAGCAAACAAAATCGGCGGCCAGCGTCGCGACGGACGAATTTATACTGTATAGAAACACAAACACAATACAAAAACAAGACAGCCAGAGCCAGCAATCAATAGACAGCAGCCAGCAGCGCGCAGCCCCTTTTAATTCTATGTACCTTTTTTTGGGGTTTGGGTGAGTAAACATATATTTTGTAGTATATAAGAGAAACATTTGTTTGGATAATTTTCATTAATGTTGAATCAGTGCCGTCAAATATGCATCTAAAAATGACTTAGTACGTTAATGTAATTATGGGGCTCTTTCAGATATTTTGGTACAGGTATAGGAACCTAGTTAGGGTAGTTTTTAAAGTTAAATTTATTTCGGATTGATTAGAGTCAAATTTCAAGTTTGAATTTGGCAGACGAAGAAAAGAAGGCATCATTAATTGGCTAGTAAAAGTAAATTTTAAAAGTATTTTCGTTAATTGGTCTTAATTTATTAAACTTTGTTTTTCCTTATAAATATTTGCATAGAACATTATATTTAATTTAAAAAAAAAATCGGGTTGAATCTTTTTTTAAAACCGATTATTTAAAAACTATTCACTAACAAAACATTATTTAATATTTTTTATTTAAAATCAATTTGTTAAAAAATAACATTCGTTTTATTTTCTCGACGCATAATTTGGTGTTAATCTTCTTAATCTAATGGAACCTTATTTTATTTAATTATTCTTAAAACAAATTAAAAATCAGTAATACATAGGAAGTAAGTAAAATCATTTTATAAAATTAAGCTGACATTGCGAACTCATGCGATTAGTCATCATCATCATCTTCATCTAGATATTTATTCATGTCTTTTAAAATATCCTGTTTTAATAACCGTAGTTTTCTATCAGACAACTTCCTTAGATCGAATAGAATGCTCTGAAAAAACATCAATGTTGAGGCTTCACGTGCCTTGGAATTATCGATTTGATTATCTTCTCTGGCCGTGGTCGTTAAATTCACTTCATCTTCATTTGAGGACATCATTTTGAATCTCTTTGAATCTGGAACTTTTGGCGGATCTTCGTGGAATTTCGATACATCAAATTTTGGCAGCTCTTCGTTTAATTTTAAAACTGTAACTTTTGGCGTTTCTTCGTGAAACAACTTAAAAACTGGATATTTTTGCGGATCTTCGTGCAACTTAAAAATTGAATATTGTGGCAGACCTTCTTCGATTCCATTTTGTTTAGGTGTTAGGATATTCTGATCTGTAGTACTAATTTGGTCGACTTGGTAGTTGTTTTTCGATGAAATGTTAGCTTGAGGATCTACAGCTGCAGTTTCACTTACCATCACACAGTCATTAGAGTTGTCGTCGTGTTCCCCATGAGTTGAAGGAGTAGTTTCATTAGATTTGATACTAAAATAATCATTACCATTTCCATTCTTAGATTCAAAATTTGAAAATATCGTTGAGTTATCATCAACACTCGAGTTAATATCTTGATTTTTTTGTTTACGGTTAAGTTCACGATCGTGTTGCGAAAACTGCATAAACTCAGTGAGAAATTCCATTTTATCCGCAAGATACCAGGGTTTTTTCATTTTCCGGTTGTTTTTTAAATTTTTAAGATGTCTTGAAAATGATGTAAGTAAGCACGACCATACTGTTCTACACATAACAACTGCAAACAATGTTAATAAAGATAAATTAGAAATTGTTTTTGTAAAATATTTATAAAATTTTAAAATGCATATATTCCTTATTATTTGTCTAAAGAAACAAAATAAAGAAATATTTTTGCTAATCATCTCTTCACTGAAGAAGAGCATATAACATTAATAAACTAAATGAAAGTTAAGAAATTATACAATTACTGCAAAGTTGCACTGCCGTGTGCAATTGGGTCGAGACATTAAAAAAGTATACAAATAAATTATTAAAACGCAACCGTTACACTTACCATGCCATCTTATAACATTTTTTAAATATACCTAATCCCATATCAAATAATTACAAAAAAAATTATCAAAAAATGGCTAAGGCATCCTTATATTCTTAACAAATAAATTGGACACACACCAGCCTGCTTTAATCCTTCATTTAACATTCAAGTATTAACAATAAGTTTTTCTTACATGTCTTATTTTGAGCAATATCTAACCATCGTCTTCTTCTTTCGACATTAACTAAAATCTAACAACTAACACTATCACCTATAAAAAATAAATAGTCAGACAGACTTGTGGTAGTAAGTGCGACCACTTAAAAAAAAAACTTACACCCTTATTATGGTTGTCAATTATCAATACGATCTTTGATGTTTATTAATAAAATTGATGGATCGGCATTATCGTTGTCAAAAATGAAAAATGTTGATAATTTGTGAATGGTTTTCAGATTTAAGATATATTGTGAATGGGTCCATTGCTAATTTCGGTATTATAGATGTCAAAATTATTGTTGGATATCAAATTTTCAGGCAATTGGAAATTCGTGTTTGGTAAAATTATTTTTCGGATGTCATAAGCTAAAAATTTAATTATTAAGATCGTAATGTCTACAACAGAACTTTTTTTCGGCGAAAATGAAATTGAAGAAGAAAATAGTTTGCAGCAAGCAAAGATTAGAAGAAAATTACGCGATGCTTCGAATCCGCTGGATTTGGCAGAACATATGTATGTAGATAAAAGACACATTTAAATTACATTACAAAAATTAATTTGGCTCAATTTTAGTTTCATCAAAAACTTTAGACTTTCGAAAGAAGCCTTCCATATTGTATTTTTAGATATCAACGACAAGTTAAAACCAACAAAAAAACAGCAATCCATCCCGAACATACTTAAATTTGCAGCTGTCTTAAGATTCCTTGCGCAAGGAAGCTACCAGTTGAGTGTTGGGAACGATTTCAACATTGGTATGGCACAACCAACTGTGTCGGTTGTTTTGAAAGAAGTTTTAAATGTTTTGGAAACGAATATTTGTCCCAAATGGATAAAATTTAACTATTCACAAGAAGAAGAACGCAACGCGAAGATATACTTTTTTGAAAAGAGCAGTATTCCAAATGTTATTGGTGCTATAGACGGGACTCATATCAAAATTATTGGTCCGAATAAAGATCTTAGACATGTATACTACAACAGAAAGGGATTCTATAGCATCAATACTATGCTTGTAAGTTTTTCTTCATTTCTATAGATATACTACTAACTTCTAGTTTTGTTTGAAGATGTGTGACCATCTAATGTGTATTAGGTATATTAATGCGAAAAATCCAGGATCGTCGCACGATGCCAATATATGGAATATGTCCTCTTTGAAAGCTAAATTAGAGGAGGACTACCGCAGTGGCCGTACTGACTTTCGGATTCTTGGTAAAAAATTTGGTATGATTCGTGTTAATTTGTATGAACATGTATTCTAACACGTTATAGGAGACGGAGGGTATCCTCTTTCACCGTATTTAATGACACCATACCGCAATGCCGAAGAAAGTTCAGTGCAAGCTAATTTTAACAGGAAGCATGCACAGGGTCGCAATATCATTGAGCGAACGATTGGCTTGTTAAAAAGCAGATTTAGATGCACCCTTCAAGCACGAGAACTGCACTACACTTCCAAAAAGGCTACGCAAATCATAAATGTATGTGCAGCTCTTCACAATATTTGTATCAAATATAGAGTGGAAACTCCTGAATTGGTAGCAGAAGAACCCGATAGTACTGTTGAAACCGTTGACGTTGCTATAGATTCTGCAGACACAACATTCAATGAGGGCAACCGAATAAGGGATTCGATTTTAAGATTCATGTAAAAAGTAAATTAAAAGTGGCTGGTTGCGACCCAATCTGGAAACTACATACACAACTATACTGCGCCCTGGAAAGCCAGAGAACCGATGTAATTTTGTGTCAACTCATTGTATGTAAACTTAAATCAGCCCGGAATCAAACTCTGTATTCTCTGGAGTTATTTAAGACGAACAATATTTTCCAACAACTACAATAACTTCTAATTGGAAGTCAATAAAAAATATTTTTAGCATATTCTTGTGAAGTTTGAAGTTTGTTTTAAATTTAGGGGAGGCTTCAACATCCTACTTCATGCTTATACATATAAAAAATAAATTAAGAAACTAAACAAAACAATTCATCAAAAAAAAAAAAAAAATAACAAAAAACTAACAACATAAACAAAACAATTCATCAATAGGTATCTACATACATATATGTATGTATGTACATTATGTAGGTCAGGTACCTTCTTAATAGCTACATTATATGTAATGAAAAACAAATAAAATGAAAATTAAAAATTATTTTGCACCTCCTGTTTTTTTTTTTTTATTTCAAGTATTTGTAACTTTAGCTTCAATTTTGTTTTCCTGTCATTTTCTTTGTTTTTTATGTATTCTTAGCATTATTTAATTGGACTTGTTGAATTATTGATTCAATATAGCTTTTAATTTGTATTATAAAAAACACTCATATCTTAACAATGCCAGGCCACGGGTAACAAAATTTCCAACAATTCTTGATTAGAAATTCTAATTGGGTTGGATATAGTTCACATTCGATTTTCGCTGTAAAATTGATGTAAGCTGGACTGAACTTAATAAAAATTGCGTCTTGACAAGGCCCTCTCTGTCAACTGAAGAGTCCAAGTGAGAACGCCGGGACGAAACGCCAATTTTTATGGACTAAAGGCCGTTAAAAGCTATATTGAATCAATAATTCAACAAGTCCAATTAAATAATGCTAAGTCTTCTACTTGGCTGATGTATTTCAGTAGTATATAGAATTTGTATTATAAAAAACACTCATATGTTAACAATGCCAGGCCACGGGTAACAAAATTTCCAACAATTCTTGATTAGAAATTCTAATTGGGTTGGATATAGTTCACATTCGATTTTCGCTGTATAATTGATGTAAGCTGGACTGAACTTAATAAAAATTGCGTCTTGACAAGGCCCTCACTGTCAACTGAAGAGTCCAAGTGAGAACGCCGGGACGAAACGCCAATTTTTATGGACTAAAGGCCGTTAAAAGCTATATTGAATCAATAATTCAACAAGTCCAATTAAATAATGCTAAGTCTTCTACTTGGCTGATGTATTTCAGTAGTATATAGAATTTGTATTATAAAAAACACTCATATGTTAACAATGCCAGGCCACGGGTAACAAAATTTCCAACAATTCTTGATTAGAAATTCTAATTGGGTTGGATATAGTTCACATTCGATTTTCGCTGTAAAATTGATGTAAGCTGGACTGAACTTAATAAAAATTGCGTCTTGACAAGGCCCTCACTGTCAACTGAAGAGTCCAAGTGAGAACGCCGGGACGAAACGCCAATTTTTATGGACTAAAGGCCGTTAAAAGCTATATTGAATCAATAATTCAACAAGTCCAATTAAATAATGCTAAGTCTTCTACTTGGCTGATGTATTTCAGTAGTATATAGAATTTGTATTATAAAAAACACTCATATGTTAACAATGCCAGGCCACGGGTAACAAAATTTCCAACAATTCTTGATTAGAAATTCTAATTGGGTTGGATATAGTTCACATTCGATTTTCGCTGTAAAATTGATGTAAGCTGGACTGAACTTAATAAAAATTGCGTCTTGACAAGGCCCTCACTGTCAACTGAAGAGTCCAAGTGAGAACGCCGGGACGAAACGCCAATTTTTATGGACTAAAGGCCGTTAAAAGCTATATTGAATCAATAATTCAACAAGTCCAATTAAATAATGCTAAGTCTTCTACTTGGCTGATGTATTTCAGTAGTATATAGAATTTGTATTATAAAAAACACTCATATGTTAACAATGCCAGGCCACGGGTAACAAAATTTCCAACAATTCTTGATTAGAAATTCTAATTGGGTTGGATATAGTTCACATTCGATTTTCGCTGTAAAATTGATGTAAGCTGGACTGAACTTAATAAAAATTGCGTCTTGACAAGGCCCTCACTGTCAACTGAAGAGTCCAAGTGAGAACGCCGGGACGAAACGCCAATTTTTATGGACTAAAGGCCGTTAAAAGCTATATTGAATCAATAATTCAACAAGTCCAATTAAATAATGCTAAGTCTTCTACTTGGCTGATGTATTTCAGTAGTATATAGAATTTGTATTATAAAAAACACTCATATGTTAACAATGCCAGGCCACGGGTAACAAAATTTCCAACAATTCTTGATTAGAAATTCTAATTGGGTTGGATATAGTTCACATTCGATTTTCGCTGTAAAATTGATGTAAGCTGGACTGAACTTAATAAAAATTGCGTCTTGACAAGGCCCTCACTGTCAACTGAAGAGTCCAAGTGAGAACGCCGGGACGAAACGCCAATTTTTATGGACTAAAGGCCGTTAAAAGCTATATTGAATCAATAATTCAACAAGTCCAATTAAATAATGCTAAGTCTTCTACTTGGCTGATGTATTTCAGTAGTATATAGAATTTGTATTATAAAAAACACTCATATGTTAACAATGCCAGGCCACGGGTAACAAAATTTCCAACAATTCTTGATTAGAAATTCTAATTGGGTTGGATATAGTTCACATTCGATTTTCGCTGTAAAATTGATGTAAGCTGGACTGAACTTAATAAAAATTGCGTCTTGACAAGGCCCTCACTGTCAACTGAAGAGTCCAAGTGAGAACGCCGGGACGAAACGCCAATTTTTATGGACTAAAGGCCGTTAAAAGCTATATTGAATCAATAATTCAACAAGTCCAATTAAATAATGCTAAGTCTTCTACTTGGCTGATGTATTTCAGTAGTATATAGAATTTGTATTATAAAAAACACTCATATGTTAACAATGCCAGGCCACGGGTAACAAAATTTCCAACAATTCTTGATTAGAAATTCTAATTGGGTTGGATATAGTTCACATTCGATTTTCGCTGTAAAATTGATGTAAGCTGGACTGAACTTAATAAAAATTGCGTCTTGACAAGGCCCTCACTGTCAACTGAAGAGTCCAAGTGAGAACGCCGGGACGAAACGCCAATTTGTATGGACTAAAGGCCGTTAAAAGCTATATTGAATCTTAATTTTTTTACTTTGAATTTAGATTCAAGTTTAAAAGAACAATTTTCGTGACGTTTGCTTGCATTGCATTAAACTAAGGGCAGAAGATTTTGGTTGGGTGTTGAAAAATGAAAGGTTAGCACCCCTTTGGTTTCAAGAAGAAGCAACACCGATCAATGTTAATGCTATATGTAGTTCTCAATGAGTCCGACGATGAACTTGACTCTCTCTGTGAATTCTGTGAATGTTTCGTAACAATGTTAGGAAGCAGATTGTTCAAAATCAAATTGAAGCGAAAAAGCAAAAACAGAAATACTACTATGATAGAAACGTGAAATCCCTTAATGTCTTAAATATCGGTGATCATATTATTTAAAAAAAATGAAAAAGAGTGGAATTATGGCACTGTAGCTGGCATCGTAAATAACAGAACATTATATTGTAGAAGACTGTTTTGCTAATCGTTATAGAAGAAATCGTAGGTTTATTGCTAAGACATTATAATAAAAAGTTTGATACGAGTCAAATGTTACTTGAATACCATATTAAAAGTTCTACACTAGAAAATCTTAAAGATATTAATGTTGTGCCACCAGTTAATGGTATACAAAATTAAAAAAATCTTAATAAAGACACCAATTCTATTGTGAATGTGGATTACCCTGAACCAACGGCTGGGCCACCATTCGGTTATTTAAGTTCAGAAGCACTTGTAGATAATACACATATGCCAGTTTCTATGAAAAATTAAAATTACAGTACACGCAGTGGTCGTATTGTTCATCCACCCACTAGTTTTGGTTATGAGTAGTTAAAAAAAAAGTTATAAATATATAAATGTAATATTATTTTTTTTTATGTTTGTTTTAATTTATAAAAAAAGCGAATAATAAATGTAAAAATAATTGAATGCTGGTAACTCCATCAATATGTTATAGGTGTAAATGACATTTGTAAGTTTTGGTTAATTTTACTTTAGTTAATCTTTGACAACGAAACTAAGTACACCTAATAAAATAAAAAAAACAATCTAGAAACAAGTTTTATTATTTATAAAAGTTCCCTTGTCGCCCTGCTTATATTTGCAAACTTAAATATATATTTAAAAATAGTGTGGTTGTATTCCCTGCCCCCAAAAATGTTTACCTAGACACCAAGTTTGTCGTCCTAACTTATTTAAAAGTCAGGGTATTGAAAATATACCAATTTTAAAAACGGCGGCTATAAATCCAAAATGGCCGACCGCCGAGATGGATTGTACCCTAAATCGCAAGCTATTGACCTAAGTAGTATTTGAAAAAAATTTGGTGCTTTTGTCCGGCAAAAACACATCATGTCGAAATTTGACGCTAAACAACCCCACTACGTATAAATAAACACAAAGCTAAAGCAATTATTTTATCTTACCCTCTTTTTCCATAACACCAGCAATATCTTTCCATATTTCGTTACAGACGTTATTCTGTCTGTCCGTGTCCACTCCCGAAGAACTTGAATTTGAATTATATAATGCAGGATTACTTTTCACTAATTCAATAAGTAAATCAATATCAAACAATTTACTGGATCTTTTTATGTCCTCATACATTTTGTCAATTGAAATGTTTTTCGTACCTACACACTGCAGTGCACCTTCGAGTATGTTTGAAAATGAAAACAAAATAATTATTAATAACTGCAAATCAGAGTCACAACTTGATACACAATAACAGGCAACGCAAATTACAACGAAATACACAGCATGCCGGCCGGCCGGCAATATATACAATAATCGACACAAATACGAGCAATGTGATTAAGCGAATTCATTTGTATACTTGAATTGCAGTGTAGCTATAGCTGGATATACATAGGAGAGAGGACAAAACAAGTTTTCTACAGTAAATACAATGCTCTCTGTAAATTGCTACCAGAGCTGTCGAATGGTAGGAGACTAAATGTTTTATGTTATGAATGTACAGAATGATTTATATGCATAGTAACATACTAGCGATGAGAATATTATACGAATGTTATAGGTACATTGTTAGATGTTCAGTTAATTATTAAAATAAATATTTACGCTCATCCCTGACTTACTGACTGAATGACAATGTGATTTTACAAAAAAAAAAAACAAAAGAATATAAACTTTTTAACAAAAAAAAAAAAACAAATTAACTTTTCTACAAAAAAAATAAACTTACTTTTTTACAAAAAAAAATTAAACTTTTTACAAAAAAAAAAATAACTTTTACAATAAAAAAATTAACTTTTTTATAAAAAAAAAATAACATTTTTACAAAAAAAAATAACTTTTTTACAATAAAAAAATTAACTTTTCTACAAAAAAAAAATTACTTTTTTACAAAAAAAAAAATAACTTTTTTAAAATCAAAAATTACTTTTTCACAAAATAAAATTAACTTTTTTAAAAACAATAATAACTTTTTTAAACAAAAATTTTTTTTTTACAAACAAAAGAAAATACCTTTTGTACAAAAAAAATAAAAATATTTTTACGCTAATCCCTAACTCACTGACTGGGTAACGCTGCTATGATAATAAGCTATGATTGAAAAGCTCAAATTGGGATCTAGATTAAACGTTCTTCTTAAGTAATTGTCTGACTTGCGTTTTAGCAAGTTAGGAATATTTTAAATGGGTGGTAGATTTAGGGTGGATTGAAGCAACATTCGTGGGCTTAGACAGAATTTCTATTCTGCATACGTTCATACTGTGCAATACAGGCCAGCTGTTTTGGCACTGAGTGAAACACAAATAGGTGAAAATTCTGATCATTCAGAATTTAACCTATATGGGTATAGCTTAGTGCCTCTATTCTTTGCTCACCATGGACTCGCCATTTATATAAGAAATGATGTTGCGTACCAACTTCAACCACAATATGGTTTGTGCTCAAACGCATATTTTAACTTCATGTGGTTCAAATTTTCGGTCAATAAGCACATCATTCATTCATGTTTTATTTATCGGAGCCCGAACCTGGACAGAAATTTAACTTTTAACGAATTTGATGCTCTGTCCGACTCCATCCAAAGAATTGTTGCCCTTTATCCTTGCACTGAAATCGTCATTGCGGGCGATTTCAATGTACACAATTCTAGTTGGCTTAGCTTTTCAGGCCAGACAACACCCGAAGGAAGGTATGTTGAGCTCTTCGCTGAGTTAAACCAACTAACTCAGCTTGTTGACGAGCCCACTCGAATACCGGACATTGCAGGTCAATCCGCCAACACCCTAGACTTGTTTCTCACCTCTAATCCTAATAAATACTCAATTAGTGTATTATCGCCTCTAGGCACATCAGACCATTGTGTCATATTTGCGAATTACTCGTGCTAACAAAAGACAGTTAAAGAGAAAGCACCAACGAGAACCGTTTGGTAGTACGAGAAAGCCAACTGGGACGGTCTCAACGGTTTCTTCAGTAACTTTAACTGGTCACTATGCTTCCTTGATAGTGACGTAGACGCCAGTGCAGATATGATCACAAATTTAATTCTTTGTGGAATGAAAAATTTTATCCCGAATAGGGTAAAATCTATCAAACCCAAAGAAAACTCGTGGTTTAATTCGAGCTGTAAAGAGGTTATTAGGGTCAGAGAAGTAAGTTTCCGTAGTTACAAAGCCAACCCTACTGAGGAAAACCGGAAAAAGTTTCAACAAGCCAGGAAGTCCTGTAACGGCCATATTCGAAGAACCAAATTTTTGCATGACCAAAAATTAAGGCAAAAAATTCTACAATGTCCCAATAGTAGTAAAAATTTTTGGTCATTTGCAAAGATCATACGAAATGCCACTTCGTCGTCGGTTCCAACGCTCGTCTTCAATGACACCCCTTTTGTCAGCTCGATAGATAAAGCCAATTTGCTTGCAGCACAGTTTGCTGTTAATTCGACGCTGCCAGAAAGTGTTATGACTCCTCCTGTACTTGAGAGCGTAAATGATTTTATGGGACAAATCTTCTTTCGCACTCGTGCAGTTGCCAGAGTCCTGAAAGATATTGATATACACAAATCCGCTGGCCCTTCTGAAGAGGTGTTCTTCAACGCTGGCAAAACCACTGCGTAAGCTCTTCCATCTGTCCTACTCTACTGGTCTCTTTCCGAGTGGATGGAAAACAGCATTTGTCCAGCCTGTCTCTAAAAAAGGCGTATCTTCCTCACCCTCAAACTATCGACCAATTGCACTTACGTCCCTTCTTTCCAAGGTCATGGAAACGCTGATTAATTTCCAGCTAAAGAAATATCTCGAGGAACGAAAGCTTCTTAATGACCGGCAGTACGGCTTTCGTAGCAATAGGTCCACTGGTGATCTGATGGTATATCTCACCGAACAGTGGAACACATCTTTACATCGTTTTGGAGAAAGTAAGATTATTGCCCTTGATATTTCAAAAGCGTTTGATAGAGTTTGGCATCAAGCTCTCTTATCGAAAATGCGCGCATTTGGTTTCGATGAATCTCTTCTTCGTTGGATTAGAAATTACCTTTCGGACCGTTCAATACAAGTTGTATTGGACGGTTTCAAGTCTGAAATTCACAAAATAAATGCTGGTGTGCCCCAGGGCTCCGTTTTGTCTCCGACTCTCTTCCTTATATTCATAAATGATCTTCTGTCTGAAACGTCTAATCCATTAAACTGTTTCGCTGATGACAGTATCCTCAGCTTTTCATATTCGTTCTTAGATTCACATCCATGTCCTTCGGATGTGGAACTTGAACGGCAGCGTATGATAAGCTCATTAAATTCTGATCTCGACAGCATTGTCCAATGGGGAATAAAAAATCGTGTAGAATTTAATGCTTCAAAAACTCAATGCTGTCTATTGTCGTTAAAACAAAACCCACCCCCCATGCCACTATCCATGAGTGGCACTTGCATCGAGGAAACCGAAAAGCTCTCAGTTCTCGGTTTGTGTGTCACAGACCACCTAATGTGGAATGACCACACATTTGACGTCGCCAAAAACGCTGCTAAGTGCTTAGGTTTTCTCCGAAGATGCAAGAAATTCTTTACCCCCTCTGATCTGGCTGTGATCTACAAAGTATTTATTCGTCCAAAGCTTGAGTATAATTCACACATATGGACAGGTGCTCCTATAACTCATCTAAGCTTGTTGGACCGTATACAAAAAAGGGCCCTAAAAATGATAGGTGATCGAACAATAACGTCAACAATAGCACCCCCGAACACCGCCGCAATGTAACCTGTCTCTCACTGTTCTATCGCTATTTTTATAAACAGTGTTCAAGTGAAATAGCCAGTTGCATTCCTCCCCTTAAACAATTCAACCGTAATACTCGCGCTTTTAGGAATGCTCATCAGTTTACCCTTGAGCCCAATTTCGGACGTACCGTTAAGTATAGGGATTCTTTCTTTAGTCGCACAACAAGAATGTGGAATGCTTTACCTGACCCTATGTTTGAAAAATGCATGTTAAAAAAAAAAAAAAAAAAAAAGCTGAGATCGCTTTCACACAAGGAAACTGAGTTGCCAGAAACTAGCTAGTTTGTAGGCGAGAAGGGTGTGAGGGGAGATTTGTTGTCTTCCTTTTACGCCCTTCTCATCTACAAACTCCCAGTTGCCGGCAATCCAGTTTCCTTGTGTGAAAGGGGTGTAAGATCGGGAAAGCGGTTCCTGCTCCTAAACGAAAAATCAAAAAAATTAAGGCAATATGTCAGAAGATAGGTCGTAAATAAGTCTTAAATGGGCTTGAATTTGGTAAAATTTTATGTGTTGCCACATCTTTAGAAGTAACTTTTTTTTTAAAGTGAAGGGTGAGGTTGTCAACTAAATTATATGCATAATATATACGCTCAGCCCTGACTCAACTGAAATAACATAGCATGTTTGCCGGGCGCCTTTGGCGACCTGCTACATACTCAACCTAAAAAAGGGCTTTGCAACGGAACAGGGCTTCCCAACAACATTACCATTTACATTAAAACGCCGTCAATCCACAATAATTCCTGCCTACGCTTTCACAATAAACAAGGCACAAGGTAAATCACTAGATCACGTTTGCATCAATTCGGAGACGCCAGTATTTTCACACGGGCAACTTTATTTTGCTTTGTCACGATCACGATTTGCAAATCAATTGAAGGTTTTTATTGAATCTAATCAACAAAGAATATTACTGGATGACCAGAGAAAATTCACGCGCAATATTGTTTTCCAAGATCTTCATTAAAAACTTTTTTTTGTCAATTTTATTTTTTAATCACTCAAATAGCTTCCATCTTCATCATTAAATCATTATTAAATTATATATTTATTTTATAACAATGTACATAAAACATATACGTGTGCATACATATGTATATTTCTATTTGTAAAACATATTAAAAAGCATTAGATTGAATTTTTATAAACATTAAATTAAAAGTGTTTTTATGTACGTTCATAATCTTTCAATAGTTGCCTTACAACCTACTACTAATAATAATCGGGTTCAACGTGTAAAACAAACTGTAAAATGATACATCAGAAAAGCAAAATTGCAACTGGAAAAATTAAAAGCTAGGTAAGGTACTTACGCAGTACCCATATCTAAGGTATTGCGCAGGTTGTCATAAATTAAGAATGGCTGCTCCTATGATTTGTGCATGTGTCAAGATGAAAAATGACGTATGCGTCAAAATGAAAAATGACAACTGAAGGGTAAACAAAGGAAAAATACCTACCTAGGAACTTGATATTTTTTTTTAAATAAATTAGTTTTGGGATTGTTAAACAGGAACATTTGACAATTGACACATTATTTAAATCAAAAAGATAATTTTTTTCAAAGTTTTGCTATGCATTAATATTAAAATTTTTCATCATCTTCTGAATAGTGGAATAGTGGTACCAAATGAAGTACAGTAAAACCCGCTTAAAAGAAACCCGCTTGAACGAAAAACCCGCTTATCTGAAACACTTTTTTCATCCCCGAGTTTTTGTCGACCAATTACCTTTAAAACACTCCGCTTAAGGGTGGGTCTAACTCAGAAGCAAACTCAGAACTCATGTAAATGCATTTGAATGTATTAGTGCGATTTTCTTCTTAGCAAATTAAACTCTCTTGTTTCTTTTCTCAGAGTCAGATGATGCCCGCCACCAGGGCCGGACCAACCATATGTGCAAGATGTGCAAATGCACAGGGCGCAAAATTCTGGGGGCACATTACCAGGGCCCTATTGACAGGTTACAATTCTACAAATTTGTCACACCTGTCTGAAAAATCTGTATTTCATAAGATATTAACAGGTGACAAATTTGTCAGAAAATACAATGAAAAATTTGTCATGACAATTTTGTCATTGTCATATACTGATACATTTGTCGTGACAATTTTGTCATTATCATACTTAGGTAAGTACCTATACTTACTGACAAATTTGTCGTGACAATTTTATTGTATAATCTTGAAATGTGTCATGATAATTAATATGATGATAAAATGAAATATGGAACAAAACGTTTGTATTTTGTTTCAATGTTCATCGTTTCTCGGCCAATTTTTTCGATGTTAGAACTTTAAAGTAACAAAACGCGGGCACTTTTTCAGTTTTAAACTTTTAAAAGGTTGTGTTTTATTATTAAAAATTGAATTGCATAAAACATAATAAAAACAAATTAAGTTGTTAAAAATCGAGAGTTTGAAAATTAATAACATTCTCAAAATAAGTGTACTAAAGTTGCTGTACATCGGCAACTACTGAATTCCACTTCCAAGCCAATGTAATACCATTGTATTTAAAATCTATAGTAATATCATGAAGAAAAAAACTGGCGCTAGTCGAAGTGAGGACAGTAAGAACTAAAAATTGGATACAATTTGGGAGACTTTTAGCAACTTTTAGGTTTGTGTTGGTAAGGTCTCTACACTAGGTTGGTTTGAAAATAGAATAGAGTTGGAGTAGGACAACAAAAATGAAGACAAATATATGAGATTGCAAGGGAGTATTTTTTAATTTTTTTTGTCAGTGTTTTTTTTTCTATAGGAAGATGGTATAATGTGAAGTATAAGAGGAAGTAAAGCTGAACAAAAAAAAAAAAAAAAACAATTGTGTGTCTGTTGCTTGGTTTGTGAATTTTTTGCTTTTCGTGACCTTCTATGGATGTTGTCGTTGTATTTTGGTTAGATTTTTTTTGTTTAAATTTTAATTCATTCTGAAGGAATTACCTACCTGTTTACGGGAAAGAAATGAGACAGTCTTTTTCCTTGATGGTTAATGCGGGAAAGACAAATATGTTCGTATGTAAGTATAAAGGTATCCATTCGTGTATTATGGAGGGTAGGTTTTATGGGTATTAAATTTTCTTGCAAGATCTCAGTTTAGAGTTAAATTTGCTTGCAAGATTTTGAGGATATGTAATTACTTGCGTTGGAATGCACAATTTATTCTACGAGTGGGTAAGTACATAATGTATGTATATATATATGGAGACGGACATTATTTGTTGTTAGTGCTGGGTGGTAGAACTTAGAAAATTTTTAGAAAATCCACTAGATTTCGCTCGAAAAAAGCTTGCCAGATAGTAGTTATGTACACATGTATGTAGCTATGTATTTTAATTGACTTGAAATTAACAATTTATTACGACTATACCTACGAGTAGATAGACATGAAGGTACCTACATTACATCTACCTATAGGTAGTAATAATTTAGTGAAATATTTGTTACTTTCAGTGTATGTGTGTGGGAAACCCTATGCAATGTTGAGAAAGATAAGTAGTGGGTGAAAGATAGAGTAATAAAAGGTTTGGTAGGAACAGTTTTTGTTTCCAAAATTCAATGCTTTTATCAATTTTAAGTCAAACGTTGAAAACCAGGGTTCTCCTAGGATTTTTCTTTTAAAAATATTTAAAAATAAATTAATAAATTTTCTCATAAACCTAAGAACAGTCAAGCTAATGATATAATTTCTGGTTGATATCATCAGCTTAAGCCTGAACCACATCTGTGTCGTGTGTTGTGTTGTGGAGTCATGTGTCGCTACCGCTACAATGTATTTCATATGCGTAGTACCATATTTGTCTCGTGTGTTGTGTTGCAGTGTAGCGCATACAAAATATGGAATGCCAGCGATACACGACTCCACAACACAACACACGACACAGATGTGGATCAGGCTTTAGTGTTAAATTGCTTTTATTTAGAGATTAATTTCTTTATATTTCAATATTTTAATAAGAAGATGAAGAAATTTAAATATTAAAATATTGAAATTACTTCTGTTTTAAGTGGAGTGAATTGAATTTTATTCATTCACTCCACTTAAAACAGAAGTAATTTCAATATTTTAATATTTAAATTTCTTCATCTTCTTATTAAAAAAACCTGACCACGGGTATTTATTTTCTAGGTGCACGAATTTAAACAAATTCCCCTAGAATAATAAAATTCACAGTATCTTTTTGCTGTGATTTTTATAAGAGTCGGTAAACATCGACCAAAATTTGTGTCTTAGTAGGGTATAACAGACTGACTGAAGAGCCCACTGTTATACCTTGGGCGAAACACAATAATTTCTGGAGTTGAGGTCACTTGTACTTTTTAATTGAATTTTATTCATTCACTCCACTTAAAACAGAAGTAATTTCAATATTTTAATATTTAAATTTCTTCATCTTCTTATTAAAAAAACCTGACCACGGGTATTTATTTTCTAGGTGCACGAATTTAAACAAATTCCCCTAGAATAATAAAATTCACAGTATCTTTTTGCTGTGATTTTTATAAGAGTCGGTAAACATCGACCAAAATTTGTGTCTTAGTAGGGTATAACAGACTGACTGAAGAGCCCACTGTTATACCTTGGGCGAAACACAATAATTTCTGGAGTTGAGGTCACTTGTACTTTTTAATTGAATTTTATTCATTCACTCCACTTAAAACAGAAGTAATTTCAATATTTTAATATTTAAATTTCTTCATCTTCTTATTAAAAAAACCTGACCACGGGTATTTATTTTCTAGGTGCACGAATTTAAACAAATTCCCCTAGAATAATAAAATTCACAGTATCTTTTTGCTGTGATTTTTATAAGAGTCGGTAAACATCGACCAAAATTTGTGTCTTAGTAGGGTATAACAGACTGACTGAAGAGCCCACTGTTATACCTTGGGCGAAACACAATAATTTCTGGAGTTGAGGTCACTTGTACTTTTTAATTGAATTTTATTCATTCACTCCACTTAAAACAGAAGTAATTTCAATATTTTAATATTTAAATTTCTTCATCTTCTTATTAAAAAAACCTGACCACGGGTATTTATTTTCTAGGTGCACGAATTTAAACAAATTCCCCTAGAATAATAAAATTCACAGTATCTTTTTGCTGTGATTTTTATAAGAGTCGGTAAACATCGACCAAAATTTGTGTCTTAGTAGGGTATAACAGACTGACTGAAGAGCCCACTGTTATACCTTGGGCGAAACACAATAATTTCTGGAGTTGAGGTCACTTGTACTTTTTAATTGAATTTTATTCATTCACTCCACTTAAAACAGAAGTAATTTCAATATTTTAATATTTAAATTTCTTCATCTTCTTATTAAAAAAACCTGACCACGGGTATTTATTTTCTAGGTGCACGAATTTAAACAAATTCCCCTAGAATAATAAAATTCACAGTATCTTTTTGCTGTGATTTTTATAAGAGTCGGTAAACATCGACCAAAATTTGTGTCTTAGTAGGGTATAACAGACTGACTGAAGAGCCCACTGTTATACCTTGGGCGAAACACAATAATTTCTGGAGTTGAGGTCACTTGTACTTTTTAATTGAATTTTATTCATTCACTCCACTTAAAACAGAAGTAATTTCAATATTTTAATATTTAAATTTCTTCATCTTCTTATTAAAAAAACCTGACCACGGGTATTTATTTTCTAGGTGCACGAATTTAAACAAATTCCCCTAGAATAATAAAATTCACAGTATCTTTTTGCTGTGATTTTTATAAGAGTCGGTAAACATCGACCAAAATTTGTGTCTTAGTAGGGTATAACAGACTGACTGAAGAGCCCACTGTTATACCTTGGGCGAAACACAATAATTTCTGGAGTTGAGGTCACTTGTACTTTTTAATTGAATTTTATTCATTCACTCCACTTAAAACAGAAGTAATTTCAATATTTTAATATTTAAATTTCTTCATCTTCTTATTAAAAAAACCTGACCACGGGTATTTATTTTCTAGGTGCACGAATTTAAACAAATTCCCCTAGAATAATAAAATTCACAGTATCTTTTTGCTGTGATTTTTATAAGAGTCGGTAAACATCGACCAAAATTTGTGTCTTAGTAGGGTATAACAGACTGACTGAAGAGCCCACTGTTATACCTTGGGCGAAACACAATAATTTCTGGAGTTGAGGTCACTTGTACTTTTTAATTGAATTTTATTCATTCACTCCACTTAAAACAGAAGTAATTTCAATATTTTAATATTTAAATTTCTTCATCTTCTTATTAAAAAAACCTGACCACGGGTATTTATTTTCTAGGTGCACGAATTTAAACAAATTCCCCTAGAATAATAAAATTCACAGTATCTTTTTGCTGTGATTTTTATAAGAGTCGGTAAACATCGACCAAAATTTGTGTCTTAGTAGGGTATAACAGACTGACTGAAGAGCCCACTGTTATACCTTGGGCGAAACACAATAATTTCTGGAGTTGAGGTCACTTGTACTTTTTAATTGAATTTTATTCATTCACTCCACTTAAAACAGAAGTAATTTCAATATTTTAATATTTAAATTTCTTCATCTTCTTATTAAAAAAACCTGACCACGGGTATTTATTTTCTAGGTGCACGAATTTAAACAAATTCCCCTAGAATAATAAAATTCACAGTATCTTTTTGCTGTGATTTTTATAAGAGTCGGTAAACATCGACCAAAATTTGTGTCTTAGTAGGGTATAACAGACTGACTGAAGAGCCCACTGTTATACCTTGGGCGAAACACAATAATTTCTGGAGTTGAGGTCACTTGTACTTTTTAATTGAATTTTATTCATTCACTCCACTTAAAACAGAAGTAATTTCAATATTTTAATATTTAAATTTCTTCATCTTCTTATTAAAAAAACCTGACCACGGGTATTTATTTTCTAGGTGCACGAATTTAAACAAATTCCCCTAGAATAATAAAATTCACAGTATCTTTTTGCTGTGATTTTTATAAGAGTCGGTAAACATCGACCAAAATTTGTGTCTTAGTAGGGTATAACAGACTGACTGAAGAGCCCACTGTTATACCTTGGGCGAAACACAATAATTTCTGGAGTTGAGGTCACTTGTACTTTTTAATTGAATTTTATTCATTCACTCCACTTAAAACAGAAGTAATTTCAATATTTTAATATTTAAATTTCTTCATCTTCTTATTAAAAAAACCTGACCACGGGTATTTATTTTCTAGGTGCACGAATTTAAACAAATTCCCCTAGAATAATAAAATTCACAGTATCTTTTTGCTGTGATTTTTATAAGAGTCGGTAAACATCGACCAAAATTTGTGTCTTAGTAGGGTATAACAGACTGACTGAAGAGCCCACTGTTATACCTTGGGCGAAACACAATAATTTCTGGAGTTGAGGTCACTTGTACTTTTTAATTGAATTTTATTCATTCACTCCACTTAAAACAGAAGTAATTTCAATATTTTAATATTTAAATTTCTTCATCTTCTTATTAAAAAAACCTGACCACGGGTATTTATTTTCTAGGTGCACGAATTTAAACAAATTCCCCTAGAATAATAAAATTCACAGTATCTTTTTGCTGTGATTTTTATAAGAGTCGGTAAACATCGACCAAAATTTGTGTCTTAGTAGGGTATAACAGACTGACTGAAGAGCCCACTGTTATACCTTGGGCGAAACACAATAATTTCTGGAGTTGAGGTCACTTGTACTTTTTAATTGAATTTTATTCATTCACTCCACTTAAAACAGAAGTAATTTCAATATTTTAATATTTAAATTTCTTCATCTTCTTATTAAAAAAACCTGACCACGGGTATTTATTTTCTAGGTGCACGAATTTAAACAAATTCCCCTAGAATAATAAAATTCACAGTATCTTTTTGCTGTGATTTTTATAAGAGTCGGTAAACATCGACCAAAATTTGTGTCTTAGTAGGGTATAACAGACTGACTGAAGAGCCCACTGTTATACCTTGGGCGAAACACAATAATTTCTGGAGTTGAGGTCACTTGTACTTTTTAATTGAATTTTATTCATTCACTCCACTTAAAACAGAAGTAATTTCAATATTTTAATATTTAAATTTCTTCATCTTCTTATTAAAAAAACCTGACCACGGGTATTTATTTTCTAGGTGCACGAATTTAAACAAATTCCCCTAGAATAATAAAATTCACAGTATCTTTTTGCTGTGATTTTTATAAGAGTCGGTAAACATCGACCAAAATTTGTGTCTTAGTAGGGTATAACAGACTGACTGAAGAGCCCACTGTTATACCTTGGGCGAAACACAATAATTTCTGGAGTTGAGGTCACTTGTACTTTTTAATTGAATTTTATTCATTCACTCCACTTAAAACAGAAGTAATTTCAATATTTTAATATTTAAATTTCTTCATCTTCTTATTAAAAAAACCTGACCACGGGTATTTATTTTCTAGGTGCACGAATTTAAACAAATTCCCCTAGAATAATAAAATTCACAGTATCTTTTTGCTGTGATTTTTATAAGAGTCGGTAAACATCGACCAAAATTTGTGTCTTAGTAGGGTATAACAGACTGACTGAAGAGCCCACTGTTATACCTTGGGCGAAACACAATAATTTCTGGAGTTGAGGTCACTTGTACTTTTTAATTGAATTTTATTCATTCACTCCACTTAAAACAGAAGTAATTTCAATATTTTAATATTTAAATTTCTTCATCTTCTTATTAAAAAAACCTGACCACGGGTATTTATTTTCTAGGTGCACGAATTTAAACAAATTCCCCTAGAATAATAAAATTCACAGTATCTTTTTGCTGTGATTTTTATAAGAGTCGGTAAACATCGACCAAAATTTGTGTCTTAGTAGGGTATAACAGACTGACTGAAGAGCCCACTGTTATACCTTGGGCGAAACACAATAATTTCTGGAGTTGAGGTCACTTGTACTTTTTAATTGAATTTTATTCATTCACTCCACTTAAAACAGAAGTAATTTCAATATTTTAATATTTAAATTTCTTCATCTTCTTATTAAAAAAACCTGACCACGGGTATTTATTTTCTAGGTGCACGAATTTAAACAAATTCCCCTAGAATAATAAAATTCACAGTATCTTTTTGCTGTGATTTTTATAAGAGTCGGTAAACATCGACCAAAATTTGTGTCTTAGTAGGGTATAACAGACTGACTGAAGAGCCCACTGTTATACCTTGGGCGAAACACAATAATTTCTGGAGTTGAGGTCACTTGTACTTTTTAATTGAATTTCAATATTTTATTTATTTATTTATTATTTTTTTATTTATTAATCTTACTTCAGTTTTTTTTACAAACAAAATAAATACTTCAAAAAGAAACTAAGCATAACATAGTTTTGAGTATTTTTGCGAATGCATGTAATATGTATGTGTTTTTTTGCAAACAGCTTTGCCAATGATCAACTGTTTTCGATAAAATTGAAAAAAATGAGTCTGGGGTCGACCTAGACCAGTAACTACCCATTGGTGCACTTGAAAACCATATATGTACATCTACATACATATGCTCATATTTACTTAAGTGGTGGGTGGTAGAGCATATATTATATAATTTTATATTTTATTCTGTAATAACTTTGGGTTTTTGGTTTTTTTTTTGTACAAAGCTAGGTATATACATAGATAAAGAGATACATGGCATTACCCAAGAAACAAATTTAGCTGTTCAAATGCTCTAACAGCACTTCCAGAGCAAGTCTTAAAGCTCGTCACTTCGAGAATTAGCTCTAGTTGCGCATCTAGAGTAATCTTAGAGCTCTCATACAGGGAATTCTTTGACATTTAGAGCAAATTTCTGTTTGTAATCGGCTCGTTATCAGGGACTTAGTAGATTTTAAGCTCTTTAATTATGCATTTTGTATCTACTAAGGAGCACCTTTGACAGCTTTTTGTTGGTATAAGTGTGCCTAATACAATCGAAGAATAATATATTATAGTTGCACAACATATTTTATGTTCGTGGGATGGATTATTTTATTTGAAGTATTTATAAGTATTGTAAAACTTCATTAAGTGCGTAATGTCAACAAGATAAGTTATTTTTTTGTATTCGAACAGAATAAGGAAATTATTATATTTTTCGGTAAAATAATTGTGAATTTAGGTGCGCGTTTTGTTTTATCACAAATGTATTGAAGCTACTTCGCGAAATTACAACACGCCTCCGGAATTATAAATTTTACGCTGAGATTTTGAAAAATTTTAATATAAACAAAACAAAAAAATCTTAAGAACTATTGTCAATTATTTATAAAATATTTTGTTTAAAAATTGCAAAATGTGTTGTGTTTTTCAAACGAAAAAGGAGACCTTTTCTTTTTCAAGTTTGAAAAAAAAATGGTTATTATTCGAAACCAAAATGATTCGCATTTTTCTTTTCATCGCCATATTTTTATTAGGGTAAAAGTTTCGTTTCGATACAGCTGCAATAGCGCTTCAGAGCTGTAAAAGCGCTTCAGAGCTGTTATAGCCCAATTTCACAGCTAGTAGCCACGAGGTGACAGATTTGCTTTCAGTGCTTTATATAAAATAGGGTGTTTTAGAAAATAAAAGAAAGAGTAAATATTCTGCACAGCAAATACCAACTCAGCAAAATGTTTACACGCAAAACAATAACCAATAACAAAACAAATTATTATAGAGAATTTTGTTTGTGTTTTCCGTGTAAAACTTTTACTGAGTTGCTAGTCACTCTCTCAAAAAACATGCCATTACTTATTTTCGACTTATGATTATTTTTTGTTTTTTGTTGAATTTATATAAGTTTGTAACACCCTACAAAATCAGTGGTGGTTTTACAATAGCTCTGTAAATGTTTATTTTTTTGACACTCTACAGTGCGCATGAGTAATATTTTTATTATGTACCATTTGTGTGAAAGTATTAGTATTCAGCTCTATAAGCACTTTTTGTGTGGTTCTATTAGAGCTATGTTTCGACGTTTTGGTAGGCGCATGCGTTAATATTTTCTCCATGTGTTGTTGAAAGCTCTATAATAACTCGTTGAGATCTTATATTTAGACAATGCTCTATTTTGAATGTTATAAACTACAGCAGGGAGCATATTTTTGAATCTTGAGACGTTATTAGTTGTAAGAGCTGAAACCATTCCAGAACCTCTGTTATAGAGCACAATTTTTAAAAGAAATAAAGAGAGCTGTATTATAAACTCTTACAGAGCTATAGCCTTAGATTATACTATATTACAGCTGTAGAAGAGCAGTTGTGCTTCAACTAGCTCCAACAAAGTTACTTGGGTACCTTTATTTTGTACTTTAGATATTTATAATAGTAAATTTTTAATTTTTTTTTTTTTGTAAATAGCGTAAAAAATTCTAAGAATCTTACGTATAAAACTGTTTTTCCTATGCAGGAATTAATTATTTAAGCCAATTATTTATTTTTAAAAAAATACAAAAAATCAGGGGAGTGTAATTAAAAAAAAAACATGGTTTCAAAGAATACCTATTAAAAGGCAAATTAAGTGTCATATGCAAAATTTCGATTTTAAAGCGATTTTGAGTGCAAGAGTTTTTCGAATTAAAACATTTTTGAAAAGTTTTTTCTTGCAACATTTTGATTTTTAGCTTTTTAAAGGTTAGTTTTAAAAATCTCAAATTTATACAACATTTAGATAGTATAGGTTTATATTTTTGGTAAGAATTTGAAATCGATATCATTGTATTTTTTTTTCAAAATATTTTAGTCGAAAAACATTTGTAATAGTTTTTTTTCCAGTTTTTTGCTCTAAAAAAAAACTGTACTGAATTCAAAAAAAAAAAAAATATCTACGTCATTATATGTAAAAAAAATAGACTGGGTTCGGAATCTTTTCTGGTTCTTGAAATATTTGAAACGAAAATTATTTTTCAACTGTTTATCTTGGTTAAAAAAAAATAGTTGATTGATTTTTTTAAAATTTTAACCAATTCTTTTTTACGTTATTATGTGTATTGTATTGTTATATTTTATGTGTGTAATGTATCATGTGTAAGCCTTTTCAGCAAGTTATAATCTCTAAAATAAAATTCATCAGAAGTCGATATAAATATATTAGTCCAGGCAAATTAGATTTTGGCATGGATGTAACATATAGTATCTTAGATTGTTGTGGTATTCGATCAGAAATAGTGCTATATATTTTTTGAAGCGTCAGAAAGTTAAATATAAATGTCATCTTATGGAGAATTTTATAGCAAACAAATTTTGTCTCAATGTTTTTTTTCTTAAGATGCATATTTCCAAAGTTATATAAGAAAATAACAAAAAAAAACAGGGAGTGAATAATTCACTTGCTTGCACGTTTTGATTTTTCCTGCAAAAGTACACCTTTTTGAGCGGGAGCAAACTCATATTCTCTTTGTTTATATTATTTCCGAAATTATTTTTCTTTAAAGTACAATCCCTCCAATTTATGGTATTTTTCTGCCAATAGTCTATTATTAAATAATTTCGTTTAAGTTAAATAAGTACATAAGGAGTTCAGAAAAAAAAAACAATATTCGTGAGATTCTTAGAATTTTATAAGTTATTCCCAAAAAAAAAACTATAAACTGTTCTATTATAAATACCTACAGTACATTGCGATTTTTTAAGGCAAATGTGTAGGTAGGTTTTAAAGGGCACGAATGGGAAGTTGCTAGTGGTTTTATTATTTTGTTTGGTCTTCCTAGCTAAGTATTTCAACTGATAGGTACCTAGTTAAAATAAGCTTACCTAATAAATCTTTTTTTTTTAAATAATTGTTTTCGATAATTAATTTTCCAATTAAAAATAGGTGGTTACCTTCATATTTGTTTACAAAAAAAGTTTTTTCCGACACACCTACCTACCTATCTACCTACCTATCTACCTACCTACCTAGTACCTACCAAATATTTCTAAGTTTAATTTTGTTTAAATACCTACCTTACCTACAACTATTTATAAAAATGTAAGTAGACAGGTATGTACATTGTACATAAGTGGTTGAAGATCATTCAAACATTCATAATTAATAGGTACCTATAAGACGGAGTAAAAGCTTGCAGCCTAACTGCGAGTGTGTTATCATACGAAAAACCCTATGATATTGCATACAATACCTATGCAATATCGCAACGTTGCAAGACCGTTCCCTCGTAGAAGGGATAATCATCAAAAGCAAAAGCAAATAATTCAAAATTCAAATGGAAAGTAAAAAGAATAAAATACCTACGTATACCTCACACTATGTATATACTCCTGTATCCATAAGCCCATTAGCGCATTTTTTTTTATTTTCTCGTTTCATTCCCCTTATTATCGTCGTTGCCTGGCCCACAGATAAGCAATATCTAGATGGGAATCTACGGCTGTCAATTCGGTTTGCCTACAAGCTCAAACGTCAAATGGCCGTGGTGAACATCGGATTTTTGCACTAGTGTACGTGCAGACGACCGTGGTGAAAATCGGATTTTTGCACTAGTGTACGTGAAAAAAAATCCGAGTTTCACCTCGGTTCGTGAACAAAATGGCGGATAATTTAAGAATCCAAGGGTTTGTTTAAATGTGCTAGGTTCTTGTATGCCGATTTCCTTTCGACGATTGCAGATTAATTTTTTTTGTTGTAAGGAAATCGCAAAAAAAATCGTGTAGCCGGTGTAAATTTTCTATATGAAAGATTTGATTTTTGATCTTTTTTTCTAAACAAATCAAATTTTTCTATCACAGATTTGATTTTTTTGTTGAAATGAAAGTGACATTTAGGTTTAACTACATATACCTACCTACTTTTGCAAAAAAGTACAAAAGTGAGAATTTAAAATGTTCGCTAAAGAAACCTTCTTGCAAGAAAACATACAAAAATTGTTTTGACAGAAAATGTAGTATAACTTCTTATTGGCTGTAGAGCTACTAGCGATGTTGTATTTGTAATGCCTGTAAAATCGAACTGTACTATTGATGGCTTTTGTGATAAAACACGCCTATTGTGTTTTTTCCTCAATCAGAATTGACTTTATTTCAGTTTTTGCAATTAAGAACAGATGAGATTCACACCATTGTGGGTGCTTTCTTTTACCTCCATTCAAATTAATTCTGACAGATGAAGGTTTTGTTGGTATTCCAAATGTTTCGCATCGGCTTAGGAGACCATTTTTGTTGCAACACAATTTAAATTGTGTAAAGGATCTTTCAAATCAACGTTAAAGGCTCTTCCAAACCAATGCGAAACATTCGTTGCGGCGAAGAAACATTCGCATGTCAAAATTTATTTACATGGTGATAAATGAGAGTGCCCACACCAACGCGGCGGAGAAACATATGAATTTATTTTGACTGACGAATGTTTCTTCGCCGCAACGAATGTTTCGCATTGGTTTGGGTGAGCCTTAAATCGGAGCGAAACACTCACGACAACAAAACATTCACTTTTTAAAATTAAGTTACATGAAAATAATTGAGAGTAGGTACCCACAATGAAAGGCTCTCCCAAACCAATGCGGAACATTCGTTGCGGCGAAAAAACATTCGCATGTCAAAATTTATTTACATGGTGATATATGAGAGTGCCCACACCAACGCGGCGGAGAAACATATGAAATAATTTTGAGTGACGAATGTTTTTTCGCCGCAACGAATGTTTCGCATTGGTTTGGGAGAGCCTGAAAGCGGTGCGATTTTCCATATGAACCCGATGACTGACAAAAATGTTGTCCACGCATCGGTTTGGGGGACCTTAAATTAATTTCTAAAAATTTACGTCGGAATTTGACCATGATGCAATCCAACCCCTTACGTATAAATTAAAATAATTTCATATATTAAGTGTGTCTATACCCTAAAACTAAGAATATAGTAGCTGTCAAATTTGCCATGGTGAATTTAATTTTTGTTGATTTCTCGAACCTTATTATTGGTTGGCGAGATTTTTTTTATAATTATTGTGCTGTAGAGCTGAAAAAAATTGAAATTATGTTTATAAATTTCATAAACATAATTAGGTCTTTTGCCCTTTGCTATACTTTGCTCAAACAGGGCCCCTTCGGAGGCGACAGAGTTCTACAAAAAGTTCTCATCGCGCATCGTCTGCCCAAGTAGCTTTTTGGCGAATTGGAAGAAAGAAACATGAAAGCACCAAAAGATTTTTCAATGAAATTCAAGGACTCGTTCAAGTTCCGCTTGCCATGCGGGCATTGTGCTTGGTGAAACAATTATTTTTTTGTTAATTTATTTTTTAATGAAAATCACAAACACCGGAATAAAAATCTTCGCATAGCACATTTATGAAAAAAAAAAAAAAAAAATGAACTGTCAAACAAATCAAATTCACCGCGTTAAATTGTTGTTGCAGTTCACATCTTTTCATCGACACGAAATGAAATTACAAAAACAACAATGTAAACAAATGGGTTTTGGGGGTGATACGAACGAAAGATTCCTATCTAGGTATTGCTTATCTGTGGCCTGGCCCAAACATTTGAGTCTCTTACTAAGGGGAGTAAGAGAGTCAGATGTTTTCGGTGTACGAATTCCATTCATACAACCCTCTCTGTCTGACTAAATATCTTTATTATAAAATTATTCGCATTTTTTTTGTGAGAATTGTTTTGTTCCACGTGCATATCACGGCGACAATAGGTAGAGAAAATACTAATAAAGTTAAGAATTGGTTTGTCCTTCGTGCACTTTTGTTAAAGAAATGTTATGTATGTGGGACAATGATCGCAAACAAAATTTTAGTATTGGTTAGTGCCACCTCCATTACAGTTGTGTAGATATTCGGAGACGATTGTATAAAATCATTAAGTCGTGGCTTAAAGTTGACTGCAAAGGCGAAAGGACGTGCGATCGCGGATGCTTATGAGTTTTTTTTTTGTAATGGACACTATTTCATCTGAACCTGGTTCTGTGGCCAGCGGCACATAAATGCAGGATATAAAATATATATATATATATATTTTTTAAATAGGTAAAGCATGTTTGATGACGAAGTTTTGCCCAAGGATCTTAGTACTTCCTCTTCGTGCGTCGTCGGGCTATTTTTCAAGTTATTAGAACAAACTGAGTTATTTCAAGGTAGCACATTCTATGCTAATGGTTATTTTTCCGAAAGGTGATGATTGAAGAGCTAACAGTAGTTGTCACCTCAAAATCCCAAGAAGGTCGAAAACAAGTAAACAAATCAGTCAACAAAGCAGTAAAACTGCTTTAATTTTCGTTGTTTTTTTTTAAGAGAATATTAAATGTTAATTGTTTATTGGATTTGTTAAATACAAATTTTATTGAAAAAAGAGATGTAATCGATTTTCTTTCAAATTTAATAGTCCAACTCCATGCTTTCTTGCCTTTCACATATACATATATATGATGAGAATTGCTTTGTGCCATATCCATTTTTTTGTGTTCCACGTGTATAGAAAAAAAAATTATTTTCATAATGAAGGAGGTGGGACACAACTCAAAAAAGTGGACTTTTACGATAATTAACGTATCTTAAAAAAGGTTAATTTTTTTTGTAACAAATAATACAAAATAATAAAAAATCATATCACACAGTTTCGGAGTACCAAGTTCGCAAACCTTTAAATGCGTTTTTCTCGAAAAAGTGCCAATGGCGTATGGAACAAACCAGTTCTCTGGCGACGTAATGTCTTTTCACTGTCAACACTTGACCGTAACTGATTTTCCTGTCGCAATTGTCAATTAAATACTGACAAATATGTAAATTGTATTTTTTTTTTCATTTCATAAAAGAATTGTCAGTACAAATTTGTCGGAAAATTCCTGACAATTGTGGTGAAATACTTGACAATTCATTGTCATGACAATTTCTTTATGAAACGAAAAGATGACAACTGTCGGGTATTTTCCGACAAATTCTACAAAATTGTCAAATTGTTTATGGAACAGATTTTGACAATTGTCAAGTTTTAAATTAACAAATCATAAATTGTCACCTGTCACAATTGTCAATGTTTATGAAATATGCCCCAGGAGCAAGAAAATGTAATCTGATCTTGCGCAAACAAATATGTACTGCCATTTGCATTTTAACCACAAACATTCTTCAAATAATCCCAAAATAACATCCATCACAACCGTGCTAAGTTATTTTTTGCACACTAACTAACATCACTTTTATTCTTGCATTCAAGGAAAATTTAACTCAAGTTATCGTTAAATTAAAAATCCCACTAGACCCATGCAAGTTCAAATCTACCCACCTACCGTACAAAAGAAAAAAAAAAAAAGGAAAAAATCTCAGCACAAAAAAGTTCCATGCCACCTCATATGTGCAAGATTTATTTCATGCAAACTGAGTCTCAAAATTAACATAGAGAATATGACAACTGTAATACATCAAAGTGTGAGATGGACCTTAAGTCCATGTTACAAAAGATCAACCGGCTTCATCTTTGCTTCGGAGGGCGGCCAACATTCAAAAAAGAAGAAAAAAAAAGAAGAAGAACAAGAACAAGAAAAAAAGAGAGCTTGACCGCGAGAAGAAGTAACTGGATAGAAGATATAAGAATTGGTCCGATTGAAGTTGTTGATCTTATCAGAAAAGAAATATATAATAATTTGTCACATTAAATCTCAGATGTGGGGTTACCAGAAAATAATAATGCCGCAGCAAAAACTAACCAGACAAGCCATAATGGCCGCCCTGAATGCAGCAGGTGTGGAATTTCTACAAACAGCTTCAATTGCGCAGTTACGGGCGCTGTATCAGGATTTGGTTGGTCAGGAGAGTCTCACTCTCGAAGACGATGAACCCGCTGATGATGTTCAGCGACTAGACGAGAATGCGGATACCGTGACACCAAGTGACGATGAGCATGAACAGCGATTGGAGGCGAAAATTAAGGTGCTGAAATTGGAACACGAAATGCCATCCTTACAACAGCAAATAGAAGTGATGAGATCGTGTTCAAACGCCAACACCTCCAGTCCTCGTGTGAATATCGACCAGTTCGAACATGCGCTGAACCCCTTCACTGGCAAAAATAATTACGACATCCGTAAGTGGTTCAAAGAATATGAACAATATACCACAACACGTTAGTTCACGTCGGACGAGATGTGCCTGGGGGTGCGCCGGCTGTTGAAGGAGACCGCGAGGGATTTCCTGAACACTCTGGGTGTCGTCAACTACGATGAATTGAAAGCAGCGCTGATCGAGACGTTTGGACGACAAATTTCCCATCGCGATGTTTATCGGCAGCTGGAATGTCGAAAAATCCAACAGGAAGAGTCCTGCCTAGAGTTCGTCATAGCAATGAAATCCATCGCTGCGAAGGTTGACGTCCCCGAGGCAGAGCTAGTCACGTTTATCATTGATGGATTTAACGATAGCAGCACCAACATAACGCTCATAAATGATTGTAAGTCCTATTAATTAATGGTCCGGTATATTAATTCTGTGCGAAAAGAGAGTGGAGAGTTGTCAAAACAATCTGGTATAATCATCAATTTCGCTGGTCGAGCAGCGTACTGCAAAACGAAAAGCACAACGAAATTTTTCGTTTATGATTTCGTCATGTCATTTTTGTATGAGATTTTTCGTTTCACATCAGCAGCGTACTAGGCTTAACTGGCCGAATACAATGGTGTAGCTGTTGCATGTAGCACTGTCAAAGTTGAAAGATACGAAAATGGTATACATCGACACAATGGGAAGCTGTAGCTGTAGTAAGAAAATTGTCTGCCGCGAAAGTTGACTCAACTTTAACTTTTGGCGGCGCTACAAGCTGCATTTGAGATGACATATGGGTTTCCCATGTCATTTTTTGACTTTTCACTTTTTTTTTGGGAACGTTCAATGCATTTGAAAAGTTTTTTCTGGTTTTTTAACTTATTTATACTCAGCTATCACACAAATTCAGTTCAAATATAAATTTCATATGCGTTAAACACGTCTCGAATCAATTTACAATTCAAAACAGATGTGATGATGCGCTACATCATTGTAGACGTCCTTTGCTACATAAGTGAGCGTTTTTATTGATAGATTTTGCTAATAGATATATACTAATGGAATGGAAAAGGTTAAGTTGGTTAAGATTAAATAAAGAAGTTATCAGTTTTTAATAGAAGTGACGAAATTTGTAAAAGTGTTTATGATAAAAAAGCCTTCGGGGCAGAATTTAGAAAAAGACGAAGGCTTTTCGAGGCCGAAATAAAGAACAGAGCAAAAATTTCCCAAAATTTTTAAAACACAGATGGGGAAAATGTAAGTATTAAAATAAATATTTAAGCTTATCCTTGATACACTGAATGTATAACGCTGCAATGCGATTTTACAAAAAAAACTGTTTGTTACAAAAAAAAATTAACCTTTTTACAAAATTTGTTTAACTTTTTTACAAAAAAAAAAAAACTTTTTACTAAAAAAAATTTCTTCTTTACAAAAAAAAAACTAACTTTTTTTCAAAAAAAATTAACTTTTTTACAAACAAAACTTAACTTTTTTACAAACAAAAATTTTAACTTTTTTACAAAAAAAAATTTAACGTTTTTCCCAAAAAAAAATTAACTTTTTCTTTTCCTAAAGAAAATTAACTGAAGTTCCTATTTATTTTTTATATGTATATATATATTTTTATATTATTTTATTTTTAAATTAATTAATTATTTTTTTTTAAATGAAGTTTATATATTTTGTGTATGTATTTTTATTTTATTTTGTTTTTAATTCATTTACTCTTTTTTTTGGAAATAAGTGCTTTTATTACATTTGATACATACAATTATAAATGTATGTAAACATGTTTGTTTGTTACAGAGGATTAGGCCTACCAGGGATACCTTAATAAAAAACGCATTGAAAGTCTACCCGCTGGGTAATGTAGAAAAGGTTTATGCATGTGTGTCAGTGTATGTGTGAAAATATAAAAAAGGGGCGCTTTCTTAAAAACTTGTACAGGGCGCAAGTTTGGCTGGGGCCGGCCCTGCCCGCCACAGATAGACATATACTCATAAACATGCTATGCATAGCAGTAGCAGACCAGAGTTGCACAAGCGCACACATGCATACATTATATTTATGTGCAGAAAGAACCTACTGAGTCTGAGCGTTTTGTCGTTTGGAATTTGGATATGAGAAATGAGAATATTTTATGTATGGGTGAGCGAAGGAGGCGAGATAGGTTTGCGGTGGATTTTTTTTACTTTTTGCTTTATCATTTTACCAAATGCATGTACGGGTATCTATAGACTGTAGAGTATTTATGGAGACGGAGATGTAAATATAGATGCAAAAAGGTACCTATATATTTTTTACTCGTCATGATCTTCTTATTGATAAAGAAAAAAATGTTCTTTGTTATTACGTAAAAAGTAAGTATTGTTTTGAGAGTTTTTAAAGAACCGGCCACTGACCGGCTCATTCATACGGTTGCATTGTAGGTTGGACTATAATTATGAAAAAATGTACCGGATAAAATTTTTTGAAAGTGAGTAGGTAGGAAACACGGGATTTTTTGAATAAGGTTCCTGCATAAAAGTAGAGTAAGAAAGCGTATGTTGTGTAAGGCGTCAAGAAACTGGGAAGGACAAGGAATTTTTTTTTGTAAATACATAAACAATATTTTAATATTCTAAAAATAAATTTGAGAACACAACTATAGGTATCTAAGCGTTTAAAGCTTAAAAATTGACAACCGATTTCGATGAAGTGTACAATGTACAGTGTGATTTGCATAAGGTGTGACAAAAGCTAGGGCGCGTAGATCTTGAAAAAAAACCTTACTTTTAAAGACATAAGCAAAAATCTAAAAAAACAAAGTCAGTTTAATTTTTCTTCTTCATTTACCGAAGTTGTTTGGATATTTGCTTATATCTTTAAAAAAGTAGATATAATTCCTAGAACCTTCTGGTTTTCAGTATTTGTATTTATGGATAAGAGCATTAAATGTTGAAACTAAAAATAATACTTAAAAACGGTAAGTTTTGAAAAATTTCATTTTGAACAAACAAAATTATGTTTTTTTTTTCAAAATTTTGGGTTTGAAAATTAGTTTCTCAAACTTGATTTAAAAAGCAATAGAGTACAAGAAGAGAACAAATGTGCTACACTCTCTCTAAAACCTTTAAACAATACCAACTATATGCAAAACTATATGCAACACTATATTAGTTCTCATGTGCAACTTACTTTTTTGCACATAGCGTTGACTGTCTTCTCACTACAACCCTTTTTCTCGCAACATTCCTTAACCACCACAAAAAACAGGCACACATACCTATGTACTTGAAATTAATTTCTCCAATGACACATTCATTATGTCTACCCAGCTAAAAAAAACATTGTATTTTCAACGCTTTTTATATTTCTTTCTAAAATCCCAAAAAAAAAATCAAGAATAAAAAAAGCTACACAAATGTGCAATTTATTTTTTTTTTTTCATAAAACAATTCTCTCAAACCCACCCTAACTTTTGCAATATTCCTAATCAACCAACAAACCTACTGAAAATGCAACAAAAAAATGACAGCGATACGAGTATGACACATTCGAATTATGCTTTGCGCTAAAAAAAAACATTCCACCCCCACTCTCAAAATTTTCTGACAGCCATCAAACCAACAAAAAAATTCTCCTAATTCGTCGATGGCAAGTTGAAAAAAATAACATGGATGTATGTATATTGAAGAACAGGTTTTTTTCTCAAATTATCTACTTAACTGCAAGATGAAAGATCGGAAAAGGAGACACAAAAAAATATATGCGAGTGCATGTGCCATATGTTTTTTGTACTCCTCCTCCCTCCATCCATAAGACCTTTCAGCTAAACAAAAAAAAAACCCACAACAGGTTTTTTTATAATAGCTATTCTGTTTATGTCGCGAGATTAGAAATCGAAAAAGAATAAAAAACTTCATTCATAATGACAAAAAACAATAACAATATAATATATGAGAGCGCATGTGCGATATTGGTTTTGGAGAAAGACCAAAGAGAGTTGGCGCTGCTGCTGCAGTGGATTTCTTCTGAACTGTAAACTTCTTTGTGTGCGTGTGCAAATAATTTTTTGGTATAAAAACGCAAAAAAAGACCTTTTTTCGAAAATGTATGCAAAACAAAAACTAATGGATGTAATGACTTTTTTTTAATTGAATTTAATAGAAAAAATATCAAAAAAAAAATAACTTTTTTCACAGTAACATTGCACATCTTGAAATGTTATTTTGCTATTTTTAATGAGAAAATTTAGTACATTTTTTTTTTGAAAGGGGTATGCATGAGATAATTCAAAAGACTAATTATAAGAAACAACATCAAAAATATTTAAATTAAACCTGGGAAGCCCATGACTTTGAAGTTAAAAAATTGTAATATTGCAATTTTTCTGTTAAAACACCCTGTTTAACAAGCTACACATGAATTCAAAATCTTTTTTTACTTCATTGGAAAAAAAATGACAAATGTAAAAGTTATACTGCAAAACGTTCGTTCAAAGTGATATAATTTCAACAATTTCACATGATTTCTTTTTTCCAATTATTTTTTTTTTTTTTTTAAGGGTTAATCCCTTAATCATGTTTACTTTTTTCATAAAACCAACAATAAAAACTGTATTGTAATAGCAGCCCTATATTTTGAAAAATTGAGTCCCATTTTATAAAAAAATAAATCATTCTTCTCTTCATAAAATTATTGAATTTACTATTTATATAATTTTTAATAATGTACGTATGTGCGTATATTTATTTATTAACAAAAAAAGCCAAATTTCAACAAATTACCTTCACAAATAACAAAGTTATGTAACAATCAGTCAACGCACTAACATAAAAATGCAAGGGAAACCTACCCTTAAGCGAAACTCGCTTATGTGAAAAACCCGGATAACTGAAACTTATTTTTAGTTAAATTTTATATTTTTCGTCGAAAAAAACTCTCTTAAATGAAAAAATAATGATAATGAACTAGAGCTAATATAATCATTGTTGGTTATTGAAACTTTTTCGTTTAAAGTTTTAGTTTAAAATCTCTGCTTTGTGGCATTTTTATTTTTCACTTATCCGGACTGCGCTTAAGTGAATTTTTTTTTCACTTAAGCGGGGTTCGTTTAAGTGAAAACCCCACTTAAGTGAAAGAAAGACTGGGACATTTTACCGTTTTTCTTAAGCGGGTTTAACTGTACTGCTTATAAGTATGCAACCAAAATATTTATTTATTTAAAAATTGACTGCAATAATTAAAGAACACATCCCTTCAAGCAAGCGACCTCGTTTTCGGTCCGCAAACGTATCAAACAACGTATGGACGACTTCGCATTCGGATCCAAATACGGATCGAAAAGCTGCGTTTTGCGGCTCAAATTAGTATGGAAATTAGAATCACCACGGAGCCATTATGTTAATGTATTGTGAGAGAGAGAGTTTTTCAATTCACCATACTCAGAGAACCGAAACCAAATGGAATCTAAAACGGTTCCAAAAAAAATGAATGAATTGAGGCATAGTCCCGGTCTACATTGAACGATTTTTCCAGTGCCGATCTTTTGTTCGTGGGTGAAGGGAGTGAAAAGTGAGGGGTAGGGATCAAATCGTTTGTACCAGAAAACTCGAACGATTTTTCTAGTCTGTTTATGTTCTCTCTTTTCTCCTTTCCAGTTTTTTGTGTGGCTTCGGTGTCAGTGTGCCGTTCGTTTGATAGTGTGAGTGAATATCAATGAAAAACGAAGAGCACAGCAATAAAACAAGGAAGAAGAAAAGGAAAAAATCTTATGGAAAAAATCGTTCTGTGTGTACATTTTACACGATTTCTGGAAAAATCTTCGTGGAAAAATCGGGCAATGTAGATCGGGACATACCCAACCCAAATGTATTATAAAAACTTCCCATCTAGTCCAGTTTCTCCATTGCCTACAAAAATAAAACAAACAGAATTTTTTCATTTCAAGAGTTTTTTTTTATTTATCATTCATAAAAGGTTTTCTAAAGACTATTTCGCACTAATAAACATGACATATTTCAACAAATATAAATTTACATTTAATAAATAGAAACTTGCATTTCTGATTGGAAATTTTTTAAAGTTTTAACAAGAAAAAAGAGATAAAAAAGCAACTGTCTTCTCCACGCTACCTACAAAACTAAACTAAAAAAGTGGTGGAAATTAAGGCAAAATGATTGTATACTTCGCCTATACTCTCTCTATTCCTCGGTGCTTAAAAAAAATACTCTCGATTCTCGTTCTTTTTACATGCGTACACAGAAAATTTGTTATTGTGTGTGAGACACTCATTTTTTTTGGAGTCCCAAGTGAGCCGAGAAATTTGGGTCCGTGATTTTGCCTGAAGGGATTTTTCTAAAACAAAGTTCTTGGAGCCGTTTTGGGAAAAATGAGTTTTTCTTAATTGTTTTTCAACATTTGTATGGCAGGTACCATTATTTTCGATTTTTTTCACAGCTGTTGCCAAGTCTGTACAACACGTATTGCAAAAAGTCTTGTTCTTCCGAAGCGTAAGCGAGCGCCTGGTCACAATCCGTATCAAAGGCAAATTCAAGAACACGACGCTGATCTGTGCTCACGCCTCCCATGAAGAGAGAGATGACTCAACCAAGGGAGAATTCTATGATCTCCTGGAGGCAACGTATGATATGTGCCCGAAGTACGACGTGAAGATCATTCTTGGTGACTTCAATGCAAGATTCGGAAAGGAGGGTATGGTTAGGTTAGGTTGAAGTGGCTGCCAGCAAGAACTGACACATTTAGACCATAAGTGGGTTGGTTGTGATACCACGTGAATCTTGAGAGATTTTCTCCCCACTCGTTAAAACCAGTTGGAGCTTCTTATGAAGCGTGCGAGACTACTTAAGTCTGTGCTTGTCAGATCACTAGGATCATTGAAGAAGAAGTCTCCGAGATGGAGAGATGGATAGGGCAGGGCCTGTGCAGAGAAGATGAGGAACAGATTCTTCCTCCTCTTTGTCCATACAGCTTCTACAAAAGTCGTTTGCGAAAACTCCAAGCCGCTTAGCGTGGAGGGTATGTTTGGTTCAATAGTCGGAGGACACAACCTTCACGGCGAAACTTCCAGCAATGGATACAGGCTGGCAGACTGTCTTCATCTCGAGCACATGTTTCCCACACTTTAATATACACAAGGGGAGTTGGCGGCCACGTGATCAACGAACCGTAAACCAAATCGACCACGTTGATAGACATGAAACGTTGTGAGGGGCCAGCATTGACTCGGATTACTACCTTGTGGTAGCTAGAAAACGTATGCAGTTATCCACGACGCCACAACGCAGAGCAGATGCAGTGAAAAGGTTCGATGTCGATAAGCTTAAGTCGCAAGAAACACCAGAACTTTTGTTGATCACGTAACTCTTAATCTCTCAGCAAGTCCGCCACAAACATCAAGTGCAGAGGACCAGTGGAAACACCGTCAACAAGCCATCAGAAGTGCCGTCTTTGATGTGCTGGGTTTCACTAGGCGACGACAATGAAACCTCTGGTTCGCTAAATAGTGCCGGCAGGTGCATGCAGTACGAGGTCTACCAGGTAATGCTGCAGACTGGACCAAGAGCTGCTGAGAGAGTAGCCCGGGAGCTCTATGGCTGAAAAGAAGAGAGGAACGCCGAGTTATAGTGTGCCCCATCCATAAAAAAGCATATGGTCTGAAATGCTTCAATTAAATCGTGTCAGCTATGCTGTGTGATCACTTAAAACCTTTTGTTAACGATCTGATCAGCCCCTAACCAGTCAGTGTGGTCTTAGGCCAGGCAACTCAATTGTTGATCAAATGGTTACACTGTAACATATTTTGAAAAAAAAAAAAACAAAAATTCCAGTGTGGAGGATAAGATTCAACGACTAACTATACGGGACGTTAAACTGGTCAAAAAGCTGAAAATACGGCGGCTGATGAGATGGCTGGAGCACTTGGAGCACCACCTTAACACTTAACACTTGCAACAACTACCTGTTAACTTGTTAACAACAATTAATTGTTGGTTTTACAGATCTCAATTCAGATCACAACTTCTTCAAAACGTGTTGTCAATTCTACATAATTATTAATTTGTAAGTTTCTCAAATTTACAATAAAAATCTAACAAAAGTTGAATTAAGAACAAGGCAGTCAAATCGTCAGCTAAAAATGTAAAACCTACAATCTTTGTATTGAATGCCCAGAGTTGTGCTTTCAACATCGAAATTTGTTGAATTAAAAGCAATGCAATCAAATCGACTGCCAAAAATGTCAAATATACAAAAAGTTGTTCTTTCAACCTCCAATTTTGTTGAATTTACAACAAAGCAATCAAATCGACAACCAAAAATCTCAAATCTACCAAAAGTTGTGCTTTCAACATCCAATTTGGTTGAATTCACCAGATTGCAATCAAATCTGCAAACTGCATACTGCAAGTGCAACCATCTGTTGAAATAAAAGTGAATCCCGTTATGAACTCATTCGCTTCGCAGTCGCAGTTCTATCAGGTCGGTCATCGATTCAACTAGCTTCATGGATACGAATAGTGATACAACATTTGAGTTATCTCAAAATACTGAGAAAGATGAAAGTGAAATCAATCCATCCACAAGTAATTCGTCGTCGCCTTTTCTTTTGGATTTGGAAGTGTTTGAGATCGTAAGCAATTTTAATTTAACTAAAAGTGTGGTGCCTTTTTTATCAGGTAAGCTATCTTTAGTTACGTGTTTGTGAGTATGCCTCATACTATATTAAGCCAGTCTAGGAAATGTTTGTTTATTAAACAAAACGTGGCCGCTCAAAATCTATGTACGTACACTCCGCTCCACTTGAAAAGAAACACACTTTTTTTTTTACTATGAGAGAGTGTAGCGCTTTGGTAAATTGATAAATTCACGTTTTGGTTTTAGTTCCTATAAGAGGGATCTATTGCGAATAAAACTGCAGGGACAGACTAGTCCAAGAAAATACCACTGTCATAATTATTTTTAGATATTTAAGAACTTTGTTAATTTCAATTATTCAATGAATTCCTTTAAAAATATTAAATTTTGAATTAAAATACTTTAATTAAACATTTTCATTACCTACATATGTGTACCTACTTTTATTATGTTTAAAAAAAGAAAACAAAAAACATTTTACCCTATAAAAAGGAAAGCGCAACTAAATTAAACTCAACTCAAAGTGCAACTACAATTTTATTAATATAACTCAGAGTGTAACTACAAAGCTACAATGTAAAACACTCAAACATAAATAAAAGCTCTTTGTAAAACAGTATAAAAGGATGCGATAAAATAATATTTATTCATTCTGTTCTGGTGTCTTCAAATGCGAAGTTGTAAAGCGTCCACGAGAAGGTACCTACAGCAGGATCAGCTATAGAGGTGGTTTATGCCGATCACTCTGTGCGAAGGTGCAAGACCGTCCACGGGGAGTCGGTATGAACAGCCAAAGTAGTTGTTCTCTCTCTCTTTTTTTTATTGGCTATGGAGGTGATTCATGTCGATCGCTCTGTGCGAAGATGTAAGACCGTCCACGGGGAATCGGCATGCAAAAGCCGAAGTAGTTAATATCTCTTTTCTTTTACTCTCGCCAACGTTTATGGTGGTTTCGCTGTGCGAAGGTCCCACGACCGTCCACGGAAAGCCATTATAAACTGTTGTTAAATACAATCCTTTGATATTGTTTTTTTTTTATTTACATAAACAGAGTTGCCATAACTTATTTTTATAAAAGAATAATTTAAATTTTAAAATGTCAAATAAATAAACAGAGTTGCCATAACTTATTTTTTATAAAAGAATAACTTTAATTTAAAAATGTAAATGTAAATGCAAATTTTCCTATTTTCCTATTTTGTTAGTTTTATTAATTTTGTTAAATAAAGTTTGTCACAGGTGATTGCTTTAAAAAAATAAATAAATCTTTTATTTTATGCAAGGAATCATTTATTAGATTTTCTACTCCACGTGCACTGCACAAAAATTCGGGAGGAGAATTTTATTGTCTATTTAAAAAGGTTCTTCTTGGGATTCTAAAAGCACAATTTTCCAATAAAAAAACCCTCTGCGTCGTCCGCCATTTTGAAAATGGCGTTTAAAAGCCTTTACTCGAATTCATCAACTTCTATTAGTCGTAGAGTAATTATATTTATTTACTTTTGTAGTTTAAAATGTTCTCTACAATTTTTGTCTTAAAACGCTTTTTGATAGCTCCTTCCTGTAAAAAGTTATTGTTAAAAAAACAGCAAATTTTCGATTTTAAAAATGTTTTTTCAAGTTTATCTCATCTAATGTCCATGCGAACCAAAAATCACTATAAATAACTTTTATAGAACATTAAATTTCCTACATTTCTATTTATTTAGATTTAATGTTATTACTTACATAATTGTAGAGAAAGATTATACCTATAATTACGTATAATTTGTTTCTTGAAAATGTTTCATCATATTTTGAATTTAAAATAGTATATATTAAGTTAACGGGACATTTACACAACATTTTAGTACGAAACTTTTTTGACCCTCCCCAACAACTTTAATTTAAAAATGTATCCACATTTGTAAGCTTAATTTTGAGTTCTTAATCTTAAAAATCTGACATTCTGACCAGAAGAATTGAAGTTAGAATTTTTTAAAGTGAAAAAAGACTTGATAGCAGCAGAGCCGCTTGAATTTGAAGCCAGTCTTGTTATCTTTCTTCGGTCTGCTTCTGTTGTGGCTCTTGCTTGACTACCTTAATATTTTTTTCCATAGTTTTCTTCATTTCTAATTGAATTCTACAATTTTCACACTTCTTCTAATATTTGTTGGCAATTGTGCGTAGGGGAAGCTTGTTTTCCGGGTGTACTTCTAATTTGTTTTTTTCTGCAGGGTTTAATGTTTTTTTCGCGGCCCATCTTTTCTTTGATCAAACAATTATTATTTTTAATCTACACTTTGTAAAGAGCCGTAATGGTCGGGGATCTTGCTGCTACTCTCATACAAATCAAATAAAATATCGTGCCATAAAAACAAACAAAGAAAACCGAATATTTAAAAAAATTACAACTAAATCAAAATGTAAAAACAAAACAAAAAAATCAAATGCAAAATGAAAATGTCAGAAGATACAAACAAAACATACAAAAAAATATTGAATCTCCTTAACCAATCAGAAGAACTATATAACGAAACCCTTATCCATCAGATATACTTTTAACTCTACCTATGCATTCCTATACTCAAAGGATTGATCTTGACCTTTGAAAGGGAATCCATCCTCGTATGGCATTATCCATCAAATGCCACACCATGTTACTTGCGTCCCGGTTGCTTGCAAATAACCCCTAAACGAACAAAATCTCACCTTCTCGTTGCTTCACCACATATCTCACCTTTTAACTTTACTTATTCCATCTTTATTTTATGAATAATTCTTCATGTCAGAAATAATGTAAAATTATTGCAATTAACAATATGTTTAATCATCTCATATCATTGTTCAATAAAAGATAAATTTTATAAACTCAAGGACTTAAGTTGGATGATTAAAAATATAATAACGAAAGAAATTAAAAAAAAAATTACGTACTATATGGTTTAATCAATAAAAAAATACTATCAATGCTAAATCTTCCTAAAAGCTAAGCTGCGCAACCTAACCCCCAGGATCACAACTAATTTTATTATTATAAACAAAAAAAAAAAAAAATAATAAACAATCTAGGTTAATATGATACGATATGATTACGTAGTAAGTTATTTTTAAGAAAAAAAAGTAGGTTTTGTAATTAAATTAAATTAAAATAACGAGGTAACTAAAGTTAAGAAAACTAATCAAGATTTAAACAACAAAGAAAGATTAAATGAATTCCCAAATTAGGATTAACGAACAAAAATAAAAAAAGAAAAAAAAAATCACTAAAACACTAAGATGTGAATACATATAACAAATAAATTCAGCAACCGCCAATCCGCCTGCACTGTATAAGTTTTTTATTTCCCTTGTATGATCTTTTATGTTTAGAATAATTTCTCGATAGGTCTATTCTTGTTGTAATTATTCTACCACCCAATTATTGATAAAGATGAAAACAGATACCTTTAATTTATCTTTTTTTTTTTTTGACTTAAATGTTTCCGTATAGGTAATTGTAAGAGTCGCACAAATTCTTGATTGTTCTATATATATTTCCCAATCTTTTTTTTTTGTATTCCTTAAGGATTTTCTGCTTTGCCTGACGCTGTCGCTATCCCCAAGAAATTTCTAGACAGAAATTGAAAATCTTCACCGATTTGTATCGACCAAATATGTATATGTATCGGAAACTTTCTTTCATCGTATTTTATTTATTTCAAAAATTAAAATATATTTTTCTAGCTTTTTATATTTTATCACTTCTTTACTTAAAATTCAAATCTTAACTAAAGAATTTTCAAGAACTATGACAAATATGTTCTTCAAAGCAAATTATATAAAAAACTCAAAGCTACTGAAATTATTTTTCAGATGCTACAGTACTTTTTGTTACAGTATATCAATTGTGTTTCAAATTATTTGAATTGACAAAACATATTTTATAGCTGCTGCTACAACTTCTATTATTATAACAATATTTTGTCTCCTTACCGTAATCTATAGACACAAAACGCATGACGAGACCGAGATGAGACAAGACGAGACTGGCTTTTAAGTAAACGAGATGAGACCGAGACGAGACTGTATATTTGGACCGAATTTTACATAGTCTAATAAATTAATAAATCCAATTTCAGTAAAATATTTATTTTCTTCCGCATGTATTCAAACTATAATCGAAAATATTTCGTTCCAATAGTCAGCAAGTTAGCTGGAAATCGTATTTTTCGGAGACGAGACCGAGACGAGACTTAATTATATGAGACCGACTCGAAACTGAGACGAGTCTGAAAATTTTCGATCTTAAAGAAACCGAGACGAGACTTACAAAAGTCTCGCAGAGTCTCATCTCGTGGACAGCCCTAATTATTCTGTCACTGCAGTTTCATTCGCAATAGATGCCTCTTATAAAAACTAAAACCAAAAGGTGAATTTATACATTTACATTTTATACATTTTATACATTTTACACGCTCTGATAGTAAAAAGAAGGGTTTTTTCTATTCAAGTGGAGCAGAGTATATATTAAAAAATCTCAGAGTAAAAAAGTCGTGATTGTAAGTAGATTGCTTTAGCTACTGTTTTGAAATAGGTGAATAGGAGACATACATAGATTAAAAAGTAAGCACGTTCTTTCTCGACGGTGCTAACGCCAATTATTATTTTACCTCTGTAAATTGCCAACATAAAACTTTCATATTTGAAAAGGTCGCGGACTTTCAAAAAGAAGCTTACTACTACTCAGGTCGGAACACTTATCAAAAATGTTTCCGGATAGTGAACTTGGGCTGCAGTTGGAGTTCGAAGACGAATTGCTCAAGTGGAAAAAAATAGTATGTACAAAGATCAATAATAATTTTATTTCTGATAAATGTCCCACATTCACCATCGCAGACGAAAACCTTGTGTTCTTTTGATGTGTCTAAATAGTTAAATGTATGAGATATGAATTTGGGTATAGTTTCAATTAAATTGCCACATCATTGCCAAACTAGAATCGATTATAAAAGTTTTTATCTTCTTAGACCAAGTCGAAAAAAAAACGTTTAGAATCGATTGTAGTTTGACAAAATCATAGTAATTTGAATGAAACGGAACACAAATAGTCTAAGAGCCGGCAGCAAATTTTGGGAGTGGATTGATAACCGAAATATGAGTATGAGGGTTTGCAGGTGCATATAACGCGGTATCAAAAACAACCGTCTGGCAGGTTTCTTTTTCAGCCTTTGCCGGGGGTGGGGGTTTGAAAATAGCCATTTTACAGTTTATTTTGTCAGAGGTATTACCACTTCAATAAACTTAAAAAAATATATTATGTGATGCTCTGTCATTTTCTTTAAATCCAAACGTCATAATTTTGGCAATCCGACCAATAGAACTAAAGATATTAGGTTTTTAAGCGAACCTTAATCGATTTTTTTTGGAGACTTGTTGATTTTTTGTGTTTTCTAATTCTCCAAGAAAAAGACGATAAGGTCCTCTTAAAAAGCTTATATTTTGAGTTCTATTGGTCGGATTACCAAGATAATGACGTTTTGACTTAAAGAAAATGACAGAGCATCCCATAATATATTTTTGAAATTTATTGAAGTGGTAATAGCTCTGACAAAATTAATTGGAAAATAGCAATTTCCAAACCCCCACCCACGCTAAAGGCTGAAAAAGAAACCTGCCAGACGGTTGTTTTTGATACCGCGTTATATGCACCTACAAACCCTCATACTCACTCCCAAGATTTGCGGTGGGATCTTGGTCTAAAAAACATGGACAAAAATTATAACTTGAAAACGGAGCGAAAACGAGAAAATTAACTTCTAAATTTTTTGATAGTTTTTCAAGTAGGCATGGTTTTGGTCACAGGTGGTGACTGTATATATATTTGTACTTACTTTTGTTAATTTCATTACAAAAACTATGAAGTTATTTTTTTTAGTTTTCAGAATGCAGCACGGCCAACATCACCAGCGAGATGAGCCACCTCGGACTGGGTTAAAAATAACAGTTCGCTAAGTGTAACACAAAGCGCAGAAGGCACCCCACAAGCATCTGGCCCATCATCAGAAACCAAAATATCTTTTTCTTCTTCACTATCCGTCAGCCATTAGAAAAACAGGAACAGTTAAATTCAATTAAACATTTAGGTCATTCCATCAGAGAGTGTAGCAAACACATGTTAATAAAAATTGTGGAAATATATGTCAGTCTCTATCAATAAAAACATTCATGTCGTTTTCAAACTTATTTTTGAATGATTCAGGTTTTCAGACAGAAAATGGGTTAATGGCTGAATGCATTCACTGAAAACTATGAAAGTCTGCCTTATTTTGCCTTGCTAAGGGGCCAGTTATAGCTATCATTGAAAACCATCATTGAAAATATTAAATGTCAATTTTGAGAGATTTTGAAGAAAAAAATTAAGATGATTATTTTGATGCCAAAGTAAAGCTTATTGACTTAATAATTATTTCCAGGTAAATCAAAATTCAATTTGGCACAACTTTTCTCATAAAATGACTTTTAATTTTTCAATGATGAACTACCTTACCAATGATCATTAAAAAAATTAAAAGTTGCGTTATGGGGAAGATATTGGACAAAATTATTTTTTTTGGAGGAGAAATAATTTTGAAGTCGTAAGCTATCTTTCTGCATTCAAATATTTAATGATTAAACTTTCAAAGGGTCTCAAAATCACCAGCTAACTTTTTCAATGATGGTTTTCAATGATAGCTATAACTGGCCCCTAAATGGTGTTAATTTGAACATACAAAAAACGGTTTCAAATAAATTGCGTATACATACAAAGGAACATGGTAAATGTTGGACACTGCATCAAAACTGAAAAAGAACGCTTAGTTCTGGTACTACACCCTTATACCAGGAAGAAACTCAGGCGATTTTCGACCCCCCTCTAACTTCAATACCAATAAAGTCAGAAACTTCAAATTCACAGTACCTTAGCTCATCAATCAGAGACGCCTAGCTAAATTTAACTTTTTAGCATACGCCGCCGCCGTTCCAGAGATAAAGTACCTGAAAAATCACAAAAACCGTAACTGACTCACTCACTCATTCACTCGCTGACAGATCATCAAAATTAAAGATCACTTCATGGCATCTTGGAATCTTACAATTTCGCACAACAATAGGCCTTGTAGTACCTACATACAAAGCATAACATCGAAAATCTAAGATTTTCCATTCAGCGCCCGCCCATTTTCATAGAATTCATATAAATTATTTGGAGCACTTCTGATTATTGCACAATGATGAAATTTGGTAGAGCGGTAGGGCTTAAAGTAAAAACAAAGGCTATATATTAAAATTTGAGATGTTAAATTTGTGAGGCGTAGCATCCGCCCATTTTCGCCTGAATTGAATTCAATTATATAGATCACTTGGGATTATTGCAAAATGATGCAATTTGATAAGACGGTTGGTCTATCGTTTGATACTCGGATCTAAAAGTAACGAAACGTAATCGTTTGGTACTCAAATGTGAGTCTGAGATCCAAGTCCAAAAAGGGATCGTTATGTTTTTTTCGCTTTGAATTCAATTCAATTCAAATTAAAGAAAATAACTTTTTAAGTAAGAAAATGAAAAAAAAAAACTTGCAAAAAAAAAATTAACTTAAAAAAAAAATTCCATTTTTACAAAAAAAAACTTAAGAAGCAAAAAACAGAAAACATTTACTTCTACTAATTTGTATCTTTTAACTCGATTTGCGTCCAGACTATACGTCCTAAAAAACAATTTTTCAATCGACATATTTTTCACTTGAAACGCAATTTTAGCAAAATTTTGCACAATAGAGACATAAAAATTAAACATTAGTAATCTAGAAAGTGCCACTTATCAATCGAGGCATCGCAAAATACCGAGAACGAACTATTGTCTTTAAACTCAATATGCGACCAAACTATACGTCGTGGACCCTCCAAGGTTTACACCTTTGTTGTCTTTACGCGATTTTTGGAGAAACAAAGCGTCTTGTAGAATTCAAAATTGCATATTCGTGATCTAGAAAGTGAGTGAATGGACACGATACATAAAACGAAATTAAATCTATAATATCGATTTGCGGCGAAATTGTAAAAGTTTTGAAATTATTATGCATATTGTGAATTGTGATTGTGAATCGTCAGGTTTAGGTTATCGTCCCTACATATGCAATGCATGCAGTATGCAATCATGCTTATTTTGAGATTCGCTTTCGGTCGAAAGTTAGTCGAATCAGATGGATAATGTTCATGTTGAAAAGCAGAGAGATCAACTCAGAGCTAGGCGGAGTGCAAATCAAAGTATCTACTTCCAGAGGAACCCCACAAGGTGGGGTGCTTTCTCCCCTTCTCTGGACACTCGTGATGAACACAGTTCTTGTGAGACTAAGATACAGTGGAGTCAAAGTAATTGCATATGCAGATGATCTAGCATTACTAGTAACAGGCAAATTTCCCTCCACAATTAGTGAACAAATAGAAAATGCCCTATCAATAGTGAATACATGGACTAGGAATTGGGGACTTGCGGTTAATCCGCAAAAAACCGAACTGGTCCTTTTTACGAACAAACGGAAAATACCGACTTTCAAGATTCCTTTCATTGAAGGGACCCAACTCAAAATCTCCGATCACGCAAAATACCTTGGTGTAATCTTGGATAAGAAATTGAATTAGAGTCGCAACGTTAAAGAAAGAACTAGCAAAGCCATGTTTGCATTCTACTCCTGCAACATGATATTTGGTAAAACCTGGGGACCTAGCCCAAAAATTATCAGGTGGATGTATACGGCGATAGTTAGACCTGTACTGACATACGGTAACGTAGTCTGGTGGAATGCGCTCGTCAAAGTTACTAACCTTAAACTCATCACCAAGGTACAAAGAATGGCATGTATTGGAATCACTGGGGCTATGAGGTCCACCCTCACAGCGGGCTTGGAAGCTATACTCAACATAACAGCCCTTGATTTATTTGTACAAGAATCGGCAGCCAAGAGCGCACTTCGGCTTAGCCAAACTAGTAGCTGGAAGCGCAGCGCCATAGGACACGCGCAGATTCTGCAGAAATACACGGGAAGTATGGTATGCACTGACTACATTACACCCCGTTTAGACTTTCACAAGCTGTTCACGATCGCCTTTCCTAGTACAGAGGATTGGCAAACCAAAGAACCATCAACCTGCGAATCGATGATAGCAATATATACCGACGGTTCCAAGATGGATACTGGTGTTGGTGCAGGCTTCTTTTCGGAAACTCTTGGACTAGCCAGCTCATTCAGACTTCCTAATTACAGCAGTGTCTTCCAAGCTGAGGTCCTGGCAGTGACGAAAGCTACTAGACAGGTCTCAATGATGGCAATACCACAAGCGGATATTACCTTTTTCATTGACAGCTAAGCGGCAATAAAAGCAATTTCTGTCATTGAAATAAAATCGAAGCTTGTGACATGCTGTCGCGAAGAGCTAAGGGTTCTTGGTACACAGCACAACATAAGACTCTGCTGGGTTCCTGCCAACAGTGGTGTCCCAGGTAATGAAAGTGCTGACGAACTGGCAAGAATGGGATCAGCACTTGATCTTAATCAAGCAGATTCAACTGTTCAAGTCCCGCCCTGTAATCTTAAGAGGGTAATCGAGAGTAAAGGTTATAGCTAGAACCAACAATAGATGGAACTCACTAGATACCTGTGTTATAACTAGAAAATTATGACCTAGTTTCGATAAACAAAAGACCGACAAGATCATCCACCTGGGAAAAAAGTCTATTTCTATTCTCGTGAGCGTTACCACTGGGCACAACCAACTGGGTTGTGCCCATGACTTATGTAGAGTATGTGGTGACGAAGAGATACATGAGGATACTCCACACTACCTTTGTCACTGCCCTGCACTATGTCATCTAAGAAATAGGCTCCTCGGGAGACATTTCTTCAATGACTTAGAGGAACTATCTGACATTACAAGCAATAACATGTTAAAATTTATTAACGTTACAAAATGGCTTGACAATTCTTAAATACAGCTAAACAAATTAGTCACATACACCAACCTACTGATCTATCAAACTCAACCGCCAGACGTTGCATGGAGCTATTGCTCCTACAAACAGTGGTGGTAGAGAGAAGGGACCACACCCTTGAAAAGACGATGGTGCGTTGGCCTCTCCTCAACCTGGCGATTGTGCTTACGGACACTTCTTCAGTAACCTGAAGACAAATCTGACTGAACGGGGAAGACGCATGCATCAACCACTGATCTATCAAGCTCACCCGGCGGACGTTGCATGGAGCCACTGCTTCTACGGGCCCGGTGGAGTGATGATCTTTCCGGTGGGGGTAAATGAGGGGATCACGCCCTAAGAAGACAATGGTGCGTTTAACTCTCCTCAACCCGGTGTTAATATGCCGTCAGACAATTCTTCAATACCTTTATAGCTTCACCAAGTTAACTAGGCAGACACATACACCAACCACTGATCTTTCAAACTCATCCACCAGACGTTGCACGGAGGCACTGCTCCTACGGGCCTGGTGGGGGGATGATTTAACCGGTGGGGGTAGGGGAATCACGCCCTTAAAGGACAGTGATACGTTGGTCTCTCCTAAACCCGGTGATTGTGCCGACGACGTAGGTTTATATGACAGAACGGGGTAGACGCATACACCAACCACTAATCTATCAAACTCACTCACCAGACGTTGAATGGAGCCACTGCTCCTACGGGCCTGGTGAGTGGATGATCTGTTCAGAGGGGGTAGAGGCAGAGATCACGCCCTTAAAAGACAACGGTGCGTTAACCTCTCCACAAACCGGTGATTATGCGCAAACAGACCCTTCTTCAACACCTTAATGGGACCAACTTAACAAAGCTACCACATACACCAACCACTGATTTATTAAACTTACGCACCAGACGTTGCATGGAGCCACTGCTCCTACGGGCCTGGTGGAGGAATGATTTACCTGATGGGGGTAAGGGAGAGGTTCACGCTCTAAAAACACTATGGTGGGCTGGCCTCTCCTTTGCCCAGTGATTGTGTCGACGGACTCTCGGACTTATCTGACCTAACTGGGCAGTCGCTGGCACCAACCACTGATTTATCGAACCCAGCGCCAGACGTTGCATGGAGCCACTGCTCCTACGGGTCTGGTGTGGGGTTGATCAATCCAGTGAGGGTAAGGGAAAGGGACACGCCCTTAAAAGACAATGGTGCGTCAACCTATCCTCAACCCGGTATTTACGCAGCGACTGACACTCCTTCAATCAATTTGAAAACGACTTTTCCAAGCTTCAGCTTGTAAGAACTGTATCGACGCCCTCTACGGACTATGTCATAGGATTTATCATAGGTTTCTTTTATGGGGATTAATCCCCAGGGTATCACAATGGATCTACACTGATCTAAGTGTGACGGTAACAAGATCAACTGTCAGCCCACTAACCTAACCTAACCTAACCTAGTCGAATTTGAAAAATTGCATTTTGAGATTCGATCGATTCCATCGATTCGGAAGTTCATAGAATCAATCGAAAATTCACTTATTTTCGAATAAATTTGAATTAAATGAATAGATAAACAAACATGTATGTTTAAACAATTTGTATACGATAATTAAATAAAATAGAGATATATTCACGAGATTTTTTCTTGTCATTTTATAAAGGGCGCATTTGTATTCCAATTGGACTAGGGTTGCCATGGCTGTCTAAACTAACCTAGGACAAAAAGTTTTAAAATCCCGGACTTTGGAGGACATCATCTGCCTTAGAAAAGAGGACAAAAAGAGGACAAAATAATAACAAAAACTAGGTCCATGAACTTAATCGAAAACGTATTTCAATATTAAAATAACATAAATTAAAATACAAAAAATTAATAACTTATATTTAAAAGAAACATTTTATAAAGTACTTTTTATATTTATCTTCAGATTGAATTTTTTGTTAGTTTACTAATAGACTAAGAGCCCAGGGCCGCCAGACGTACGTCATTTTATCAAAGCTAAGATTTCTTCTACGAACTGGTACTATGGTAGCTAAGAACAAATGGATACTAAGAATCTTCAATCCGGGTGCAATTAAGAGGTAGCGAGTGTTAAAGTTGCATACAAATGTTGCAACAATGCGTTATTTTATCAAAGCTGAAATTTTGATATGTCTTAGGGATGTATCATTAACTTTATTGAACACTTTCCAGACATCTACAGTGGGACCTAACGTGAGCCAGACACTTATAATCTGTCAAATTAATCGTGCCATTTACATAACAGAACCAAATTCAGATTTTATGTTTTCTTTGGGCAAATATTCTACAATATTTTCTAAACTGCAAAACACCTACAGCGGGGCCTTGTATCACTTTAAAACAAATTAAAACCTTAATTTTCTTAATTTTAAATGTTAAAACAGAAGCAAGTCAGCCGTAAAATGTAGTGAGATCTAGAAGTACGCCAAGTTCTAAGTTATGAATGTTAAATATCAAATATTTTAAGTAATCGGAGAACGAAAATTATAAGAGAAATCTGTTACTTAATGATCACTGACCTAAATTTGCTATTTTTTTTTTTTAATAGGTATCAAAAAAATAAAAGCTCTTGACCGTTTTCGTTGTTTGACTAGGAATTGCATTGCATTGAATTTCGAAAGCAAAAATAATAATTAAGTAAAATTTTGAAAAATAAAGTTTACCCATTTTTGTTTTTATTTTTTTCAAAATTTTGAGTTTGAATAAGATTTTTTTTGTTCATTAAAACAACTTTACAACAAGACAAGTGTTGCCGTTGTTTTTTAATAAATTGTTTTCAGTTTTTGTGATTTTTTTAGAATACTTCCCCTCCCGCTTTAACGAGGGGGAATATATCGCCCCCTCTTATACGATTTTTTTCTTGTCTTGCTCAAGCTTCTTGTCACACCTTTTATGAATCACCGTGTATTGTAAATTGCATGCAGGGTTACCAACGCTTACAAGTCCCGTACCCAGAGTTTTACAAATCTTGATATGAACTTTGTTTGTCATAAAAGCGAATGTTTCGCATTGGTTTGGGACGTAGATACCATTATGTTTTGTTTCTGCCTTTTGGGCTAGTTACCAAATTTCGAAAGGGGCTGAGAGGCCCTGTGTATGGGTACCAAGTGTACTTCCAATTAAAAATCAGAACAGAAATTAATTTTTGTAAATTACTTTATTTTTGGTTAATGTTCTGCATATAATTATATTTGATCAAAGCTAAATTAATATAATACAGGTTTTTTTGTTAATCTATAATTCGTTTTCCAGTTCATAAAGTAAAATATTTAATTTTTCCCATAATTTTTGTTTTAACATACGTTGTCTTCTCCCACTTAACTTGTTGAAATCATGAAGAATACTGTTGAAAAAGCTCATTGTGGAATCTCTTTGTATTTTCGTGTTGTCTGCTTGTTCTTCTGTATTACTCTAAGAGTTAAATAGGAAGTGATCTTCTATTTGGTTTGCTTTTCTTTTCAAGGCGTGTTCATGCTGCGCATCTACTGGTATTCTATTCACAAGCGTCATAGACTGATCTGGTTGTTCTGATACTCTTCTTTTTTTCCGACTCATTGATTCAGAATAAGTTTCCAATGTTTCTTTAATTTGATTCTCATCTGTATTCTTGCGACTATTCCATACATAACTTGAAGGATCTGAAACTAAATCTGATATTCTGCTATTATTCTCTAAGATATCTTCTTCATTACTACTAAAAAATCTCAATACTTTCTAAACTTGCATTTCCATCTACAAAGATAGGTTCATTTTTTATCTCTGACGCCACCGATCCGTTAGATAAATTGGTCTCTGTTTTAATTTCAATGTTGGATTTCGATAACGAATCATTGTTATCTATAGTTATTTTCAATGTCCATTTGGTTTGATTTTCATTTTTTTCGCTTGCGCATGAAATTCCTCATAAAAGACATATTGTCCTTCAGATATCAGTCATTTATGTAATATTCACTCGTACTTACGGCATTTCTTTTCTCATTTCGGATCTGTCTGGCAAATGAAACACGTAAAATACCCCACTTTGATTTACAATACTCAACTGAAAGAAAGAAAAAATAAATAAATATTAAAAAGTTATTTTTTTTTGTTAAAATTATTGCGCATTGTTACTACATAATATTTTTTCAAATTTAAAATAGTTTCCTTAAATTTTGTATCTATCCTTTTTAACTAGTATCATACTAAACTAATTTCCTGCATAAACTCCAGCTGAACACGTCCAAAGCCGTGACAGCTTGCGTAAAAAAAATTAAAAAAGGCCACGTTTGGGTGGTAGGCAAATACGTATCTGAGATACGTTAGAATCTGATATGTTTTCGCACGACCAAAACCGGATACGTAACCAAACCAAACGAAAACGATCCTGCATAAAGGAAAATGAACAGACGAGATGTCAGCTGTTCGTAAATAAAAGCAGATCCGAAATGTTTGGGATAGCTTTAGATTTCTTTTTGACATCAGCTGTTTGGTTCATCAGCTGGTTTTTCCTTAGGCATTACCACAACACGAACAAATCCGGATACCTTTGGTTACGTACCCGACAGTGGCAAAACATAGATCCTGATTATACTGTTCATTTTTTCGTTCGTTTTATCTTTCGTCTTTTTGACAGGCACGAACGTTTGTGATTACATGGTTCGCAAAAATACGTACGTATTGCCATTCATTATTTTGACGTTCATGGCGTTCCATTCGTTATTTTGACGTTCATGGAATTTAGGGTTGTTTTTTAAGAAAATAATCAGTAATAATAAATAAAAATATTTTGTAATCACTTATATCTAAAATACACCCGTATATTAGGTATATCCAATTACTAGAAACAATTTTCCAATTCAATCTTTTTTGTTCAAATCGTTTTTGCTAACATCGAGGAGCATTGTGGTTGCCAAATCAGAAACGTCAAAGTTCACCCCTCACTCAATTTGTCAAAAAAAAACGAAAGACGATTTAACCGAAAAAACGAATCATGTAATTGGGGTCATAGATACATCCTTTTGACATTTATAGACGTGTCATATAGAAGTGTCATAGTGCTTGTTCACATTGGATTTTTAATGCTGGGTGCATCCAGAGTGAGTCAGGTAGATTTTATGTGCGTGAAAAAGAGATGAGTAGATTCCATCCGAAATGCACCGATGTGCCACTTTCAAACAATATTCTCGGATTCAAAATGAAAGATTTTTTATTGTGTGAGTGAAAGATAGATGGATTTCAAGGGTGGGAAAGAGGGATGTGTAGATTGAATGGCGAGGACTTTCTCTTCTTCGTATGAACACGACGAACATAATAACACCCAGCATTCAAAATCCAAATTGGACATGCACATATGGATTGAGTATGATACTACAAACATAAAATTGCCCTTTGGTGATTTTTACTTTAGTAAAATGTTAGGAGATAGTACCTACTGCGTGCTAAATTAGTTTAAAATAAGCTTAATACAATTTTAAACCTAGAATCGTAATAAAAATGATTTAACATTGTATTAATTCGACTAAAATTTCGGGCCATACCCATTTCGGTGATGTTTAAGCCTAGTACGCTGCTGATGCGAAACGAAATTTTCCTGTGGTCTCCAAAAAGACAACGAAATGCTAACGAAAATACAGTGGACAAATATTCATGGATAGTTTCACAAATTGCAAACAAATAAAACAAAATTGAACGAAAAAATCAAACAACAGCCATGTTGAAATGAAAGTAACAACAAATAAAAACACGAACAAACCCATATGTCATTTGCCACACACAATTAACTGTCCGGTCAATTAATTCTGTGCGAAAATAGAGTGGAGATTTGTCAAAGCGATCAATTTCGTTGGTCGAACAGCGTACCACAGAACGAAAAACACAGCGAAATTTTTCGTTTATGATTTCGTCATGTCATTTTTGTATGGGATCTTCGTTTCACATCAGCAGCGTAGCGTACAAGGCTTTACTTTAATCAAATGTTCAGAGATACCTAGTACGATGTTCAACTGATTTAAAATTGTTTGCGACTACCTAGACCTACGTAATGTAAGTACCTTAACTACCCTTTTCGTTTTCAACAAAGAAATTGTGGAATTACTTTTTTGTGGATGGCAAATCGTTATAAAAATATACCTATAGTTAGGTTAATTTCAATTTTTAAACCACTAAGCCAGTGTTGCCGTTATGCGACTTTAGATGCATTAATACCATTTTTGCCCGTGCGACTATGATACGACCTTTTGAAAAAAGTGATTATCGCTAAAAAAGTGTCACAATTTTTTTTCTAGATAATATTAAAATCTACAAAATTAGGCTCAAAATATTATTCTTCAAATTACTCATTTAAGTGTAAAGAGTTTTAAACTGGTATTTTTGTTCAAATAATGCTATCATAAAAACTACGACCGATAGAAAAAAAAAAATGTTAATGCGAGCATATAAAGCCGCAACTATAATGGATGGGCAATAATGTATAGTCGAACGAAAACAAGCGAATACAATCAAATCATTATGATGCGTCTATAATTGCGGTTTCTGCCTTTCCTTAAGTTTCGTTCACTTTTGCTTTCGGAGGGGAAGAGTTTTTTGCAGCACACCTCACTTAAGGCCCAACTATAATAGCTTAACATAAGATTGTGTCAAAAATCGAAAAAAAATTTGCTTATGTTTGCGAAAGTACTCCACATAGCCATAATGCAATTTTGCTCGGGCTATCGATTTTGAGTAGTAGCCCGTAGCGTAATGGTTAGTGCGTTCAACTGTCACGCTGGAGGTCTGGGTTCGCTTCCCAGCCTCGTCCACCTAAAAACTAAAAAGTTTTTTTCAGGGCTACTGCCTCTTGCGAGGAATTGACAAATCCTCCAAGAGTATCACTTGTCACGAATAAGTGCTTCTCGTCAAGCCGTTCGGATTCGGCATAAAATTGTAGGTCCCTTCCATTCCTGTCGAAAGGCGCACACAGGAATGGTTGCGAGTTGTTAGTCACTAGGCCCTGGTTCTCCATGAGCCGTTGTGCCACCCGATTTATTTTTTATTTTGTATCGATTTTGATTTTTAAAACGTTTTGTTTTTTTTTTTCTTTGAGCTGTCAAATTCAATAAAAGGCCCGACTATAATAGCTTAAGCCAACATAAGCTTAATGTCAAAAATCCAACGAAAATTTGCTTACCTTTGCGAAAGTACTACGCATAGCCATAATGCAATTTTGTTCGCTCATCTACCTGTGTCTCTCCATTTTGCTTTTAAAGCTGTCAAATTTAATTTTGAGCTGTCAAATTCAATTAAGTGCCGAGCGACTCGAATCGCTCTCGCAAAATTTTAACAGAACTTAACGAATCGCACCTGAACTGCATTATGGTTTATGAACAGGAATTGTGTGCATTCGATCGTTCACTTATGCGTGCGTAATTGAGCTTAATTCTATAATAGTTGGGCTTTTAAGAAAAACTGACATCTCACTTAAGTAGGAATGTTAAAAAGAGTAAGACGATTCATTTCCTTAGAGTACAATATGGGTAACTTCAACTTTTGACTGTTCGGAAAGCTTCTTTTCGCTGGTTTTTGACTTAATATTAAGTGCCAGCCGACAATTATAGTTCTGCCTTAAAGAGTTAATAATCTTTACATTTTGTAAATTATAATGTTTCAGTAAAACTTGTTGTTATTTTCGAAATTTGACGTTATTGAAGTAGCAATATCTTGTGACTTATGACTTATCATGGAAAAAATCATTATAATTGTTTCGTACAGAATATTATAGTCTACAAATTGAGCGTACCTTTTTTTTTGGACAACTTTGTCATTAAAGAGACAAAACAAATACAAATTTAGAATTTTTGCCAAACTTTTAAAATAATTATATCTTTAAAACAGTTGTTTTTAAAGAGAAAATTATAATTTTATTACAACTATAAGGGGTCACATAATGTACCCACCTATAAACTGGGACTTACATGTTTTCAAAAATATGAACCGTTTAGGAGTTAGATATATGTACGTTAAAAACAATAATTTTCGACATTTTACGTTTTTTTTTTTTTTTGAAATGGCGATCGATATCTTCTCAATGGTGAGTTAGGGCTGCCAGACGTCCCGATTTTTATTTGAACCCTGTCCCGATTTTGTCCCAACTTTCCAAGTTTACTTGCTATATATATTTTGGCAGACACTTTGTGGCGGAATAGAAAAGAGTAGATATCAGTTTTTGTTGCTTATTATATGCTAATTTGTTGCTCAATCCAAAAATGTATAGCTCGCTTAATTTTTGAGTTATTGAAAATTCCGCTAAAATAAGTCTGAAGTTAAAGGACTAAATTCAAAGTAATAAGAATTTTGAAGTAAAATTGGTACCCAAATTTGTAGCTTTTTTAATGCTCTTAAGTTCTGAAAAAATTAATTCTGTAGCTATAATAATTTTTTAAATATTCAAGTTTCCGCTAAAAAAAAGTCTGAAGTTAGCGGATGAATATTCGAAAATAACAATTTTTTTATTTGAATTTTAAGTTTAAAAAGTGCACTTCCGGTCCGCTGAAGCTGGCGGACAAAATCTAAAAAAATGTGATTTTCATTGTTTTCTTTTGCCACAATTTGAAGCTTCGATATAACTTTTATCGATTCCGCCACAAAGTGTCCGCCAAAATAAGGGACGTAAATTCGAGGTTTTAATCAAAACTAACATTACGACAATGTAGAAGTCTGATTTAATCGATTAAAATTCTGTGCCATTGCATTTAAAATGTGTATAAATAGATTTGTTTATTGCCCCGATTTGTCCCGATTTTTGGGTCCTGGCGCACAGTGGGTCGAAACTATGAAAAAGTGGTCATGTGGGGCTGTTACTTTTGATCTAAAGAACGGATCTTAAAACGGGTTTCGCTATATTTTTTATGGGTAATCATAGAATTCAATTCAGTTGAAAAAATTCAAAAAACTTTTTAGTTCTTCAAATGTCTGCCCTATAATATCTGCTCAAATAAAATAAAAATAAAAAAAAAATACCAAATCTTTCTTAGGTACATATGTTTTATTTGCAAGAGTAATGGTATTATTATGATAAATAAAAAAATAAATAAAAATTAAAAAAAAAAAACAAAACAATAATTCAATCGAAAACTAACATTAAAAAGAAATTAAATTTAAAGGAAATTATGAATTCAAGCAAAAAAAGGAAAAAAATGATATGAAATTTAAAAAAAAAAAACATTTTTAGCCACATTACCTAATAAAGTTTTGAAAAGAAACGAACTAAATATTTTTTTCAACTTCACTGTTATCATATAAAATTTGTGCCTTCCGTTTCGATTTCAACGGGAAGATGAAGTAATTTTAAAACTTCGTTTGGAAGTTCACTTTTCTGACCTTAGGCACGTTGATAAGGAAGTAATGTAAGTATCTGATAATAAAAACAAATTATTTATTAAGTCCTCATTGGTCACAATCCTGTTCATTTTTCTAGTGGGACTCTCACGAATTCTACAAAACATTTGGACAAACATTTTGTGAACTGTAGGAGGCATAAAGTACCAACAATATTTAGATACGTAAATTTTTGCTGCTTCAGAAGCAAAAGTTTGAAATTCATTTGCATTTATTTCTTGGCCAGATGCCATTTGTTACCAAAAGTATATTAATTCTTTGAATTAGATTAATATTTGAGCCAGTGATGTTCAAAACTATATCTGCGTAAGAAAAAAAAAAATTCTGGCGGTATTGCCATCACTCGCCGTTCATTTTTTTTTTTTGTACACTATCAGATCTTTGTCAAAGAGCGCTTAAATAAAGCTGCAACTTACGACCAAAGAATTGCCAACACAAAATGTGTACACCGGCTCATCACTTAGTGCAGTGTTAGTAGTTAGTAGTAACATACATACTACAAAAGAACACTAAAGAGAACGGATTCTCAACACAAAATGAGACTATCAAGAACAAAACATAAAACAATAATAACACAAAAATTGTGACTTATACAATCATTTATGAGCGTGGTATACTGGTCTTCAATACAGTTTTAAGTTTATTTTATTAATATTGAAGTCAAAAATACCTTAATTTAAATTTAATAGCTTGCACATACGAATTAACGGTTCATGCATTTTCCTTGCTTCAGAACATCCACAAGTAACACAAGCCTTGATCGCATTTTTTCTTGAATATTTCTAGAATATTTTTTTTCTGGACAGCATTTAATTAAATGAAACATGGAGAAGATATTTCATGCACCTTAACCATGCATGTATGGGCGAAATTCCAAATTTGAAAAACTCTTCATTTTTTTATTTGTTGCATATAATTTCCAAGTCGTTCATCTCACTTGACTTAGCTTAACAAATGTAACATAACGTCGCATAGATGACGAAATGTTGGCAATACTGTTACAAATTTGACCATCAATCACGGTCAGCAGCATTGTGTTTACTTAAAAAAAAAAATAATTGATTTTGGCAAAAGATTATCAATTAAGTTTTGTATTTCTTTATTTTCATTTTGAATTAAGCTTTCGGTCTCTTTTTCAAACCGAAACCTTACTGGTCGACAATAGCGGGTTGAAGAGGATTTAAGATTTTCCCAAATATAGTTTTATCGGGAACGTATTGGAATCCTGCTTGTTAAAATCCCGACGAAAAGAAAATTCGCGCGATTTTTTTAAAATAAAACAACTAGTTTTGATTGCAAAACCGGGATAATAAGAAACGGGATGATAATACACGGGATTATAATAAACGGGATTATAAAAAGCGGGATTACAAAAAAGCGGGATTATAAAAAACGGGATTTAAAAAAGCGGGATATCGTTGCCAACTCAGTTTTATTTTCTTCACTACCTGCAGACATAAACCCATTTTACGCAATGGTGCGGCTATTGCTGTAGCATGCAACAAAAAATTAAATGAGTTCCAATTCAGCTAAACCATACTTTTTTTAAACATTCGCAGCTTTACATTGTGGATTTGTGGCATTGTGACCAGTAGCGGATCTAGGATTTGGCTGTGGGGGGGGGGGGGGTTAGGGATCCAGTTTTAAACAAAAAATGAAAATGATAACTAAGAGGTCTCACTGGCAAAAGCTCATAATACGTGTTTTGACATTATATGGAGATCGCATTTTCGTGAACTAATCAAATCAACTAGTAGAATATAGGTAGGTTTGTTTGTTTTGTTCGAACTGTCACTGGGAAAGCAAAGAAAACAATATTTTGGCGATTGAAAAATAAAATGACAAAAATTTAAGACTTTTATTCGGACATAAGACAAAGCTGCATTTAGAAATAGCATGCGGCCTAATTCTGCAAGCGGGAATACATTTTCGTGTATAAGCTGCATACACTTTATATTCCTGATCAAAAATATGTCGAATAATTTGCACGTCACTCTAGATCTAGAGTGGAGGGATTGCAAATATTCATTTGCTTTTGCAATTTGAATTTGGTTCCTTGACTAGAGATCTTGTATGTTATTGCTTAGTTTAAAAATGTTTTGTGTGTATAATTGACTTCGACCTGGGATATATGAGCCCCAAGATTTTCTAGACCCTGGCTTGCCGTAAGAAACCATTCCTATTGCCTTGAAAAATTAAATTAAATTAACACCTCGTTTTTCTCAAATTCGTATCCGGTTTCAGTCCCAACTACATTTTTTTTTTGTTAAATAAGCTAAGTCTTTATAGTGAATTTTGTGAATTGTTCAGCCCATACCCGTTTTATCAATTATCTCTTCAAGCTTTAGCCCCAACTTCGGACTTTGACCGCCCCTAAACTTGTCCAAAGACTTTCTGGAATAAGTTAAGTTTTTAGGGAATTGGTTGTTTAACCCGAACCACATTTTTTGACAAACTCTTGTTAGGCCTTAGTCCTGAGCTGGTATTTTCATCCCAATTTTCTGGGCTTAAGAGAATAATTGTCTTTGCATTTTTGTCTCACGCCCTTTATTCGTAGCCCCGAATTGACTTTTCCTACAATTTTCTCAAGACATAAGCCCCATCCAAATTCTTTTGGGGCTTCGAAAAAAAATTACATAACATATAAATTGTTCAGCCCCAACCTCGTTATACCCATCAAATTTAATAATAATAATAATAATAATAATTTTTGTTGTTGTGTGTGTTTGACCAATTTTTTTAGTTAATTATTTGATTGTGTTTTATTAGGCTCTTTTGGTCTTTTTGATTTTGGAATGCGAATAAGAACACTTATTCCATTCTTATACCCAACGTTTCGTAAGTATTCCTTACTTCTTCAGGGGTTTATTTTATTTATTCCAGCTGTTAAATTTACAATGATAAAAACATTTTTTCAAAAATTAAACTTAAACATTTTTCTTACTTTTGTATTAAATCATACTATATATCTTAAATAATTCCCATAATTGCATCAACCCGACGGCACTGACACAAAAATTGAAAATAAATTAACAGATATAGGTACGAAATAAACAGAAAAAACTATTCAATTAAACGAGAAATGACATAAAGGTTATCACAGATTATCAGGTACTTTTGTTATAATGCTGCAGCATAGTTTTGCTTGATGTTATCGGTGTCTTCTTTTGTATTCATTGTCCTCTCTATTTTTTGTTGTATTCGTAGGCTTTCTAGTGTCAGTCTTGTGTTCAATTTCCTCTCCCTGTCTAGTATTTTCACCTCCTCGAAGCTCACTGAGTGCCCACTTTTTGCTATGTGCTGCGCAAGGTGAAAATACTAGACAGGGAGAGGAAATTGAACACAAGACTGACACTAGAAAGCCTACGAATACAACAAAAAATAGAGAGGACAATGAATACAAAAGAAGACACCGATAACATCAAGCAAAACTATGCTGCAGCATTATAACAAAAGTACCTGATAATCTGTGATAACCTTTATGTCATTTCTCGTTTAATTGAATAGTTTTTTCTGTTTATTTCGTACCTATATTTGTTAATTTATTTTCAATTTTTGTGTCAGTGCCGTCGGGTTGATGCAATTATGGGAATTATTTAAGATATATAATATGATTTAATACAAAAGTAAGACAAATGTTTAAGTTTAATTTTTGAAAAAAAAATGTTTTTATCATTGTAAATTTAACAGCTGGAATAAATAAAATAAACCCCTGAAGAAGTAAGGAATACTTACGAAACGTTGGGTATAAGAATGGAATAAGTGTTTTTATTCGCATTCCAAAATCAAAAAGACCAAAAGAGCCTAATAAAACACAATCAAATAATAATTTTTAACTATATGCCTGTAAGACCTCAGGTCTTTTAAATGCAATGCGCGGCACTAGTTAGAAGGAATAGAAGGAAAGGAAAGATTTATGTTGGCACAGTGGATTGAGAATTAGATGTTAATTATCTCATTAAATTCCACGGGTGGCATCCAGTTGAAGTTGGGGAATATAGAAAAGAATGCTACCTAGACTGGGGATCGAACCCACACGTCTAGGTTAGCAGTCAAACACTATATCCACTGTGCCATTGCCAACAAAATTTAACAGCTTAACAATATTTGAGACGAATATTACTGCTTTCTATATTTCAATTTATTTTAAAAATCGGTTGTGGGGGTGGCTTTAGCCCCTATAGCCACCCCCCTGGATCCGCCACTGATTGTGACTGTATATAAACTTTCGTACCCTTTTGCTTGTGCTACATGCTGGATATAGAGCAGGGATGAAAAATTGTCTTTTGGCAATGTATTGAATGTTAAAAAAAAGTGTATCGAATTGTACTTTTTGATTAAACAAAAAGAGAAAACAAAAAAAAAGTCAATGGGCCGTATTCATAGTCAATTTAAACCTGGGTCTAAGTTAAACATAGGTTAAGTTGAATTTTCGGATGCTGATTCCATTCATTTTAAGTTCATCATTTCAAAATATTTGCAGCTATTTGTGTAGTATACCAAGTTAATTATCTTATAAAAATATAAAACCAACAATTTGTAATTAAAATCGGTCTGTATTCATTGAGCCAAAATTGTCTTAAACTGTAGTTTAGTTAAACCTGGGTCTATCTGCCCCAATGTTTATGAAGAATAGCAAAACAAAACAAGAGCAATTTTTTAAAATTATACATATCGTGTGTTTGGACTGGGAAACAGCAGGTACCTTCACTAAATTCTCCTAAATTTAGTATACCTAAAGTAATTTAGTATAACTTTCTTTGTTTAGTAGTACTGCTTATTTTATAAACAGAGTTCTTGAAATAACCAAGTGCATTCCATCCCCTAATAAATTCAACCATATTGGTAGGTTCCTTCTTGCCGTTGAATTGACACAGTTTGACAGCTGGTCTTTGAATGACACGAATTCCAGTTCATTTGCACTTGTGTCTTTAATTGCCAAAAATTATTTTCTTGTCTTTTTAAAGTCAAAGGGGTATATTCATAGTCGCAGATAGACCCAAGTTTAACTAAACTACAGTTTAAGACAATTTTGGCTCAATGAATACAGACTGACTTTAATTACAAATTGTTGGTTTTATATTTTTATAAGGTAATTAACTTGGTATACTACAGAAATAGCTTCAAATATTTTATTTCTTAAAAAAATAAAATCAACGTCCGAAAATTCAACCAAAGCAATGTTTAACTTAGACCCAGGTCTAAAATGACTATGAATATGCCCCAAATAATTTTTGACAGATGCCTTTGTCAGTTCATTGACAAGTATTTCCACTTGGATTGGAATTTTCCGAACTTACACTCATCTTCGATGAAATTTGTGTAGATGTGTGCAGTCGGAGTTTTTTTTTTATAGAACAGATAAAGTTTCATAAGTAACTTACTATACCAACATAAACAAAATATTTTGTTACCAAAAATCCGAATTGGATATTACTCGTCGAATTTTCATTTATTTCCTCTAACCGCTTTCATAAAAAAAAAAATAAATATGTAGTAAAAAAAAGTTTTCAACTATGTTCTTTTTCAACAAATCCCTGCACTGGAAATCGATGGAAAATCAAAAATTACCGTATGACACATGAAATTTATATTCGTCTGTTTTCCAACCATTTACAATTCAAATTTCTAGTCTAGCGCACTCTTTCGATTTATTGAACTGCATCACTTTTTACATTATATATCAGGTCATTCCTGATTGAACTGCAGCACGTTTTAAATAAAAGATCGGGTCAACTCAGTTGTGACCTCCAGACTCCCTCTTTTTTCTGTTAGCTTCTACAAAATTTTATCATCCTCTGAAATCTAAATTGCGATTAATTATATGCTGGTCACTCATTTTACGGAATTAATTTTCTTTTACCCGTCAAATAACAAAAAATAACTTCAATTTGAAAAAAACATTCACTTCTAATTAAGTTTTTCCAGTTCAAAGACAACCAATTTTAAGGTATTTTCACTTGTCATTTTGGTAAAAAACGCAAAAATAGGTATTTTGTCAGTTGGTAAACCACAAGTGGAAATCTAGCATAATGCTCGTGCTTCGTGTTAAAAGAAATTAGCTGTTTAATTTTCTAAAAACATACATATATTGATGAAGTAAATAGCTATTTAGTGGCAGGGCAAAAGTGTACTGAATTTTACAAAAGTGTATTTGTGTACTTAAGCATTGTCGAGTGTATCGAAAAAAGTACAATTGTATCGACTTTTGCAGCCGTCATATAGAGCTACAACATTGTTTTCATCCAGTGCCAGATGCTTAGAAGAAGAAATAGAGGAACTGCCCTTGTTGGAAAAAAGTGAAGCAGTTTTTAAAATGGTGTGAGGTCTCACAAACACAAATGCATTACAGCAGGGACGAAGTGCTCTTTAAAGGCAACTCACTAGGGCGCCATCAGAATAGTCATTTTTGTTATTTTCCGAAGTTGTTTTAGTGGAATGTTCTAAAAAAAAAGAAAGAGTACGTGCGTATAGCAATTTGTCAATCTGAAATGTCAAATCGCTAGTGTGATCTTAAAAAAGAACAATAAAAAAGTGTTACAAATTAAGACACATATATATAAAAAAAAAACTTGGAAAAGACAAACCTTTTCAAGTGAATAAAATAGACATTGTAGTTATTTAGCAATCAACAAAAAAACAGTGAGTTTTATTATATTTTTCTCAAAGCAAGTGCTGTTAACTGTTTGTATTTATGTAGACTAATTAACTATCGAAGAACATATTATTTAAAATGGATTTAACTTTAAACATGAACCATGAACAACCAAATATGAACTGATAGACACCTTACTGAACAGACAAATAAACATTCAAATATGAACTTATAAGTTGGCGACGGAACAAATAGATATTTTATTACTAACTTAAAACGTAAAAAATCGATTTAATAACAAAAAATAATTTTCTCATAAGAAGGGCGCTTAACAGATAGCTGCGCCTTTCAACCTCCAATATAATCTCATGCACACCTGTTAACGAGAATTTCAGTTTGACATTTCTGGTTCTTAAGTTCTAGCAAAAAAATTATATGCACATTTTCAACTAAATTATAATATTCTTGACTTAGCCCGTAGCGTAATGGTTAGTGCGTTCAACTGTCATGCTGGAGGTCTGGGTTCGCTTCCAAGCCTCGTCCACCTAAAAACTAAAAAGTTTTTTTTCAGGGCTACTGCCTCTTGCGAGGAATTGACAAATCCTCCAAGAGTATCACTTGTCACGAACAAGTGCTTCTTGTCTAGCAGTTCGGATTCGGCATAAAATTCTAGGTCCCTTCCATTCCTGTCGATAGGCGCACACAGGAACGGTTGCGAGTTGTTAGTCACTAGGCCCTGGTTCTTCATGAGCCGTTGTGCCACCCGATTTATTTACTTATTTTTTTTTTGACTTAATTTAAAGTGTAACCCATTCTAAATATACTGTTGTAATAGTTCATCAATCTAAAGACAAAAACATTACAGCGCTTTTTTTGAGAAAAATATAATAAAATTCACCTGTGTAAGGAAAAGCTTTTATCCAACTTGTTTTGTTGATTTCCACACCCCTGAGCACTTCATGTTTTTTTTTTAATCTATAAGAAGATCACCACAATGTCTATCTAATGCACTTTAAATTATTTATTTTTTCAAAATAATTGGTATATTAATTTGGATTTTAACTTATACCAAATTTTATTTCTTTGTTTTTTCTTATCATACGCTAACGATTTGACACTTCTGGTTCTCTAAAATTGCTTCACTCACGTACACTGTATATGTGACAAATACCTCTTCCTCTATTTCTTCTTCTAAGGCCAAATGCCACTATGTCAGTGCTAGTGTGCATTTTCTGTTCATTTAGACAATCTTTCCCCATATACATATAACCTACATACATAATGTAGATAAATCAGAAAAGGTATACCTAACAAACCCTTCAAGCAAAATCACGGACCCAAATTTCTCGGTTCACTTGGGACTCCAAAAAAAATGAGTGTCTCACACACAATAACAAATTTTCTGTGTACGCATGTAAAAAGAACGAGAATCGAGAGTATTTTTTTCAAGCATCGAGAAATAGAGAGAGTATAGGCGAAGTATACAATCATTTTGCCTTAATTTCCACCACTTTTTTTTTTAGCTCAGTTTTGTAGGTAGCGTGGCGAAGACGGTTGCTTTTTTATCTCTTTTTTCTTGTTAAACTTTTAAACATTTCCAATCAGAAATGCAAGTTTCTATTTATTAAATGTAAATTTATATTTGTGGAAATATGTCATGTTTATTAGTGCGAAATAGTCTTTAGAAAACCTTTTATGAATGATAAATAAAAAAAACTCTTGAAATGAAAAAATTCAGTTTGTTTTATTTTTGTAGGCAATGGAGAAACTGGACTAGATGGGAAGTTTTTTTTTAATACTTTTGGGTTGGGTATGCCTCAATTCATTCATTTTTTTTGGAACCGTTTTAGATTCCATTTGGTTTCGGTTCTCCGAGTATGGTGAATTGAAAAACTCTCTCTCTCACAATACATTCACATAATGGCTCCGTGGTGATTCTAATTTTCATACTAATTTGAGCCACAAAACGCAGTTTTTCGATCCGTATTTGGATCCGAATACGAAGTCGTCCATACGTTGTTTGATACGTTTGCGGACCGAAAACGAGCTCGCTTGCTTGAAGGGAATGAACAGACATACTTCACTTTGTAGGCCTGAAGGTGCAGATACCTTCAACGTACTGCACGATTTGTACGATACGAACCGTAGATTAGATAGAACAATAAAACAAACCAAATATTATGTCGGGTAGTGTAGTTCGGTACATAATATATACATAGCTACTTTTATACTTACCGTTGGTATTGAATTCACAAGCAATCTCTTCCCACAATTTTTGAGTTAAATCTTTATTATTGAATGCATCTAAGTTATAATTATAAAGTGCAGGACGACTTTGAATTGAAGAAAGAAATTCTTCAATATTTTCTAGCAACTGAGGCATTTTATTTTCAAAGTTAAATAAGATGTTTTTACTATTTCACTTTTTACATCCAAATCACAATTTACAACTAAAACTGAAATCAAACAACAAAGCAAATCAAATCAACATCAAAAAAAAAAAAAACATCATTTTTCGGATTCATTTTCAGTAGAAACAAAAAAGCAATACAAATACACGAACAACTGCGCAGGTACCCTTCAAGCAAAATCACGGACCCACATTTCTCGGTTCACTTGGGACTCCAAAAAAAATGAGTGTCTCACACACAAAAAAAATGAGTGTCTCACACACAATAACAAATTTTCTGTGTAAGCATGTAAAAAGAACGAGAATCGAGAGTATTTTTTTAAGCACCGAGAAATAGAGAGAGTATAGGCGAAGTAAAGTATACAATCATTTTGCCTTAATTTCCACCACTTTTTTTTTAGTTCAGTTTTGTAGGTAGCGTGGCGAAGACGGTTGTTTTTTTATCTCTTTTTTCTTGTTAAAACTTTGAAAAATTTCCAATCAGAAATGCAAGTTTCTATTTATTAAATGTAAATTTATATTTGTGGAAATATGTCATGGTATTAGTAGAAATCCTTTTATGAATGATAAATAAAAAAAACTCTTAAACGAAAAAATTAGTTTGTTTTATTTTTGTAGGCAATAGAGCAACTAGACTAGATGGGAATTTTTTTTAATACATTTAGGCTGGGTATGCCTCAATTCATTCATTTTTTTGGAACCGTTTTAGATTCCATTTGGTTTCGGTTCTCCGTGTATGGTGAATTGAAAAACTCTCTCTCTCTCACAATACATTCACATAATGGCTTCGTGGTGATTCTAATTTCCATACTAATTTGAGCCGGAAAACGCAGTTTTTCGATCCGTATTTGTATCCGAATGCGAAGTCGTCCATACGTTGTTTGATACGTTTGCGGACCGAAAACGAGCTCGCTTGCTTGAAGGGTAGGTACCTACATTTAAATAGTGTTTTCACAGCAGAGACCTTGATTGTATGGTTGGGCAAATTCCTAAACGCAAAACTTGCGCAAACACATTAAAATCGCTGCAAAGCAGATTGTCCCAAAACGCAGTCGACTTTTTTACTTGCGCAAATGTAAAAGCATTTGAGCAAATGTAAAAAATATCTTGCGCACTTCACTTGCATTTGAATTTGTTTGGCTTTATTAGTTGTGTCTGGAATTTTGCTACACTTAATTTATTTGTTACATAATTTATATTTACTAAAGACAAAATATAACTATTTGATCACTAATTTTAAAAGTATAGAAAACTGAAGGCTAAAAAAGCGTCTAGGGTCAAGTTCTTAAGAAAATATAAGGAAACAGTCCTCAATTTTCTTTTACAAAAGAAGAAATGCTTCGTAAATAGAGCAACCTTCTAACATATAAAACAATAAAACAAAGGAATGGGGAAACTGGAGCAGGTGCAACAAGATGGGAGTACCTACTCTGACTTGTTTGTTTTATGAAGTGTGGACATGGAACAAAGCAACATCAACTCAGTAAAATCTTTATTATAATAATAATTTTTGTTTGGGGGTCCATAATTGATTCCAGCAAAAATAAACAAACAACGCAAATGTCCGTTCCGAAACGTCATATACATGCTATGCAAACATGCTTTCAACTTGCTTTTTACATATGCTTTGCATGTATTTTGCTTTGCAAATGTTGCGTCTAGGAATTTGGCCGTTTGTTTGTTACCTCGTTTTTCTTGAATTTCAGAAATCATATATAAATTCTAGTGTGTGACTGTGATATTTAATGGTTATACCTTAGTATGTATGTATGCAGATAGTCAGTGCTGCCATATTGTAGTTAAAAGTTACTTAGGAACAATATGCATATGCAATAGGATTACTAAACAACTCGGATTTTGTCTAAGATAGGTAATTTTTTTATTATAAAGTTTTATCTTATAAAGATTGGAAAGAACACCCACATAGGTTCATAACACTTAAATTAATGAATCCACTTGGTGATTTCATGCGATTAGTACTCATTTTCACCTTCATCAAGAAAATTATTCAAATCCTGTAAGATATCCTGTTTGAACAAACGTAATTTTCTATTTGATAACTTCCTTAGATCGAATAGAATACTCTGAAAAAACATCAATGTTGAGTCTTCGCGTGCCTTTGGATCATCAATTTCTTCCTTGGCCGTTAATCTGGGTTCATAAAATGATATTTTAGATCGCTTTGAAGCTTGAACCTTTGGCAGTTCTTCGGCGACATTTAGAACTTGTAATTTTGACGGCTCTTCGTTGACCTTTGCAACTTGTACTTTTGTCGGCTCTTCGTGGACCTTTAAAACTTTTACTTTTGGAGGCATTTCGTGGACTTTAAAAACTTGTAATTTTGACGGTTCTTCGTTGACCTTTGAAACTTGTACTTTTGGTGGTTGTTCGTGGACCCTTAAAACTTGTAATTTCAACGGCTCTTCGTGGACCTTTAGAACTTGTAATTTAGACGGCTCTTCGGGGACCCTTAAATTTTGTAATTTTGACAGCTCTTCGTGGATCTTCAGACCTTCTAATTTTGACAACTCTTCGTGGTTCCTCAAAACTTCTAATTTTAACCGCTTTTCGGGGACCCTTAAATCTTGTAATTTTGACGACTCTTTGTGAGCACTTAATAAAGCTTGTAGTGTTGACGGCTCTTCGGGGACCCTTAAAACTTGTAAATTTGACGGCTCTTTTTGGACCTTTAAAACTTGTACTTTTGGCGGCTCTTCGTGGACCCTTAAAACTTGAATTATTGGCGGCTCTTCGTGGATCTTTAAAACTTGAAGTTTTACCGGCTCTTCGTGCATTTTTACAACTTCTACTTTTGGCGGCTCTTCATCAAACTTTAAAACTGGAAGTTCGGACAACTGCTTTTCTTTGGATTGATTCAGTTTAAATGTTGTGAGAATATCCTGATCTGCACAAGTTAGTTCTACTCGGCACTTCTTCATAATATACTTTGTGGTAGGCTTTTCAATTTCTTTCACAACACCATTATCGCATTTATTGAATATTCCTTCATGAGATGTAAGATCCATTTCGGATAATTCTTCCGACTTGATTGTTATTATGCTTTCAGTATCGTCCATAGTTTCACTTTTATATTCACAATTTGAAAATGATATTGAATGATCATCGGAATTGGTTGGGGTATTATTTGGGTCGTAATGACTGGTTGTGGTATTATTTGGGTAGTCTTGATTGGTGGTGGTATTATTTGGGAAGTCGTGGTTGGTTGTGGTATAATTTGGGTGGTCGTGATTGGTTGTGGTTTTATTTGGGTCTTTATTATTCATTGGGTGACCTAGGGACCTTGACATGTATTCATCGAGAAAGGACATTCTGTCTGCAAGATACCATGGTGATTTCTTTCTTATGTTACGTCCATTTCTATTATTTGCCATATTTTGGAGGTGTCTAGAATATGATGAACGTAAACTCGTCCATACTGCTCTACATTGGGAAGCTAAAATAAAGGGATAAGAAAATGTAAGCATATTGTAAACTTATAAAAAATAATAATATAGTTCTAGGCTAAAAATATATAATTTCGAATTGTGGACTTTTGACCCTACACCTAGTTGTAATTGTTGACAACTAGACCTTTTTCTTTCGATATATGTATGTGTGTATAATGCTTATGCATGTGCAGAATTGTGTTGTTTGAAGAATAGTATTCAAACAAAAACATAGGCATGGTATGTTGAGTTGAATATAGAACAAAAACGGGACTATGTGGATTGTGATTGGGGAATATTGTTAGACAAGTTAATCGATATTATAAACAAACAATGTCGATCGGCATATAGTCTAGGAAAGATAGGAAATTCAATATGGGCAACCGGGGACAAATTAATTTATGAAATTTTATTGCTGGTATCGACGCAGAATTTTATCCTCCACAACATATCCAAAGTCCTCAAAAATCCCTGAATTGACTTTTTGTGTTGACGCATTTTAAGAGGTGGAGAGCGAAGGGAGGCGGGAGTTTGTCAAGCTGAAAAGTTTTTTGTAATACAATCTAATCACATGACACATGTTTTAAAGGTGCTTTTCAACGCTGATTCTAAAGAGACCAAAACTTAAAAGATACATGTATCCTGTGGAAAGTTAATGTCATTTTTATGGAATAATCACTTTTTTAAAGTACGACAAGTAATATATTACCCAAAACCATTTTAAAATAATGGAATATTAATCAAATTAAGTATAAATGTTTCATTTGGCATGCTTACCAAGAATCAAAAGAGTCCCCAAAAATATCTGTAGTTAAAGGGTGTTTTTTTGACGGAGAGATGCGAGTGATTATTACCATAACATCCATGAACAAATTCTGACACTTATGAACTTTGCTAAAAATATTAAATTTAAATTGGCACCCAAGGATCAAAAGAGTCCGTACAAATATCTAAGGTCCAAGGGTGTTTTTTGGGGGTGTAATGTTTGAACTGCTTAACGGAAAAAACAGTAATTTCTGTTTCAAATTAATCTTACTTTTTTAGGGTTCTTTTATCATATTGGTTTTTCTTTTATTAGATTCGGCGTTAAAAAATATCTTTTAATCATATATCGTATGTCATATGTACCATCTCGATTACATGAAAATACAATTTTTCGTAAGGACTAACATTTTGCTCCGTATAGGGCAGGTCAAACATAAACTCTCTAAGAAAACTCTTTGGGTCAAGTTATTTTAATGGACTCTTTTGATACTTGGAAACAATGAAATATTTAATATTTTTAGCTAATTTCATCAGTGTCAAAACTTATTCATAGATGTTATGGTTATAATGACGCACTCACACAGGGGCGTATACAGCTTTAGTTTTTGGGGGGGGGGTCATGCAAAAAAAAAATAACACAAACTAATATTTGTTAAAAGTCAAGTGCCTTATATTTTTTTTTTCATATTTTACTGTGCGTATCTATATAAAATAAAAGCGAAAAAATCATAATTAACTATACTAAAGGGTTTTCCAATAGGGACGGGTTGATTTTTGCAGCTCGTGGCGGCCATATTGTTTCTTTTACTTTCGGTCAAAAGATCGTCTTTTAATCATTCACTACAGACAAATCATCATGGGGAGTTACAGCGTCGAGCAACACGTGCAAATGATGTTTTAGAGCAGTTAGAAGTTTATCCCAATTTTGGTCGAAAAATCATCTTTGGCGATGAGGCCCATCTTTGGATGAATGGGTACGTGAGTAAGCAAAATTGCCGGACTTGGGACGACACTAATCCACGCGAGATTTACGAGGTGCCAATTCATCCAAATAAAGTTACTGTTTTGTGTGGATTTTGGGCTGGATGCCTGGAGGCGTCATCGGTCCGTAATTCTTCGAAAATGATGCTGGCCAGGCCATCACCGTCAACGGGCGATCGCTAAAGGTCGATGATCACCAACTTCTTGTGGCCTAAATTGGATGATAAGGACACTGAAAATATATGGTTTCAACAGGATGACGCTACGTGCCACACAGCTTAATACACAATCGATATTCTGCACGAGCGGTTTCATGGTGTGGTTATCTCGCGCCGAGGCAACGTGAATTGGCCACCAAGGTCTTGTGATTTGACCCCTTTGGACTTGTTCTTGTGGGACTTTTTTAAGTCGCAGTCTTTGCGAATAAGTTGCAAACCACCTCGACCCTCAAAGACAACATAATCGCTGCCATCGGTCAAATTCAGCCTGATTTATGCGCCAAAGTCATCGAAAACTACATTTTCACTACGCCAATTTAGGCAATTTCGTTTTCTAAATTAACAATCAAAAATCCTACTAGCTTTCTAAGTAACCAACTTTCATTTTTTTTCTATGTGGTTACTAAATAATTATTTCAGATCAACAAAATAATCTTGAGTTCTCGGGGGGGGGACATGACCCCGTGACCCCCCCCCCTGCACTAACATCTCGCCCTCAGAAAAACAACCTTTCTTAGTAAATAAGCCAAATGAAACAGTTATACAAATTTCAATTAGTTTTGGGTAATGCATTTATTACGAGTACTTGTTGTTATTTAAAAAAAGTGATCATTCCATAAAAATGACATAAAGTTTCCACAGGATACATGTATGTTTTCAGTTTTGGTCTCTTTAGAACCAGCGTTAAAAAGCAACCTAATGTGTCATATGATTAGATTGTATTACAACAAATTTTTTAGCTTGACAAACTCCCGCCTCCCTCTCCTCTCCACCTCTAAAAATGCGTCTATACAAAAAGCCAATTCGGGGATTTTGGGGGATAAAATTCTGCGTCAATACCAGCAATAAAATTTCATGAATTAATTTGTCCCTGGTCCAATCCAATATTTCTTAGACTAATAGTGACATAGCAGCTTATCCAAGCAAGGGCTACTTTTCGATATTTTTTTTTCAGGAAATGGTTAACTCGTAAAATCTCTTTTTTGGTTTATTTTTTTCTCTAAAACGGTTAAATTGATTTATTTTACGCAAAAATATTAGAATTTTATCGCAATTTTTTTGGAAAAATAATTGAAAACTCAATATCTCTAATCCGAAATTTTCTAAAATTCTGGAAAAAATCATATTCTTAGAACTGAAAACAACGGTACCTGCCACACTTGTGTGGAAAACTCGTTAAGAAAATTCTAATATGTATTGTTCGAAAACGGCTCGATATTCTTCACCCCTAGCAATCTACTTTTGAGAAAAAACAATCACACCAAACACATAGGTACATTTAAAGAAAAGGCAAGTTCGTCTATTTACAAAAACCTTTGCCTAACAAGTCAGCCGTTAAGAAAAGTGAGATCTCAAGTACCACAAGTTCTAAGTTTATTAATGGTCAATATCAAATATTTTAAGTAGAGTAATATCGAAGAACCTCAAAGTTATCAGAGAAATCTGTTATTTAATGATTACTGATTCAGATTGGACTGGTTTACTTGGCAAGTTTTCTTTTATGACCTAACTACACAATTTTGAAATGAAAACTTGACTAATAGAAGTGGTTGAATGATACGCACCCTGCATTAAAAATATCATAATTTCAATTTTTTCTCTTTATATGTATTTATTTTATATTAATTCTGCGAAAATTGGTGGATACCACGGCCACTGAATGTAAAATCTGAATTCTTTTAATTTTCCCTTGCATGTCAAGTCCTTTTGCTCTACCAAATTTCATCATTCTACGACAATCAGAAGTGACTTCACATCATTGATATCAATTCAGAGAAAACGGGCGCGTGCCACGCCCCTAAATGGTTAATTTTAAATTTTCCAATATGTCCTTTGTATGGACCAATATCTCCTTTGTATGGACCACATGATCTACCAGTCTACTTAATCCTATCAATCTGCAACAATGCGAAGTTCTCTTTATATTTAATATCAGTTCTGTGAAAAAGGGCGGATGGCACACACCCTTAATGGAAAATCGTAAAATTTTATTTTGCCTTTGCTTGCACTTCAAGCTTTATGGCTTTACTAAATTTCATAGTTCTACGACAGAGATAAGGACTCAAAATAATTTAAAATAATTCTATGAAAATGGGCGGGTGCCACGCCCCATATTGAAAATCTCAAATTTTTCATTTTTTTATATTTATTTATTACAAGAGCAACAGTTTCACCTAATTGCATCATTCTGCAACAATCCGAAGTCATACATATTATTATTAATTGCAATTCGGTTAAAATAGGCGGATGCCACGCCCCCTTAGTTTAAAATATAAAATTTTAAAATGTTGCCTTTGTGTGCATCGTTCTTCGACAATCAGAAGTGCTCCATATGATTGATAACAATTCTGCGAAAAAGGGTGGATGCCACGCCCCCCTGAATGTTAAATCTTAAATTTTAAAATGCACTCCAATTTCTACCACTCTACTAAATTTCATCATTCTGCAATGCTTAGAAGTGCTCCAAATAATTTATATCAATTCCATTAAAATGGGCAGGTACCACGCCCACGCGATTTTTGCAGTTTTATATCTCAGGAACATTGAAAAAATCGGACGAAATCTGCTAAGTGCTCTGATTTTCTTCGTGTGATTTTCGGTCCGTTGTGTATCGAAGGAGTGTGGAGGAGAAGATTCAACGTTCAATGACAAACTATACGGGATATACAGCGACGTTGAACTGGTCAAAAAGCTGAAAATACAGCGGCTGAGATGGCTGGTGCCCGTGAAGGGTATGGACAGCAACGCACCTGCCCGACGAGTCTTCGAATCCAACCTCGATGCGTACACCGCAGCAGAGGAAGAACCCATAACAGATGGCGCGAGCTCAACCAACTTGGTGTGCGCAACTGGAAGCGGCTAGCTAGGGACAGACCTGTCTGGAATGGCTTGGGTTGAGGGTGTAATCCATCCTGGACTGATGCTAAAGAATTTAAACTTGGTTAGTTGTCTGAACCTCGTGACCTTAGCAAATGCTGCGAATTTTAAGTTTCTGACTTTATTGGTACTAAAGTTAGATCCCCCGAAAATCACCAAAGTTTGATCCTGTAAGAGGGGTATAGTGCCAGAACTTGGCTAGTCACTACCGTAACTGTACCCTTTGCTTTTATTTTTCTTTCTTGTCTTATTTTATGAAAAAGCAAGGCTTAAAAAAAATAAATAAAACTAGGCAGTGGTGGATCCAGGGGGATCATGACCAACATCCAAACGCTAGAGAGAAAAACAAAAATAGGTTCAGGAAAAATTATAATTTATTTTTGAAAATTCGCCATAATTTGTATAGAAGTAAATAACATTTTGTATGATCATGACGCCCCTCCTCCCAAAACAGAAATCCTGGATCCGCGCCTGTATTAGGTTCATATATAAATACAAAATTTTATTTTTAAAAATTTGATTTAAACACTTTTTTTGTTAATTTTGGAAACAAAAATAGTAGGTAGTAAAAATTATTGTTTTAGAATTATTGTTTAAAAAACTATTCTTTAAAGAAACTTGAAAAAGAAAAGAAAAAATTTCTGGCTTCACAAAAGTGAATAAAAGTGTCGTTGTTTTTTAATTTTGTTTTTCTGTTTTAAGTTAATTTTTAAGAAATTGCCACTCTTGTCCAAAGAGGGTTAGGGGGCAATAGACCCTTCCTTGTGAAGCAAGAAATACCTTATTTTTTTGTCTTTTTAAATAAAGTTATTTTTGTCAACAGTTTTTTAAAAATTATTTTTTAATTTTTTTTAAATTTTCAAATTTTTTTTTCAAAATTTTACGCAATTCAATGCTCTTATCAATTTTTAGTCAAACACGGAAAACCAGATGATTCCAGGACCTTTACTTCTCAAGATATTAAAAAATAATGATACCAACTAACAACCAACATTAGTAAGAACAAGAAACAACGAGGTTGATGGTAATCAACTGGTTGCCGAAATATCATTTAGCCGTGTTCTTCTTAGTTTTATGAGAAAACTAGTTCATTTGTTTGTTAATATCTTGAAAAGTAAAAGTCCTAAAATAATTCAAGTTTCAGGGTTTGACTAAAAATTAATAAGAGCATTGAAATTTTACAACAAAAAATACATAGTAGGTACGTATTTTTTTCAAAATTTTGAGTTTGAAAATAATTTTTTCAAAAACTATTGACAAAAATAATCTTATTGGCTTTACAAAAAGGTAGGTATAACATGGCAAATTCACCAAAAGTTTATATCGTTTTAGCAAATGACACTTTGGCGTTTATATATATGTCAAAACGAGGTACTTTAAAATTAATGAAGGATATTGCCTAAGAATAACACTTATAAAAAAGCATACCAGTAAACTAGTTACTGAATTCAAGATTCCAATATTTGGCTGATTTCCTTTTGATTTTAATACAAATTGATTACCTACCAGCATTGTATAATATTTAATTACCCGATTACAAATTACCCAGTACTCTTTTAAATATGTAATTAAATAAAATCTAATTACCCATTACATTTGCAAAATATCTAATTATCCATTACATCGTCAAAATGTAATGGAAACAAATTTAATTACCCATTACATTTTCAAAATGTAATGGAAAAAAATTTAATTATCCATTACATTTTTAAAATGTTATTAAAAAATATCTTATTATCCCTTACATTTTTATTATGTAATTAAAACATATTTAATTACCCATTACATTTCTACTACTTAATTAAAAAATATCTAATCATCCATTACATTTGTATTATGTAATTAAAAAATATCTAATAATCCATTACATTTCTACCATGTAATTAAAAAATATCTAATTACATATTACAGTTAAAATATGTAATTAAATAATATTTAATTACATATTACATATGTAATAGGTAATTAGATATTTTTTAATTACATTTCAAAAATGTAATGGATAATTAATTTCTTTTCCATTACATTTGAAGAATGTAATGGATAATTAAATTTTTTTCCATTACATTTTAAAGATGTAATGGATAATTAGATATTTTTTAATTACATATTGCTAATGTAAAGGTAATCGGTAATTAAAATGTAGTTAAATTACAATTGTAATTAACTATTTGCAACCCTGTTACCTACCTACATACATAATATATTTAATGTGTGTGAATGGCAGTGTTCGCTATACACGAAACACGGCTCTCAAAATGAAAATGTTTTAATCTCCCGCGTATAGACTGTACTTTTCATATGTATTTTTGCTCTCAAAACAACATCAATACATAATCCATATACATACAAACCTACACAGATATCACTTTTCTCAAGCAAAAGCAACACAACTCAACCAAAAAAACCTACCTTCTCGTGCACATGATAAATCAACCCCATGCACATTACTCATAACTTTACATTATTTTCGTTCTGCAATTATAATAGGAAATTTTAAATAAATTCTTACATTCTTTATTCAGTATATCTCCAATTTCCTTCCACAAGATAGCACAGAACGGTTTGGATTTATATTCTGCTAAAGCTGCATTATATAAAGGAGGTCGAGCTTTCACTAAATCTATAAAAACATCGGGCTGGAACATTTTAAATATTAATTAACTTTATTTTAACAGCAATTGATTTTAAACCGTGCAATAACAATAGAAAAAGAAAACTAATTACAAAATCACACAACACAACAAAAAAACAACAGCTATTCAAGTATTTAGTCCACACACAAGCAGATTCTACTATTCATGCCTGCCCTGCCCTGCCACTGCATTCCAGATGCCACACACTACACACAGTGAAATGCACATTTATGTATCTATATGAATGTATCTATATTCTACATGTACATATTTAAGTTGGTATGTTCGATCGCAAAGCGAATTTATTTTGAGAGAAATAAAAAACTCGAACACGACGACGATGACGACGTCGGCGTCAAGGCGTCGACCCCTGCTACAACATAAACAGGTTTGATAAAGATAAAGATTATATATTTTTTAACTATACTCTTGCGTACAGTGGTGTCGTTTTGGTCCAAATGGATTATTTAATACTTTGTATTTCTGATTGTAGGAAACATGCACGTACATTATGTAGGTGTAGGCATAGGTACTATAGGTATCTGAAATTATTACTGCAAACTGATCTTAAACAACACAACAATCTGTTACAATATTTTGTGATTTTGGTAGGTTGTGGCTTGAGCTCAACTTTAATTGTAGTTTGTAGAAAGACAATAATTGATTCTAAAATAAAACTTTTGATGACAATGTTGGAAACTCTGTTCTCTCCTATCACATACGACTTTTTTCCAATTCTCCTTACAGTTGCGGGGTAGGATCTAGATCAGTTTTTATATATTTGAATGATTTCGTTTAATGTTCTACTTGTGTCTGAGGTAGCTGACTTGCATTTTCTGGTAACGGATTTAAATGGGTATATATATTTTTCAAAGAACCAATTTTTTGATTTTCAAGTTAATAGTCCGGTAAATAGAGAAATTTTACTATTGATCAAATGAAAAAAATAGTTACAGACTGAAAATTTGCAGGTCGTTCCTGGTATAAGTAGAGAACTTAAACTTAATATCGGCTGGCTGCCACACCCATTCTTCTTAAATCTTTATTTCTTCGGAACGACTCTAACGATTTGGATGAAATTCTCAAGGTTTGTTGTTTTAAGTGAGAAAAATGTTTAAAAAATTGCTTTTTGTGATATCCGCCCCCTGCCTGTTAAAACGTCACTGCCACGCCCACTTTCCTTAAACCTGCGTTTCATGGAAACGGTTTAGATGAAATTTTCAGAATTAGTTAAGTAAGTTAGTTAAATTGTTATTCAATAAAATCAACTCACTGCCACGCCCACTCTTCTTAAATCTTTATTTCTTGGGTTAGGCTCTTACTATTTGGATAAAATTCTCGTGTTTTTTTCTTTTAAGCGAGAAAAATGTTTAAAAAATTCTTATAGTGAAATCCAGGACACTGCCACGCCCACTTTTCTTATACCTGTGATTCTTGGAAACGATTCTAATGATCTGGATGAAATTTTCAGAATTTGTTTTTAAAAGCGAAACAAAGATACAGAAAACATTCTTCATAGTTTTGAACAAAAAATTGGTTTATTTATTTTTTAATATTTTGAAAAGTAGAAATCCGAGAAACATCATTTTTGAAAAGAATCAGTTTGGACAATTTTTTTTCTTTCAAAGTTTTGAGTTTGAAAACTAATGTTTAAAAAACTGTTCACTAAAACCACTTTTTTTAAATAAAATAAAAACGAGATTTTACATACCTACATCGTCAATGTTTAGCTATGTATATACGTTGAAGTTGTCAGTTACGAGATCAAGTTCGTACGGTCAAGTCGTGCATTTTCAAGATTCATGTCTAGAACCTTGTTGTTGGCATATTAAAAAAAGGTTAAGTAATTCTCCCATTAAGAAGACAATCAATTTCTATTGTCATTAAAAAATACATTTTTCATTATACCATTTATGGTACACTGAAAAATACACTTAATTTTTAAAAATCAAAATGTTAAAGAACAAAAATTTTTACTTTATTAAGAGTCAAGTTTAAGGATTATTTTTGTTGTTCATCTAAAAATCTATTAAGTTTCATAAGCACATTTTGCTTATATAAACGTTGTTGCTTTTCGGGTAGCCTTAAAATATCAGGAACAATACTTCTAAAAAATGTCATATTCCGATCATCAAATATAATAGACTCTTCTTCTTCTCTTCTTCTTTTTTGACAAGGAGAATGCTGTTCAATCTTAAATAAAGATGGTGGAGTTGGCGCTGGTGGTGGAGCTGGAGCTGGTGGTGTAGCTGGTGCTAGTAGTGGAGCTGGTGCAAGTGGTGGAGCTTTCACTGATGGTGGTGGTGGAAATGCTGGTGCTAGGACTGGTACATATGCTGGTGCAGATGCTGGTATATATGCTTGTGCATATATTGGAGCAAATGCTGGTTTCGGTGATGGTGCAAGTGGTAACGATGCTGGTTTCGGTGGTGGTGCCAGTGGTAACGATGCTGGTTTCGGTGGTGGTGCAAGTGGGAACGATGCTGGTTTCGGTAGTGGTGCAAGTGGTATAGATGCTGGTTGTGGTGGTGCTGCTGCTATGGAATAATACTGTTTGTTTTCATTAACCATACTAGAATTAAGCGATCCAAAAGAACGTTTATAATCCAATTCATTGATTTTCTCTGGTGTTAGATATTCATTTAACATAGCATCTTTCATTTCAAAGTAAGTCTTACTATCATCCATGGTAAAATCATTTTCATTTTCAATAAATTCATCAGCAGTTGGTGTTTTAATTTTTGGACTCAAAAAATTTTGCAAGAAGTTTAAATTGTCCGCCAAATACCATTTCTTTTTCTTACGTTGGTTTGCCAAGGCTTCCTTTTCGATCCTTAAGTCCCGTGACAATGCATTTCGTAATGAAGCCCATTTTTTTTTACATTCAACAGCTGAAAAAAAAAAACAATTCATGTTTAATTTTGTTTATGTATTCGACGATATTAGTCCAGGAAAATTAAATAAAAAATGTCCTTCCAAAAAATTCTTACAAAGCTAAATTTTTGTGGATCTTCAATTTTACGTTCCAAACATTTCCTAAGGGGCTAAATTCAGTTTTTTTTTTTCAAATTATGCAAAAACTATAGGTTCTTTTGGTAAAAGTTGTAAGGACTCATTGCGGATCATGAAATTCTATACAACATTTTTTTCGTACAATTGATAGACTGCAACATTTGGGTGCAGTACCTACATTTATGCAAACAAATGTTATATTTATTATTCGGCCCTAGCAAGGTATCCGTCGGAACGGAAAATTCTCCGATTTCCTCCGAATCGGAGGCTTTTTGCTTCGAGGTATTCTTCCGAACACCCGTTCGGAACATTTTTCCGATGCAGCCCGGTGTTTTGCGTTGACATGCGATGTAACGCGTTTTTGGGTGACAAATTTAAAATATTGTTCCGAAATCCTCCGACAGAAATTGTTCGCGGAATTTGTTTCCGATTTTCAGTGAGTTGTAAGAAAAATGCAATAAATAAAAAATATGATTAAAGAAAGAAATTTTTTGTACTTGGTGCTTGAATTTACATTTCCAGGACAAGATTAAACGAAAAAACAAGCACCAAACAATACAAGCTCTCATAAACTTGTGCAAGATATCTATAGCACGAAAAACTACCTGTCGCATGTCAAAACAATGCGTCGTGACATTTTGTATTTTCCTTTCCGAATCGGACACCTCGAATGTAATTTGAATCTCCGACGGAGTACGCGTTGCGGAGAATGTTCCGCTCCGACGGATACCTCGCTATGGCAGATTATGTTTAATATCTTCCGATAAGTTTATTTTGTTCACAAAAAGATTTAACAAAAACTTGAAGGCAGTACAATTATTTATGTAACGACCTCTGTACGTCAATTCATTCTTAAGTTATGGCGGTCCAAAAACTTGGTTCCTTAACAGAAAATAAACTTTAAGATCTACTCCAAATTAAAGGTACTTTTTAGAAAATGTTTGGAATGTAAAAATGAAACTCTCCACCAAAATTCAGCTTTGTCGGAGTTTTTTCGAAGTGAATATCTTAATTTCCTGGACTATATTTTGCCATATAAAAATTCTTAACAAAAGTAACCTAATTAATTTTTTTTTAAATTTTGTTTAATTACATTAAAAACAATACATCTCAAAAAGTTGGGGTAGTAATTTTCTTATCACGAATGTTATCATCGATAGTCAGCACTTGCGAGTTTTTGAAATATACCCGATAGTATCGATAATTATCGATATCGATAGTTTGCAAAAAAAAAAAAAATAAAACAATTTAAATCGAAATAAATGACTATCTTTTGTATTTCAGTAGGTAGGAATGTACGAGTAGGTACAATTTTTCACAATATTTAACCAACGATTTCAGTTTTTAAACCAAATATTTCATCATTTTGTTTTAAGAATACAAATAAAATAAAGTTTTCTTTGGTGGGAAATTGTGAATTTATACGTTACAACTTTTTTTCAGCTCTCATTTTTGGCACTTGCGATAGTTTTGAAAACATCGATGGGTTTCGATAGTTTAAAATATCGATTACTATCGATAGACTATCGATGTTTAAAGAACACTAATGGAAATAAACATGACATTTTTGAGCGATTTCTAAACCTCCAATATTCAATTGTCAAAGTGATGACTGTAGTCAATCAAAAACTGGAATATTAATTATTTATCGGTAGACACTGGCACAACGTATTGAAATTATAGGTAGCGAAAATTATACGAAAATTTAAGTATGTTATGTGAAATTTCATCAAAAGAAAGACTATTCTTAGGTAGACCCGAGACGAACATTTACCAGATATTGTATTCTAGTGTTAACCGCAGAGTTTGTAATTCAGTTAAATTAAAAATATCACAACTTTTTAAATTTGAAGACTCTGTACACAGGGTTATTCACCTAAGATGTGGCAAAAAGCTTGAACGTGTAGGTTTAATTGTGTCAAGAAAAAAATCCTATGGGAGGGGGGATCTACTTTCCCTCGTTTAGGCGGGAAGATCATTTTTCTAAAAAATTGACTTAGCTGCAAACAAATTATTAAAACCAACAGCAACACTTACAATGCCCTGATATACCTTTTGGCAAAGATGGAAACCCTTTCTTTTATTATCTTTTTAAATAAATTTGTTTCAATGTTTTATTTTAACAGTCTTTGAACTTTTCTCCGCAATAAATTATTTTTATTTTTTGACGTCAAGAGGTAACTCTGTATCTCGCAAACGCAACAAAAAAGTAATATTTTTTCTCCGTAATAAATTATTTTAAAACATTTACCCACTCTCGGGTCGTGTATCTACATTTTTGAGAAAGTTGACCTGCTAACTTGACGTACAGTTAGCCGGTAACCCTGTATCTCGCAAACGAACCAAAAAAGTATTCGCAATAAATTAGCAATAAATTAATTTGAAACATTTATCCACTCCCGGGTCGTTTGTCTACATTTTTGAGAAAGTTGACCTCCTAAATTGCGTTGAGTTAGCAGGTTACCCCGTATCTCGAAATCCAACAGCGCAATAATTTTTTTTCGCAATAAGTTAGCAACTGAGGGCTATATGTATTTTTTATGAATTTTTAGAGTTGCCCTGCTATGCAGTATACAGTAAGCATGTGAATAACTCTGTATAATCTCAAAATGTCTACAATTTTTCTTTTAAATTTGGTTCGATTTTATTGACAAAACAGATTTGACGAATACAAAAAATTCATCTATAAATTTTTTCACAAAATGCACTGCAACTTTTAAACATTAGGATTTTCAAAAAAAAGTTACTTAATATTTTTTGTAGAAAATTTAATTTTCTTCAAGTTTGTTGTACAACTTCTCTTTCTACGATTAAAAATACGCATGTTACGCATGAAAATCAAAGTTACCGTTAAAAACAAAATGGCCGCAAAATGACACTGGGTGGAGTTATGAAAAATGTGGTTTTCGGCTAGTGTACTGATGCTCTTTCGAATAACAAAATCAAAATACACCGCGAAGTTATTTCACAGCAAGAGTTTCCAAATACCCCGGACTATATCATTCAACAACACAACATCATTATTTTAGTATGTACACTCTTTCCCACACACGGCCAAACAAAAGTTTCAAAACAACCAAAAATATCAAAATAAACAACAAAAAACTTACGGTGTGCTCCCATCAGACATCCAACTTCATTCCATAAACTTTCCACATGTGCTCTATTATTGTGTTCATCTCTGGTATAATCATATAATGCAGGGCGATTTTTTATCATTTCTATCATTTTAATAATATTGTGCAATTGATTAAGCATTTTGCGATTTTAAATAAAACTTAAACAAAATAAACAACCTCACGAAACAAAAACAAATTAACGACTAAATTGAAAGAGCGCAGTAACAAAACCAAACCACACAAAACACAGACACGACAAAACAAAAAATCATTTTTATCTATGGTTTTTCCCCTTCATAAAAGCATATAATTCGGCACAGTTTCGCTTCCCCTTCAATCTAAAGAATACGCTCTTTCTCACATTTATTGATTTCACGCTCTAAATTAGATTTTTGTTTGTAGTTGGTTGTGGGTTGGTATGAAAGATGTGTGAAAATAGAAACATCAGTGCTGTCTGCTTCGTAAGTAAGTATTTTGTTTAGGTAGAAATCTTGTACGTAGGTTTCAACTAAATGCTAGGTTTTCAATTGTCATTGAAAGACACAGTTTGACAAGACAGGGTGGGTTGTAACTTCTCTCTACTACTATTTTCTTTGCTTTTTTTTTGTTGATACTACCATTGAGTTTTTACACATAGAGGAACCACGTCAGTTAAACCGAAGTTTAGTGTTACATCCAAACTAGGTGGCGATGCAAGAAGCAAGAACAAGATCCACAGATAATCAATACACGAACCATTTTGCTCCTATAGTTAGACTATTTGTGGAATCTTGTGGACTAAATGTGGTGGAATGTGGAACTCAGACACCTTTTTTATGCGATATTCATGTACAAACCTTGGATATGTTTTCATATACAAGGGTTTTAAGCAGAGTGAGTGAGCAGAGTGAGATCATAAGTACCTACATACATACATGAGCAAAGGGAAGGTAGAATTTTATTTTTGTTTTCTTTTGGGATGATTATAATTTATTCATAAAATATTTAAATTTCGGAATGAAAATTTAATTTTGATTGATTTTGGATTTTCAAGATCTGTTTAGTTTTTTTTTTTGAATTCAAGAAAAGGGAACTTTAGCCATTTAAACTTGATGGTTTTTTTGAGATAGGTACGTAAACTTTTAGAATACAAAATTGTAGGTAGGTAGGTAATGTACCTACATTGTTTGTTTTGAAGACAAGAAAGCTGAAATGGGAATGGGCAGGGCATTTTATGCGGAAGTCAGATGGCAGGTGGTCAAAAGAATGCACTGAGTGGACACCATTTATTGGTACCAGACGAGTCGGACGTCAACCAAAAAGATGGAGAGATGAGCTACATGCTTTCGACAGACTTTGGTTTCAAAAAACGCATAACAGAAATGAATGGAAATCAATGGGGGAGGCTTTTGCCCGTGCATAAGTATATTTTTATTTTTATTTATTTTAAATATTTTGTTAAAACACATAAATTAAGTTTATATAAATATTAATATAAAGATAAAATGAAAAAGAAATTGTAATTTAATATTAAGGCAGAATAGCTAATAAATAATAATAATAACCTTCCTTCAAGTTGAATTAAATTTAAAAAAAACTTTGTATGTGTAAGAAAAAGACATATTTTTTCTAAGTAGGTAGGTATGCACATAAATTAGTACCTATGCAGGTACCTATGTTTTGGGTGTATCTTTGGTTGGTAGGTTACATACCTACATATACAAAAGGGTTATCAATTGGTTGGTAGGCAGGCACGTAGCCAGGGGGGCTTGAGGGGCTGAAGCCTCTCCCGAAATGATTTTGATTAAAAAAAATATTAAGTTTTAACCTTTTGGTATAAATTAAAATCTTTAAAAATAAGAAGACTATTTAGGTAAAGTTTAATGTTTTAAAGACAAGACATTACATATTTAGGTATAATATTTAATATGAGCAGACTAATAAGGTTTTAAGTTTGTTATTTACTACGATCACTTTGTGTGGTATTGAAGCTAGCTGGACCTCGAAGCTGATGCGAACCTTTGTACACTTTCGTTGAGTGGTAATGAACGAATCTCATTACCACTCAACGAAATCAATCCTACCTAAAGAGTAGAGTCGAGTCAAAATTTGTTATGTTTATGTATAATGAACTGTTTTTTTGCATGTTTGTTTAAAAAAATGTGTCTAAAAATATGCGTGTGTTCAATTTTATTTGATGACTTGACCAAAATCCTTCTGTCATCTCAACACCATTTTAGCACAACACCAAATCGAAATCTAAACTCATGTTATGAAAATCAGTCGAAAATCCGATCCTTCCGTGAGTGAAGTGGATTAGAAAATCGATTAATAATTTTTTTCTTGTAGTGAGGCCACACGAGCCAGTACTGGCTAGCCAGTGGCAATTCACTCACATTTTCCTCCCAACATAGCTTACTTGGTTCGTCAACTGGCATTTATGATTTTATGGGCATTTTTTAAAAATTAAGTGTTCCCCTGACTTATTTTTTTTTACCGAAACTAATATAAAACACTGTTATCTCTGTTGTTTCTAATAAAAAGTTAGTAAAAACCGTGGCAAATAAATTATTTTTGTGTTCAATAATTTATTTTTAGGAACGTTAAATAAAAAAGTAATGAATTTATAAAAATAGCCTCAATTAAGAACATTTTAATAAAAATTGCTAGGTGACTGAGGCCAGGGTACTGAGTGATTTCATAGTTTTTGCACCAAAAACAAAGTAACGTTTTATTTGATATAAGAAAAAAAATTTGTTTATACTGTGGTTTCACTAGGTCTTAAAAATATGCATGCTTTCATACAAAATTGGTGCGTAATTCCATGCCAGGGGACTGAGAAGCTGAGTGGACATTCCACGTTTTCTATTACAAATGCCTTATTCACAACTGACATATATAACGGACGAAATGAACTTTAACTATTATGTGTTAGCGAGACTTGAAACTTTACTATACCATATCTGAAACTTCGATCGGTACATTAGTTATCGAAATTTTTAACTGTTTCAATCTGCCAGGGGACTGATAAGAAAGCGCGGAGTCAAAGTTTAATGATTTGTTTTGTTTGTTAAATAAATTTATATAACAATTTGTTTACTTCATATTAAAGATCTAAGTCGATTCCGTCAATTCCATAAGAAATAAGAAAAGAAATATTTTCCTTGTGTAAAATGACGAACTCTGAAAATTGTACCCAAATCATAGAACCCGTTTCCGTTGTTTTTTTGCTTATTAAAACGAACTCTGAAAATTTCTAGAAGAAAAAAAAAATAAATAAATCTTAAACGCTTGATCCCAAGAAACGAGTCTTTTCCATTAAACAAAGAAATAAGAAAATAGGGTGTGGTTGTGGGATGATTCTATTATAACTAATTTTTATTTTTTTTATTATTTATGAAAACAAACTCTGAAAATGTCATCCAAATCGTAGAGGCCATATCCGAGAAACCAAATACTCGTGGCAGAAGTTAAACTTCTTTGGCGATCTAAGAATCTCGATATGTTTAGGGATATTAATCTTATATGCGTATTCTATATCAAAATAATCGATTGGTTGGGGTTGTAAACTTGAAAATTAAATAATAATGTTAAAAATTTAAAGTAAAAAAGGTGAACATTTAAAAGATATAAATCGATTTATTTGAGTAGGTTTTCCGACTTTTTCCAAAAATTCCTACTTTCAAAATCTCTGCAAAATCAAAAAAATTGTATATGACAACTTTAATTTGGTTTTATTTATTTTGCAACCATATCCATACCTACGAGTATAATTCAAATTTTTAGCGCACTCTCCTGACTTAATTCAATTTTTTGAAATTAGCCTATTTTGAGATAAAATGTTTAAAATATTTTTTTATCTCCATACCAGTAGGAGATAGATAAAAATCTTAAACTAGTGAGATTCTTAGAATTTCATTATTCACCAAAAAAATTTCAAAACTCTAGCATTCTCATTAAAGAAACTAGATAAAAAGACATAGAAGGACATTTTCCCTTTTATCTGCTACAATAATATATATTATCAAAAAATCCAACCTTATTGCACTATTAAATGTATTAGCCTATCAATACATATTTTTACTTTTACCCCCTACCTCCCACCACTTAGCTAATCAACGATCTCAGCGTTGCTCATGTGGCGCTACAAAAATTCAACCTTGAAATTTCACTCTCAACGCGCCCAGAGAAGTTTCACTACAATAAATATAAATATACCTATATATATATATACCAATCAGTGGCGTGGCGTCAATAATTTGAAATGGGAAGACGTAACGAAAATGATTGATCTGCGAAAGTAAACAAAACTTACCACTTTGTATCTGAACAAACAAAAAAAAGAAGCAGCTACATTAAAATTACAAACAACTCTTCCGTTTGCATTCTATTTTCTTAGCACGCATAGAGTGGCTTTTCATTATAACCATTATTAATAAAAGATACATAGTCTGCTTAATTCATTTGATTCCTCCAAGAGAAAATCTGTTAAGCAACCAATCAAAAACCAAGACTAAAAACCTATCTCTAAAGCATTTACATAGCTATCAAACAAAAAATAAAGAACAAAACCTTCAACTTCACAACTAACCAAATTAACACTATTTCATTACAGATATTTTTAGGAACTCATTTGATTCTTGTTTAACAACACCCCAATGAAACTTTTATTCCAAATCTACCATGTTTTCTTATTATTTAACTTGTAGTACCTAAGTAAAATATTTTTCAATTTGCTTACAAACCTGAAGATGAGAAGATATTCTCGAAAAGCTTAGTTTAAAATTTAACTAAATTTGTATGAGAATAAGAAGAGATTCAAGTTCTACATATTATTTAATATCTAAAATAGTCCCATAAAAAAGAGTAGTTTTTTTAGATCCAGCGTTAGAAAGTACCCTAAAATCGTATGTCATATTCTTATACATTTAACCATACCAAATACATTTTTAAGATTGATAAACCATACCTTCTTCCCTTTGCCCTTCTTTAAATGCCTTTATACCAAAAGCCACTACTGTGCTTTTGCGAGACTTGATATGCTGTAGAAGATGAAATTCTGCAATTATACCTAAAATAATATTTTATAAATTCATTCCATCGCTTACCCATATTAAATTACGAATTTAAATCTTTCCTGGACTATAACTTAGCTTAGCCAAAAAACAAGCAAACAAAAATAGAAAATGTATTTAACAACTTTCATAGCAGATAAGTCGAAGAAGAGCGTATTATTTTTCACCCAACAGAACGAATATTAAGAGAAATGGAGTCAAGAAAAGGAATACAAAACATTCCATTGCATACATACAAAGTGCCAGTATAACACGAGGAACAGCGTCTTAGTTTTTCCTATTTTGTTGCGTGTTGAACAAAGAGGATCTAGAAACATAAATAGCGAAGAAAGGGATACAAAACAAATTTTATAAGACGGTGAAAGACGTGTTTTATTTCTAAATTAATTCTTTCAAAGAGAGCGTATGTTCAGCAGTTGAGCAAAGAGCGAAGAGAAGACTGAATTGACGATGGTGTTTATTCGATAGCTTATGTTTGTGTGTTTGTGCGAATTTTATAATTCAAATTGTTAGGGTTACTATAGACAAACATCGTCTTGACATAGCGATATAGCCACACACCTCTTAAGCTATGATTAGACGGTCAACGAAAATAGTCAACGCATTGACTCTCTGACGTCAGAATGACGTCAAATCCTGTCCCACGGCTTTCAAGTCATGTGATTGTCATTGCAAAACGTTGTCAACGCACTGACATAAGCGTTGACACTTGCGCTGACATGGTTTGACTGTTTTCATTTACCGTGTAGTCACCCCATCAGAATTTTTCGGACACATTGACAGATATTTCCTGACTGCCCATCAACGCGTTGTCCAGGTACCAACGTTGACACGCTATAATTTTCTGCTCTGTCAAAGTAGCTGGCGTTGACATTCTTTTCATATAAAGAAACAGCCACAAAAAGATAACAGTAACATAAAAGAAAACAAAACATTTCCAAACAAAATTATTTAAAGTTAAATTAGTTTGAGTTAAAAAAAAAAATGAGGCAAAGCACCAGTGAGTCGGATAAGTGAATGCGTGTCCTGCTGATGAATCGAAGTAAAAGTTGTCGGAGAAACGTAAAAGAAAATTACTTTACTCGTGAACCAAACAATACGAGGTCTCTGCTTTGATTGTGGCAGTAGAGAAACGATCAGCGCTTTGGGATGGAGGATGCAGCGACTGTAAACTAGTTAGTACAGGCAACGGGGTGTCAAATAAGGGCAATCTGAAAAAAGTTTTGACGTCTGTAAAGTTTGAATACAGTTTTGAAGAGTGGTTGCTTCTTAGCATTAATCTCGATTTGCGGTATTTTTGGTTTTGTGGGGCGTCCACCATCTTGGAAAGAAGAAAAAAAAGTTTTTTTTTTAATTTTGAGTTTGAAAATTATTTTCTCAAAAACTGTTTGCTCAAACTTGATTTAAAAAGTTAATTTAAGAATAGGCTTTTGGCTTTCAAAAAAGCTAATACATGGTATTTTGAGTGTTGCCGTTGATTTTTAATAATTTTGTTTAAATTTTAAGTAATTTTTTTTAGTAAATTGCCCCTTCTGCCTAAACGGGGGGGAATAGACCCCCTCCCGTACTATTTTTTTCTTATCTTAACTCAACCTCCACGCCCTAGCCTATTCGTACACCTTATGAAAATCACACTGTATTATCTTCGAAAAAGTATTTAAGACTAAGCCCGTAAGGCCTAATTTTGTACTCGTTTTTCATTAATAACTTTTGAATTATCTACACCAGAAAAATAATTTATATACCGATTTTTAGGAAATTTAAATTGAAACAAAAAAGTCTAAAATATTTTTTTCAAAAAAAAAACACAGGAAGTGAGAAAAATGCAAATTATCAAAAAAAGTCGTTTGTCCAAGATGGCGGACGTCCCACAAGACCAAAAATCCCGCAAATCTAGATTTATGCTAAAAAGCAACCCCTCTTCAAAACTGCATTCAAACTTTTCAGACAGCAAAACTTTTTTCAGATTTGTCCCCATTGCCTGTACTAAGTCGGTTGTATCAATTAAATACGTGGCTAAAATTGCCATTTCCATTTCATTTGCTTTTAACATTTTCCCTTGCTTTAAAAAAAATACATACATTTATTTGACTGTGTCACAGCGCGCCACCACTATGTGTGAACGTCAACTCGAAAAATTACAGATTTGTACTTTTGTCAACGGTCAAAGCGCGTTAACATGGTCAAGCCGTGTGATCGTCAACGATTACTTGTCAGCGCATTGACACCGATTTGGATAAATCCCGTTGACACATATTACCTGTCAACGCATTTAGGACAACATTGACGGACTTGTGTCATTTGTGTAATCGTCAATATTTCAGGTGTTGACACGGTGAGCCTTGACGTTGCCATGTCAGTGCTTTGACCGTTTTTTTTGGTGACGTCAGAGAGTCAACGCATTGACCATTTGCGTTGACCGTCTAATAGTAGCTTTACTCTATAGGTACGCTTTGATATAATATTAGAATATACATACCAACAGATGATGTATCTATACGCACAAGCGCATCTATACAAAAAATCGAAGGAAGATTGTGTAAGTATCCATAGGTATACAAAAAAATCCACAAAATAAAACAGACACCCCTCGTACACTTTTCTTCTTGTTATTACTTGCTCTGTTTTGTTGATTTTTTTTTTTGCGGCAGTCAATGTGTTCCACAAAAATTTAAAATCACTTTTCACTTTTTTTTGTTCTTCCTCTATGTGTATAAACTCAATGATACTACCCACCCTGTCTTGTCAAAGTCTGTCAATTTGCGTCTTTCAATGTCAAGTGGAAACCTAGTATAAAGTTATATGGTCTCTGAGAATATTTAATTTAATTGATTTAAAATGGAGCAGATTTAATTTATTTTTGTTCAAAAAGATTTGCATTTATTTGATTTGCTTAAAAATTATTTTATTTGTTTATTTTAAACAATTTCAGGCGTCGCCGACGGCAGAGAAGGGCTGTAACTCGGTTTAACTGAACACTGAAAAAATGTGCCTAAATATAAAAAAAAGAAGTTCCTTTATTCCTGTTAAATTAAAATAAATAAATTCGGTGGCGCAACTGCTCGTGAAGAACCAGGTCCTAGTGACTAACAACTCGCAACCATTTCTGTGTGCGCCTGCGCTCGTCGACAGGAATGGAAGGGACCTAAAATTGTATGCCGAATCCGAACGGCTAGACGAGAAGCACTTATTCATGACAAGTGATAGTCTTGGAGGATTTGTCAATTCCTCGCAAGAGGCAGTAGGCCTGAAAAAAAAACGTTAGTTTATTAGGTGGACGAGGCTGGGAACTGAACCCACCTCCAGCGTGACAGTCCATCGCACTTACTATTACGCTACTACTTTATTCCTATTAATGTTACCTTAATTTTTTTTATTACAAATTAATTGTTTCTGTTTCTTGTTATTAAATAAATTTTGTTTTTCAATTTGTGTGTTTGTTTACTTTAATCAATTTAAAAGAGCTCAGTTCTATTTGGTCTTTTGCAGTACTATTTATTTTCAGCGATTAGTACAATCGAAAAAAGTAGCTTTCCATCACTGACGCAGCCCCTTTTTATTCTACTTTTTTTGCGTTTGCCTGAGTATACATATATTTTGTAGTATATAGAGAAAAATTTGTGCTGCCAGTCAGTGGTGTCAAATATGTATCTAAAAATAACTTACTACGAAAATGTAATTATGGGGCTCTTTTAGATATTTTGGTACAGGTATAGGAACCTAATTAGGGTAGTTTTTAAAGTTAAATTTATTTCGGATTGATTAGAGTCAAATTTCAAGTTTGAATTTGGCAGACGAAGAAAAGAAGGCATCATTAATTGGCTAGTAAAAGTAAATTTTAAAAGTATTTTCGTTAATTGGTCTTAATTTATTAAACTTTGTTTTTCCTTATAAATATTTGTTTGTTTTAAAATTAATAAGAGCATTGAACATTATATTTAATTTAAAAAAAATTGGTTTGAATTCACTAACAAAACATTATTTAATATTTTTTATTTAAAATCAATTTGTTAAAAAATAACATTCTTTTTATTTTCTCGACGCATAATAATTTATGGTTACATAATTAATCTAATGTAACCTTATTTTATTTAATTATTCTTAAAACAAATTAAAAATCAGTAATACATAGGAAGTAAGTAAAATCATTTTATAAAATTAAGCTGGCATTGTGAACTCATGCGATTAGTCATCATCATCGTCTTCATCTAGATATTTATTCATGTCTTTTAAAATATCCTGTTTTAATAACCGTAGTTTTCTATCAGACAACTTCCTTAGATCGAATAGAATGCTCTGAAAAAACATCAATGTTGATGCTTCTCGTGTCTTGGAGTCATCGATTTGATTATCTCCTCTGGCCGTGGTCGTTAAATTCACTTCTTCTGAGGACATCATTTTCAATCTCTTTGAATCTGGAACTTTTGACGGATCTTCGTGGAATTTCGATACATCAAATTTTGGCAGCTCTTCGTTTAATTTTAAAACTGGAACTTTTGGCGTTTCTCCGTGAAACAACTTAAAAACTGGATATTTTTGCGGATCTTCGTGCAACTTAAAAATTGGATATTGTGGCAGACCTTCTTCGATTCCATTTTGTTTAGGTGTTAGGATATTCTGATCTGTAGTACTAATTTGGTCGACTTGGTAGTTGTTTTTCGATGAAATGTTAGCTTGAGGATCTACAGCTGCTCTTTCACTTACTATCACACAGTCATTAGAATTATCGTCTTGTTCCTCATGAGTTGAAAGAGTAGTTTTCGATGATGTGTCATTAGATTTGATACTAAAATAATCATTACTATTTCCATTCTTAGATTCAAGATTTGAAAATGTTGTTGAGTTATCATCAACACTCGAGTTAATATCTTGATTTTTTGGTTTACGGTAACGTCTGCGATCGTGTTGCGAAAACTGCATATACTCTGTGAGAAATTCCATTTTCTCCGCAAGATGCCAGGGTTTTTTCTTATTAAGGTTGGTTTCTATTGCATTGTATTGTAAATTTCTAAGATGTCTTGAAAATCCTGAACGTAAGCTCGACCATACTGCTCTACACTCAGAAACTGCAAATAATGTTAATAAAGATAAATTAGAAATTTAAGAAAAAAAAAGTTAAACGTGAAGTTGAAAGTAATTGGTCAGTAATGCTGGATTAGTAGTAGGGAATAAAATAATGTAAGTATAGTTTCTTAAGGAGAAAAAATATTTTTGGTAACCATCTTTTTACTGAAGAAGAATTTATAACATTAATAAACTAAGTTGGTTTCGACAAATTATATAATTATGTACCTACTGTAAAGTTGCACTGGCATATAGGTACAGGATGATTTACCTTAGGTGTGACAAAAAGCTAAATCTTGTAGGTTGAGTCAAGACAATGCAAAAGTCGTCCAGGAGGGGTATATCCCCTTGTTTAATCGGGAGGGGCAATTTTCAAAAAAAAAAAAAATACTTACAAAAGAAACAAATAACGAAAAAACAACGGTAATACTTAAAATGCCTTATTATAATAACTTGTTTTGAATCCAGAAATATCTTCTTTTATTTTCTTTTTAAATAAAGTTCTTTCAATGAACAGTTTTTGAGAAATTAATTTTCAAACTCAAAATTTTTAAAAAAAAATTCTAACTATTTTTTTTCTTCAAAACTTTACATTATTAAGTATTATATTTGATTTCAAAATTAAATGCCCTTTTAAAGATATTTAAAATAAATGAACCAACTTTCTCACACAATTTAGGAGAATCGTGTTAAATGTTCATGTCAACATTTGATTTATCATCAACTTCGCGTTTTCTTGTTTTTATTAAGAAGTTGGTTTCTTTATTTTTTTAATATTTTAAAGTTTTTAACCATCTGGTTTTCAGTGTTTGACTACGAGAAGGTAACACCATTGAATTTTGCAAAGAAAAATTTTACTTTACTTCGTATGATTTATTTAAAAAAATCGTTTGAATTTTTTTTAAGTTTTGAGTTTGAAAAAGAATTTGCCAAATATTGCTAAATAAAATAATTTTATTTAAAAATAATATAACAAACAGTACCTCCTGCTGGCTCTAAGAGAGGTAGATACAAAATTGAGTTTTGCCGTTGTTTTTTTTTTAATATTTCTTTTTCTTTTTCAAGTCAATGTTTTTTTTTTAGAAAATTGACTCACCCTGGCAGGTTTAGCCTTTGTCGGAGGTGGGGGGGTTGAAAATTGATATTATCTAAATTTCTTATTAGGGGTATTACCATTTCCATCAATCTTTTGAAAATACATTATGATGCTCTGTCATTTTCCCTAAGTCCTAAGTCCACCTTAATTTTTGTGATCCGACTAATAGAACTGAAGATATATGCTTTTTAAGCGAAATTATCGTTTTTTTTTGAGATTTTTATAAAATGCAAAAAATCAACATAACAAAGTCTCCAAAAAAGTTGATTATGGTTCGTTTAAAAATGCATCATGATGTCATATCAAAAAAATGGGCACGAATGGATCGCACACAACTTGCTCTCGTAGCTAACAACTTAAACGTTGCTTGAAACAGACAATGTTCATTATTATTGGTTCAAAAACATTATGATATAATTAAAAAAAAAGTTTTAAAAACAATTTTAAATATGAATGATTACTATGAATTATTATAAATTAGTTATTTTAATAGCTAAAATAGCTAAATTAGATAGAGCTCAAAAAAAGTATGCAATCTGATTTGTTTAATAAATATGAACTTATAAAAAAAAATCAAAAACCGTAAGAGCGGTTTTTTTTTATAAAAAATATTAAACATTTTTTAAAATAAAATTTGTTATGCCAACTTTAAGTTTTAATAAAATACAATTTTTCACAAAATTAAAAAAATGTTCATTGGCCCGTTTTCAAGATATTGAATTTTCAAAAAAATCAAATTTTGTTTAAAATAAAAAAATAATGTTTCCGAAATTTTTTTAAGTTGTTAAAATTGTAAGCGACCTTTTGCTTAAAAATTTTGTTTGACATCGGTGTACTAATCAACGAGAAATTTGAAAACCAAAAAATCGTTAGAGCCGTTTTTGAAATAAATCAATTATTGTGTATTGGTTGTATGAAAGGTACCGTTATTTTTGGAGCTAAAAAAAAAATTCAATTTCCCCTCTAGGGAATCACATTAGAACATTAAGTCCAAAGTTTGAAGGAAATCGCTTCATCCGTTTAGGCTGCAGGTCGAGGTACAGGCAGACGGACAGACAGACAGAATTCCGAGACCCACTTTTTTCGCGTTCTCTATCATCGTAATGTTAGGGAAAATTTTTATCTCGATTTTTTTTTTACGAATCCTAAACTTGCCCTATACTACGTATATCGCAAGTAAAAATTAGTGAAAGTGAAAAATTGATAAGAAATTGAGAATATCTCTATTCTCACCCCCTCACCTGAACAAAAAACCTGCCAGGCTTTTGATTTCGATATCACAAACTATGTACCTATATAAGCCCTCATACTGAGATTTTGATTATACATCCACTCCCAAAATTTGCTGTCGGCTCTTAAACTATGAGGAACATATTGGGAAAAAGCAGGGACGAGTACAAACATTTAGCAGTGGATGTGGGAATTGGAAACAGTCCAAACAAGATTTCAAATGGACAATTTGGTTGGAAAAAATCGTTCCTCTATTTAAGAGCTATTTAAAAAAAAATATTTTCTTTAGCGGCTACAAAAATTTGTACTGTGGGTAGCGGTAGGTACCTACCCACCGTACCCATATATTTGTGTGGCGGTGTGGCCGTCTTTTAAATAATAAAAAAAACTTTAAGATAAATAGCCTACTTGGTACCTATACATCTGCATTTTATTTGTTCAAAAACGGTGTTCGGCCTCAAATCAGGGGCTTTCCTTCTTGGGGGGCGGTCATGCCAATAAAAATATTTGTAAAAAGTCAAGTGCCTTATATTTTTTTTTGTTCATATTTTACTGTGCGTATATAAAAAAAAGGGAAAAAGTCTTAATTAACTGTACTATAATGCATTACCTTTGTTAAAAATAAGTTAAAATAATTTAAAATCGTTCATATCCTGCAAAATGATATCTTACCTTAACTCATTTAATTTCAAAAACAATCAAGAATCAAAAGTCGGCGTAAAATAGCAGTCTACGAATGTAATAGTAAATTTTCACTACGCCAAGTTGGGCAATTTCGTCGAAAATTATATATTTCGAAATAAGATATTTTCAAACAAATTTGCACGAAAATAGGTGAAGATTTTACAAACGCACTCGATTGGAATCCATTTCAAAAGCTTTTAAAATCTTTAGTATGAACATAGAAAGAGAAAACAAGTATTTAACTGCCAAAGCCAATTCAAAACAAAATGAACTATACAAAATAATTAACAAATTTGAGACGAAAAAACTTTTTTGGTATTTGCTTAAGTTAACTCATTTTTGGTTCCAAGAAAAATCAAAATAAACAACTGAGTCGAACGAACCTTTATTCGGTGGACCAGTGAACGGGCTCTCCGTTTTTATTCCTGAAGGTTACATTTTTTGTTTCGGAGGGCCTCAGCAACAGCACACAGTAATCTCCAGTTGCCTGAACAAAAAAACTCAGTTTAGCTGTCAAAATACTGAGAAAAAAAAATGATTGGATTCGCTAGATCATTTGTTTTGAATTTCATTCAGATTTTATTTTATTTCTATCAAAGTTTTTATTTCAGATAGTTCTTATTCGAATTGAAGTTGTAGGAAAAATTAGTAAATTATCATTAGGTACTGAAAAATTTGTTCTGTTTCTGAAATTTAAGTAAATAGTTAAATATAAATATTTACTAGTAAAAATGAAAACAATAGTTCTGATTTTAAAAAATTGCCCTTTTTATACAATAGCTAGTGGCAAAACTAAAATACATTACAAATTCGTTTTTAATTGAATACAAAGATTCGTTTTCGTTGCTTTACAAGAAAAGTGTGAACAAAGTTCACGAGTGATTTTTATATCCTTCTGATTTGAAAAAAATTTACATATGTCTCAAAGACTGCCACCGCACCGATGGGAAAGTGAAAGGCACCTCCCAAAATCATGAAATATACCTTTTTATCTTTCTTACCAGTAAGCCTTTCTGATAAAAATAATGGACAAAGTTGTTAAATTCTGTGACCCTAGTCGCGTTTTCGACGGCGTTCACCGCAAGGAGTTCTGTGGAGACTGTGTATTTGGACCGAAATTTACAGAGAATCTAATAAATTAAAAAATCCAATTTCAATTAAATATTTATTTTCTTTTGCATGTATTTAAACTATAATCGAAAATATTTCGTTCCAACAATCAAGAGGTTGGCCGGAAATCGTATTTTTCGGAGACGAGACCGAGACAAAACTTAATTAAACGAGACCGACTCGAGACCGAGACGAGACTGAAAAATTACGATTTTAACGAGAACGAGACGAGACTTACAAAAGTCTCGCAGAGTCTTATCTCGTGCTCAGCCCTACAAAAAATCTCCTTTACCATTATATCTATTGGCTTTTGTAAAAGTAATCCCAATCAATAACATTATAATATGAATAAGTGCAAACAAAATCCTTTTATAATAGGTTTTCATCATAGTTTTATTATGTATGTCTTTTTCGTTAACATTAACATTTTTTGGTCGGAATAACTGTTAATCGAAAGTTATCACATTTTATGCTTTTAAAAATAATCTTATCTGTCATACAGAAATCAAACAAAACAATTTCTGTATGTGTTCTATAATGTGTTTAAAGACTTTATTTTCAGAAATAAAAAATGTTGTTTTTTTCATAATCCTATTAGTTTTTACTTTACTGAGTGAAAATTTGGAAACAACTCCAGACTTTGATTTCTGTTTGGTTAAACAGGTTTTGGCTTTCATCTAAAAATGAGACCTAGCCTATGCATATATTTTAAGATTTGAATGTATTATCATATGCGAAGTTTGTTGCTATGTTAAATTTGATGTACGAGGAAGAAAATCTAAGTATCATCGACTGAATACAAAATAACTTAGGTATTCCATTGCCATGGAAATTAAATTTCTTATTGAATTCTAAGTTACAACATTCAAATTCTCTATTGAATTCTAAATTTACCAATCGAAAATCCTACTGGCTTTCTAGGTAACCGATTTGCTTTTTTTTCTATGTGGTTACTAAATAATTATTTCAGATAAACAAAATAATTTTGAGCCTCTCGGGGGGGACATGACCCCGTGACCCCTCCCTGTATACGCCATTCCCTCAAATCTTGACTATATCACTGCTTATAATCTGCAGTTACGAAGATCATCTAACTTCATGTAGTAGGTACCTATCCATAAAAATGTTTTTCAAAAATGTATTAATTTCATTAGCCTGTAGTGTATTTAACTCTCCAAATACCTGTTACTACCTATAACCAAATTTACATCCATACCTACACAATAACTACCTACATCCCAAATTGCAATATACCTACCTATGTACATAAAAAAAATTCAAAGCAAAAGCATACACAATTTGTTTACATTGAAATTTTATCTTACCCTCTTTTTCCATAACACCAGCAATATCTTTCCATATTTCGTTACAAAGGCTACTCTGTCTGTGCATGTACACTCCCGAAGAACTTGAATTTGAATTATATAATGCAGGATTACTTTTCACTAATTCAATAAGTAACTCAGTATCAAACAATTTATTGGCTTTCCATTTGTCAATTATGTCAATTATGTCGCGTTCCATTTTGTCAATTGAAATATCTTATATTTACACACAGCACTGCGCTTTCGAGTATGTTTGAAAACTAAATAGGTACTAAATAGTAACTCCAAACTCCAAACCAGAGTCACAACAAGATTCACAATGACAGGCAAGAGGCAACGCAAAATACAACGAAACACACAGCAACAGCATGCCGGACCCGGCGTGATACAATACAATATACACAAGTACGAACAATGTGATCAATCGAATTCATTTGTATACTTGAAAAATTGCAGTGTGTAGCTTGCAATACATAGAAGAGAGGACAAAGCAAGTTTTCTTCAGTATTTAAATTAAATACAACAAAAATTATGCTCTCTTTAAATTGCTTTCAGAGCCGTCGATAGGTAGCAGACTAAATGTTCTATGTTATGAATGTACAGATTGATTTTCAATATTAACATAGTAGCGCTGAGAATATTATACGAACGCAATAGGTACATTCCTAGATGTTCAGTTAATTGATAATAACTTTTGTACGGCACATACACAAATCGTAATCTTAAGAGTAAAATGATACATAAAGGCAAAATTGCACCTGACAAAATTAATAGGTAGTTAATGTAGGTACTTACACAGTACACATTATCTAAGATATGGCACAGGTTGTCAGGAATTAAAAATGGCTGCTCCTATGATTTGCGTATGTTTTTGGTTTTAAAATGACGTATATGTGTCAAGATGAAAAATGACAACTGAAAGGTGAACAAAGAAAAATTCTTTTATGATATTTTTTTTTAAATAAAATAATTTTGGGATTGTATTTAAAGAACAGGATCCATCATTTTTCCTTGATTCTGACATTTTTGACACTATAGAAATTAAAAAAAAATTTCAGGGTTTTGCTATGCATTTATATTATAAAATTTTCAGCAGCTTCTGTGTAAGAAAATTAATTTTAATCGGTTCATCAAGTATGGAAAATGTCGAAAATATGAATAGTGGTTCTAAATGAAGTATTGCTAATAAGTACCTTTGCAACAAAATATTTGTTTATTTAAAAAAAACTGCATTAATTAAAGAAAACACACATTTAAGAAATAATTCTTGGAGCCGTTTTGGGGAAAATGAGATTTTTCTTAATTGTTTTTCAACATTCGTAAGGTAGGTACCATTATTTTTTGTTTTGAGAACATGAATTTTTGATTTTTTTATTGTAGAAAATGTTAAAAAATTATTTTATAAAAAATATCAAAAAATTAACAGAGTTTTCGAAATATTGAGTTTTCAAAAAAAAAATTGAATATTTCGTTTAAGTTTAAACGAAAAGTATAGGTACAGTAAATACTATTTCAACTTTTCAGAATTTTTTTCCATACAAAAATTTTTGGAATCAACTCAACCGTTTTGGAGAAAATCAAGAAACAAAAAACAATAATTTTTTTCAAAAATCAAAAATTAGCAAATATTAGCTGTTATTTATGACAATTAACTAAATTTTTTACATCAAAACAGTTGGAAACTTTTCTGACAAATTTCAGATTTTATATGCCTGCCATAATAATAATAATATATTTATAAAATAATTTATATATAAAATTTTTGGGACATTTTTAAAAATAAAATTTGATATGCAAACTTTAAGTATTTATCACAATAAAAATTTATTTATTCTTTAAAAATCAAAAAATTATATTTTCAAAAAAATTTATATGCAAAGTTGTTACCTATAACACTACGCAGAGCAGATGCTGTAAAAAGGTTCGATGTCGGTAAGCTTAAGTCGCAAGAAACCACCAGCACTTTTGCTGACCACGTTACTCTTAATCTATCAGCAAGTCCGCCACCAACATCAAGTGCAGAGGACCAGTAGAAACACTGTCAACAAGCTATCAGAAGTACCGCCTATGATGTGCTGGGTTTTACTAGGCGACCACAAGGAAACCTCTGGTTCGGGGAGCGTACGATAACTTGGGCGCCGAAAATGCAGGGGGGCAGCATGAAACTCCCCCCCCCCAACATACCTCACTGTTTATACGCCGCCGTAAGGCTAGGTGCTGGGGAAGTATGATAATTTAGAGTGAATTTGTGTAAGAATTAATCCATATTCTATTTTTACTATCAAAGCAAGCAAAAAAAATAATTGAATTAAAATGCAGTTTCGGTTATTTTTAATTTTCTCGAAAACTAGAAGACAGAAAATCATTTTGTTTTAAATTTCTGATTAAGAATTAATATGAGCAACGATTTCTAAGAAAAAAAATACAATATAAAATCTCAACGTTTTGAAAAATTTCACTTTAAACATTTTGTTTTTATTTTTGTTCAAACTTTGAGTTTGAAAGTAGTTTTTTCGAAAACTATGGATAGATTTCACTTGATTTAAAAACTGGCTAATAAAACAGAGTATTAGCTTTCAAAAAAGATATAATATTAATATGTAGGTGTTACCGTAATTTTTTAATGATTTTTTTTCCATTTTAAGTACTTTTTTCATTAAATAGCCCATCCCCCCAAACGCGGTGAGATAGACCCCCACCATCCATAGTAAACAAGTTTGTATTTGACCCTTCTACAAAAATCCGTTATTAATTGTCGGCGCCCAGGTTATCGTACTCGTGCCTCTGGTTCGATGATGAGAGCCGGCAGGCGCATGCAGTACGACGTCTACCAGGTAATGCTGCAGACTCGACCAAGAGCTGTAGAGAGAGTAGATCCATTAAAAAGCCGATGCTCTGAAATGATTCAATAAAATCTTTTAGGCTATGATGTGTGATCGCTTAAAACCTTTTGTAAACGATCTGATCATACCAACCTACTTTTAAATGGACACTTTAATTTTAAGCGCTTTAAGGCTCTCCCAAACCAAAGCGAAAGCGGCGCGGAACATCCGCCGACGGCAGTTTTTGTTGTTATTAAGAATTAAATGAGAATCCTAATGTGGGTCTTAGGTCTAAGGCCCACATTAGGATTTTGATTTATTATTGAAGAATGGTCACGAAAAAAGGTAAATATATGTTATTAAGCATTGTTTACTTGTCATTTTTGTTATCATTGTGAATGATTCGCCCTACAGAGGGAATGCTCCGCGTTGGTTTTGGGGGAGCCTTAAACTGGTTTTTATAATTTACATATTTTTGGCTGCCCTTTTTATGAACATACTGCAAGAGTGAGTTTAATCGACATAATTATTCTGCACTTTATTTTTTATTTACCACTTCATGTGCGCAGGTAACTGACAAATATTCAACCAATCGTACCGCAGCTGGCTATTTTTATAGTATTATGCATGTAGATATTTAATATTTATTGTACGTGCATTATGTAGGCCTACCTACCTATAAACATTATACATAAAAATATTCATGTCTTATAAAATAACTTTTTTAATTTATACCTATATGTAGGTGAATTGGATCATCGATTCACACGTCCCCCTCCCAGCACTATTATACTGCTAGATCAGCTAAGCTCATTTTAAACTAAGTTGCAGATCATTTAATGACAAGAGCAATCATTTTTACAACATTAATAATAACTTTATAATCGTAAAGCTGTTTATAATGACTATGACCTACCTAAAATAGCTACACAAAAACTTATTTCCTCTTACACGGATCCGTAAATAATCTTCGCAAACAACATCGTCGCACGATCCATATTCGCAAGCAAAAAAAAATAAAAACACTCTTCGCAACGATACATCTTCACAAAGCAACATCCCCCCAAGGACACATCTTTGAAATGAAACATCTTCGCAAAGTAACATCCCCGCAACGACACATCCTCGCAACGACATATCTTCACAAAGCAACATCCCCGCAAGGAAACATCTTCGCAAAGCAACATCCCCGCAACGAAACATCGTCGCAAACAAAATCTTCAATTGTTAGTTGGCAACAATCAGGTGCAATGATGTTGTATAGCAATGGGTTAGAGCTTAAGTAGAACGCGAGTGGAATAACCAATATGAATGTGGGGGGCGATTTTATGTGATCGTAAATTGTATATCCATGAGGAACCTATAACAGATCATAATGGAAAGATGGGGTCGCAATATGGGGTGGTATTTATGCAAGTGCGGGGCCGCCCTATAAAAATTGCCAATTTTGAACCTATTTCGATAAAATTAAAATATGTTAAATCGAGATTTTATATGACACATCTTCCCAAAGCAACATCTCCGCAACGACACAACGTCGCAAACAAAATCTTCAATTGTTGAGTTGGCAACAATCAGGTACGATGGTGTTGTATAGAAATGGGTTAGGTGATTCAGTAGAATGCGAGTGGAATAGCCAATATGAAAATAGGGCGCGATTTTATGTGATGGTAAATTGTTTATCCATGAGGAATCTATAACAGATCATAATGGAAAGATGGGGTCGCAAGTGCGGGGCCGTCCTTTAAAAATTGCCAACTTCTTTGGACCGATTTCGATAAAATTGTCCAAATGCTAGTTGTCCAAATGCAATTGTAAATGAATGAAATGCGTAGTGCAACGGCCTCTGAGGTAGCTTGGTCTAGGTTCAAATCCAGTTGACGGCTAAATAATTTATAAATTAAAATTGGAACTCTAGACTAAGCACCACTAAAGGAATCTGATGATTGGTGTAGCAGCCATGAAATTGCAATAATTCCAGCCTAAATTAATACTTGGTGGTGGCCAACACAAGGGGTTGTTGTCCATTCAAGACCTTCAAAGTTGAAATATGTTAAAGCTTACACGGAATTATGGAAGAAAAAAATATTTTTAAGTAAGGGTGGTTCAAAAAAATTGTTCTTGGACCGATTTTGATGAAACTGAAATATGTAATAGCTGACACATAATTATTGGAGAAAAAAAATATTTGTAAGTTAGGGTGGTGCAAACAAATTTCAACTACGTTGTTCTTGGACCGACTTCGATAAAATTGAAATATGTTATAGCTGATATACAATTATGGAAGAAAAAAAAATTTGAATGTTTATTTTGTACCGGGATTTCGTGCAGCGTAATTTAATTACAATATCCCTCCTCCCGCATTTTTTGCCAATTTTTTTTGGAAATTTTGTTTCTATTTTTTTTTAAATTTAAGGCAGTAAAGTTTTGAAATTTTATTTTTTTGTTTGGGTTGGTATTGTTGAAAATCAAATTTTTCAAAGTCGAACCACTATCGTGAAAAACCGCAAACAAAATATTTTAACATGACCCTGGTGTTTGCAAATTATCTCTTAAGCTATTGGTGTGAATAAAAAACTTTGTTACACAATTTTTTACTAATTACAATTATCTAATTTTTGAAACCAATACAAAAATTGTATATATCTCTATATGTTAAAAAGAGTTGAATGCCACCCTAATTTAAAAATATTTTTTTGAACCACCCTTACTTAAAACTATTTTGTTGTTTGTTTTGTTGTCGGTCCAAGAACAAAGAATTTGGCAATTTTTATAGGGCGGCCCCGCACTTGCATAAATACCACCCCTATGCAACCTCATCTTTCCATTATGATCTGTTATAGATTCCTCATGGATATGTAATTTACCATCACATGTAATCAACCCCCATTTTCATTTTGGCCATTCCACTCGCGTTATACTTAATCATATAACCCATTGCTATACAACATCATTTGTCCTGACTGTTGCCAGATCTAACGCTGAGCGAAAAAATACCACGGTCAGTGGCTTGCGTAGATTAGTGACATTGAAGATTTATTTTGCGAGGATGTGTCGTTGCGGGGATTTTGCTTTGCGAAGATGTGTCATTTTGAAGATTTGTCCTTGCGGGGATGTTTCTTTGCGAAGAAGTGTCGTTGCGAGGATGTGTTGTTGCGGGGATATTATTTTGTGAAGATGTTGCTTGGGAAGATTAGGTGGGTTCCCCAATTTATGTTGATTTAAGATAGCTGTCTCTATCAATTCTATAGACAAAGATAGAGAGGTCAATAGTCAAAACGACATTCAAAAATTTGATAATCAACTATCAGCTAATGCGATTCCACCACTGCACTTAGTCCCAAACGAAGATCTACTGCGCTGCACAGCAAAACAAATCTACTCTTTTCAGAAACACCAAAACCCTCCAAAATATTATTTTAACCAAAGTGTTAACAGACTTTAAAGAAGATTGTTGGTCGCCTTCAGACTCAACATGCATTATTTTCAATAAATTAAAATTCATAAATGGCGAATATAAAAGAAAATATTTGTAAATGTATGAATTTTCCAAACGAAATTTGACTGTTCGTTTGTGTTCTTTTTATTTTGTTATTGCTCACTTAGACGGTGTTCACATTCGACTGACTCTTCCAACTTTTTGGACTTCGCAAAAGAAAACGACAAAAAAATCCATGAACATTTCAATTTTTATTTTAATTTTTGGATTTTTGTTGACGATTTCTTTTTTAAATTAAAAAAAGTAGGAGGAATCAGTCGAATGTGAACACCGTCTTATAATTTATTGTGGAGTTTGTTTTTGAAGTTTTTGGTTACTCCCCAGAACACCAGATTCTCCTGTTTTTGATAGTAAAATGTATATAAAATGGATTTTTTTTTATTTGATGTATTTTTGACAGATTTACTGCAGTATATTGCAATCTACTGCATTTTTTCCTATATATACTGCGCTCAATCATTCTTCTGTAGGGTGGCAGCGCTGCTCACAATCACGGTTGCCACTTGGAAATAAAACTTGTGACCAAAATTGAAAATAAAAGGGACCAACACGTGTAAAAAGTGACTAAAATTATTAAAATCTGAAAACTTCATAGCACACAGAAAATTAAAGTTAGCCATATTTTTTTCATTGATTATCATAAATAATTAATTAGAAATTAACAAAAATACCCGGCTGGAAAAATGCCCAGTTTCTGTCTAGTTGCGACATGGCACTAAGTCACTTTTCTTTAGGGAAAATCTAGACCAGGAAAACTTGTCAAATATACGTCAAGCCCTTGCAAGTTTTCAGTAAAAACAATTTAGAGAGGAAAATGATTCATACTCTCGTGAGGTTCTCGCTAGTAAGAACTTGTTGGACGTTTTTGGCAACCTATCAGACTAAGCACTATCGTTATTGATATATGCACAAAATTTTAACTAAACAAATTGAATCGATGAATCGAAAAATACAAGTTTTAACTTTTATTATAATTGATCAGTTTTGGTTTCAAAAAAAAAAGTTAAAATGTCACGCTCTTGCAAATCCTGCCAAGATAACCATATAGGTATTTACTTTCGAAAATCTCTATTTTCAACCACCCACCCCGTCAAATGCTTTTTGAACTTTTCACTAAAATTAATCAAAAATTTTAATTTACTGACTTAGGTAGGTAGAGATGGCGGTCACAAGCATCGTTTTGATACCATTACTCGTTTGACTTGTGGATTAAAAGAAATTCTTTTAAAGAAAATGAGGGTATTTGGTGATAGACCTCCCAACGGATCAAGAGACTGTCTTAAACTATAATATCTATTTAATACCAGATGGTTGTTTTTGTGGTGGAATGTAGTTTAGATTAAGCGCATTTTTGTACTTTTCTTTGAAAGTAAAAGAAGACTCACTACAGAAATGATCCTGTGAAGTATAATCATAATTGTATAAAAATTAAGCGCATTTTTGTACACGATAGTAAATCAAATAAATGAAAATCCTTAAGTGGGCTTTAGGTCAGATTTTGAAAATTCTTATTTTATTTGTTTTAACGTTTCGGATGTGTTTACACCCTTCTTCAGACCTATTTTTGAAAAGATATTGTAGTTATAGATAATTGTATACATAAATAAAAACAAACAATCGAAAAAATAACAATACTTACAACTGAAAACAAAACAGGAATATAATAAAAATTAATTCTTATTTTTGTATTTTTGTGTTTTTTTTTGTTGTTATTTATTTAAAAGACGTTTTAAATAGATGGGTGTATCCTTTTCTTTATTTATTTAATATGGCTGTATATTTGTTTGAAAATATTTTCCAAACAAAATGAAGTTTGTTATTATTGAATTTTTAATTTCAAATATTTTCAATTTGAAAACTTACTCAAATATGTATGTATATGTGTTGTGTATGTATTTAGAGTTTGAGTATCATTTAAACAGATATGGATTGATACCTATCTATAAACTGACCATATTATATTACTAAGCCTATCACAATCTGAACGTCTGTTTATACAATTTTCTGTATTTTTTTATATGTAACATTTCAAGTAACATTCTTTTATTGTAATTCTTTTCTGATTGTAAAATTGTTACATTTTTAAAATCAGGACGATGACCTTCTTCTATTATTTTTAACTATATTCTATAACTGTAATTATCTATAACTATAATATTTTTTCAAAAATCGGTCTGAAGAAGGGTGTAAGCACACCCGAAACGTTACAACAAATAAAATAAGAATTTTCTAAATCTGACCTAAAGCCCACTTTAGGATTTTCATTTATAATTGAAGAAAGGTCACGAAAAAGGGAAATATTTACTTAATCAAATAATATGATAATAAGAGTATTTTACGAAAATGCCCAGTATCATAATAAAATTGCTTTAATATCGTATTAAATTCATAAAAATTTGTGCTATTATTTTTATTATTAAGGTTTTTATTTTTGATCTGAGTTATTACTATCGGATCACAACCGATACTAAAATACCATTTTTTAATGTTTCTAGCAAAAATATGAACAAATCTAGTTTTTGCTGGTCCGGGGCCTAGAGTGGTTTTTCTGCCGAGGCAAAAGGGTTCATAATCGACAAGGCCCTCGTTCTGGCCATTATTCAGCCATGTTAAGGCCTTGCCAGAATCTAATTAAAACTCTCTAGTGCCATGTCGAAAACTAGAATGTTTTTCTGCGCGGGTGAATAAACAAAAAGTTATGTTTAAGGGTAAGGTTTATTTACTAAATCACATTTTGTCACAGCATTTTATATTAAATTCACAATAGTTTTTCAAATCAATCAATACGAAATTGCGTATAGTTAAATTAAATCTACTGAAATGTACACACATAGGGGCGTATTCATAGACATTTTAGAGCTGTGTCTAAGTTAAACATAGGTTAAGTTGTATTTTCAGACGTTGATTCTATTTTTTAAGATTATAATTTCAAAATATTTGAAGCTATATGTGTAGTATACCTAGTTAGATATCTTATAAAAATATAAAACCAACAATTTGTAATTAAAATAGGTCTGTATTCATTGAGCCAAAATTGTCTTAAACTGTAGTTTAGTTAAACCTGGGTCTATCTGCGACTATGAATTATTTTTATTATTATTATTTAAAAAAAGGTTTCTAAAAAGGTTAATCTTATTTATGGTGTCAAAGTTAAGTTTGTTTCTTAACTTAGTTCTAATTAAACTAAAATCATAAAATTTTTTTGCAGCACCAGCAGAGCTGTGTGGTAACGACAGTAACAAACCTTTAGTAATGTTGTTTTAATTTTACAAGATACATTAATTTATTAATATATCTTATTACTAACCTATCCATTTTGCATGTTTTGTTTAAAACAAGAACTAACAAAACCAACAAGCGAAATAGACGAAGACGCTTAAACAGAAAAATATTTCAAACTTTCTATCTGTCAATAAATTGTCAAATAAAGTGGTCGTGGATGGGTAATGCAGTGCGTTCAATTTCACACATGCATCGTTTACATTAGGCGATGAAAAAAAATTGCCCTTCATTTTAAGAATATGAAAATTAAAAGTCTTTTTTTTTTTGTTTCTTCTTCTTCAAAAAAAAAAAAAAATTACCGGATGTAATGACAAAAATGACCAAGTGAAAAAAAAATTACCAAATTTGGTCACAAATGACCAAAGTGGCAACAGTGCTCACAATCCCACAATTTTTTCTGAAAAGGGGGGTTCACACTCGACATTCGACCAGTCGATCAACCTGAGTCGTGTTGCTAGCATTCACATTCAACGACCGCCTCATCAACTTCATTTGTAAATAAATTTTCAAAAAGCAAACACGGCGTAGATTTAACTTTTTGCACTAGTTTCAGCGAAGGAAATTCACATTTTCTCCCTTCCTTTTGTGGGTTTACTTCTATTTCAACCCATTCTTTATGAATCTCACATACAAAATTAAAAAGAAACACTAAAATTCAAATTTTCAGATATATCACTTGTTCAACTAGTGTTCACATAAGCTTGCAGCGGTCGACCGAGCAAAATATCAAACAATTTGAAAAACTTTCGACACGAGTTGATGAACTTGTCGATGAGTGTTAACCCCCCTAAAGACTAAACACTGAAAGAGAGCAAAGCAAAAAAAACACCCGAGCGGAGCTAACACAATCGTCGGCGGCGTCGCCCGTCCCGACGGGCGAATTTATACTGTATGGAAACACAAACACAATACACAAACACGACAGCCAGCAATTAATAGCCACAGACAGCAGCCATCAGCCAGCAGCGCGCAGCCCCTTTTAATTCTATGTACCGTTTTTTTAGGGTTTGGGTGAGTATACATATATTTTTTAAATATAAGAGAATCATTTGTTCGGATAATTTTCATTAATGTTATATCAGTGCCGTCAAATATGCATCTAAAAATGATTTAGTACGAAAATATAATTATGGGGCTCTTTCAGATATTTTAGTACAGGTATAGGAACCTAGTTAGGGTAGTTTTTAAAGTTTAATTTCATTGGGATTGATTAGAGTAAAATTTCAAGTGTGAATTTGACGGACGAAGAAACGAAATGACATCATTAATTTATTGTCTAGTAAAAGTAAATTTTAAAAGTATTTTCATTAATTAGACTTAATTTTATTAAACTTTGTTTTTTCTTATAAATATTTGTTTGTTTTAAAATTAATAAGAGCATTGAAAATTATATTTAACAAAAAAATAAAAATCAGTTAGGATCTTTTATTCAAAAGTTTGAGTTTTAAAACCAATTATTTAAAAACTATTCACTAATTCTACGTTTTCACTGGGTCAAATGAGGTAATTTTGTTCCAAATTTCCAAATGAGATCCGAAATTACCTCATTTCCCATACAAAATCTCGTTTCCAAATTTGCAGGAAATTAGATTGGAAACTAGGTGAATGCATCCAGCGGGTATCAGTTTCAAAGGCTCTGAAAAGCATTTGTATGAAAATATCAACTATCAACAACATAAAACAGAAAGAGAAAACAACAAAAATAAACGTTTAACTGCCATTCCAAATTAAAATTTGATAATGAAAACACTTTTTTGCCAAATTTCGAATTTACCTCATTTCGTCTTAAATGAAAACGTAGTATAAAACAACATTATTTATTATTTTTTTTTTAATTTAAATTAAATTTGTTATAAAATGAAATTCTTTTGATTTGATTAACAAAACGTAACCTTATTTTATTTAATTATTCTTAAAACAAATTAAAAATCAGTTTAATGAAATTTTATTAAACTAAGCCAACATTGTGAACATATGCGATTAGTCATCATCATCATTTTCATCTAGATATTTATTCATTTCTTTTAAAATATCCTGTTTGAATAAACGTAATTTCCTATCAGATAACTTCCTTAGATCGAATAGAATGCTCTGAAAAAACATCAATGTTGAGCCTTCACGTGTCTTGGAATTATCGATTCCATTATCTTCTCTGGCCGTGGCCGTTAAATTCACTTCATCTGACGACATCATTTTGAATCTCTTTGAATCTGGAATGTGGAATTTTGAAACATAAAATTTTGGCAGCTCTTCGTTTAATTTTAAAATTGGAACTTCTGGAGTTTCTTCGTGAAACAACTTAAAAACTGGATATTTTTGCAGCTCTTCGTGCAACTTAAAAATTGGATATTGTGGCAGGCCTGCTTCGATTCCATTTTGATTAGGTGTGAGAATATTCTGATCTGTAGTACTAATATGGTCGACTTGGTAGTTGTTTTTCGATGAAATGTTAGCTTGAGGATCTACAGCTGCAGTTTCACTTACCATCACACAGTCATTAGAGTTGTCGTCGTGTTTCCCATGAGTTGCAGGAGTAGTTTCATTAGATTTGATACTAAAATAATCATTACTATTTCCATTCTTAGATTCAAAATTTGAAAATTTCGTTGAGTTATCATCAACACTCGGATTAATATCTTGATTTTTTGGTTTACGGTTAAGTTCACGATCGTGTTGCGAAAACTGCATAAACTCAGTGAGAAATTCCATTTTATCCGCAAGATACCAGGGTTTTTTCATTTTACGGTTGTTTTTTAAATTTTTAAGACGTCTTGAAAATGCTGAAAGTAAGCCCGACCATACTGTTCTACACACAACAACTGCAAACAATGTTAATAAAGATAAATTAGAAATTGTTTTTGTAAAATATTTATAAAATTTTAAAATGCATATATTCCTAATTATTTGTCTAAAGAAACAAAATAAAGAAATATTTTTGCTAATCATCTCTTCACTGAAGAAGAGCATATAACATTAATAAACTAAATGGATGTTGAGAAATTAAACAATTACTGCAAAGTTGCACTGCCGTGTGCAATTGGGTCGGGACATTAAAAAAGTATGGGAGGAGAGGCAATTTTCTAAAAAAAAATGACTAAATACAAATAAATTATTAAAACGCAACCGTTACACTTACCATGCCATCTTATAACATTTTTTTAAATATCCCATATCAAATAATTACAAAAAAATTATCAAAAAATGGCTAAGGCATCCTTATATTCTTAACAAATCAATTGGAAACACACCAGCCTGCTTTAATCCTTCATTTAACATTCAAGTATTTACAATAAGTTTTTCTTACATGTCTTATTTTGAGCAATATCTAATTATCGTCTTCTTCTTTCGACATTAACTAAAATCTAACAACTAACACTATCACCTTTAAAAAATAAATAGTCAGACAGACTTGTGGTAGTAAGTCCGACCACTTAAAAAAAAAACTTAATTTTTTTACTTTGAATTTAGATTCAAGTTTAAAAGAACAATATTCGTGACGTTTGCTTGCATTGCATTAAACTAAGGGCAGAAGATTTTGGTTGGGTGTTGAAAAATGAAAGGTTAGCACCCCTTTGGTTTCAAGGAGAAGCAACACCGATCAATGTTAATGCTATATGTAGTTCTCAATGAGTCCGACGATGAACTTGACTCTCTCAGTGAATTCTGTGAATGTTTCGTAACAATGTTAGGAAGCAGATTGTTCAAAATCAAATTGAAGCGAAAAAGCAAAAACAGAAATACTACTATGATAGAAACGTGAAATCCCTTAATGTCTTAAATATCGGTGATCATATTATTACAAAAAAAATGAAAAAGAGTGGAATTATGGCACTGTAGCTGGCATCGTAAATAACAGAACATTATATTGTAGAAGACTGTTTTGCTAATCGTTATAGAAGAAATCGTAGGTTTATTGCTAAGACATTATAATAAAAAAATTGATACGAGTCAAACGTTACTTGAATACCATATTAAAAGTTCTACACTAGAAAATCTTAAAGATATTAATGTTGTGCCACCAGTTAATGGTATACAAAATTAAAAAAATCTTAATAAAGACACCAATTCTATTGTGAATGTGGATTACCCTGAACCAACGGCTGGGCCACCATTCGGTTATTTAAGTTCAGAAGCACTTGTAGATAATACACATATGCCAGATTCTATGAAAAATTAAAACTACAGTACACGCAGTGGACGTATTGTTCATCCACCCACTAGTTTTGGTTATGAGTAGTTAAAAAAAAAGTTATAAATATATAAATGTAATATTATTTTTGTTTATGTTTGTTTTAATTTATAAAAAAAGCGAATAATAAATGTAAAAATAATTGAATGCTGGTAACTCCATCAATATGTTATAGGTGTAAATGACATTTGTAAGCTTTGGTTAATTTTACTTTAGTTAATCTTTGACAACGAAACTAAGTACACCTAATAAAATAAAAAAAACAATCTAGAAACAAGTTTTATTATTTATAAAAGTTCCCTTGTCGCCCTGCTTATATTTGCAAACTTAAAAATATATTTAAAAATAGTGTGGTTGTATTCCCTGCCCCCAAAAATGTTTACCTAGACACCAAGTTTGTCGTCCTAACTTATTTAAAAGTCAGGGTATTGAAAATATACCAATTTTAAAAACGGCGGCTATAAATCCAAGATGGCCGACCGCCGAGATGGATTGTACCCTAAATCGCAAGCTATTGACCTAAGTAGTATTCGAAAAAAATTTGGTGCTTTTGTCCGGCAAAAACACATCATGTCGAAATTTGACGCTAAACAACCCCACTACGTATAAATAAACACAAAGCTAAAGGAATTATTTTATCTTACCCTCTTTTCCCATAACACCAGCAATATCTTTCCATATTTCGTTACAGACGTTATTCTGTCTGTCCGTGTCCACTCCCGAAGAACTTGAATTTGAATTATATAATGCAGGATTACTTTTCACTAATTCAATAAGTAAATCAATATCAAACAATTTACTGGATCTTTTTATGTCGTCATACATTTTGTCAATTGAAATGTTTTTCGAACCTACACACTGCACTTCACCTTCGAGTATGTTATATGTTTTAAAATGAAAACTAAATAATTATTAATAACTACAAATCAGATTCACAACTTGATACACAATAATAGGCAACGCAAATTACAACGAAATGCACAGCATGCCGGCCCGGCATAATACAATATATACAATAATCCACACAAATACGAGCAATGTGATCAAGCGAATTCATTTGTATACTTGAATTGCAGTGTAGCTGTATGTAGCTGGCAATACATAGGAGAGAGGACAAAACAAGTTTTCTCCAGTAACTACAATGCTCTCTGTAAATTGCTATCAGAGCTGTCGAATGGTAGCAGACTAAATGTTTTATCTTATGAATGTACAGAATGATTTATATATATACATATAGTAACATAGTAGCGCTGAGAATATTATACGAATGTTATAGGTACATTGTGTGATGTTCAGTTAATTATTAAAATAAATATTTACGCTCATCCCTGACTCACTATAAACGCTGCAATGTGATTTTACAAGAAATAAACTGTTTTTTTTACAAAAAAAAATAACTTTTTTACAAAAAAAAAAAAATAACTTTTTTACAACAAAAAAAAAACAATTAACTTTTTTCTAAAAAAAAATCACTTTTTTGCAAAAAAAAAATAACTTTTTTCAAATCAAAATTACTTTTTTACAAAATAAAATTAACTTTAAAAAAAAATAATAACTTTTTTACAAAAAATCAACTTCCTTACAAAGAAAAGAAAATCCCTTTTTTCCAAAAAAAAATAACTTTTTTAAAATAAAAAATACCTTTCTACAAAATAAAAATATTTGTACGCTCATCCCTAACTCACTGACTGGGTAACGCTGCTATGATAATAAGCTAAGACTGCTTTCACACAAGGAAACTGAGTTGCCAGAAACTAGCTACTTTGTAGGCGAGAAGGGTGTGAGGGGAGATTTGTTGTCTTCCTTAGATTTGTTGTCTACGGACTCCCAGTTGCCGGCAACTCAGAGTCCTCGTGTGAAAGGTGGGTAAGATCGGGAAAGCGGTTACTGCTCCTTAACGAAAAATCAAAAAAATACAGGCAATATGTCAGAAGATAGGTCGTAAATAGGTTTTAAATAGGCTTAAATTGGGTAAAATTGCATGTGTTGCCACATCTTTAGAAGCAACTTTTTTTTTAAAGTGAATGGTGAGGTTGTCAACTAAATTATATTCATAATATATACGCTCAGCCATGACTCAATTGAAATAACATAACAAGTTTGACGGGCGCCTTTAAGAATGGCTGCTCCTATGATTTGTGCATGTGTCAAGATGAAAAATGACGTAAGTGTCAAAATGAAAAAAGGCAACTGAAAGGTAAACAAAGAAAAATACCTACGTAGCAGGGACGAAGCGTCCATATTTTGCTTCCGTTAAGCAATTCACAAAATAATACGATTTTAGCAAAGAATTATTAATTCGAAACCGACCTAATCGAATTTCATTTAATCTCTTCAGTAAACTAATAAATTCTCATTTTAAAAGTCATTCAGAAAAAAAAATGTTAACTACAGCTACAAAAGCTCATAATATCCTTTCAATTCCAAGCACTGGGAATGCACAATATCACTCCATTATAGGTACACGCACGAAAATGCTTGCTAAGTCCCGGTCTACATTGAACGATATTTTCAGTGCCGACAAAAAATTGTTGTTGTAATCGTGTGCGATTGAGAGGTACAGCCGACATGATCCTTCCAGTTTCGGCCGATTTTTCCATTCAGCACGGGAAAAATCGTTCAATGTAGACCGGGACTAACAAATATTTGGAATGCATACCAGCTAGGCATTTTTGTATATCGCCTGTTCTCAACTCTCACTCCATCTCATTGGAAGTAAATTTTTTTAATTTCTTGCCGTTCATATAAAAAGTGAAGAATGAATTCATTATGAAAATTTGTAAGAACAAAAGTAGTGGTAAGGGGAGATAAAAGTTGTTTTCTTTTTCTGACTGTAAATGAGTTCAGTTTCATTGTCAAAGGGGTAGAAAAGCTCATAATAAGTCCCGGTCTACATTGAACGATTTTTCCCGTGCTGAATGGAAAAATCGGCCGAAACTGGAAGGATCAAGTCGGCTGTACCTCTCAATCGCACACGATTACGTCAACAATTTTTTGTCCGCACTGGAAAAACCGTTCAATGTAGACCGGGACTAACACTTGTGTGTTCCGTGTTGTGTTTTTTTTGTCTGTGTGTGCAAATCACATTGTAAACTGTAAATTTGTATTCATCAGAAGGTGGGTGGTGTTTCGTTTACGAATTTAAAGTTGAGGATTTCGTGAGTGTGCAATTAAGGCGAAATGATCTCGAGACAAAGAAATATTCTATGATCATAGATAAATTTTCTAAAAAAAGAAGTATACAATACATTTTATGTTCAGAACTTATAAATAATAAAGTCCCATTAAAGCGATATTATCTTGAATAAAGGACTTTAAATTTTAAGTTTAACGTTGAGTGCTTCCTCGCCTCGTGTCTGTTACGTAGGTATATGATATTTTTTTGAAAATAAATTAATTTTGGGATTGTTTAACAGGAACATTTGACAATTGACAAATTATTTAAATCAAAAAGATATTTTTTTTCAAAGTTTAGTGGAATAGTGTTACTAAATGAAGTACTGCTAATAAGTATGCAACAAAATATTTATTTATTTAAAAATTGACTGCAATAATTTTTTTTTAACAAAATTCTTGGAGCCGTTTTGGGAAAAATGAAATTTTTCTTAATTGTTTTTCATTATTTTTGGTTTTAAGAACATGAATTTTTGAAGTATTGTAGAAAATATTAAAAAATTATTTTATAGAAAATTTCAAAAAAATACCGGGATTTCGAAATATCGAGTTTTCAAAAAAACATGAAAGTTTTTTTTTTATTTAAAAAAAACAGTAGATAATATTTCAACTTTTCAGAAGCTTCTGCAAACAAAAATTAATGAAATCAACAACCATTTTCAAGAAAATCAAGAAACGAAAAACAATAATTCTTTCGAAAAATCACCAAATAATAGCTGTTCTTTATAATACATTGCACAAAATATATCAAGAATTTCAAAAAATTTTATATGCAAAGTTGTTAAGCTATAAAGGACCGCTTGTATAAAAATTTTGTTTGAAATCAGTGTAGCCGTTAATGAGAAATTTGAAAACCAAAAAATCGGTGCTATGACAGATAGCGTAATTAACCGTTATTGATAATTTTTTTTATCAAAATATTGACCATACCCTAAACAGTAACTCAAATTTTTTCTTAGCAAAATCGTTAGAGGCGTTTTTGAGATAAATTACTTTTTTCATACTATGCTATGTATATAGTTGTACCTATGGCAGTATGGTACCGTTATTTTTTGAGCTACAAAAATTTCAATTTCCCCTCTAGGAAATCCCCTAAGAAACTTAGGTGAGAAGTTTGAAGGAAATCGCTTCTGTGGCTGAGGCTGGAGGTCGAGGTTCATACAGACAAAGAGAACTGCGAAACCCTCTTTTTTCACATTCTCTATCATCGTAATGTTAGGAAAAAATATTATCTCGACTTCAATTTTTTTTTCACGGCTGTTGCCAAGTCTGTACAACACGTATTGCAAAAGGTCTTGTTCTTCCGAAGTGTAAGCGAGCGCCTGGTCACAACCCGTATCAAAGGCAAATTCAAGAACACGACGCTGATCTGTGCTCACGCCTCCCATGAAGACAGAGATGACTCAACCAAGGAACAATTCTACGATCTCCTGGAGGCAACGTATGATATGTGCCCGAAGTACGACGTGAACATCATTCTTGGTGACTTCAACGCAAGATTCGGAAAGGAGGGTATGGTTAGGTTAGGTTGAAGTGGCTGCCAGCAAGAACTGACACACTTAGACCATAAGTTGGTTCGTTGTGATACCACGTGAATCTTGAGAGATTTTCTCCCCACTCGTTAAAACCAGTTGGAGCTTCTAATGAAGCGTGCGAGACTACTTAATGCCTAAAACAGATGTGCAGCTTTTTCCATGCAGCGAAATTAAATTACACAGGTTCTTATGGGAGCCGATTCACTCAAAGTCTGCATGCAGCGCAGCGCTGCACGATGTCTCTATTTCTAAATTTGCTGCCTAGTTTCATTGCAGCCACAACTGAAAAACGAAAATTTCTAAATAATTGCTATTTGGCATTACTCATATTGACATCACCTGCCATTCTTTCAACAAATTTGTTTGTGTTGGTGATTTTTGTCTAAGAATCCATGAAGCCGGCGTTGCCACCCTACCATCGTCCAACGAAGAAAATCTCATTTCAACACTATTGTGTGACATCGGGAACGCTGTGCTTTCATGTATTTGTTTGACATAACTTTGCATCATGAATGTCAGAAACTGTGCACATGTGTTTCGTGTGCAGCTCTGCATGCAGAGATGCGTGCAGACTCGCTGCACATCTGTTTTAGCCATAAGTCTGTGCTTGTCAGATCACAAGGATCATTGCAGAGAAGATGAGGAACAGATTCTTCCTCCTCTTCGTCCATACAGCTTCTCCAAACGTCGTTTGCGAAATCTCTAAGCCGCTTTGCGTGGTGGGTATGTTCGGTTCGATAGTCGGAGGACATAACCTCCACGACGAAACTTCCGGCAATGGATACAGGCTGGCAGACTTTGCGGTGCGGCGGAGCGAAATGTCATCATCTCAAGCACGGTTGGTTGTCAATTCTACATTATTATGAATTTGTGAAAGTGCCTCAAATTAACAACCAAAAGTTGAATTAACAATAAGGCAGTCAAATCGACAGCTAGAAATCTTAAACCTACAATCTTTGTATTGATTGCACAAAGAGTTGTGCTTTCAACATCGAAATTTGTTGAATTTACAGCAATGCAATCAAATCGACGGGGAGAGTACGATAACTTAGGCGCCAAGAATTGATAACTGTTTTGTATAGAACAGTTCAATACAAGCATTTTTTAATATCGAAGGGGGGTCTATCTCCCCCCTTTTGGGCGGGAGGGGCAATTTTATAAAAAGGTACTAAAATGAAAAAAAAAATAACGGTAATACTTACAATTAAGTTTTATATCTTGTTTCAAATCCAACACTTTTTACTATTAGCTGGTTTTTAAATTCAGTGAAATCTAGGCACAGTTTCGAAAAAAACGGGTTGTAAACTCAAAATTTGTGGAAAAAAAAGATTTAAGTGTAATTTTTCAAAACATTAAAATTATATATTACTTTTTTTCTGAAACTCGTTGCTCTAATTAATTCTTCATTAAAAAGTGAAAACTAAATGATTTTATATCTTCTAGTTTTTGAGAAAATTAAAAATGACCAAACCTACTTTTAATTTTTTAATTATTTTTCTTTGTGGATTATGAAAAAATACATAGTTCTTTTTATAATAGGTATAGTAGAGAACTCGACTAATCTTCGCAAACAACATCTTCGCACGACCCATCTTCGCAAGCAATATCTTCACAAGACAACATCCCCGCAACAACACATCCCCGCAAGGACACATCTTCGAAATGACACATCTTCGCAAATCAACATCCCCGCAACGACACATCCTCGCAACGACTAATCCCCGCAAGATGGTATTTCTTCCCTAGGCGGGCGGCGCACAGTGGTTCCAAGGTGAAAAAAACCCCAAATATTGAAACTTTTTGCACAGTAAAAGTAATGTTATTTTTGGATTTAACATGTATGTTCATGAAGAAAACACTTATTTTTTATTTTTATCTGACACAGGTTCACAGTACAGTCACCACAAAGTGGCCTCTTTCTCATTTTTTGAAATTTAAAGTTTTTTGTTTGCAGTTTTTAAATGTCATTTTTTTATTAGGAGTATTTAAAAAAAAAAATAATTGCTTAGTTCAATATAAAGACATATTTGACTTTATTATTAAATTTCCCGTTTTCAAATAGACTTACCAAATACAAGTATATGACTCTTGAGGCGAGCTACCTCTGGAATGAATTATTCTTGCTATTTAATAGCCTATAAATAAGAAGCTAAACGTTGCTAAATGTTGACACTACAACTGTTTAAAAGCTTATGCTATATACTTCTTGTGATGTAAAAACAAAAGGTCACTTTCGGTCACTTTGCCCGTAAGAAGCTTTTAAGAGCACACAACACGTGTTTCGAAAATAACATCTGAAATGGACTCCTGGCATTGCCGTTACTAATTTCACAGCTATTTTAATTGAATTAGGTATTTACATAATGATTCATCAAAAATGTCATCGTTGCACTTGCGTTTGAGCTTTGGTTGTGTTAACATTAATGTTAAAAGTTTCACGATCCTTAAAAAAGTAAACTTTTTGGAAAACTATGGTACGATTATTTTAAACTCGATGAGATGGAAATAAAGAGAATATTCTTACCATATTTTAATAAATGTTATAAGGCCCTCGGTTTGTAAATTATAAATGATTAAGTAAGCATAAGCAATAATTTGTTCAGGAAAGTTGCTAGTAAATTTTAAACAAAAATATTTTGACTCTCGTTTCAATAGGCGTTTTTATTTTTTAGTTCAGAGCAGAGCCTGAACTGTCAAACAAAAAATTGTTTCTTTTTTACCTCTGAACGTTAAGATTGAAATTGAAAAAAAAGTGACAGCTTAGTTTTACGGTGTTTTTCAAAAATAATTCTGAGCGCTTTGTTTAGAGGATGTTCAGAGCATGCTCGATATGCTCGGACTCTGTTCAGAACTCTTTTCTGCGGATAAAAGTGAAAGACTGAATAGAGTATATGAAGATTGTTGTGCTAGGGCACACCCTACGCTTTTGTCCAATACTCCCATCTCAGTTTTCAATGCCGACACAGCCTCAGCTTAAATAATTCAAACAAAACTAACAAAATATTGATACGAAGTGATTATGAAAGCATCGGGTGATATCGGCCATAATATATTTCGGTCATATCAAACAATTTTAAAATCAAAAAACGGAGTATTATCCTGATAATATAACATAAAACGCTCCTTTTCAGGACCATTAACAATCTAAAAAGAGATACAAAGAAATTTAATTTTTTACTATGTTTAAGGTTAAAATCTTATGTTATACCCGGGTATTTTTGTTTTTTGGTGGCAGGTGTAGATACTGAATAAATTCTAGGCAGCATAGGGAATAAATTGGCAAGCACAGTGATTAAATTCGATGGAGATATTTATAGAATCTATGAAATTGTTTGCAATAAAACGCAATATAAATGTATAAGTAGCACAGAACCTATTGTATTATTTTGTTACTTTTTCTTAATAAAAGGAAAAACAATTTTAAATGAAAAAAATCTTATAATCTTGTAGCTATTTTGTGATGTGTGCGATAATATCTATATATCACTTCAGATAAAATAGAGGGTTAATACGAAACATTAAAAAAAAACTTTTTTAATAAAATGTGTATAAATATAGATATTTTTGAAATATATTCATAATTTATAGAGCATGATGAGAACTTGTCCCATTAATACCAGTTGTCAAAATTCAGCAAGATCAGCTTATCCGTTTGGTTTCATTGCACAATATCCATCAGGACAAAATGGAAAAACTATTTCTTAAAGAAATGTGTGTAAGTACGCTAATTTTCGAGTAAGACCCAAAAGTTTTGTAGAATATTGAGATATTATTTTGCTTATACTACATGTCGAATTTCAAATAGATCGTCTTATCTGTTTGGTTTTTATAGAATATTTTCCACTTGCTTCATAGGAACAAATTAAAAAAAAAAAGTTTTTTTTAGAAATATGTGTAAGTACCTTTATTTTCGAGCTAGATCCAAAATATTTGTAGCATATTGAGAACTTGTTCCATTTAAACCATATTCCAAATTTCAACAACATCGGCCGTTCCGTTTTGTTTTTATCGAATTTTTTCCACTTGCTCCATACAATGGAACCACTGTGCGGCGCTTGAGTTGGCAACAATCAAGACAAATGATGTTGTATTTATAGCAGTGGGTTAGGTGATTTAGTAGAAGGCGAGTGGAATAGCCAATATGAAAATGTGGGGCCGGTTTTATGTGATGGTAAATTACTGTTTTTAGATAATTTATGTATATAAAAGTGAAATATGTTGTAGCTGACACACAATTATGGAAGAAAAAAATATTATTAAGTTAGGGTGGTGCAAAAAAAATGTAACTTCGTTGTTCTTGGACCGATTTCGATAAAATTGAAATATGTTATAGCTGACATACAATTATGGAAGAAAAAAATATTTTTAGGTTAGGGTGGTGCAAAAAAATTGTAACTTCGTTGTTTTTGGATCGATTTCGATAAAAGTGGAATATGTTATAGCTGACACACAATTATGGAAGAAAAAAATATTTTTAAGTTAGGGTGGTGCAAAAAAATGTAACTTCGTTGTTCTTGGACCGATTTCGATAAAATTGAAATATGTTATAGCTGACACACAATTATGGAAGAAAAAAATATTTTTAGGTTAGGGTGGTTCAAAAAAATTGTTACTTCGTTGTTTTTGGATCGATTTCGATAAAAGTGAAATATGTTATTGCTGACACACAATTATAGAAGAAAAAAATATTTTTAGGTTAGGGTGGTTCAAAAACATTGTAACTTCGTTGTTTTTGGATCGATTTCGATAAAAGTGAAATATGTTATAGCTGACACACAATTATGGAATAAAAAAATATTTTTAAGTAAGGGTGGTGCAAAAAAAATGTAACTTCGTTGTTCTTGGACCGATTTCAATAAAATTGAAATATGTTATAGCTGACACACAATTATGGAAGAAAAAAATATTTTTAGGTTAGGGTGGTTCAAAAAAATTGTTACTTGGTTCTTTTTGGATCGATTTCGATAAAAGTGAAATATGTTATAGCTGACACACAATTATGGAAGAAAAAAATATTTTTAGGTTAGGGTGGTTCAAAAAAATTGTAACTTCGTTGTTTTTGGATCGATTTCGATAAAAGTGAAATATTTTATAGCTGACACACAATTATGGAAGAAAAAAATATTTTTAAGTTAGGGTGGTGCAAAAAAAATGTAACTTCGTTGTTCTAGGACCGATTTCGATAAATATGAAATATGTTATAGCTGACACACAATTATGGAAGAAAAAAATATTTTTAAGTTAGGGTGGTGCAAAAAAATTTGAACTTCGTAGTTCTTGGACCGATTTCGATAAAATTGAAATATGTTATAGCTGACACACAATTATGGAAGAAAAAAATATTTTTAAGTTAGGGTGGTGCAAAAGAAATGTTACTACGTTGTTCTTGGACCGATTTCAATAAAATTGCAATTTGTTATAGCCTACACACAATTATGGAAGATAAAAATATTTTTAAGTTGGGGTGGTGCAAAAAAATGTAACTTCGTTGTTCTTGGACCGATTTCGATAAAATTGAAATATGTTATAGCTGACACACAATTATGGAAGAAAAAAATATTTTTAGGTTAGGGTGGTTCAAAAAAATTGTAACTTCGTTGTTCTTGGACCGAATTCAATAAAATTGAAATATGTTATAGCTGACACACAATTATGAAAGAAAAAAATATTTTTAAGTTAGGGTGGTTCAAAAAAATTGTAACTTCGTTGTTTTTGGACCGATTTCAATAAAATTGAAATATGTTATAGCTGATACTTATTTCTCGCTCACAAAATCCCGCTCAAAGCACTCTATGCTTTTTAGTTGGTTTATATTTTTTTTAAAGCAAAGTGTTTTATGTAGATATTTTGCTTAATGTTTGAAAGACTAGGTACGTGCATTTCCGAGGAGTAAGGGAGGTGAATGAACTGCTGGAGCTGGAGGTAAAAACAAGGGGGAAGCAAATAAAATAATTATTTTCCATTATATCAATTTAGGTACATACTACATAGCTTATTTTTGTATGATTTAAATATTTTTATTGAACAAAATTATTATTTACAAAGTTATCTTAAAGTTTACATTAATTAATTTAATATGTTTGCAAAAGAGGGGGGGGGCTAACTTTTAACATTGTGTAGCCACTGTCATTATATTTGGTTTTTAATCTTAAACTATTGTCGGCTTCACGTCTCGGATTTTTCAGGTCCGGTTGTAATTGGAGTGATAAGGTGATGGGTAGGTGAGGAGCCACGGTAGTAGGCTAACCATGGGTCAGCGTAGAAGGGGATGTTCTTTTCGTCGTTAGTTGTTGTTAGATCCCCGTCTAGTATAGTTCCATTGCTTCAAGGTCAGGATGCCTTGGCTGGTTTTCAACTCCTAGTATCAGAGGGTTCAGGTGGTTTTCTAGGTTCTGCAGAAAGTTTCATGGATTAGATGGACATAGCTAATCATCGAAGTTAAAAGTATTAAGAGAAACTCAGACTTTTTCCTAAATTCTTAAAAAAATCTTTCAAACTTCAACTTATTCCAAAGTATAAGAAACACTGAAAGTGCAAGAAATTTCTCTCTTATATCCGAACTTTTTTTATATGCAAGCAACAGATATAGGAATTCTTATATGAGAAACACGGATTTAATAAAGGAAATTTATTATACAGACATGAAACCGACACCAGACCAAGTATTACAACATACCCCTTCACAGGTTATTCTACAATTTTTTAAATTGTTTCCTAAATTTAAAAAAAAAATTAGAAGCGTCATTAAAGGTGAAAAAATATTTATGGGCACAATCAAGTCTTAGCAAACGTAAATTAAAAAAATCCTAAAGTAAATTTCTTATAATGCGTACTTTTTTATTCTTGAGAATAATATTTGTGCAAAGAAGAGATGCTTATTTCTTTTATACGACCCATTTCGAAGAGAATTTAAAGTATGCGTTTCTTATAAGCGAATTCTTCTTATATAAGTGTTTCTTATATCCTTAAAATACTGTACCTCTCTAAAACCAACAAATATTATTGACTATTTGCAATTTTACAATTTGGCCACAATAAGATGCACCATGGGTATTATGATATTTATTTTAGATATTATGACATTTGAATTCAAAATTGGCGTTTGGTCTTATCGCACACTGTTATAACGGCCAAATAAATATTACGACTGGATCGCACGAATTTGCTCTTAACACTAAAATTAAGCTAGACATTGACGTGTTGATGATGTAATGTAATTGCTTCAAATTTAATATTATAGTAAGCGAGAAAATGCTTTAAAAAAAATATCTTTTAAGATTTAATACAAAATGTTGTGTACAGGTTTTATTTATAAAAATACATGGTAAATTTAAAAAAAAATGTTTAAATTAAGAAAATAATAAACTAATTTTTTGATTGCTTAAATTTTTTAGCTTTAGTATTTGGGCCAAACAAAAAGATGTCAATTTTTAAACTAATATGAATTTTTGAAAAAAAAAAAAATTAAATCGTTGAAATCAATTTTAACTAGGTACGTAAGGTTTTTAAAACATTTTTAGGAAACAAAATTGCTTAAGGTAGGTACGCTTATTTGAAGTATGTAACTACTATCACCCATGGTTAAATGATTTGCTAAAAGTTTAAATATATTTGCTCTAAGTTTAAATTGATTTGCGTTTGGATAAAATCTATTGGCTTTGGGTGAAACCTATTTGCGCCTAGGATAAACCTATTTGCTAATAGTTTAATTAAATGTTCGAATGCTATATAAAAACCAGAGCGCATTTAAAGAAAAAATGCCTACGATTGTTTGAAGGACTTTCTTTTTCAAAATTAAATTCAAATGTTTCTAACTTTGTTTTGCTATCAAGAAATCGTTATTTATTTAGTAGTACAAAATATGGTTGTAAATAACATGGATAAATGCAGCACACATACATTTAAAAAAGATATTTCACGGAATGTAAAGAAGAAATTGGACAGATTGGGACTTAATTATGAAGGAATCATTTCTAATTTTGTTGAGAAACATTATTTCACGGTGTAACATAGCCTCAAAAACAGTAAAATATGAGTCAAGGCTAACACTTAACTCATGTTTTATCGAAGATTAACAAATATAATAAAAAAAAAATGAAAGATTAAAACTAAATTTAGCAAAAAAAAAGATAAGTAAGTAATTTAAACTTTTCGTATTTTTGGATAAAACATTTAAATTGAAAGAGCATCTAGATCTCTTGAGAAGTATAATTTTTCAAATTTCTGCTGCTGAATAAAACTCACTCTTGTGTTAATTGTATTTGAGAGGTTTATTCTCAAAACAAAACATAAATATTTGTAGGTATAAAACTACATTAATGACTGGACGGAAATTGTTTTTACTATTTTGAGCAGGTACTCAAGGGGATGTTTTCAGCTTGAAATCCAAATTGCAAAATTAGGTGAATACGAAACGAAAGCAGCATACGGCGATGCTTCAAGGAATATGACACCTTTTTAGAACTATGCGTTTGTGGAAAGTGTTACCTGAATGTTTATTCCTCTACACTCTATTTCGCGCATTTTTTGAGATATCAAGGGTAAATTCAAAACCAACTGAAAACGTTCTGTTCGATTTGGATTCCAACCAAAGAACATCCTCGTAAAGGAAACTCTACATTTAACTCTTTTTAACATTAACAGGTACCTATACAATTTGTATAGATAATTGTAATTAGTAAAAATTGAGTAACAAAGTTTTTGCAACACCTATAGCTTCAGAGATAATTTGCAAACATTAGGGTCAAGTTAAAATATTTTGCAGTTTTTCAAGATAGCGGTGGGACTTTGAAAGATTTTATTTTTCAACAATACCAACCCAAACAATAAATTAAAACTTCAAAACTTTGCTGGCTTAAATTCAAAGAATTCACAGAATTCCAAAGGGGGCGGCAAAAAAAGCGGCCAGAAATCTCAGGCATAAAATAAACATTAAAAATATTTTTTCTTCCATAATTGTGTGTCAGCTATAACATATTTCACTTTTATCGAAATCGGTCCAAGAACAACGAAGTTGAAATTTTTTTTCACCACCCTAACCTAAAAATATTTTTTTCTCCATAATTGTGTGTCAGCTATAACATATTTCAATTTTATCGAAATCGGTCCAAGAACAACGAAGTTACATTTTTTTTGCACCGCCCTAACTTAAAAATATTTTTTTCTTCAATAATTGTGTGTCAGCTATAACATATTTCACTTTTATCGAAATCGATCCAAAAACAACGAAGTTACAATTTTTTTGAACCACCCTTACTTAAAAATATTTTGTTCTTCCGTAATTCCGTGTAAGCTTAACATATTTCAACTTTGAAGGTCTTGAATGGAAAACAACCCCTTGTGTTGGCCACCACCAAGTATTACTTTAGGCTGGAATTATTGCAATTTCATGGCTGCTACACCAATCATCAGATTCCTTTAGTGGTGCTTAGTCTAGAGTTCCAATTTTAATTTATAAATTATTTGGCCGTCAACTGGAGTTGAACCTAGACCAAGCTACCTCAGAGGCCGTTGCACTACGCATTGCACCACCAAGGTCACCTGATCGTGCCCATCCAAATGAAGGTTTTTTTTCATTTACAATTGCATTTGGACAACTAGCATTTGGACAATTTTATCGAAATCGGTCCAAAGAAGTTGGTTATTTTTAAAGGACGGCCCCGCACTTGCATAAACAACACCCCTATTGCGACCCCATCTTTCCATTATGATCTGTTAAAGATTCCTCATGGATATACAATTTACCATCACATAAAACCGGCCCCACATTTTCATATTGGCTATTCCACTCGCCTTCTACTAAATCACCTAACCCACTGCTATACATACAACATCATTTGTCCTGATTGTTGCCAACTCAAGCGCCGCCCGCCTAGGTAAGAAAGAAATACCATCTTGCGGGGATGTGCCGTTGCGAGGATGTGTCGTTGCGAGGATGTTTCGTTGCGGGGATGTTGCTTTGCGAAGATGTGTCCTTGCGAGGATGTGTTGTTGTGGGGATGTTGTTTTGTGAAGATGTTGCTTGCGAAGATGGGTCGTGCGACGATGTTGTTTGCGAAGATTAGTTACCGACCCGGTATAGTACAGTAAGTTATGTTATGTTTTTTCGTTGGTCGCAACTAAATCCTCAAATGATCAAAAATGGGAAAAATTCCTAAGTTAAGGATAAAGCAGTGGATGTTTAGCCGCCATTGTTTAAAAAAAAAACACTTTATTCTCACAAAGGCTGATTAAAGAATGACCTTTGTAATTAAATCTTTTTTTTTGCATGCACATTATGTGTAATGTGCATGAAAAAAAAAATAACGGGACAAATTGTAAAGCTTGTGCGGTTTTTTTTTCTATGATCTATTAAGTACAGACAATCCGTAACACTTGAATGGTCTCACACAAGATTTAAATTGTGTTCTGTACATTTTAAGTTTTAATATTTTGAAACTTTGCTAGTTATTCAAATTGCACGAGGAATGTGATTGCTTGGGGTTTATTTTTATGGAAAATTTGTAATCCATAAGAAACTGTGCATATACCCAAACTTGCACCCACCCCAAATCCTGTACTGGGCCAAGCAGGGGGGTTGCAGGGGGCAGCATGCCCCCCCCCTTCCCTATCATACTGATTATGCACTAGCACAACGAAAATACAAACAAATTGGAAAAATTAATACAGCGCTGTCTAAAAATTTAAGACCAAGTAAATTTACTGAAACTAAATAAATTATAAAAAGTAGATTTGGTAATTTTCAATTTTCTCAAAAACTAGATGATATAAAATCATCTTGTTTTCATTTTTTAATAAAGAATTAATTAGAGCAACGAATTCCAGAAAAAAAAATAATATATAAATTTACTGTTTTGAAAAATTACACTTAAAACTTTTTTTTTATGATTTTTTTCCCAAATTTTGAGCTTAAAGCCCGTTTTTTTCGAAACTAGGCATAGGTTTGACTTGATTTAAAAACTAGCTAATAGTAAAAAGTATTGGCTTTAGAAAAGGTATACAACTTAATTGTTAGTATTACCGTTATTTTTTAATATTTTTTTTTAATTTTTAGTACCTTTTTTATAAAATTGCCCCTCCCGCCCAAACGGGCGGAGTTAGACCCCCTTATATTGAGCTGTTCTACAAAAAACCGTTATTATTTCTTGGCGCCTAAGTTATCGTACTCGTGCCAAATCGACAGCCAAAAAATGTGAAATCTACAAAAAGTTGTTATTCAAACTTCCAATTTTGTTGAATTTAAAACAAAGCAATCAAATCGACAACCAAAAATCTCAAATCTACCAAAAGTTGTGCTTCCAGCATCCAATTTTGTTGAATTCTACACATTGCAATCAAATCTGCAAAGTGCAAGTGCAACCATCTGTTGAAATAAAAGTGAATCCTGTTATGAGCTCATTCGCTTCGCAGTCGCAGCAGTGATGCCAGACTTTGGAAGCACGTTTTCCCACAGCGGCACCCAAGAAATTCCTTTTACCCACGCTGTTATTATCAATATCCCTTTATTATCCCATGAAAAAAAAATTAAGATAATTATATTTCGTCAGTGTTTTTATTATTTTATTAGGAACGATTGGATGTTGTTTCCTTGTAATATTGCGATATATTAACAATAAATATAAGAGTTTAAAGAAAAATAAATATTTACATATGGCTTTATTGGGGTTGTACTTGTACATCCCTACCATTTCGACAAAAAAGTCCATACTGGATATGACATGAAATAATGGCATGAAATATTTGCCGTGCCGCATTTGACTCATGCTGGGTTTTCACTTGTCATTAAAAGAAGCAAATGGACAAATTTTGACAAGACAGGGTGGGTAGTATCAGGAAAAAAAAAATAGTAGTAGAGAGAAGTTACAACCCACCCTGTTTTTTCAAACTTTGTCTTTCAATGACAAGTGGAAACCTAGCATTTTTCCTCGTTTGCTTCATGGTATGTGTGAGTTGACAATTGAAAAAAAAAGTATTGTTGACATATTTTTGTGCATGTATGTTGTGATGAAATTCACCGAGGTTTTATAAGTTATGAATCAGTGTATGAAAAGAATTAATTCAAATATAAAGAATGAATATATAAAGAATGAGTTCTTTTTTGCCAATTTGTTGTTTAGTTGGATAAAATGTCTTTTTTTATAAAACGAGTAATGGGTATTTTAGCATTACGTAAAATACCTTTTTTTGAACTATGGGATTCGAGAAATCCCGTTTTCCTTTTAGCTCATTTAAGACGAGAAAATTCTACAAAAAGGGATAAATTCCACGATCTGGCATCGCTGAGTCGCAGTTCTATCAGGTCGGTCATCGATTCAACTAGCTTCATGGATACGAATAGTGATACAACATTTGTATTATCTCAAAATACTGAGAAAGATGAAAGTGAAATTAATCCATCCACAAGTAATTCGTCGTCGCCTTTTCTTTTGGATTTGGAAGTGTTTGAGATCGTAAGCAATTTTAATTTAACTAAAAGTGTGGTGCCTTTTTTATCAGGTAAGTTATGTTTAGTTACGTATTTGCAAGTATGCCTCTAACTATATTAAGCCAGTCTAGGAAATTTTTTTTTATTAATAAAAAACGTGGCCGCTCAAAATCTATATACGTACACTCCGCTCCATTTGAATAGAAACAAACTTTTTTTTACTATGAGAGTGTAGCGCTTTGGTAAATTGATAAATTCACCTTTTGGTTTTAGTTCCTTTAAGAGGGATCTATTGCGAATAAAACTGCAGGGACAGACTAGTTCAAGAAACTACCATTATGTTATTTAATACCACTTTTCTAATTACTTCATTAATAATCCAATCAAATTAGCGAAAATATCTACAAAAATTCCGGAGGAGAATTCTATTGTTTTATTTAAAAGAGTACCTCTTGGGAATTCTTAAAGCACAATTTTCCAATAAAAAAAAAACCCTCTGCGTCGTCCGCCATTTTGAAGAAGGCGTTTAAAAGCGTTTACTCGATTTTATCAACTTCTATTATTAGTCGCAGAGTAATTATTTTTATTTACTTTTGTCGTTAAAATGTTCTCTACAATTTCTGTCTTAAAACATTTTTTGGTAGCTCCTTCCTATAAAAAAAATAAATAAAAAAACAGCAAATTTTCGATTTCAAAAATGGTTTTTCAAGTTTATCTCATCCAATGTCCTGCGAACCAAAAATCACTTTAAATAACTTTTATAGAACATTAAATTTCCTAAATTTCTATTTGTTTAGATTTAATGTTATTACTTATATACATATTTGTAGAGAAAGATTATACCTATAATTGTGTATAATTTGTTTCTTGAAAATTTTTAATCATATTTTGAATTTAAAATAGTATATATTAAGTTAACGGGACATTTACACAACATTTTAGTACGAAACTTTTTTGCCCCTCCCCAACAATTTTTATTTAAAAATGTAGCCACATTTGTAAGCTAAATTTTGAGTTCTGTATCTTAAAAATCTGACATTCTGACCAGATGAAATGAAGTTAGAATTTTCTAAAATGAAAAAAGAGTTAATAGCAGCAGAGCCGCTTGAATCTGAAGCCAGTCTTGTTATCTTTCTTCGGTCTGCTTCTGTTGTGGCTCTTGCTTGCCTACCTTAATATTTTTTCCATAGTTTTCTCCATTTCTAAGGCTAGACCAAACAATTTTCACACTTCTCCTTATATTTTTTGGCAACGGTGTGTAGGGGAAGCTTGTTTCCCGCGTGTACTTCTATTTTGGCTTTTTCTGCAGGGTTTAATGTTTTTTTTTCGCGGCCCATCTTTTCTTTGATCAAACAATTATTATTTTTAATTTACACTTCTATTACTATAACAATATTTTTTCTTCTTACCGTAATCTATAGACACAAAACGCATGACGAGACCGAGATGAGACAAGACGAGACTGGCTTTTAAGCAACCGAGACGAGACTGTATATTTGGACCTAATAAATTAAAAAATCCAATTTCAGTAAGATATTTATATTCTTCTGCATGCATTCAAACTATAATCGAAAATATTTCGTTCCAATAATCAACAAGTTGGCTGGAAATCGTATTTTTCGGAGACGAGACCGAGACGAGACTTAATTATATGAGACCGACTCGAAACCGAGACGAGTCTGAAAATTTTCGATCTTAAAGAAACCGAGACGAGACTTACAAAAGTATCGCAGAGTCTCATCTCGCAGAGTCTATTCTGCAACTGCAGTTTCATTCGCATTCGCAAAAGATCCCTCTTATAAAAAACTTAAACCAAAAGGTGAATTTATACATTTACATTTTATACATTTTACACGCTCTGATAGTAAAAAAAAGGTTTTTTCTATTCAAGTGGAGCAGAGTATATATTAAAAAATCTCAGAGTATAAAAGCCGTGATTGTAAGTAGATTGCTTTGGCTACTGTTTTGAAATAGGTGAATAGGAGACATACATAGATTAAAAAGTAACCACGTTCTTTCTCGACGGTGCTTTACGCCATTTATTATTTTACCTTTGTAAATTGACAACGTAAAACATTCATATTTGAAAAGGTCGCGGACTTTCAAAAAGAAGCTTACTACTACTCAGGTCGGAACACTTATCAAAAATTTTTCCGGATAGTGAACTTGGGCTGCAGTTGGAGTTCGAAGACGAATTGCTCCAGTGGAAAAAAATAGTATGTACAAAGAACAATAATAATTTTATTTCTAATAAATGTCCCACATTCACCATCACAGACGAGAACCTTGTGTTCTTGAGATGTGTCTAAATAGTTAAATGTATGAGATATGAATTTGGGTATAGTTTCAATTAAATTGCCACATCATTGTCAAACTAAAATCGATTCTAAACGTTTTTATTTTCTTAGACCAAGTCGATGAAAACGTTTAGAAGCAGTTGTAGTTCGGCAAAATCATAGTAATTTAAATAAAACGGATCACAAAAATATGGACAAAAATTATAACTCGAAAACGGAGCGAAAACGAGAAAATTAACTTCTAAATTCTTTGACAGTATCTCAGGAAGCCATGTTTTTGTCTCAGGCGATGACTGTATATATCTTTGTACCTACTTTGTTAAATTCATTATAAGAACCAAAATTATTTGTTTAAGTTTTCAGAATGCAGCACGGTCACCATCACCAGCGAGATGATCCACCTCGGACTGGGTTCAAAATAACAGTTCGCTAAGTTTAACACAAAGCGCAGAAGGCATCCCACAAGCATCTGGCTCATCATCAGAAACCAACATATCATTTTCTCCTTGACTATCCGTCAGCCATTAGAAAAACAGGAACAGTAAAATTCAATTGAACATTTATGTATGAATCATTCCATCATCACATGTTAATAAAAATTGTAGAAATATATGTCTGTCTCTATCAATAAACACGTGCATGTCGTTTTCAAACTTATTTTTGAATGATTCAGGTTTTCAGACAGAAAATGGTTTAATGGCTGAAGATGCTTTCACTGAACATTATGAAAGTCTGCCTTATTTTTCCTTGATAAATGGTGTTAATTTGAACACACAAAAAATGGTTTCAAATAAATTGCGTACATACAAGGGAACATAGAATAAGGTTGGACAGTGCCGTGCCGCCGTTCCTGAGCTTTAGAAATAGGACCTCAAAAATCACAAAAACCATAACTGACTCACTCGCTGACAGATCATCAAAATTATAGAGCACTTCATGACATCTATATAATCTTGCAGTTTCGCACAACAATAGGCCTTGTAGTACATTCAAAGTAAAAAATCGAAAATCTAAGATTTTCCATTCAGGGCGTGCCACCCACCCATTTTCATAGAATTCATATAAATTATTTGGAGCACTTCTGATTTTTTTTTTTGTTTAATTTAGCGCGTGCAAAAGGGGTTGTGACTACCCTTAAAATGATATACACAGCACGAGCGTTTAGGTAGATTGGAGGGGATTTAAAAGGAGATACCAATGCACATTGGTTTTGAACGTCTGTAGATCACAATGGGAGTGGAAAATTGAGCTGGGTAGAGCATTCCACATTCGAGTAGTTCGACTAAAGAAAGAATCTCTGTACTTAACAGTATGTCCGAAATTGGGCTCAAGGGTAAACTGATGGGCATTCCTAGAAGCGGTAGGGCTAAAAGTAAAAGCAAAGGCATCATTTTAAAATTAGAGATGTTACATTTGGAAGGCGTGGCATCCGCCCATTTTCGCCTGAATTGATATCAATTATATGGACCACATGGGAATGTTGCAGAATGATGCACTTAAAACGGTTGGTCTATCGTTTGATACTCGGATCTAAAAGTAACGAAAAGTAATCGTTTGGTACTCAAATGTGAATCTGAGAGTGAGAATTCAATTGAAATAAAAGAAAATAACTTTTTTAATTAAGAAAATGGAAAGAAAAAACTTTTTACAAAAAAAATACTGTTTTTACAAAAAAAAACTTAAGAAGAAAAAACAGAAAACATTTTTTATTTTTCTTAAAACAAACTTTTTTAAGGAAAAAGTAACAACTATTTTTCGATTTTTTTTTTATAAATATGTTTCCCTACTAATTTTTGTCTTTCAACTCGATTTGCGACCAAACTATACGTCGTACAAAAACCAATTTGAATGTTTGGGAGAGCGTTAAGCGGGCACACATTATCAGACCTGTTTGACAAATCTGTTCACGTTTGATAGTGTGTACTCTCTGTTTGACAAGTACGTTCTTTGTTCAAAATTTTGTATATACTGTTGAGTGTTTGACATCAAACAGGTTTGAAAATGTGTACCCCACTTTAATTCACGATTATTGAAATCGTCGAATGTGATAATTATTGTTGATCAAATTGTTTTCAAAAAAAAAATCAAAGTATGACTTCCTAATCATGGACATCGCTAATAAACCAATTTTGGTTGATAAGCGTTAGTTAATTAGAGCGTGTGAAAGTCACATACTAATGTCGATTTCAATTGGATTTTGGGACAGAATCTACATAAAACCGGAACAGAAAAACACTCCGAAAACATAACTCAGAACAGCCAATCGAATTATTTTGGAGTAAGCGGAGTCAAAAAGGAGTAACTCCGAACCTCTAGTTACTTGCCGCTAGTGTATCGATTTTTCTTTTTAAACAAAGGGAACCATCTAATGTTGGCTCGTAGCAGTCCCGGTATAATAGGTTGATGGTGTAAGTAATGTGCAAGAAGTTTAATACAAACGTTAAAATGTATCCACTATTTAAAGGAGCTGTGTGAAGATAGATGACTTAGGAAGATGAGACTAAGGGCCAGTTTCACAGTCAGAAGTGGCACTTAAGTGCGCAATATCGGATACAAAAGTGCAATTTTCGCAGTGTAAACTTACCTGAATAAGTTGCACTTAAGTCTCCCGTGTTGGGCACTTAAGTGTCACTAACCCAGGCTGCCAAAATTACTACAAAGTACCAATATGCTAAACTTAAGTGCTTGTTTTTCCAGTAAGTGTTCACTGTGAAACTGGCCCTAAGTGCGTTCGTTTGTCCACTGGCTATTTAAGATTATTCACCAAAAATAATCGTTTTTCCACCCTTAGTTTAAAAGATTTTTTTTACCAAAATCGTTTTAATCCTAATCGTTTGTCCACCGTTTGTCCAGGTTAGTCCAGCAAAAAAAAAATTTTTAGACCTTCGTTCAAAAGTAATTCAACATTTCGTTTTTTCGCAAAACCTCCAAAGTCAAAAAGCATTTTTTCAAAATTTTTAGTTTTAATTGAATATTATTTTTTGTTTTTCAAAACTGTTTATTAAAATAACTTTATTTAAAAATAAATTAAAACAAGAGATTTCTAGGTTTGCAAAATGGTACTTACAACAAGACTTTGTAAGTGTTGCCATTGTTTTTAAATAATTAGTTTTCAGTTTTAGTAAATTTTTTAGAAAACTACCCCTCCCACTTAAACGCGGGGGAATTTATCCCCCCTCTAATACGATTTTTTTCTTGTCTCGCTCTCGACGAAACCTACATGCTCAAGCTTTTTGTCACACCTTACCGTATATTGTGTATCGCATGCAGGGTTACCAACGCTGATAGGTCCCATACCCACAGTTTTTACTAAACTTGACCAAGTTTTGTTTGTCATAAGCGAATGTTTCGCGTTGGTTTGGGACGTAGATACCAATATTTTTTGTTTCCGCCTTTTGGAGTAGTTACCGAATTTTGAAAAGGTCTGAGATTAAAAATAAAATTAAAATTAAAATTAAAAATAAGAGAAGAAATTAATTTGTGTAAAATACTTTATTTTTGGTTAATGTTCTGTGGTTCTAAAACTTAACTTTAAACTATATATTAAAGTACACGCATATAAACACATTTGATTAAAGCTAAAATCATACAATACAAGTTTTGTTTGTTAATCTATAATTCGTTTTCCTGTTCATCAAGCAACTTATTTAATTTTTCCCATAATTTTTGTTTTAACATACGTTGTCTTCTCCCACTTAATTTGTTGAAATCAGGAAGAATACTGTTGAAAAGGCTCATTGTGGCATCTCTTTGTATTTTCGTGCTGTCTGGTTGTTCTTCTATATTTCTCCAAGAGTTAAAAAGAAAAGGACCTTCTATTTGGTTTGCTTTTCTTTTCAAGGCTGGTTCATGCTCTCCATCTCCATCTACTGGTATTCTATTCACAAGCGTCATAGACCGATTTGGTTGTTCTGACACTCTTCTTATCTTCCAACTCATTGATCCAGCATAAGTGTCCAATGATTCTTTAGTTTGATTCTCTGTATTCTTGCAACTATTCAATACAGAACTTGATGCAATTGAAACTTCATCCGATATCCTGCTATTATTCTCTAAGCTATCTTCTTCTTCATTACTACTACAAATCTCAATACTTTCTAAACTTGCATTTCCATCTACAAAGATAGGTTCATTTTTTATCTCTAACGCCACCGATCCGTTAGATAAATTGGTCTCGGTTTTAATTTCAATGTTGGATTTCGATAACGAATCATTGTTATAGTTATTTTCAATGTCCATTTGGTTTGATTTGCATTTTTTTCGCTTGCGCATGAAATTCCTCATAAAAGACATATTATCCTTCAGATACCAGTCATTTATGTAATATTCACTCGTTACGGCATTTCTTTTCTCATTTCGGATCTGTCTGGCAAATGAAACACGTAAAATACCCCACTTTGATTTACAATACTCAACTGAAAGAAAGAAAAAATAAATAAATATTAAAAAGTTATTTTTTTGTTAAAATTATTGCGCATATTTTTTCAAATTTAAAATAGTTTTCTAAAATTTTGTATCTATCCTTTTTAACTAGTATCATACTAAACCATTTTCCTGCATAAACTCAAGCTGAACACTTCCAAAGTCGTGACAGCTTGCGCAAAAAAAAATTAAAAAAGGCCACGTTTGGGTGGTAGGCAAATACGTATCTGAGATACGTTAGAATCCGATATGTTTTCGCGCGACCAAAACCGGATACGTAACCAAACCAAACGAAAACGATCCTGCATAAAGGAAAATGAACAGACGAGATGTCAGCTGTTCGTAAATCCAAGCTTTATAGATAGGTCGCTTTATATTTTTTTTTTCACATCAGCTGTTTGGTTTGTCAGCTGATTTGTCCTTAGGCATTACAACAACACGAACAAATCCGGATACCTCTGGTTACGTACCCGACCGCGGCCAAATATAGAGCCTAAAGCCTGATCCACATCTGTGTCGTGTGTTGTGTTGTGGAGTCGTGTGTCGCTGTCATTCCATATACGAGAATTTTATGCGCCACACTGCAACACAACACACGAGACAAATATGGTTCTACGCATATAAAATACATTGTAGCGATAGCGACACACGACACACAACTCCACAACACAATACACGACACAGATGTGGATCAGGCTTAATTATACTGTTCATTTTTTCGATCGTTTAATCTTTCGTCTTTTTGACAGGCACGAACGTTCATGAATTTTTGCAGACCCGTAACTCTTAATCTCTCAGGAGGTCCGCCACCAGCATCAAGTGCAGAGGACCAGTGGGAACACTGTGAACAAGCCATCAGAAGTGCCGCCTCTGATGTGCTGGGTTTCACTAGGCGAATACAACGAAACCCCTGGTTCGATGAAGAGTGCCGGCTAGCGCATGCAGCTACGGACGAGGCCTACCAGGCAAAGCTGCAGACTGGAACAAGAGCTGCTGAGAGAGTGGCCCGGGAGCTCTACGGGCTGAAACGAAAAGAGGAACGCCGACTTCTCAGGAGGAAAAAGAGAGAGCACGAGAAGCGGGCGGTAGAGTCTATTGAGGGTTGTAGCGGTAGGGGAGATGTTCGAAAATTTTATCAGAGGGTGAAGCGATCCACCCAAGGATTCAAGGCTAGAACGGAAGCCTGCCGAGATGAGAGTGGGAATATGGTAGTAGACATACAGTCAGTGCTGAGGATCTGGAAAGAACACTTCTCTAGACTGCTTAATGGCGAAGACAGCCAAGATGCCGCTAATAGGCAGAACGCTCCATTCAACTTGGACGGATGGCCAAGAGTTCCGTTCACCCGACCTAACCGAAGTGCGGCTGGCGATATCCAAAGTCGTACAAGGCTGCTGGTGCAGTTGGCTTACAAGCCGAACTATTTAAATCAGCGGGAGATGAATTGGCTAGGAGCATACACCAGCTCATCTGCAAAATTTTGTCGGAGGAAAGTATGCCCGATGAATGGAACCTCGGTATAGTGTGCCCCATCCATAAAAAGGGAGATGTTCTGAAATGTACCAACTACAGAGGAATTAGTCTCCTAAACGTCGCTTATAAAATCTTGTCGGCCATCCTGCGTGACCGCTTAAAACCTTTTGTCAACGATCTAATCGGCCTCTATCAGTGCGGTTTGAGGCCAGGCAAGTCAACCGTCGATCAAGTGTTCACACTCCGACAGATTTTAGAAAAATCCCGGGAATTCCAGATCGATACACACCACCTTTGTATCGATTTTAAAGTCGCGTATGATAGCGTGAAAAGGGACGAATTATACAGAGCCATGTCGAGTCTCGGCGTCCCTGCCAAACTCGTCCACCTGTGCAGGATGAAGTTGTAGAAATCTCGCTGCTCCGTCAAAATTGGTAAGAACACCACCGATTCCTTTGATGTTGTGAAAGGATTGAGGCAAGGCGACGCGTTATCATGCAACCTATTCAACATCGTTCTTGAAGCCATTGTACGCAACGCACATGCCAACACCAGCGGTACAATCTATCAAAAGTCCGTTCAATTGCTTGCATATGCGGATGACATAGACATTGTCGGCAGAACGAAGCGAGCTGTGGCAGGGGCATTTGCGAGCATTGAATCGGAGGCGGCTAAAATGGGATTGGCGGTTAATGAGGACAAGACGAAGTATATGCTGTCATCGAGAGAGGAATCTCAACATCGTCGACTCGGGCAAAATATCACGATGGTCAGATATAACTTCGAAGTTGTCAAGGACTTTGTCTACCTGGGCTCCACTATTACATCGCAGAATGACATCAGTGCAGAGATCAAGCGAAGAATTACTTTTGCCAACCGCTGTTTCTTCGGTCTAAGAAGGCATTTAAGTAGTAAGGCCCTCTCTCAGAGAACCAAGGAGACTTTATACAAGACCCTAATCATCCCGGTCCTGCTTTATGGGTCAGAAGCATGGACACTGAAAGATTCGGATAAAAATCTGCTAGGATGTTTTGAGAGGAAGATTCTTCGTGTGATTTTCGGTCCGGTGTGTATCGAAGGAGTATGGAGGAGAAGATTCAACGACGAGCTATACGGGCTATACAGCGACGTTGACCTGGTCAAAAAGCTGAAAATACAGCGGCTGAGATGGCTGGGGCACGTGGAGCATATGGACAGCAACGCACCTGCCCGACGAGTCTTCGAATCCAACCCCGATAGGGTACGCAGCAGAGGAAGAACCCGTAACAGGTGGCGCAATCAAGTGAATGACGACATCAAAGCACTCGGTGTGCCCAACTGGAATTGGCTAGCTAGGGACAGAGCTGGCTGGAGGGGCTTGTTAGTTGAGGCCGAAGCCCATCCTGGGCTGTAAGCGCCATCAAAAGTAAAGTGAAGTAAGTAACGTTCATGTTAACATGGTTAGCGAAAATACGTACGTACTTCCTCTCGTTGTTTTGCGTTCATGGAATTCGGAGTTTTTTGTAAGAACATAATCAGTAGTAATAAATAAAAATATTTTTTAATCACTTATTTCTAAAAAACACCTTTATATTAGATATATCCAAATTAGTCCAAGCAAATAAGATTTTAGCATGTACATATAGTATCTTAGATTTTTGTGGTATTCGATCAGAAATAATATTAACAAAGAGAATATGAGGTTGCTCCCGCTCAAAAAGGTGTGCTATTTGCAGGAAAAATCAAAACATGTAACAAAGTGGATTATTCATTCCCTATTTTTTGTTGTTTTCCTATATACCTTTGGAAACATGCATCTTAGAAAAAAAAAACATTGAAACAAAATGTGTTTGTTATGAAAATTCTCCACAAGATGACATTTACATAAGACTTTCTGGTGTTATATTTTTGTTGCCATACAGCGTTGACGTCAGAAGAAAGCTGTAGAAAACAGAGTAGTTTTGAAGCGCTAAACTGACAGATAAAAAATGGTTGAATTCTAATATAAATGTGGAAACAGATACTCTTGGAACTACAAAATGAAATATTGAAACCCTATTCAAATCGGTCAGATAGGTTTAGAATGAGAGCGAATGTTAATAAGGTGCAACGCGAAATGTTTGCATCAATTCTGTGGTCAAAGTTAGACATATAAGCTGGCGCAATTTTTTGTACACATACTTGGAATCCTTAACTATCGTGAAGTATCGTTATAATATTTATTATATTTTTTTAATCACTTTTGAAGCGATTTTAAAAGGGCAAGAATTGTATGAAAAATGCTTTTTTTAACGAATACAAATATTTATTTTATTAAAAAAAGCATTTTTCAAACGATTTTTGCTCTTTTAAAATCGCTGAAAAATTTACTAAATAAAATAAAATAAATATTATGACGATACTTTAAGCTATTTAGGGGTTTCAAATATGTGTACATAAATTAGCGCCTGCTTAAATGTCTAACTTTGACCACATCATTGATGCAAACATTTTGCGGTGCACTTAATTAACATTACCTCTCATGGTTAGTGCGTTCGTAATGGTTAGTGCGTTCGACTGTCACGCTAGAGGTCTGGGTTCGCTTCCCAGCCTCGTCCACCTAAAAACTAAAAAGTTTTCTTTCAGGGCTACTGCCTCTTGCGAGGAATAGACAAATCCTCCAAAAGCATCACTTGTTACGAATAAGTGCTTCTCGTCTAGCCGTTCGGATTCGGCATAAAATTATAGGTCCCTTCCATTCCTGTCACTAGGCCCTGGTTCTTCACGAGCCGTTGTGCCACCCAGTTTATTTATTTATTTTGTTTTTAATTTATTTCTCATGCCGAACCTAACAGACCGATTTGAATAGGGTTTCAATATTTCATTTTGTAGTTCTCAAAATTATCTGTTTCCACATTTATAGTAGAATTGGACCATTTTTAATCTGTCAGTTTAGCGCGTCAAAACTACTCTGTTTTTTACAGCGTTTTTCTGACGTCAACGCTGTATAGCAACAAAAATATAACACCAGAAAGTTTTTTTTCTTTTTTTTTGTCATCTTGTGAAGAATTTTATAACAAACAAATTTTGTCTAAATGTTTTTTTCCTAAGATGCATGTTTCCAAAGTTATAAAGGAAAACAACAAAAAACAGGGAGTGAATAATGCACTTTCTTGCACGTTTTGATTTTTCCTGCAGATAGCACACCTTTTTGAGCGGGAGAAACCTCATATTCTCGTTGTTTACATATTTTCTGATCGAATTCCATAAAAATCTAAGATGCTATGTGTTACATCCACATATGCTTCAATATTATCCCAATTTGCCTGGAATAAATACGAAAAACAATTTTCCAAATCAATAATTTTTGCTCAAATCGTTTTTTGCTAACATCGAGGAGCATTGTGGTTGCCAAAGCAGAAACGTCAAAGTTCAACCAGAAAAAGTCTTGAAATTTTCATTATTGCTTTCGTTACTTCTTTCCCTCACTGAATCTGTCAAAAAAACGAAAGGCGAAACAACCGACAAAAACGAATCGTGTAATTGGGGTCACAGATACATCCTTTTGACATTTATAGACGTCGAAGTGTCATAGTGCCCGTTCACATTGGATTTTTAATGGTAGGTGCATCCAGAGTGAGACTGGTAGATTTTATTTGCGTGAAAAAGAGATGGGTAGATTCCACCCAAAATACACAGATGCGCCACTTTCAAACAATATTATCGGATTCAACATGAAAGATTTTGTATTGTGTGAGTGAAGGATAGATCGATTTCAAGGGTGGGAGATAGGGATGGGTAGATTGGACGGAAAGGACTTTCTCTTCATCGTATGAACACGACGAACATAATAACACCCATCAGCATTAAAAATCCAATGTGGACAGGCACATATGGATTCAGTATGATACGAAAAAGATGAAATAGCCATTTGGTGATTTTAACTTTAGTGAAATGTTAGGAGATAGTACCTACTGCGGGCTAAATTCGTTAAAAATAAGCTAAATACAATTAATTAATTATTAAAAATGATTAAGCATTGTACTAAATCGACTAAAGTTTCGCGCCATACCCATTTCGGTGACGTTTACTTTAATTAAATGTTCAGAGATACCTAGTACGATACTCGACCAGGGTTGCCATATCTTGAACTATCTTTTTTCAGTTATGTAAATATATTTTTTTTCTTATAAAAATTGAAGATTACTACAAATCTCCTTGAAATCTCAAAGATTTACCATACAAATTTTAATCTCCTCAAATGAAGATTTCAAATAATACTCATTCAAATCTTCTTGGAAACATTAGGTTGTAAAATCAAACAAACTTTTTTTTCGGAAAATGATTGTAGAACTGACCCATTTCACTTCATATCAACAAAATGAAACACCATTTCAATGTTTTGTCATAATCCTTTTTTTGATCTTTTTGTGTAGTGGAAATAGCAAATTAATCTCTTTACCTAAATCCGGTTTAGTGTCTGGTGGAAAATTAGTATTAATGGTATATTAAGGGGAAGAAATGTTTTATTTATATGATTTATTTGTACGAAAAAAATATCTCCCAATATGGAATTCGGGCGATTTATAGTCCAATTACGATTGGGCTGTCATACTGAAATTGTTGTCGACAATTTTGGAAAAAGTTAGCCCCATTTCCGATAAATAGCGCAATCTGGCAAGCCTGTGCTCAACTCATTTAAAATTGTTTGCGACTTCCTATAGACCTATGCATATATACGTAATGTAGTACCTTACCTAGGGTTGCCATGACTGTCTAAGCTAACCTAGGACAAAAAGTTTTAAAATCGCGGACTTTGGAGGACATCATCTACCTTAAAAAAGAGGACAAAAAGGTCCACGAACATAAATTAAAATACAAAAAATTAATAACATTTATTTAAAAAGAAAATTTTATAAAGTACTTTTTATTGTATGTTCAGATTGAATTTTTTTTATAGTTTTTTAATGAGAAAATTTTCAGATAAACTAAAGGTAAGATTATTTAAAAAGTCCAATTTGAATAATTTAATTCCGATTATTTTTAAGAATTACTTTACCTCTTAAATTCAAATTTAATTTTTCAAAATTTTAGTTTCTAATGTGTAAATACAAAATTCGTGAGGTTCTGGTTGGCCGGAACATTTTTTTTAAGTTGAACACACAATTCTTTCTTTCTTGAACACTTTGCATTTTGGTAATGAGGATCCATTTGGACATCCACTATTTGAATAGAAAAATCTGCTTCAACAGTTCTTTTTCTTTTAAGTATGTCTACCTAATTTAAAAGAATTTGTTTTCTTGAAGTTTACATGTTTTATTTTTCTCTCTGGCGTTTGATCCCTATGACTCTCCCTCTGGATCCGACACTGATTTAGAGCCATTTCCTTCACTATTTCTCAACTTGAGGCTGTAGTGATCGCACTAAACGATCACTACAAGTCATCCTACCCCATATTCATCCATGGTGGTCTCTCCTCACACGAATCACATCTGCTTCTCATAATAGTGATCGTTTCTCATTTATTTCGTAAGATTCTTTTGCCCACCGACAATATCGACGAATTGTATGTGTATCTCCATATAAACATGACATCAGTAGGTACACTCATTCTGACTGATAGCTGACTAATACGAAAAATGAATACATATTTCAATTGTTCTTGGCAGTGGATATCTAATATCCACTACCAAGGGCAAACACCGCAAGTATTGGTCAGCGCAGTACAATACAGAATGAAGTGTCAAATATCAACACTTACCCCTTGAACACAATGGGATGCAGCTGTAGCTAAAACAATCGCTGTAGTATAATCTATCAATAAAAACGCTCACTTGTGTAGCAAAGGACGTCTACAATGATGTAGCGCATCATCACATCTGTTTTGAATTGTAAATTTATTCGAGACGTGTTCAACGCATATGAAATTTATATTTGAACTGAATTTGTGTGATAGCTGACTATACAAAAGTTGAAAAAGAGAAAAATACTTCTCAAATGCATTGAACGTTCCCAAAAAAAAAAGTGAAAAGTCAAAAAATGACATGGGAAACCCATATGTCAGCTCAAATCCAGCTTGTAGCGCCGCCAAAAGTTAAAGTTGAGTCAACTTTCGCGGCAGACAATTTTCTTACTACAGCTACAGCTTCCCATTGTGTTGATGTATACCATTTTCGTATCTTTCAACTTTGACAGTGCTACATGCAACAGCTACAGCTACACCATTGTGTTCGGCCAGTTAATGAATGACGGAGGTACACTGCACTATATTAAGGTCAGGCTTACGAAATATGAAAGTGACGAAATGATTATTGTTGTGGTAAATGCAGTGTGTGTAAAATATAAATGACCTGCAACTGCAACGCAGTGTAGGAAATGTATATTTTGTAGAGGGGATGATCGTTTTGAGTGAAGACTCTTCGCAATTGCAAGAAAGGTTGAAGAGCCAGCAAGGAGAGTGAAGTCGACCTTCCAATGAGAAAGAACTCAAAATAAAGTAATAATATTGTAATTAATATTGTAATAAATAATAATATTGTAATAATATTAAAGTAATAAATAATAATAGTAAAGCTTTTAACTCTCCGAATTCTACTCTTCCCGTAAAATAAAGACGGAAGCACGGTAGAACCGTTACAAGGCAAACTCTCAAGTTTGCTAACTTAAGAGTTGGCCTAACTCGAGAGTTGAAATACATGTTCAAATTTCTTTTTTTTTCACTCATTTGTTCCGCAACTCCCCAGTTAAAAATCTAAAGTTGACAAACTTCCAGTTTGAATAATATCCCTGGGATATTTTTGAAAAATAAAAATAAACTGTTATTTATTTGAATCTATTTATATATATTTGAATCACATTGAACTGACTCTTCCGACTATTTTTGACTTCTCTGAAATGTATCTCACTCCCACTTCATAGTTAGAAAGGGAGAAAAGTAGTAAGTTTTTAAAAAATTAAAAAATTTATGGATTTTTTTTGACCTTCTCTTTTGTAAATTCGGAGGAGTCAGTCCAATGTGAACACCGTCATTTGTCAATCAAATTGAGGTTTTTCAGTGTTCTCTCTTCTTTGTGTGTTAAATCATAAAACAATACGAATTAGGTCCCCAAACTACAGGATGAAAAACAGCTAAGGGAAGAAAGCAGGAAACAGAAAGGTGAATAAGAACGATAAGCTCTTCAACGCAAACAGGCTGCATTGAATGTTGACCAATCTTAACTAGAATGGGAGATGTCAGAGCTAGTTTGCGAACGGTCAGTCGTTGAATTCCTGAGTTAAATTTGATGCATATGTATATGTTGTTACGTACATTTTCATTTAATAAACTGTTGTATAAAATAACATAACATAACATAACAAACTTTTTTAATTTGCAAACATCTTGCACTTGGAGAATTTCTAAATCTCCCATGAGCTGAAAATGCGTTCTTATCATTCGGAAAATGATTTTTTCTTTTGATGTTCCCATCTAGGTACATTTTGACGAGGTTTAGGCGTGGTAGAAATAAGTGAATCAATAATCATATTTTGCAAATTTCAAAGCTCGGCTTCACTGAATGTAAAAACTTACCTCAGTTGCATCATCTTCCCTTTCACTGCCCGAAGGAACGAATAATATTTTTGTTTATGATAACTGAAGCGAGCAAGGTTTAAGGGAAATACTTGTATGTTAACTGCCAAGTTTGCTCGGTCAACTTCTACTTTTTCCTGGAGTTGAGGAAATCTTAAGTTGATCAACTGTAGAGTTGAAAATCTAAAGTGGAAAACGTCAAGTTTGAGTGAATAAAAACAAATTCAAGTTATGTTCAACTTCGACTGAAAAAAACCTTAGCCTTATAGATAGACATCAGGGGAGCGAATATACTGGTGACTATGGCAGTGGCCTATGTCCTGACTCCTGACGCATGACATTCCTCTAACCAAATCCGATTCGAAAAACATTTTTTTGTTTAACTCAGTGGTCAAATTGAGAGAATTAAACAATTGCTGATGAAACGAAATAATTGCCTCGGTAGCCTGGGTATGTTTTTGTGTCTTGTTTAAAATGAAAGCTTCCAAAACTCTTGATGTACCCGATCTTCTGTTATTTAAGTGCATTTGAGATGTTATGGGGTCCTTGATCGCGAATTTTCCTTTGCTTGCAATGGAAATCTTGGAGTTACAAACTGTGCAATCTGCTTCGGAATCATAACTTCCTTTTCTAAATGAAGGATCATCATAAGCACTTTCTTTTTGGCATGGTTAATGATCTTGTAAAAAATATTAGAGTAAATAAATTGAACCACCAAATAAAATAAAAATTGATACTTTGCAACTTAACTACGAAAACATGTTTATTTCACACTTTTGTACTTTTTGCACAAAGAAGTTCGATGTAGCTATTTTCTTGGTGAAAGGGGGTAAAACAAAACAAATAACAGAAGCCGAACAAATGGTTTGAGTCAAAATAAGATCTGTTTCATTTTATGTTTTCCGTCAGGTTTGTACTGGCTATGTTTTTCTTTTAAATTCAGACATCGATGACTTTTTTAATGTTCGTAATTACTTGTTAGGGAAAAAAGAGGACAATTTCTTTAAACATTGGAGGACGTTCCGCGCCGGGGTTGAAAAGAGGACATGTCCTCCAAAAAGAGGACGCATAGCAACCCTAACCTAACCTAGCCTTTTCATTTTCAACAAAGGAGCTGTTGAATTACTTATTTATGGATGGATGGCCATGGCAAATCGTTATTCAAATATACCCATATAGTTAGATTAATTTCAAATTTCAAACCACTAAGCCAGAGTTGCCATTATACCACTTTAGACTCATTAGTACCCTTTTTTCCCCGTGCGACTATGATACGAACTTTTGAAAAAGTGTCTATTTTTATCCTTTTTTCATGTCCTCAAAATGAATAGTGAATCGAACGTTCGACTAAAATCGAAAGTTTTCGAAGTGAAACTTCTTTGCGCGTGTTGAGAGTGTAATTTCAAGGTTAAATTTTTGTGAAACGAAAAAATGTAACGCCACATGTGCAACGCTGGGATCATTGATTAGCAAAGTGGTGGGAGGTAGAGTAGAGTAAAAGTAAAAATTTTAATTGATACGCTAATATATTTTATAGTGCAATAAGTTTAGATTTTTTGACAATCTATATTATTATAGCAGATAAAAGGGAAAATGTCCTTTTATATCTATTTTATAATTTCGTTAATTAGAATGCTAGAGTTTTGAAATCTTTTTGGTGAATAGATAATGAAATTCTAAGAATCTTACTAGTTTAAGATTTGTATCTATCTCCTACTGTTATGGAGATATAAATTATTTTAAACATTTTATCTCAAAAAATTGGATTAAATCAGGAGAGTCCGCTAAAAATTTGAATTATAAATGAACCGTGTTTTTTGAGAGAGTGACTAGCAACTCAGCAAAATGTTTACACGCAAAACAATAACAAAACAAATTATTATTGAGAATTTTGTTTGTGTTTTCTGTGTAAAACTTTTACTGAGTTGCTAGTCACTCTTTTAAAAAACACGGCTATAGTTGAAAAATAAATAAAACCAAACGAAAGTTTTCATATACAAATTTTTGATTTAGCAGAGATTTTGAGTTAAGGAATTTTTGGAATAGTCGTTAAACTTACTCTCATAAACTTATTTATATATTTTAAATTTTTAACTTTTTACTTAAAATTTTCACTATTATTATTACGCATATACGATACGCTTAATATCCCTATACAAATCGAGATTTTTAGATCGCTAAAGAAGTTTCACTTCTGCCACGAGTACTGAGTTACACGCACTCTTATTTTATTCTACTGATTTTGACACATTGAGCGAATACTTTATCTAATATCGGATCTCTAAAAAAGTGTCATAATATTTTTTCTAGAAAATATTCAAATCTAAAAAATAAGCTCAATATATTATCCGCCAAATTAGTCATTTATGAGTAAAGAGGTAAAAACCGGTATTTTTGTTCAAATAATGATATCAAAAAAATTAGGATTGCTAAAAAAAATGTTAATGCCAAAGCGAGCGTGTAAAGTCGCAACTAAAATGCTCGGAGGAACACTAAATCTAAAGTAGGACGAATACAAGCGAATACAATCAAATCATATGATGCGTCTATAATTGTGGTTTGAAATTTGTACATGTTTTCAAAATATGAACCGTTTAGGAGTTAGATATACGTAAAAAACGATCATTTTCGACATTTAACGTCATTTTTACTTGCGATATACGAGTATGTTTGTAGTATAGTAAGTTTAGGATTCATGCAAAAAAAAAAAATCGAGATAATAAATTTCCCTAACATTACGACTGCCAATAATTTTGTAAGACCTCAGATCCTTTAAATGCAATGCACGGCACTAGTCAGAAGGAATACAAGAAAAGTAATGATTTTTTGTTGGCACAGTGGATTGAGAATTAGAAGTTAATTATGTATCTCATAAAAGTCTACGGGTGGCATCCAGATGAAACTGTGGAATGCAGAAAAGAATGCTACCTAGACTGGGGCTCGAATCCACACGTTCAGGTTGGCAGTCAAACACTATATTCACTGTGCAATTTCCGCCCGCAACCTTTGACCTTGCGACCTTTTTATATTTATATCATATATTTATATCATAGCGACAACAATGATGTAGGTACATTATATCAATATGTATTTGAAACGAATATTATTTGTGGATTGTGCTTGCTTTTTAAGTCTTTGCATTGCTTGAATTAATTTATTTCTACCTGCAGACATAAACCCATTTTAATTTTACACAATGGTGCGGCTGTTACTGTAGCGTGCAACAAAAAATGAAATGAGTTCAAATTCAGCTAAACCATACTTTTTTAAAACATTCGCAGCTTAACATTGTGGCACTGGATATGTACCTACTAACTTTCGTACCCTTCTGCTTGGGCACTTGGGTTACATGCTGGATATACAGCTACAACATTGTTTTCATCCAGTGCCAGATGCCAGTGCTAGTGTGCATTTTCTGTTCATTTAGACGATCTTTCCCCATATATACCTACATTTATGAAGATAAATAAATGCAAAAAGGTACACTCGACTCCGCTTAACGGGAACACCAAAATTGCAGAACATTTGTTTCAATTAAACGGAGTTTTCAGTTAACCGAACTTCGGATAGCTGAAACTTGTTTCAAATAAGCGGAGTTTTGTCGAAACAAATTAAATTTTATTTAGCCTGAAAATCAAAAATAATCAAATTTAAAAGAAACGACTGACACCAGAGGGAATGACAAGAAATGAGATTTTGACATTTCAGATTTGACAGCGTTCAACGGTCGTTTCACTTATGCGGAGTTGAATAAGTGAAAAATGTTCTTTTGAGATAAGCAATTTTGTTTTAATTATCTGCAGTTTGCAATTAAGCGGAGTTCAGACCTACTTCACTTTGTAGGCCTGTAGGTGTAGATACCTTCAAGGTACTGCATGATTTGTACGATACGAACCGTAGATTAGATAGAACAATAAAACAAACCAAATATTATGTCGGGTAGTGTAGTTCGGTACATAATATATACATAGCTACTTTTATACTTACCGTTGGTATTGAATTCACAAGCAATCTCTTCCCACAATTTTTGAGTTAAATCTTTATTATTGAATGCATCTAAGTTATAATTATAAAGTGCAGGACGACTTTGAATTGAAGAAATAAATTCTTCAATATTTTCTAGCAACTGACGCATTTTATTTTCAAAGTTAAATAAGATGTTTTTACTATTTCACTTTTCACATCCAAATCACAATTTACAACTAAAACTGAAACCAAACAACAAAGCAAATCAAATCAACAAAAATAATAAACATCATGCTCGGCTCGGGCGAATTCGATTTCAGATTCATTTTCAGTAGAAACAAAAAAGCAACACAAAACCACGCACAACAGCGCAGGTAGGTACCTACATCTATATAGTGTTTTTACAGCAGAGACCTTGATTGTATAGTTTGTTTGTTTCCTCGTTTTCCTTGAATTTCAGAAATCAAATATAAATTCTAGTGTGCGACTGTGATTTTTATTGTTATTCCTTAATATGTATGTATGCAGATAGTCAGTGCTGCCATATTGTAGTTAAAAGTTACTTAGGAACAAAATGTAATAGGATTACTAAACAACTCGGATTTTGTCTTAGATAGGTAATTTTTATTATAAATGTTCATCTTATAAAGATTGTAAAGAAGACCTAGGTTCATAACATTTAAATTAATGAATCCACTTGGTGATTTCATGCGATTAGTACTCATTTTCACCTTCATCAAGAAAATTATTCAAATCTTGTAAGATATCCTGTTTGAACAAACGTAATTTTCTATTAGATAAATTCCTTAGATCAAATAGAATACTTTGAAAAAACATCAATGTTGAGTCTTCGCGTGCCTTTGGATCATCAATTTCTTGCTTGGCCGTTAATCTGGGTTCATAAAATGATATTTTAGATCGCTTTGAAGCTGGAACTTTTGGCAGTTCTTCGGGGACATTTAGAACTTGTAGTTTCGACGGCTCTTCGTGGACCTTTGCAACTTGTACTTTTGTCGGCTCTTCGTGGACCTTTAAAACTTGTACTTTTGGAGGCATTTCGTGGACTTTAAAAACTTGTAATTTTGACGGTTCTTCGTAGACCTTTGAAACTTGTACTTTTGGCGGTTGTTCGTGGACCCTTAAAACTTGTAATTTCGACGGCTCTTCTTGGATCTTTACAACTTGCAACTTTGGCCGCTTTTTGGGGACCCTTAATTCTTGTAATTTTGACGGCTCTTCGTTGGCACTTAATAAAGCTCGTAATCTTGAAGGCTCTTTGGGGACCCTTAAAACTTGAAAAAGTGACGGCTCTTCGTGGACCTTAAAATCTTGTAATTTTGACGGTTCCTCGTAGACCTTTGAAACTTGTACTCTTGGCGGTTGTTCGTGGACCCTTAAAACTTGTAATTTCGACGGCTCTTCTTGGACCTTTACAACTTGTTGTTTTGACCGCTTTTCGGGGACCCTTAAATCTTGTAATTTTGACGGCTCTTCGTGGGCACTTAATAAAGCTTGTAATTTTGACGGCTCTTTGGGGACCCTTAAAACTTGAAAATTTGACGGCTCTTCGTGGACCTTAAAATCTTGTAATTTTGACGGTTCTTCGTAGACCTTTGAAACTTGTACTTTTGGTGGTTGTTCGTGGACCCTTAAAACTTGTAACTTCAACGGCTCTTCGTGGATCCTCAAAACTTCTAATTTTGACAACTCTTCGTGGTTCCTCAAAACTTCTAATTTTGGCCGTAATTTTGACAGCTCTTCGTGGGCACTTAAAAAAGCTTGTAATTTTGACGGCTCTTTGGGGACACCTAAAACATGTAAATTTGACGGCTCTTCGTGGACCTTAAAAACTTGTAATTTTGACGGCTCTTCGTAGACGTTTGAAACTTGTACATTTGGTGGTTGTTCGTGGACCCTTAAAACTTGTAAATTTGACGGCTCTTCGTGGACCTTTAAAACTTGTACTCTTGGCGGCTCTTCGTGGACCTTTAAAACCTGAAATATTGGCGGCTCTTCGTGGATCTTTAGAACTTGTACTTTTTCCGGCTCTTCGTGCATTTTTACAACTTCTACTTGTGGCGGCTCTTCATCAAACTTTAAAACTGGAAGTTCGGACAGCTGCTTTTGTTTGCATTGATTCAATTTAAATGCTGTGAGAATGTCCTGATCTGCACAAGTTAGTTCTACTCGGCACTTCTTCATAATATACTTTGTGGTAGGCTTTTCACTTTCTTTCACAACACCATTATCGCATTTATTGAATATTCCTTCATGAGATGAAAGTTCCATTTCGGATAATTCTTCCGACTTGATTGTTATAATGCTTTCAGTATCGTCCATAGATTCACTTTTATATTCAAAATTTGAAAATGATATTGAATGATCATCGGCATTGGTTGGGGTATTATTTGGGTCGTAATCATTGGTTGTGGTATTATTTGGGTAGTCTTGATTGGTTGTGGTATTATTTGGGTAGTCGTGATTGGTTGTGGTATTATTTGGGTGGTCGTGATTGGTTGTGGTATTATTTGGGTCTTGATTATTGATTGGGTGACCTAGTGACCTTGACATGTATTCATCGAGAAAGGACATTCTGTCTGCAAGGTACCATGGTGCTTTCTTTCTTATGTTACGTCCATTTCTATTATTTGCCATATTTTGGAGGTGTCTCGAATATGATGAACGTAAACTCGTCCATACTGCTCTACATTGGGAAGCTGAAATAAAGGCACAAGCAAATGTAAGCATATTGTTAACTTATAAAAAATAATAATAAAGTTCTAGGCTAAAAATATATAATTTCGAATTGTGAACTTTTGACCCTACACCTAATTGTAATTGTTGAAAAGAAATAGGCCTTTTTCTTTCGATATATGTATGTATAATGCTTATGCATGTGTAGAATTGTGTTGGTTTAAGAATAGTATTCAAACAAAAACATAGGCATGGTATGCTGAGTTGAATATAGAAGAAAAACGCGCACATCCTAACGGGACTAAGTGGATGGGAATTGGGGAATATTGTTAGACATGTTAACCGATATTATAAACAAATAATGTCGATCGGCATAATGACATAGCAGCTTATCTTAGCAAGGGCTACTTTTCAATAATTTTTTCTTTCGAGAAATGGTTAACTCGTAAAAACTCTTTTTTGGTTAATTATTTTCTCTAAAACGGTTAATTTGATTTCTTTTACGCAAAAAAAAAATAGAATTTGACCGCTAAATTTTTGGAAAAATAATTGAAAACTTAATATCTCGAAGCCGAAATTTTCTAAAATTCTTGAAAAAATCATGTTCTTAGAACTGAAAACAACGGTACCTGCCATAATGGCGTGGAAAACTCGATAAGAAAATTCTTATACATATTGTTTGAAAACGGATCGTTATTCTTCACCCCTAGCAATCTACTTTTGAGAAAAAACAATTACACCAAACACATAGGTACATTTAAAAAAAAGGCAAGTTCTTCTATATACAAAAACCTTTGCCTAACAAGTCAGCCGTAAAGAGAAGTGAGATCTCAAGTACCACAAGTTCTAAGTTTATTAATGGTCAATATCAAATATTTTAAGTAGAGTAATATCGAAGAACCTCAAAGTTATCAGAGAAATCTGTTATTTAATGATTACTGATTCAAATTGTACTGGTTTACTTGGCAAGTTTTCTTTTATTACCTAATTACACAACTTTGAAATGAAAACTTGACTAATAGAAGTGGTTGAATGACACGCACCCTGCATCATAAGGCCTACAGTTATGCGAAACGAAATTATTCTACCATGTCGGGAAGTGCTCCATAATTTTGATGATCCGTTGGTGAGTGAGTGATTTTAGTCAGTTACGGTTTTTGAGATTTTTGCAGTCTTATATCTCAGGAACATTGAAAAAATCGGATAAAAATCTGCTATGTGCTTTGAGAGGAAGATTCTTCGTGTGATTTTCGGTCCGGTGTGTATCGAAGGAGTGTGGAGAAGAAGATTCAACGACGAGCTATACGGGATATACAGCGACGTTGAGCTGGTCAAAAAGCTGAAAATACAGTGGCTGAGATGGCTGGTGCAAGTGAAGCGTATGGACAGCAACGACCCTGCCCGACGAGTCTTCGAATCCAACCTCGATGCGTAGACCGCAGCAGAGGAAGAACCCATAACAGGTGGCACGACCTCAACCAACTTGGTGTACGCAACTGGAAGCGGCTAGCTAGGGACAGAGCTCGCTGGAATGGCTTGTTGGTTGAGGGCGTAGTCCATCCTGGACTGATGCTAAAGAATTGAAACTTGGTTAGTTGTCTGAGCCTGGTGAGCTTAGTAAATGCTTCGAATTTAAAGTTTCTGACTTTATTTGACTTATTTATCTGACTAATTAGACCCCCGAAAATCACAGAAGTTTGATCCTGTAAAAAGGTGTAGTGCCAGAACCTGACTGGTCACTACCGTAACCGTACCCTTTGCTTTTATTATTCTTTCTTGTCTTATTTTATAAAAAACACGGTTAAAAAAAAATAAATAATACAAGGATAAGGTGGATCCAGGGGGGTCATAGGCGTTATGAGCAACATCCAAACGCCAGAGAGAAAAACAAAAAACAATTAAAGTTCAGGAAAAAAAAAATCATTTAAAATAGGAAAATTTATGATTTTTTTTTTTAATTAGCTTACATTTTAAAATGTTTAAAAACTCTTTTATAATTATTTTTTGAAAATTCGCCATAATTTTTATAGAAGTCAATAACATTTTGTATGATCATGACGCCCCTCCTCCCAAAACTCGTGTCCAAAGAGGGTTAGGGGGGAATAGACCCTTCCTTGTGAAGCAAGAAATACATTATTTGTTTGGTCTTTTTAAATAAATTTATTTTTGTCAACAGTTTTTGAAAAATTATTTTTTTAATTTTCAAATTTTTTTTCAAAATTTTACACAATTCAATGCTCTTATCAATTTTTAGTCAAAAACGGAAAACCGGATGATTCTAGGACCTTCACTTCTCAAGATATTAAAAAATAATGAAACCAACTAACAACCAACATTAGTAAAAACAAGAAACAACGAGGTTGATGATAATCAACTGGTTGCCAAAATATCATTTAGCCGTAGTCTTCTTAGTTTTATGAGAAAACTAGTTCATTTGTTTGTTAATATCTTGGAAAGTAAAAGTCCTTAAATCATTCAAGTTTCAGGTTTTGACTAAAAATTGATAAGAGCATTGAAATTTTACAATAAAAATACATAGTACTTAATTTTTTCAAAATTTTGAGTTTGAAAATAATTTTTTCCAAAACTATTGACAAAAATAACCTTATTTAAAACTAAAATAAAAGAAGGTATTTCTGGCCTTACAAAAAGGTATAACATGGCAAATTCACCAAAAGTTTATATCGTTTAAGCAAAGGTACCTACTAAATCTAAATGACACTTTGACGTTTATATATATCTGTCAAAAGGAGGTACCTGACATTAAATAAGGATATTGCATTAGAATAACACTAATTAAAAAAGATACCAGTTAACTAGTTACTGAATTCAAAATTTTAATATTTGGCTGATTTTCTTTTGATTTTAATGCAAATTGATTTCCTACCTCCATACATAATACATTTTATGTGTGTGAATAGCAGTGTTCGCTATACACGAAACACGGCTCTTAAAATGAAAGTGTTTTAATCTCCCGCGTATAGACTGTACTTTTCATATGTATTTTTGCTCTCAAAACAACATCAATACATAAGCCATATACATACAAACCTACACAGATATCACTTTTGTCAAGCGAAAGCAACACAACTCAACCAAAAACACCTACCTTCTCGTGCACAATATAAATCAACCCCATACACATTACTCATAACTTTACATTGTTTTCCTTCTGCAATTATAAAAGGAAATTTTAAATAAATTCTTACATTCTTTATTCAGTATATCTCCAATTTCCTTCCACAAGATGGCACAGAACGCTTTGGATTTATATTCTGCTAAAGCTGCATTATATAAAGGAGGTCGAGCTTTCACTAAATCTATAAAAACATCGGGCTGGAACATTTTAAATATTAATTAACTTTATTTTAACAGCAATTGATTTTTAAACCGTGCAATAACAATATCAAAAGAAAACTAAATACAAAATCACACAACACAACAAAAAAACAACAGCCATTCAAGTATTTAGTCCACACAGTGTATACCTAACAACCGCACAAGCAGATTCTACTATTCATGCCTGCCCTGCCACTGCCATTCCAGATGCCACACACTACACACAGTGAAATGCACATTTATGTATCTATATGAATGTATCTATATTCTACATGTACATATTTAAGTTGGTATGTTCGATCGCAAAGCGAATTTATTTTGAGAGAAATACAAAACTCGAACACGACGACGATGACGACGTCGGCGTCGAGGCGTCGACCCCTGCTACAACATAAACAGGTTTGATAAAGATAAAGATTATATATTGTTTAACTATGCTCTTGCGTACAGTGGTGTCGTTTTGGTGCAAATGGATTATTTAATACTTTGTATTTCTGTTTGTAGAAAACATGCACGTACATTGAAGGTGTAGGCATAGGTAATATAATAGGTGTCTGAAGATATTACTGCAAACTGATCTTAAACAACACAACAAACTGTAACAATTTTTTGTGATTTTGGTAGGATGTGGCTTGAGCTCGACTTTAATTGTAGTTTGTAGAAAGACAATAATTGATTTTAAAATAAAACGTTTGATGACAATGTTGGAAACACTGTTCTCTCCTATCACATACGACTTTTGTCCAATTCTCCTTACAGTTGCGGGGTAGGATCTAGATCAGTTTTTATATATTTGAATGATTTCGTTTAATATTCTACTTTCTGGTAACGGAATTAAATGGGTATATATATTTTTCAAAGAACCAATTTTTTGATTTTCAAATGAAAAAAATAGTAACAGACTGAACATTTGCAGGTCGTTCCTGGTATAAGTAGAGAACTTAAATTTAAAATCGGCTGGTTGCCACACCCACTCTTCTTAAATCTTTATTTCTTGGGAACGACTCTAACGATTTGGATGAAATTCTCATGGTTTGTTGTTTTAAGTGAGAAAATTTTTTAAAAAACAGCTTTTTGTGAAATCCGCCCCCTGCCTGTTAAAAGGGCACTGCCACGCCAACTTTTCTTAAACCTGCGTTTCTTGGAAACGGTTATAACGATTTAGATTAAATATTCTGAATTAGTTCTTATAGGATACAAAATTGTTGTTCAATAAAATGGGCCCACTGCCACGCCCATTCTTCTAAAATTTTTATTGTTGGCTTTTTGTGAAATACGCCCCTGCCTGTTTAAAGGGCACTGCCACACCTATTTTTCTTATACCTTGTTTCTTGGAAACGGTTCTAACGACTTAGATGAAATTTTCAGAATTTGTTTTAATAAGCGAATCAAAGATACAAAATTTTTGTTCAATCAAATCGGCCCACTGCCACGCCCATTCTTCTAAAATTTTTATTTTTGGCAACGTCTCTAACGATTTGGATGAAATTCTCATGGTTTGTTCTTTTAAGTGAGAAAAATGTTTAAAAAACAGTTTTTTGTGAAATCTGCCCCCTGTGTGTTTAAAGGGCACTGCCACGCCCACTTTTCTTATGCATGTGTTTCATGGAAACTGTTCTAATTACTTGGATGAAATTTCCAGAATTTGTTTTTATAAGTGAAAACAAAATTTATTTCCAATAAAATCGGCCCACTGCTACGCCGACTCCTTTAAAATTTTTATTTCTGGGAACGGCTTTAACGATTTGGATGAAATTCTCATGGTTTGTTCTTTTAAGTGACAAAAATGTTTAAAAAAAATGCTTTTTGTGAAATCCGATCCCTGCTTTTCTTCAATTTTGTTTCTAAAAGGCGGTTCTTTTGATTCGGATTTAAATTTTCACATCTTGAACAAGAAAGCAGGAAATCCAAGCGTGTTGATTGAGCACATCACTCGTTTCCAAACCACCCTGGAGGTAGAGTTTACGGCACTTTTTTTTAAGTGGTCTCCCCAGTAGGCCTAATCCACATATTTTATAAGTAGACATTTTTATATTTTTTGAGAAGGACCTGGTTGTTCATTCTTGTTCTCGATAATATACACATTGTGACGTTTTTCTTAAATGCCATAACCATAATTATCGCTTACACGAAAAATCTGACAACTGTTGTCGCAGCTTTTCTCACTAAAATTTTTACAAATTGATGTTGATTTGTTTTTTGGCAGCCACAATTGGATCCACAATTTTTAGTATATTAAGGTGATATGAGTTTGAGCAGTGAGTCTGGAGCATGACTTTCAGTGGTTCAAACGCTTTCAAAACTTCAAAACATTTTTTTCCATCCCCATTCGAATTTTTGAAGTTTGTAGATTTCGTCTATATACATCAAGGCGTTCCTGAGAAAAAGATATAAGAAAAGTGGGCGTTGCAGGGCGTTTTTTACTGAAGGATGTTTTTTAAACATTTGTCTAGGTTATAAAAACAAACTCAGAAAACTTCATCCAAATCTTTAGAGTCGTCGCTGGGTAATTAATATTTAAGAAAAGTGTGTGTGACAGGGGGCGGATTAAACAGTAAAATTTTTTTCTGACTTAAAAGAACAAACCATGATTATTTCCTTCAATTCGTTAAAGCCGTTCCCAAGAAATAAAGATTTTAGAAAAGTGGGCATGGCAGTGGGAGGATGATTAAAAATAAATTTTTGTATATTTGTCTTGAAAATTCTGAAAATGTTATCCAAATCACTTAAACCAATTCCCAAAAACGCAGGTATAAGAAAGAGGGCGTGGGCGTGCCGTTAAAACCACGCTTCTGCAAGTAGTAGAAGGTCACCATTTCGGATTTAAGTTCACTACTTATACCCAAAATGACCTGCAAAATGTCATCTTTTTCCTAATTTTTTCTATTAACAATTCTTATTTTACCTACGGTATTTACAGAGGTCATAATTTTTACAGTTTTTCTTTGTACAAATTTTCGAAAAAATATTTTCCGAGTTTTTAAATAATATTAATTCTTTTTTTAAGATGCTTTCAAAAATATTCTTTTTTGAAGATGGCCATGTCATTTTATTTTGTTTTTTAATAAAGTTCTTTTAGTCGATAGTTTTTAAAAACTTAATTTTTGAACTCAAAATTTTCTAAAAAATCAAACAAGTTTTTCAAAATTGTACGTTATTAAGTATTATTTTTGTTAATCTAATTTAATGCTTATTATCAGTTCTTATTCAACAACTGAAAATCAGTACTCTTGGTTCCAAGACTTTAAATTTTCTGAATATCAAAAAAAATAAAGAAACCCACTTCTTATTAAAAAAAAAATTAATAAACAAAGCTGATGTTAATCAACCGGTTGCTAAAATATCATTTAGCCGCATTCTTCATAGTTTTGTGAAAAAATTGGTTTATTTATTTTTGAATGTTTTGAAAAGTACAAGTCCGAGAAACATCATTTTTGAAAAAAATCAGTTTGGACAATTTTTTTTGTTTTGAGTTTAAAAACTAATGTTTCAAAAATTGTTTACTAAAACCATTTTTTTTTAAATAAAATAAAAACGAGATTTTTTGTTTGCCAGCGATATTATAATATTATTGAACCAATAACATACATATATATATATACATCTTCAATTTTTAGAAATATACGTTGAAGTTTTCAGCTACGAGATCAAGTTCGTACGATCAAGTCGTGTATTTTCAAGATTCATTTCTAGAACCATGTTGTTGGGATATTAAAAAAAAGGGTAAGTGATTCTCCCATTAGGAAGACAATCAATTTCTATTGTCATTAAAAAAGAACACATTTTTTATTATACCATTTATATATATTATACATTTAATTTTTTAAAAATGAAAATGGTAAAAGAACAACAATTTTTACTTTATTAAAAGTCAAGTTTAAGGATTTTTTTGTTTTTCATCTAAAAATCTATTAAGTTTCATAAGCACATTTTGCTTATATAAACGTTGTTGCCGTTTGGGTAGCCTTAAAATATCAGGAATAATACTTATAAAAAATGTCATATTCCGATCATCAAATATAATAGACTCTTCTTCTTCTCTTCTTCTTTTTTGACAAGGAGAATGCTGTTCAATCTTAAATAAAGATGGTGGAGTTGGCGCTAGTGGTGGAGCTGGTGCTGGTGGTGGAGCTGGTGCTGGTGGTGGAGCTGGTGCTAGTGGTGGAGCTGGTGCTAGTGTTGGAGCTTTCACTGATGGTGGTGGTGGTAATGCTGGTGCTAGGGCTGGTGCATATGATGGTTTATATGCTTGTGCATATATACGTGCAAATGCTGGTTTCGGTGATGGTGCTAGTGGTAACGATGCTGTTTTCGGTGGTGGTGCAAGTGGTAACGATGCTGGTTTTAGTGGTGGTGCAAGTGGTAACGATGCTGGTTTCGGTGTTGGTGCAAGTGGTAACGATGCTGGTTTTGGTGGTGGTGCAAGTGGTAACGATGCTGGTTGTGGTGGTGCTGCTGCTATAGAATTATATTGTAAGTTTTCATTAACCATACAAGAATTAAGCGATGCAAAAGAACGTTTATAATCCAATTCATTGATTTCCTCTAGTGTTAGATATTCATTTAATATATCATCTTTCATTTCAAAGTAAGTCTTACTATCATCCATGGTTAAATCATTTTCATTTTCAATAAATTCATCAGCAGTTGGTGTTTTAATTTTAAAACTCAAAAAATTTCGCAAGAAGTATAAATTGTCCGCCAAATACCATTTCTTTTTTTTACGTTGGTTTGACAAGGCTTCCTTTTCGTTTCTTAAATCTCGTGACAATGCAGTACGTAATGAAGCCCATTTTTTTTTACATTCAAAAGCTGAAAAAAAAAACAATTCAAGTTTAATTTTGCTTATGTATTTGACGATATTAGTCCAGGAAAATTAATCCACTGTGCCAACAAAAATCTTTCCTTTCCTTCTATTCCTTCTAACTAGTGCCGTGCATTGCATTTAAAAGACCTGAGGTCTTACAGGTATATAGTTAAATTATTATTATTATAATTATTATTAAAATTAAATACAAAAATGTCCTTCCAAAAAATTCTAACAAGGCTGAATTTTGGTGGAACTTCAATTTTACGTTTAAAACATTTCCTAAGGCCTAGTTCACACGAGATTAGACCGCACGTTTTTTAGCTGTAATCGTCCGAACAAATGAGCAGTGCCGCATACATTTGCATAGAACTGTTCACACGATGATTTTTCTGCAAAAAACTTCTTTACCTGTAAAATATGGATGTGTATAGCTTATAAACGTGTGGTGTAATCTCGTGTGAACAAGGCCTAAGGGGGCAAAATTCAGTTCTTTTTTTTTCAAATTATGCAAAAACTATAGGTTCTTTTGGAAAAATTTGTTGGGACACATTGCAGCTCATGAAATTCTATAATCTAACACTTTTTTTCGTACAATGGATAGACTGCAACATTTGGGTGCAGTTCCTACATTTCTGCAAAAAAATGTAATATTTATTATTTTGTTTAATAACTCCCGATAAGTTTATTTTTTCACAAAAAGATTTAACAAACAATTGTAGACAGTACAATTACCTACGAAATGACATTAACGACCTCTGTACGTCAATTCGTTCTTAAGTTATGGCGGTCCAAAAACTTGGTTCCTTAACAGAAAATAATTTTCCACACATTTCCCCTTTTAATCCGCCTAAACTTTGAGATCTAATCCAAATTTAAGGTACTTTTTAGAAAATGCTCTCCACCAAAATTCAGCTTTGTCGGAGTTTTTCGGGAGTGAATATCTTAATTTCCTAGACTATATTTTGCCATATAAAAATTCTTAACTAAAGTTACCTACTTCATTTTTTTCTGTTTTTTTTTTTTTTTTTTTTTTTTTTTGTAATTTTGTTAAATTATATTTAAAAAAATACATGATACATGACAAGTTGGGGTAGTAATTTTTTTATCACGAATGTTAACATCGATAGTCAGCACTTGCGATAGTTTTGAAAAATACCCGACAGTATCGGTAATTATCGATATCGATAATTATCAATAGTTTGCAAACAAAATAAAAAAACAATCTAAATCAAAATAAATGACTATCTTTTTTATTTCAGTTAGTATGAATGTACAAGTGGGTACAATTTTTTACAATATTTAACCAACGACTTCAGTTTTTACACCAAATATTTCATCATTTTGTTTTAAGAATAAAAATAAAATAAGGTTTTTTTTGTGGGAAATTGTGAATTTTTAAATTACAACTTTTTTTCAGCTCTCATTTTTGGCACTTGCGATATTTTTGAAAACATCAATGTGTTTCGATAGTTTAAACTATCGATTACTATTTCTAGTGAAAATGAACACTACCAAAACTATAAGTATGTTATGCGAAATTTCATCAAAAGAATGACTATTCTTAGGTAGACCCGAGACGAACTTTTGCCAGATATTGTATTCTAGTGTTAAATGCAGAGTTTGTAATTCAGATTAAATTAAAAATATCACAACTTTTCAACTTTTTGAGTTTGAAGACACTGTATACAGGGGTATTCACCTAAGGTGTGACAAAAAGTTTGAGCGTGTAGGTTTAGTTGTGCCAAGAAAAAAATCCTATGAGAGAGGGGTTTACTTTTCCTCCTTTAGGTGGGTTAATGAATTTTCTAAAAAATTGACATAAAGCTGAAAACAAATTACTAAAAACAACGGCAACACTTACAATGACCTGATATATCTTTTTGCAAAGTCAGAAATCCTTCTTTTATTATCTTTTTGAATAAATTGGTTTCAACGTTTTTGTATTAACAGTTTTTGAAAAATTAATTTTCAAACTCAAAATTTTGAAAAAATAAAAAAAAATAAAACTTTTTTTTTCTAAATTGTTCGTTATTGAGTACTATTTTTGTATTCAAAATTTAATGATCTTATCAATTTTTAGTAAATCACTGAAAACCGGATAGTTCTCATAGAACTAAGAAATTTCAGCTAAGTTTTACTTGCGTTATACGTAGTATACGGCAAGTTAATTTTTTGTTGTTTTTACTAAGATGTTTGTTTCTTTATTTTTTAATCACCCCTTTTGCGATTTGCGATAGTTGATAAATATTGTTACTTTGGGTTCTTAAACTCAATTTACTGAAAAGCTGATCAACTATTCATTGATATTTGTCAATTTTTTATAATTCACAACGGTCTGCATTATTCCCAATGGCCAAAACTTTTTTCGGTTGGTTGGTTTAATATCGAATTTCAATACTGATCAACTATCAATCAACAATCGCAAATCACAATAGGGGTGAATATCTTTAAAAGTAAAAACCATCCAGTTTTTAGTATTTGAATAAAAAATTGATAAGAACATTCAATTTTGAAAACAAGAATAGTAATAACTAAATAACCTGCAATTTTGAAAAACAAAATAGTAACATATTTTTTTGTCTTTTTTTCAAAAATTTTGAATTTGTAAATGAATTGTTCAAAAACTGTTCATTAAAACAAATTTGTTTAAAATCGAAATAAAACAAGGCATTACTGGCATTGCAAAAACGTATATCAGGGCATTGTTAGTGTTTCTGTTATTTATTAATAATTTGTTTTCTGTTTAAAGTATTTTTTTAAATAAATTTTCCCTCCTACCTAAACGGAATAGATTCCCCCCTCCCACAAGATTTTTTCTTGTATCGATGAAACCTACATGCTCAATGTATGTCACTATTTAGGAGAATCACCCTGTATTATCTCAAAATGTCTACAATTTTTCTTTTAAATTGTGTTCGATTTTATTGACAAAACAAATTTGACGCATACAAAAAATTTCATCTCTAAACATTTTCACAAAATGCACGGTAACTTTTAAATAAAAGTTACTTAATAGTTTTTTGTAGGAAATTTAATTTGCTTCAAGTTTGTTGTATGACTTTTATTTCTACGATCAAAAATACGTAAGTTACGAATAAAAATAAAAATTACCGTTAAAAACAAAATGGCGGCAAAATGACACTGGGTGGAGTTGTGTAAAATGTGGTTTTCGGCTAGTGTACTGATGCTCTTTCGAATAACAAAATCAAAATTACACCGCGAAGTTATTTCACAGCAAGAGTTTCTAAATACCCCGGACTATATCATTCAACAACACAAAATCGTTATTTTAGTTAGTACACTCTTTCCCACACACGGCCAAACAAAAGTTTGAAACAACCAAAAATATCAAAATAAACAACAAAAAACTTACGGTGTGCTCCCATCAGACATCCAACTTCATTCCATAAACTTTCCACATGTGCTCTATTATTGTGTTCATCTCTGGTATAATCATATAATGCAGGACGATTTTTTATTATTTCTATCATTTTAATAATATTGTGCACTTGATTAAGCATTTTGCGATTTTAAATAAAACTTTAATAAAATAAACAACTTCACGAAACAAAAACAATTTACGAGTTACGACTAAATTGAAAGAGCGCAGTAACAAAACCAAACCACACAAAACACAGACCCGACAAAACAAACATCTGTTGACATTTATCTATGGGTTTTCCTTCTTCATAAAAGTATATAACTAGGTACAGTTTCGCTTCCCCTCCACTCTAATGAATTCGCTCTTTCACACATTTATTGATTTCACGCTCTAAATTAGATTTTTGTTTGTAGTTGGCTGTGGGTTGGTATATAGAAAGATGTGTGAAAATAGAAACATCAGTGCTGTCTGCTTCGTAAGTAAGTATTTTGTTAGGTTTCAATTCAACTAAAGTTATACGGTTTGTGATTAGATTTAATTTAATTGATTCAAAATGGAATACATATAATTTATTTTTGTTTAAAAATATTTGCATTCATTTGACTTCCTTAAAAATTATTTTAATTGTTTACTTTAAACATTTTTTTTGCCATATCGATAATTTATATGAAAAAATTAAGGGTAACACAACAATTTAGTTTTTTTTTTTGCAGATGGTGGTGTCTGCGGTGGTGTGGTGATTTGAAAAATTTTGATTTTTCAACAGTATGTAGGTAACTCATTTCTTACCAATCTTAACAACATACATATCAAAAATTCCAAACTATCATTATTTTTATAACCATTACAAAACATAGGTAGGTATAACAATTTGACTAGACTACTTACTTCATTGTAGGTGCTGCCGTTGTCTCAAAATATTTTTATTCCGGTTATGTTTGTTCTTGGAAACATTTTTATTGCAGAGTTAGACAAATCTTGTCCGTTTGACCGGTGGGTTGGAATTTTCGCTTCCGTTTTTGGTCATAATCGATGTGGAGGATTAAAAAAGCGTTGATTGAAGCGAAAGTGAACTCGAGGTGTTATTGGTCTGCTGAACATGTAATCCCAAGCCAATGCGACGCCTAGATCATGTAGAAATTTTTTACGACTTTATTGTTTTCCTCAAAGTCTAATATCGTAGATCGATTTACACATAAACAATGAAGACATTCAATGAAGAAATATTGACGATATTGACCAACGCAAGGTTTTTTTTTTCGTTTCGAACTAAATTCGGAAAACATTTTATCGGCCACCTTTAGTTTTGTTGTAGTATTGGTTGATTTTAGGCATCTTCTACGGCTTAGGTCCAACATCAGAACGTAGAAAGGCTTAAAAAGCACGGAAGATAAAATATCAAAAATATTTGTTTATATAATCCAGAGTTAACTCACCGAATTTGGTGAGTTAACTCGGGTAAAACTTTAACCCCGCACTGAAAAACTGGCCTTTAGTGTGTGTCAACCAGTCATTTTCTTTTAAAGTAATTTCTGACCCAATTCGTACGAAGTACGTAAAAAAGTTGCAATTGTGATGAGACCTTTCGATCCTTCAACTAAACCTAAGACCACGCGCTCGCCTTGGTTCTTTCAGCCGCAGCTTCAATTTCTTTCCCAAGATAAGGATGAATATTCCAAATGTACGAATTATCGGCTCAATTACAAACCCCAAATTTCAAGCCGTATCTTTCTGGTTTAGGTGGCATATGCCTGTATGAGCAATGACCATAGAAGCCCACTAGTTGCTCCTGGCTCATCAACTGTGACGCATGAGCATTGGTTGTATTTTCTGCCACCTAAATTATCGCACTTTCTCCTTATTAGGGGAACCCGACTAAAGTCTGATCCACATCTGTGTCGTGTGTTGTGTTGTGGAGTCGTGTGTCGCTATCGCTACAATGTATTTCATATGCGTAGTACCATATTTGTCTCGTGTGTTGTGTTGCAGTGTGGCGCATAAAATATATGGAATGACAGCGATACACGACTCCACAACACAACACAGGACACATATGTGGATCAGGCTTAATGATTGTCAACGACATCGTCGTGAGACCCATCTTCACAAGCAACATATAATCCTCGCAACGACACATCTTCAGAAAGCAACATCCTCGCAACGAAACTCTCGCAAACAAAATCTTCGATGTCACTTATCTGCACAAGCTAAGCTTCTGACATTGTTACTTCTTCGCTGGGCGTGACACAGAATTATGGAATACACAACATATTTTTAAGTTAGGGAGGTTCAAAACTATGTCAATTTCGTTGTTCTTGGACAGATTTTGATGAAATTGTAATATGTTATAGCTGACACAGAATTTTGGAAGAAAAAATATTTTTAAATTAGGATAATTAAAAAAAATGTAAACTTTGTTGTTCTTGGACCGATTTCGATGAAATTGAAATTGAAAGAAACAGAATTTTGGAAACAAAATATTTTTAAATTAGGGAGGTTAAAAAAATTTAAATTTCGTTGTTCTTCGACCGATTTCGATGAAATTGAAATATGTTATAGTTGACATAGAATTTTGGAAGAAAAAAATATTTTTTAATTAGGGTGGTTGAAAAAATGAAAACTTCGTTGTTCTTGGACCAATTTCGATGAAATTGAAATATGTTAGAGCTGAGAGAATTATGGAAGAAAAAAATATTTTTAGGTTCAAAAAATTGTTAGTCCAATACGCTACACACTCTAGTATAAATTTCGTTCTTATATCCGAGCTTTTATTATATACAAATAACGGATATAAGAAAGAAAATTTCTTATAGTAGAAGCACAGGTATAAGAAAGGAAATTTCTTATACAGATATAAAATCGACACGAGACCGTAAGTAATACAAAATACCTATTCACAGGGTATTCTTTTTAAATTGTTTCTGAAGTTCTATAAGAAATGGGCACAATTAAGTTTTACCAAACGTAAATTAAAAAAGCCTGAAGCAAATTTCTTATAATGCTTACTTTTTTGTTCTTGAAAATAATATTTGTGCAAGATTTTCTCATAAACGTGTTCTTCTTATATGGAAGTTTCTTTTATACGATCAATTTCAAAGGGAATTAAAAAAAAAAGACACCGTGTTTTGGACTGCGTTTCTTATAAGCGATGTCTTCTTATATGAGTGTTTCTTATATGTATCCGTAAAATACTGTACAACCAACAAATTTGATTGAATATTTGCATTTATACAGTTTGACCATAATAAAATGCACCTTGGGTGTTATGACATTTATTTTAGAAATGTATTTATGACATTTGTATTCAAACTCGGCGTTTCGTCTTATCTCCCAATGTTATAACGGCCAAATAAAAATAATTGACGACTGGATCGCACGAATTTGCTCCTAAAAACTATATTGTAGCTAAACATTCACGGATTGTTGATGTATGTAAGGGTTCAATAATTTATTAATACTTTGAGCGAAGAAATGCTTTCAAAAAAATTTATTTTTTAGATTTAATACAAAATTTTCTGTATAAGTATTATACAGGGTGTCCCGTAAGTAATGGATAACCCTGAAATGCCGCATAGTAGACTTTATGACCGTCCTGAAAACTAATAAAAAAAAGTTCTATCCCAACCACAAGAAAAGTTATATGCATTTTTTTGTTCAGTGCATTATTTTTTTTCTTACTTTACATTTTTGAATACCATGACTACAAGTGAATGAGTTCCATCATTTTTTTTTTTGCAGGAATATTTTACATTACTTGTGCCAACACATAAGTAGAAGAAAATTATTATAACTGTTGGACTTCTTAGAGAAAAAAATTATTTAACATTGAATTTCAATGAAAAATGTGAAAACAAATAATTTTTGAAAAAGTTAAATCATAGCTGGTATAAAAAAAAATGCATGCATACCTGAGTGGCCAACTATTTTAAAAATATGCACGTTAAAAGCAGATTTCAAAATGGTATTACTTTTTATTATATCTAGAGTCAATAGCAAGTTATTGGTAAAAATCTGCAATACTAGACTAAATTTAGCAAAAACAAAAGTTTTCAAAATTAGCACAGTAAACCGTGAAAATAATACCAAGCGTTGAACATAGCAGATTTTTGATTTATTGGCTGTTTCTACGATGCTATCCTAATGATAAATCCAAGCTTTCAACTTCTAGAGCCGAATGCATTATTGATAAAAATGTCAAAAAAGTGCAAAAAACGGTTACATTTTCGAGCTTGTTTTGAATTTTACCTGTTCTATTGGGCTTTAACAAACCCATCAAATATTTTGTTGGTTGCTATTAGTTTATTTGTTATTTTCTCTAAACAAAAAGTTTTTGAGCCAGCTTTTAATCACATGATCACTTAGTAAGAAAACAAAAACAAAAAAAGATAATTTTTTAATTTTTTTTTATTTAAAGCAAATGCTCAAACTGTTTTCCACCCACTCTTATACAGGTTCTGCACCTCCGAATAAATGAACGTCTAAGAGAACGTGCAAGGTTTTGCTCAGAAATTTGTAATGCAGCTGCCTCCACACGATTTCTTAGCTCCTCTAAAGACCTGATCGGCTTGCTGTATACGATTTCCTTAATGCATCCCCAATAAAAAAAAATCAAGTGGATTTAGGTCTGGTGAACGGGGTGGCCATAAAATTGGTCCCAGACGTCCTATCCATCTGCCTGGATATCTGGCATTTAAATATGCCCGCACAGGCACAGCATAGTGTGCTGGACAACCATCATTTTGAAGCCAATGGAATTCCTTTAGTTCTTGGGGCACTTCTTCCAGCAAGGTTGGGAGATCATTTTGGAGGAACTCCAAATAACCTTGGCCAGTTAAAATCCCCGGCAACTCAAAGGGTCCAAATATTTTCCCATTGAGAATCCCAGTCCAATAGTTTATTTTGAATTGGTACTGGGACCTGTCTTCCCTCATGATGTTTGGGTTTTGTAGTGCCCAGAAGTGGAGATTATGGAGATTAGTGTAGCCATCTCTTTTAAATTACAAAAACTTTAATTCAAAATTTAAAAAACTTACGATTTTATGCGTTCTCACTTTCTCAGGATCTTACAATTTACTATTCAAAAAACACAATTAAAATTGAATTAGAAGACTTTTTGTTTGGAGAAAATAACAAATAAAAAATAGCAACCAACAAAATATTTGATGGGTTTGTTAAAGCCCAATAGAACAGGTAAAATTCAAATCAAGCTCGAAAATGTAACCGTTGTTTGCACTTTTTTGACATTTTTATCAATAATGCATTCGGCCTTAGAAGTTGAAATCTTGGATATATCATTAGGACAACATTGTAGAAACAGCCAATAAATCAAAAATCTGTTATGTTCAACGCTTGCTATTATTTTCACGTTTACTGTGCTTATTTTGAAAACTTTTGTTTTTGATAAATTTACTCTAGTATTGCAGATTCTTACCAATAACTTGCTATTGACTCTAGATATAATAATAAGTAATACCATTTTGAAATCTGCATTTAACGCGCATATTTCTAAAATAGTTGGCCACTCAGGTATTCATGCATTTTTTGTATACCAGCTATGATTTAACATTTTTCAAAAATTATTTGTTTTCACATTTTTCATTGAAATTCAATGTTAAATAATTTTTTTCTCTAAGAAGTCCAACAGTTATAGTAATTTTCTTCTACTTATGTGTTGGCACAAGTAATGTTTAATATTCCTGCAAAAAAAAAAAATGATGGAACTCATTCACATGTAGTCGTGGCATTAAAAATGTAAAGTAAGAAAAAAAATAATGCACTGAACAAAAAAAAGCATATAACTTTTCTTGTATAATACATGGTAAATAAAAAAAATGTTAAAAGCACAAAAATAATAAACTATTTAATTTTTAATTGCTGAAATTCTTTGACAGTGTTCACATTGGACTCCACATTGGTCCTCCGAATTTACAAAAGAGAATTTATAAAAAAATCGAAATTTTTTTTTAAAATTTACTACTTTTCTCCCTTTCTAACTATGAAGTGGGAGTGAAATAAATTTCATAGAAGTCAAAAATAGTCGGAAGTGTCAGTGGAATGTGAACACCGTCTTGAGGTGAAGTAGTTTGAGCTCAACAAAAAGATGTCAATTTCTTGAAGTAGGTAATATGAATTTATGAAAAAAAAGATAAATCGTTGGATCTGATCTGGTCCCTTCATCTGAACGAAACCAATTAAAAAAAAAAACAAGAATGTTGAGATTATTTACTTTATTTAGTTACTAATACTTATTCCAAATTAATGAAAATTTGCTTTATAAACTTATGATCCCATTTCTTGTTCATCCAGTGAATTATTAAGTACTGATAAAACTTCTTGTTTAAATAAACGTTGCCTTCTTTCTGACAATTTCAAAATATCAGGTAAAATACTTTTGAAAAATGTCATATTCTGTTCTTTCAGTTCATTTATTTCTTCTTGACGATTTCTCTTCGAAAACGAATATTCCTTAAATAATGGATCTTCAATTGGATTTTCTGCAGGTGTAGCTGCTACCAGAGGAGTTTGTTGTACACTTTCGAATGCAGTTGTACTTTGTGATGGCATGGAATGCACTAATTGAATTTCATTTTCTTCTTTGGCAGCATTATATTTAGTTTCAACTATTTCAGCTTGTTGAGATGAGCAAGTTTCGTCATCAAAACTGTTGGTGGTGTAATCATCGTCGACCTCGTCGTCGTGTTCATCATCATCATTATGGAAATCGCGCTTTTGTTGTCCATAGTTTAAATATTCTCGCAAAAATATCATGTCTTCAGCTAAATACCATTTTCTTCGTCTTTTCCTACCGTACGGATTTGCATTAGCTTTGTTTTCGTTTCGTATTTCTCGAGAATATGAATTACGTAAAGCCAACCACTTAGCCTTACATAAAGTAACTGAAACAAAAAAATAAATAAATCAAGTATTCAAACTTCAAAGGAAGGAAATAATACAAAAAAATCTCTTTTTTTTTAATTACCTACAGTTTTTCATTTACTGGTCAAAAATTTAACTTACTATTATACGTACACCTACGTTTGTGTTAAATCTGGTTTTTCTGCTGAATTGTTCAAGATGTTGGCCAAGTAAATAGCTTTAGCTTCATGGTCAAAAATCAGAGAAACCGCGATTTGTTTGCGCTTTTCAGTTATTGGTGATTTGAGTCCTAAATAAATTAAATAAAACATTGTTCTACGATGTCAAAAAAAAAAAAAATCGGGTGGCACAACGGCTCATGAAGAACCAGGGCCTAGTGACTAACAACTCGCAACCATTCCTGTGTGCGCCTTTCGACAGGAAAGGAAGGGACCTACAATTTTATGCCGAATCCGAACGGCTAGACGAGAAGCACTTATTCGTGACAAGTGATACTCTTGGAGGATTTGTCAATTCCTCGCAAGAGGCAGTAGCCCTGAAAAAAAACTTTTTAGTTTTTAGGTGGACGAGGCTGGGAAGCGATCTCAGACCTCCAGCGTGACAGTCGAACGCACTAACCATTACGCTACGGGCTACTACTCTCTCTACGATGTCAAAGTAACTTAATTTACTTCAACTAAGAACAAAAACCATCTATGTAGACCAAATGGTATCCAAAATACAGCATTTCAGAATTTAGCGATAACAAGTTTAATATAAAAATAAGTATTATCTAACAGTATTATCGCAAACGAAGAATGGTTGATATAAATGCATAAAAGCACTGGAGCATGTATGCCAAAAGAATAGAACGATCATACCGGAAGGGGGTCTATATTAATTTTTCAAACAAAATCGATCAAAATAACTATTTAAAAACATAATTCAAGAATGGATTTCTGGATTTAAGATAAGCTATTGAGACTAGTAAATACCGATGGCGGCGCTAGTGTGCATGGCCGCTACCACTGACATTGGTCATAGATAAATCATTATATAGATGAGAATCCTCGGACATTGAACATAGATAAATCATAAAGATACATTGACAATATATTAATCATTATAAAGATGAGAATCGTCGGTTAAACCGTGATAGCGGCCATTTTGTGTAGATCATGGAATGTTAACCAGGGTCGCATGCTAATTTGATGGTGCTAATAGGAGAATATTGTAGGTGATAGTGCTATTATTGTTTTCCAATAGTGTTGTGTCTACTTTAAGTCAATTTTTTTTTAGCAAATTGCCCCTCCTATCTTAACGGGGGTATATGGACCCCCTTCCTGTATGCTTGTTCTGTTCTTTTGGCCAAACCTACACGCTCAATCACCAATAACTGAAAAAAGCGCGAAAAAATCGCGTTTTTTCTGATTTGTGACCATGAAGCGCTCGCCGCTCAAGGTCGAAAACTTAAGCTATTTATTAGTCCAATATCCTGAATAATTCAGCAGAAAATCAGGAACCAGATTTGACGCAAACGTAGGTGTATATAATTATCGGAACCACCAGATTTGACCCAAACGGTTACTCCCATACAAACGACAAGGTTACTGTTTATTTCAAATTTTTAAATGCCAAATCTTTCAAAAAGGAAGAAGATGGATATTTGTTTTGCTCGAAAATAGGAATTTTCCTCTTAAAAGAGGAAGCTATTTAAAAGGCTTTGCATGCAGAAATCCACTTGAAGTTTCTATTTTAGTTCTATTCCTGTTTTATATTTTAATTTATAAAACATGATTGATTAAACAAATACAAAACCAAAAAATGTATAGAATGAATGAAATTCATACCTAAAATAACGTAGTTGACATCACTGCGCTTAAAGTATAACCACGCACAGTAGGTACCTATACGATTAATAACTCCTTTTAGCACTAATGAAAACGTACCTTGGCGTAGGTAGGTCATATGAATCAGTATTTTCTTCATAATTCTAAAAAACAAAAACTCGCTTGCAGGTATACCTACCTTCAATGATTCAAGATTCAAAAGAAAACACACCCCAGATTCCCAGGTTTGTACACACACACTATGTAGGCAAAGGCATTATAACATGAGTATCTATATTCTATGTACAAGAAACACAGGCCATTTTATTGATTTTTGGTCGTTCACTCCACAACACAACATCACAGCTGAAACATTTTAAGCAAAATAACAAATAAGGAAAAATAATAACTCACTTGTGATGTTCAATGCATCTGCAACTTCTTTCCATAAAATATCAATGTATTCTTTATTTTTATGCTCAGCACAGGAATAGTCATAAATTGCTGGGCGATTTTTAACCATAACTATTAATTTTTCTATATCGGGAGAGTCGTATTGTTTTGGTGGCATTTTTTGTTTGTTTGTTTTATTTTTTATTATATTACTATGTGGTAGCTGGTAGATATTCGAATAACAAAACTAAATCACTTCACTACTTGTTCCCTTTGGTTCTGAACAAAATTGACTGACTGAAACAAGAGGATGAGCTGTAACAACTTACAAAAGGCAAAACAAAAACAGTAATCAAAAACGACTCGAGCGAAGCGAAATCAAAATTCAATGAAACTGGGCGAAAATGCTCTCTTTTAAATTGAGTACTCTTCCTCTTATTTTTTTTTTTTGCGCCTGCGTTTGCGATTGGTACTTGGGTAACTGTAGCTTGTCTGGTAGGTATTTATTGGAATTGGTTTTGGTATTAAATTTTGTATTTGGTAGCTTGTAATAAGTTGTTCAAGCCTTGTAGGAATGTAAATTGGCATTCCAATTGACAAGCTAGTCGGAATGTAAATTGACATTCAAAAAATTATTAAGTGCATTTTTTTTTTCTTTCAGTCGTTAGAGGTGTTCATAAAGAGTGTTCAGTATAATTTTCGATCGCCTAGCTCTTTTGCGTTGGATGCCAATTTGAATTTTCGAAAATTGGTCTTTGTTAAATTATTCGTTTATTATCAACTTTTTACTGAAAATTTCCCTAATAAAAGTTGTTTAAAATTTAATTATCTACAACTTTGGTATTGATAATTTTTTGTCTTAGATTGATAGTTTTCCATACAATCCGAAATTGTGATTGTGATCGGTTATTTTTAGGTTATCCACAATAAAAGGTATTTTTGTATACAAACAAAAGGATTTAGTGTGCTCTTTTCCAAACATTACGGGGAGCGTAAGAAGTCCAAATACAAAATTTCGACCTCCTATCTATTCCCATTTCCTTACCTTTGGTCGCCATCTTGAATTAAAAGCAAATTTGTTTTTGTTAAACAAATCATTCATAAACTAGATTTTTGTGACTATAGGCATAATAACTTAAGTCTGAAGATCAAATTATACGAACTAAAGCCTAGTACGCTGTTGTTGCGAAACGTAATTTTCCTGTGGTTTCCAAAAGACAACGAAATTCATACGAAAACACAGCGGAAAATATTCCTGGAGAGTTTCACAAATTGCAAATAAATAAATCGAAATTTAACGAAAAAATCAAACAAGACATGCGGTAATGAAAGTAACAACAAATAAGAACACGAAAAAACCTAAATGTCATTTTCCGCACACAATTAATGGTCCGGTAAATTAATTCTGTGCGAAAAGAGAGTGGAGAGTTGTCAAAACAATCTGGTATAATCATCAATTTCACTGGTCGAACAGCGTACTGCAAATCGAAAAGCACAACGAAATTTTTCGTTTATGATTTCGTCATGTCATTTTTGTATGGGATTTTTCGTTTCACATCAGCAGCGTACTAGGCTTAAAACTACAACTCTTTTTCGCACAAGCACGGATCCAGGATTTCGTTCACAGGGGGGGTGGGGTGGCGCAAATTTCGTGTAATTTTGCCTACATTTAAAAAAAATTGTCTATCGAATACTTACGCCTTTTTTAATGATTCAGAGAATCTGTCTGAAGTCTGTTTAAAAAATAAATAAATAAGACGAAAACCGTAAGTTTAAACACATCTAAGGTTTCGGGTTGAAATCTTTCACGCAAATCGGTTAGGACAAAGTCAATTAGAGGTGCATATAAGCACTGGCGGACTAAGGTAGGGTAGAGGTGGGGGGGCGGTCCGCCCCGGGCTCCCGGTGGCCGGGGGCCCCCAAATCCAATTCAACCTCCATTACTATTCATTACATAGGTATATACACATTTTAAGATTTTATGAAAAATACGTTCATATGAACCTACTACCTACTAATTATATTTTTTTTTTTCGTAATGTTTCTAAATCACACATTAAGACAAATTTTATGGGGCCCCCCATCTCAAACTCAAATTTTTTTTGTTCAAACTTAATTTTTTGATGGGAGCACTCATTCCACTCAATAAAAATTTATGTATTTACATATTCTATGCCGATTTTGATGAAATTATCAGAAAATCTTCAGATTAGCCCAACTGGATGAACAGGATTTTTGTTTGGTTGAAGTAAAGTGTTTTCTATACAAAGCAGGGAGTCGGTCGCCAGTTTTGAATAAAAGCTTTTATTTTGTTTTCTATTCATTGTTTTTTGCACTTTACATGTTGGTTGGTATGCCTGATGCTGATGTGAATTTCTGTGCCCATTCTAGTAGCCCGTTCTGGTTCGCCAAAATGTTTCGTTGGATAATTTTTTACGGAAAAGTTTACAAGCTATGTTTAAGAACACATTTTGCTAAAGTACTGACATCAAATTGAAGGGGTAGCCAGAAAACCCCATCGAAATCTGCCGGGCTCTGTTAAGGAACTGCAAAAATAGGGCATAAATATTTGCCTCACTTGATTGAGTCCACTTCAGAAATCTTTCAAAAAAAGACAAAATTTACAAAAAAATATTTAATTTTGTATAATAAAAAAATTATTTCATTATTTGTTGAATATTTGAGTATAGCCACCATTTTGTGACAAAATCTCTATATTAGAAAGCTTAATAAAATGATTCAGATTTTTTTCAGTCACCACTGAAAGCTTCTATTAAGACGTCATCATCTTCAAAATGTCTACTGAGTTAAAAAAAACTTTTTTGAAGTAGCCAGGTCCAAACGTTTTCAACGAAGTTCAAGCCAAGTTTAAAGGGCGGTCCCGGTAAAAGTTCCATTTTTGTATTCTAAATCTAGATTTTGTTAAACATCGAAGGTACAAGTCTAAAAATATTAGTAAGTTTTGGAAATACACGTTCTAGCAAACATGAATTAAATATTTTCTATCACTGTAGTAGGTCTAAATTTCGATTCGAGATCGCCATATTGGGTTATAACAAAGAATATAAAGTTAATAAGAAGTGCTATCTGCATCTCAAAATAAAATCAAGCTTTTCTTAAGAAGAATAAAACAACGAAATAAAAATATTTGAGAGAAGAGCTCTTACTCATACAATCTTGCCAAACAACACATACAAAGGAGATGGGTAGGTATAATAAGGACAAAATCGCAGACTGTGTCACTGTGTGTGGTATATCATGGTAAAAGTGCTGAGAGAATTATTAAAAATCCCATAAAAAAGCAAGAGCTCTGAGAGTGGTAGGAACCCGCAAAACTTGTATTTCTTTGGTTATAGTTTCTCACGCCATAACACCTGTCGTACGACTGTGATGTCTAAACGGATAAAGTTTTTCTCTTCTATAAAATATTAAAATTAAAAATAACAATTTAAAATCAGAAAAGACAATATATTTTCATTCGTTACTCGTAATGACATTATCAATAGGAAAATTCATTCGCAATCTCATATAACCTTGACTTTGGAATGGTTTCTTTAACATTTGCTGGGTGCTAGGTATTTTTGCATATCATTTTTGGTGTCGTAAAACTGGCTTAAACGTCAATTTTGACATCATTTAAGGGACTGAGAATGTCAAACCACAGTTTTAAACTCATTTTTTCGTCCCTATCTTATTTCTTCGCTGTGTAAGTTTTTCATTTTTTTGCAGCATGACGTTTAAGACTACAAAAATATCTGATCATACAAGGGGTCCCATTAAGTATAGCCGCCCGGGCCCCCAACAAGCTTAGTCCGCCACTGCATATAAGGATATTCTGTAGTACTCTTCACCTGAATTAGTTTCAAAATTGGGTCGGTATATTTGGCGTCCACCATTACGTGGGATACAAGGAATTTTTAACTTAACTGATCACCTACATTTTTTGCACGCTGCCAAGATGATGTTGTTGAAATAAGTATATATTTTCGCTCGGCGACCAGAAAGAACGGAAATCGTGTTCCTTAAAGGCCTTCCACACTAGCCCACTGTGTATTAATACATGTCAAAAAAGTGGGAACAAATCATGTAGAATAGTGTGGAAACAAAATATAAAAGCCCAGCCTACACAACCCGACATTCTATCCCACACGATTTGACATGTATTAATACATGAATAATTTTAGGAATGGTTCTATTTCTATCCCACATTCTATCACACTTTTTTTAGCTTAAGGTAATGTATTAATACAAGCAAGTGTGGAAGCAAAATATGAAAAGTCATTTCTTTCACACAAATTCGGTAGTAGCGTGGAATTCTTTCCCACTTTCAATTTGACATGTATTAATACACAGTGGCGTAGTGTGGAAGGGCTATTAGCAGCATTGTGCTGCTGTTAAGGTCAATAGCTGTTGTTTGTAGCAATTTGTTCAAAAACTGTGTTAAAGACAACATATCAATTAAACACAATTTTAGAGCTGGGTCTAAGTTAAACATAGGTTTAGTTGAATTTTGGGACGTTGAGTCCATTTTTTTAAGTTTATCATTTCAAAATATTTGAAGCTATTTGTGTATCATACCAAGTTTATTATCTTATAAAAATGTAAAACCACCAATTTGTAATCAAAATCGGTCCGTATTCATTGTGCCAAAATTGTCTTAAACTATAGTTTAGTTAAACCTGGGTCTATTTGCGACTATGAATATGCCCCAGTACCAATACTGGTAGGATAAACTGATGTCTGGTTCTCGATTTATAGACCAATTTATATGAATCTCGTTGTTTAAACTTGGTAAAGAAGCAACCCTCATATCGTCGATCTGCCAGTGTTGCCACCGTCGCAATACTTCTTAAAAAAAATTTAGGACATGGACTAAATTAGTGTACTAAAGCTCATCCCGTCAGGATGAAGTGCAAGGTTTGATCTACAATGTGCCCTTAACACCCTTAAATTGCACTCACGCAGCCCAACACAAAACATTCGGCGCGGCGGATAAACATTCGCCAATCAAAATTTATTTACATGGTGATAAATGAGTGTGCCCACACCAACGCGGCGAAGAAACATTCGCATGTCAAAATTTATTTGCATTGTGATGAATGAGAGTGCCTATACCAACGGCGAATATTTCTCCACCGCGCCGAAGGTTTCGCGTTGTTTTGGGAGAACCTTAAATCAAATCACGTTTTGATCAAGCCAAAATTGTTGAATCGCATAACTGGACTGGAGTTTAAGGAACAAATCTATTACAATTAAACTTCAAACAAAAAGTTGACATAAGCTCTGTCAATCCGTTTCTGTTACGATAAATAAACAAAATTTTGTCGACAAAATATTTAACAATTATGTATTTCAATTCAAACCGATTAACTAAACAAAAACAAGCCTCATAATATCTTATAATTTAGATTGCTAACAAAAATATAGAAAAGAAGTGTGTTAGTACGAGGCATTTAGACTTTTGCTGGGAAATAAATCCGAGGTCTGATTTGACTTTCACTTTTGAAAGAGTATTGCTACACGAGTCGAAAATCACATTTTGCACAACTGTACATACTGTCATTTAGCCGCCATTTTGCTTTTAATGGTCGCTTGGGTTTTGGCGTGTAACTCACATATTTTTAATCCTAGACCAAAAAGTTTGGCTCAAACTTGTAGAAAATTTAATTATCTATAAAATATTTTAAGCAAATTTTTTCGCTTATCTTTATGGTTTAAAAGTTAAAGACCTTTTTTATTCAAAAAGGTAGGTATTGATTTGTTTATATACACCATATCTTTTTTTGCCACTAAAAAAAAATGTTCTTTTACAGGGTTTCCTCCGTAGAAAGCTATAATAAATTGCTCACCGACCTTAGCCAAGGTGTCTTGTGACGCATTTTTGTACTTGAATATACATCGAGAGAAGAATGAAAATTATGAAATTTTTTCAAGACTGCACATGACTTTGTTTGTCCCATGTTGAAAATAGCTGAGGTTGTGTCGCAACCACTGACAGCATGTAGGAACAAAATATGATTCATGACAGGCGAGAATATTCGTTCCGGTACTTTTCTTCTTGCTTGATTTTTCAAGTAAACATTTTTGTAAAAATATTTTTTGGAAGCCAGTTAGAATTACCAGCAGGTCAACGTCTTCTCCAATAATAAAAACTGCTTTAAAGAAGGAGCTCCTTTGATTGCTTCCATTACTATAACGGTGTCAGCATCTTCAATACAAATTTGCTAAAGGTTTTCGATAGAACTTTTTCGTCTAGGATGAAAAAAGAGTGAGTTACGCAGCAAAACACAAGCGACCATTAAAAACAAAATGGCGGCTAAATGACAGTACAGTTGTGCAAAATGTGGTTTTCGAGTCGTGTATTAATACGCTTTCGAATGTGAAAGTCAAATCTGACCTCGGATTTATTTCCCAGAGCCCCATATAACGAATTCTTAAAGCCCCGTACTATGTGAGGGAAGAAAATTGGACAGAATCAGCAAAACAAATCTTCCGGAAGCGTTGTTGAGTGTGATGGTTGTTGCTGTTGTTTAGGCATGCATATACAGGATGGGAATTCGTTTAAAGTCAAGTTGAAATGCTCATAAACCACTTCTACTTACAACTTGAACCATTTCGCAGCGAGACTCCCCAAAAAATCACCAGGAGCTCTTGACAGGCGCTACTTCAGCCAATCGATCGGGAATTCGGGATATGTCAGCAATAAGTATAAGTATACTTTTCTTTATCTTTCTTTGAATCTGTATGCAAAAAGCCAACTCACAATTTTTGTTTGTTTTTAATTTTGTTTTATATTTTAATATCCATTTTGTGTGCCTATAAATATATCATGCACTGCACCCTCAATATAACGGATAGATTATGGCATCTTTATTATTAAGCAATAAAAACAATTTTTCTTGATGGTGGGTTTTATTGTTAAGAGTGCTGCGATCTGCACATCTAGCTATAGTTCCTTTTATTTTTTACATTTTTTATATTCTTTTTTATTTCTCGTCATATCAGTTAATTCTAATCGGGCGCTCGACCCGGCTGTTGTTGTTTGGTTTATTCTTCATTGTTTGATGTCAAAAGCACGTTTTATTTTATTTTGACGAACGGCGTCGAATGTCAAAGATATGCGGTTTAAGATTATTTCGCATACAAGATAGGTTATAGGTTAAGAAAGAAGTAGAGTATTGAATAAAGACCTTTCATTGCATGGGGGAAGTAGAAGCAAAATAATGCAAATGTAAGTTTCGTAGTGTACATTCTTACATGTCTAGGTACAACATGGTAAAAATGGTGTAATAAAAATCACTCTGCTTGAATTAAAGGAATAAATCTAACACCAAAATAAGAATCGTTTTTACGATGTGTTCTTTACGGGCCGCCTCCACAGGCCATGAACGATCGCCGGACTATGAACATGTCTAAAAAAATCCCATGGAGTCCAAAAATTCCATGTCCATGCAGCAACATCTTGAAAAAAAATAACGTTTGAACAAGACATGGAGGGCTGTTCAAAGCTTGGCCATGAGATGACGTTTCATGTGCGTATGCTTTTTTCTGTTTTTTCTTGAATGTGTAAGTGAATTCTGTTGTTGCAAAAGATAGAATAGTTGTGAAAGGCCCAGTGATTAAAAAAGCATTGTTTGTTGATTGGATTGTGGTTGTGATGTTGGACATCTGTATGGCCTGTGGAGTCGGCCTCTTAAGTCACATGATTTTTAGAAATAAAATTTAACATACACACCTATACCTACCTTTAAGCATTATTTATAAAAGCCCAGTGTGCTACGTCTGTGAAGTTGGTAGGCCATCTTTCACCTAGAGTAATGGGGTCAAAGCTGGTGTAATTTGCATTTTGTTTTGCATTACTATTCCCGATTTTGCAGTTCATCAAATACTGGGTGTATAGTACAGGCAACGGGGAGTCAAATAAGGGCAATCTGAAAAAAGTTTTGACGTCTGAAAAGTTTGAATGCAGTTTTGTAGAGGGATTGCTTCTTAGCATAAATCTCGATTTGCGGGATTTTCGGTCTTGTGGGGCGTCCTCCATCTTGGAAAGAAGAAAAATTATTTTAATTTTGAGTTTGAAAATGATTTTCTTAAAAACTGTTCGCGCAAACAACTTGATTTAAAAAGTTAATTTAAAAATAGGTTTTTGGTTTTCATAAAAGCTATAACATGATATTTTGGGTGTTGCCGTTGGTTTTTAATAATTTTTTTTATATTTTAAGTCATTTTTTTTAGAAAATTACCCCTTCTGCCTAAACGGGGGCAATAGACCCCCCTCCCTCTACTATTTTTTTCCTATCTTAACTCAACCTACACGCCCTAGCCTTTTGTTACACCTTTAATATAAGACTTTTTTGTATAAAAGTAATAGTTTGGGAGTTATTCGATAACTAAGCCCGTAAGGGCTAATTTTGTACTCGTTTTTCATTAATAATTTTTTTTTTTTTTTAGTACGCGCAATCAAGGGGTTTTTGGTACCCTTAAATTGTTAAATTAAACACCGTGCGAGCGTTGGGAAAACAGGGAAGGATTAAAGAGGATTTGCCGATGCACATTGGTTTTGAACCTTTGAATATCGAAATGGAAGGGAAAAATAGAGCCGGGTAAAGCATTCCACATTCGGGTAGTTCGGTTAAAAAAAAAATCTCTATACTTGACCATACGTCCGAAGTTGGGCTGAAGGGTAAACTGATGTGCATTCCTGAAAGTACGAGTATTACGGTTTAATTCTTTTAGGGGCGGAATGCAACTGGCTATTTCAGTAGAACACTGCTTATAAAAATAACGGTAAAACAACGAAAGACATGAAACATTGCGGCGGTGTTCGAGAGTTGCAAATGCTTCCGTTATATTTCTGTCACCTATCATTTTCATAGCTCTTCTTTGTATCCTATCCAAAAGACACAAGTGGTTTGATGGAGCACCTGCCCAAACATGGGAATTGTACTCGAGTTTTGGACGGATAAAGGCTTTATATATAACAGCCAGATCAGATGGGGTGATACACATACCGAGTACTGAAAGCTTTTTGGTTTCCACAATGCAAGTGCCACTCATGGATGGTGGCATGGGGGGTGGGTTTCGTTTGGACGACAGAAGACAGCATTGAGTTTTAGAAGCATTAAATTCCACTCGGTTTTTGATTCCCCATTGGACAATGCTGTCAAGATCAGAATTTAATGAGCTTATCATACGCTGCTGTTCGAGTTCCACATCCGAAGGACATGGATGTGAATCTAAAAACGAATATGAAAAGCTGAGGGTACTGTCGTCAGCGAATCAGTTTAATGGATGAGAAGTTTCAGATAAAAGATCATTTATGAAAATAAGGAAGAGAGTCAGGGACAAAACGGAGCCCTGGGGTACACCAGCATTTATTTTGTGGATTTCAGACTTGAAACCGTCTAATACAACTTGTATTGAGCGGACCGAAAGGTAGTTTCTAATCCAACGAAGAAGAGATTCATCGATACCAAATGCGCGTATTTTCGATATTGATGCCAAACTCTATCAAACGCTTTAGAAATATCAAGTGCAATAATCTTACTTTCTCTAAAACGATGTAAGGATTTGTTCCACTGTTCGGTGAGATATACCATCAGATCACCAGTGGACCTATTGCTTCGAAAGCCGTACTGCCGGTCATTAAGAAGCTTTCGTTCTTCGAGATATTTCTTGAGCTGAAAATTGATCAGCGTTTCAATGACCTTGGAAAGAAGGGACGTATATTTGAGGGTGAAGAAGATACGCCTTTTTTAGGGACTGGCTGGACAAATGCTGTTTTCCATCCACTCGGAAAAGCATACGCAGTGGTTTTGCCAGCGTTGAAGAACACCTCTTCAGAACAATGGGAGGGATACTATCCGGGCCAGCGGATTTGTGTATATCAAGATCTTTTAGGACTCTGGCAACTGCACGAGTGCGAAAGAAGATTCGTCCCATAAAATCGTTTGCGCTCTCAAGTACGGGAGGAGTCATAACACTTTCTGGCAGCGTCGAATTAACAGCAAACTGTGCTGCAAGCAAATTGGCTTTCTCTAACGAGCTGACGAAAGGAGTGTCGTTGAACACGAGCGTTGGAACCGAGGACGCGGTGGTATTTCGTATGTTTTTTACAAATGACCAAAAATTTTTACTACCTTTGGGACATTGTAGTATTTTTTGCCGTAATTTTTGATCATGTAAAAATTTGGTTCTTCGAATATGAACGTTACAGGTCTTTCTAGCTTGTTGAAACTTTTTCCGGGTTTCCTCAGTAGGGTTGGCTTTATAACTTCGGAAGCTTACTTCTCTAACCCTAATAACCTCTTTACAGCTAGAATCAAACCATGAGTTTTCTTTGGGTTTGATAGATTTCACCCTATTCGGGATAAAATTTCTCATTCCACAAAGAATCAAGTTTGTAATCATATCTGCACTGGCGTCAACATCACTATCGAGGAAGCATAGTGACCAGTTAAAGCTCTTGAAGAAATTATTGAGACCGTCCCAGTTGGCTTTCTCGTATTGCCAAACGGTTCTCTTTGGGATTTTTTTCTTTAACTGAGATTTAGTGGCAAGAGAAATTCGCAGATATGACACAATGGTCTGACGAGCCTAGAGGCGATGATACACTAATAGTGTATTTATCAGGGTCAGAGGTAAGAAACAAGTCAAGGGTGTTGGCGGATTGACCTGTAACATCCGGTATTCGAGTTGGCTCGTCAACAAGCTGAGTCAGGTGGTTCAACTCAGCAAAGAGCTCAACATACCTTCCTTCGGGTGTTGTCTGACTCGAAAGGTGAAGCCAACTAGAATTGTGTACATTGAATTTGCCCGCAATGACGATTTAATTGTGAGGGTAATGGGCAACAATTCTTTGAATGGAGTCGGACAGAGCATCAAATTCGTTACAAGTTGAATTTCTGTCCAGATAAGGACTTCGATAAAGAAAACAAGTATGAATGATGCGCTTATTCACCGTGAATTTTAACCACATGAAGTTGAAGTTTGTGTTAGAACACAGACCATATTGTGTTTGAAGTTGGTACGCAACATCATTTCTCATGTAAACGGCAAGACCATGACGGGGAAAGAATAATGGCACCAAGTCATACCCAAATAAATTAAATTCCGAATGATCAGAATTTTCACCTATCTGAGTTTCACTCAGTGCCAAAACAGCTGGCCTGTTTTTTGCAGTGTGAACATATGTGGCATAAAAATTCCTTCTAAGCCCACGAATGTTGCTGAAATCAACTCTAAAACTACCAACCATTTCGATTCTCTAAGCTAACGAAAACACAAGTCAGACAATCACCTAAGATGAATATTTAATTCTAGTTCCCAATTGGAACTTTTCAGTACAACTTGTCACTAGTGTTATGCCTTAGCGACAAATAGTACTGATCCGAACCCTGGCAAACTTGAAAAAATAACAACTATCTATCTGACGCCAGACTTACTTGCTCGATGTATGCACTATGTGGGAAGCTTCACACACAGTACACATACCGATCAAGTTAATGCAACTGTGAGAGGAGAAGGGAGGAGGAAAAAAGGGGTTTATCACTCGTTGCACTGTTTATTGTTTTTTTTGTCATCGCTTTTCTTGCTTTTATTTTTTTTTGTGGTAAGTATAGTTTGCAATTTAGTATTAAGACACTATTTTTGTTGTTGGTATAAGGTAGGTGGTATAGGACATTCACCCCCCCCCCCGCGGCGATCACGCATCACTAAATCGTCTATCAAATTTTGTGTACTTCAAATGCCGAGTAACAAAATAAACTTTTAAGCCTAGAACGCTGCTGATGCGATACGAAAAATCCCATACAAAAATGACATGACGAAATCATAGACGAAAAATTTTGTTGTCCTTTTCGTTCTGTGGTACGCTGTTCGACCAGCGAAACTGATGTTTATACCAGATTGTTTTGACAAGTCTCCACTCTCTTTTCGCAATGAATTAATTGCCCGGACCATTAATTGTGTGCGGAAAATGACATTTGGGTTTGTTCGTGTTTTATTTGTTGTTTCTTTCATTACAGCACTGTTTTTGTTTGATTTTTTCGTTAAATTTCTATTTATTTATTTGCAATTTAGTTAAACTCTCCATGAATATTTTTCCGCTGTGTTTTCGTAAGCATTTCGTTGTCTTTTTGGAGACCGCAGGAAAATTTCGTTTCGCATTAGCAGCGTACTAGGCTTTAATTGGAGTTTTATTATAAGACACCTACATGATCTTGATATTGAATATAAATTACAAAAGCTACTTATTACCACAAGCAGGAACAACGGAGAAGGTTCTATCCATCACATATCTTCTATTGTCATTTGTGGAGAAGTGCTAATGAGTTTTACAATTGTTGGGGACACGAACAGAGTATATGAGAATTTGTTTTCAATTATTGTTCCCGCATAAGTTTGTGAAACGTTTTTGGTTATAATTTCAAATTATTAGCTTGGCTTATCTCAGCTTGGAAATTTCTTTACAAGTTTTGAATCTTATTGCCTGTTCATTTTTTTTGATTTCGTTTCTTATCACGATTTCTCCTATTCCGCAATATGGTTCAGGCCCTGTTAAGGGAGTCGTTGCACCTATTTTCGCTAAAGAGTCTGCCTCTAAGTTGCCTGCACACTTAAGTGGTCAGGTACCTAATAGAGTGCGACAGTGTTACTTTTGCCGAGTTCATTAATGGCCCTATTCTGCGTTGTGAGGCACACTGGTCACAATTTTTTCTGAGTTTGTTTTCTTATAAGGCAGTCACTATTTCGTGTTCTATGGAAGTCCTCATATGAAACCCACAAGAACAAGGTGAGTTGTGATCTGCCAATGAGCAGATTATAATTTTTAAGTTTTTGTGAGGTGAGTTTACCACGATTTATGAGGTTATTATAACTTGTGAGGCATCGGTGAGGTTGCCAGAATAAAGCTGTTAACCTGCCCACATTCCCATATAAGCTTAGAATTGGTAGAGTAGGAGCTCGGAGCTTTGAGTGTGGCTTGGCAATTTTGACATAATGGAAATGTTTTTGTAATGGTAATTTCTTTCGACATTGGGACCTGCACGTATTCCTATCGCTTGTACTTCAGCTTTTAAAATTCTAGAGGACTGCTGTCCCATCGGTATAAAAAAGTTTGGTTATTGGCCCAATCATTCCTGCACCAGCCCCTTCTGTCGTTCTCGATCCATCAGTGTACCATTTGATAGCATTTGCATTGAAAGAGTAGTTAACTGTTTCCCCTACCCAGTCTTTTTTGCAACTTAGCTTCGTTTGAAAGTTTTTCACGAACTTATATTTTTTAATCATACCCTCTCGGAATGTCAATACAGTTTTTTATTGAAGAATTTGGAATGCAGTCTCTTTCCCTGAGATATGTATTTTCCAGTCCCCATTCCCTTCTTGTCAAATCTCGTAATGGCTCCCTTTGCAGAACTTTCAATAACCTCGTGTAGAGGGGACAGATGGAGGATTACCTCCACAGCCACTGTAGCACAAGTTCTCATTGCTCCAGTTATACATAAACATGCGAGCCTTTGTAATTTTTCTAGAGCCTTGCCAGCTGTTAATATTTAATATTGCCAAGCGATCGTAATCATGGGTCTTATCTTCAAGGTGTACATCCATCTGAGGATGTAAGGTTTCCAACCCCAAGATTTAACTGCAAGTTTCTTGGATATCATAAAGACCTTTGTGGCTTTCCCGAAGACGGTTATTTCTACATGCTTGTTCCAGAGGCGTTTACTATCTAGTGTAATTCCTAGGTATTTTAATTCCCTCTTTGTTTTAATTACTTCAACCGCTAACCGAATAGGTTTCATGCGTGTTAGGAGTCTTTCCTTGGTAGTCGTAGTTTAATGTTAGTATATAGTATGAGTCCAGTTCTGCTATGATTAATACCTAGTCCACAGCTTGATGCTCAGGTTCTAAGCTTCTTTAAAGCCACCTTCGTGATTTCAAGACGAGGAGACAGAACACCACCCTGGGGTGTTCCTCTACTGACTGACTACTCCTCGTACTTTACTGTGCAGTAAGGATAAACTGCAAAATCGGGAATAGAAATGCAAACAAAAATGCAAAAAAAAAAAACTCCCACAACTCTAGAAAAAGTTGCCCTGCCAGCTTCACATACGTACTATCAAGAAAACGTTATCCTGAAATGGAAATAAAATATAATGTTATATAAGTTAATAAATACCTTCCCACAGTTATGTTTTGCTGATTGTAAGGTGAGTATTCATATCACCAACAAAGCAAACGCATTGCAAAACAGTTAACAGGTAAAACTTGACATGTAGGTTTTAGGCACAAAGTAAATATTTTTCGATTTGCATAATCAAAAGAAATATATTATAGATTTGGAATATCAGATATATCATACGAGATACCACTGAAAATTTCATTAGCTTTAAGATTTATTATAATTCTAAAGAAAATCTTTTCGAATCCAACTTCTTGGCTTGTTATCCCCTACCGCGATCACATCCACCGGAAAAGATGTCCGAAACTCTTAAGAAGTTTGTTCACAATCCGCACCATATCCACAACTCTCAACACAAAAGATGTGTTTACTTGCAACAAACAAAAATCAAACCCAGGGATGTTGTATAAGAAAGAAGGCAAAGGCAAGCAAGCCTTTATAAGTCCTAAGTAACACGGCAAGGATATAAATTTTCCAAGGATTTGCCTTTTTCACCCCTTTTATTTGAATTGAAAACCTCAAGACATGGGCTGGCTGTTGTGTCGTAATCGTAAGCCACTAAATAAAGAAACGAGAACAACTTGCAAAACAAGCCAACATCGAGCAACAGCCACCAAAAACCGCCCACGACCGTAACACACAGACTTGCTTTTTTTTCTGTTGATTTATTTCTTCTGGTTTTATTTTTAATTTACGACCCAACCACTCTTCATTGAGTTGGGGAGAGGGGGGTATATGGGGTTAGTGTTCAAATGAGAACGACGTCAGAATAGCGGGGAGACAGTTCAGCAATGGTTCTTCCTTACATGGAAAATAATTGCTTGGAACAATCGAGTGACAGAAAGGACGAGCTGGGAGCTTCTTATATTGGTTTGCAATTTTTTTCTTTCTATCCTACACTTTCTTGGTCAAGACCATATCCGTATCAATTTCTATTGTCCTTTTCATATTATATCCTTCACCTACTCTTCTAGCAATCAGATGTATCACTTAACTTAATGAGTTTGAGTAATTAGACGGAACATGTTGTTGGGTGTTTCGTATGTTCGATGTCTTCATCTAGGACATCGCTAAAAGATATTTATTGCTTTGTGTCATATTTCTTATAGGGCGATGAAAAATTGCGGGGTTTTGATGAGATTTACGACTGAAACAACAAATTGTTTGTGGGCAGAGAATCAAATATAAATGATGGACATACTTGTAAGATATTGGTCAATCTGGAGAAGCTTATTGGTAGGATTTGATTAAAACAGTCCGAGAAATCCACAAATGCTAACGAGTTTGATTAATTTGAGGTAAAAGGATTTCAAATTAAGTTCATTTCATTTGCAAAAGGAATGGTCCTGTTTTTAGGAATAAAATGTATGTTAGTTCAATTCCCTTTATCTTTTAGGTTCTAAGCTATGAATTCAAATAAAATAAAATGCACGGCTGGAACGGATCGCACGAACTTGTTCCTGTTGCTAATTAATAACTATAATTAAGTAAGTATAAGTTAACAAGAAAATGTTAAGAACGTAACAAATAAATAACAAATTATAGTAGGGGAATCTGGCGTATGATGGCATACCGGGGTAAAATGGCACACTCGCGAAAAAAGAACATAAAAACAATTAATATATTTGATGCAAACAGGAATTTAGTTTACCTGCAAGAATAGACCGAAAAAAACAACATTTTGAAAACCACCATCCGTTTTTCGTTTAAATTGATAGGTTAAATTGTGTCGTCATCAGCATCACTAAGTAGTAGCCCGTAGCGTAATGGCTAGTGCGTTCGACTGTCACGCTGGAGGTCTGGGATCGGTTCCCAGCCTCGTCCACCTAAAAACTAAAAAGTTTTTTTTCAGGGCTACTGCCTCTTGCGAGGAATTGACAAATCCTCCAAGAGTATCACTTGTCACGAATAAGTGCTTCTCGTCTAGCCGTTCGGATTCGGCATAAAATTGTAGGTCCCTTCCATTCCTGTCGAAAGGCGCACACAGGAATGGTTGCGAGTTGTTAGTCACTAGGCCCTGGTTCTTCATGAGCCGTTGTGCCACCGGATTTATTTTTTCTGTGTGGAAGCAAATAATTTTATTAATCGATTCACCTATCATCAATTCCTGTAACACCGATCTGGGCATAGGGCGCCAACAAATCGTCGCCATCCTTCACGGTCTGCAGCTAGATATTTTAATGGTGGCCTCGTCTTTCTCTGGGTATTTGCTTCTGCTAAAACTGTTGATTTCCATGTTGTTCTTGGTCTTCCAACCCGCCGTGCAGCCTGAGGATTCCATTCAAAGGACTGCTTCGCAATATTGTCGTTTGGTTTCCTCAGTGTGACCAATCCATTGCCATTTCCGCTTTCTTATGTCGACGTCCAGCCAATCTTGGCTTGTCCTGAGCCACAATTCCTGGTTCGAAATAATTTATGGCCAGCGAATCCTCAGGATGTGACGTAGACAATAATTTATAAAAGCCTGCAGTTTCCTCGAAATGGTAGCCGAGACTTTCCAGGTTTTGCAAGCATTAAGGAGCACGGATTTGACGATGGATTCGAAAAAACCTCAACTTAGTGCGTAAGGAGATTTGACTAGACTTCCAAATTTGAGACAGGGCACCGAAGGCAGCACGAGCCTTACTAATTCTACCTTAAACGTCCGGATCTGTACCACCGTTCGCTGATACAGTACTTCCAATGTATTTAAACTGTTCGAACTCTCCAAATGGCGTCCCCTGCTGAATTATATGGTTTATAGGTCGACAGTCGACACACGATCGACCGCTCCTTGATGCCTCTTTAGTGTAGACTCGATTCTAGTCTTACAATTTGTTGATGATTCATTTATTATTATGGCGTCTTGATTGACGTTGGTCCATTAAATATGCCGCACCCTCAAACACGATGTGCAATTTACTGCAGCCGAAGCTGTAGAAGGATTCTCCATAAAATGGTTATTTCTAGGGGACTCATAGTCAGTTGTTGTCATTATTCATGTTATAGCTTACATACTTTCACCATGGTGTTTTCTGAGATATGATTAATAACATACATAAGCTGAGGTTCAACAGGCTTTCCCGCCCTTTGTATTTGTATGGTTGAAAACATATCTTATTGAGACCGCCCACTATGGGAAAACAGACGTCTTTTCTAGCCGCCCACTATGGGTTACAGACGCCTACTGGCTGCTGCCGTTGATCTTTCAAGATAGCAGTGACGTGGCGTCCATATAACACGATTCCTACCGTCTTCCCTTTTAAAAATTGTACGCAAAATATTATCAAATAAAGATAAACTATGCAACCCTACCAATTGAATTATAAAATTTGCACAAACACACAAACATAAGCTGTCGAAAAAACACCGTCAATTCATTCTTCTCTTCGCTCCATGGGTCAACTGCTGAACATACGCTCTCTTTGAAAGAATTAATTTAGAAATAAAACACCTCTTTCACCGTCTTATAAAATTTGGTTTGTATCCCTTTCTTCCCTGAGCATTTTTGTTTCTAGATCCTCTTTGTCCAACACGCAACAACATAGGAACAAATAAGAAGCTGTACCTCGTGTAATACTAGCACTTGGTATGTATGCAATGGAATGTTTTTTATTCCTTTGTTTGACTCCGTTTCTTTTAATATTCGTTCTGTTGAGTCAAAAATAACACGTTCTTTATCAACTTATTTGCTATGAAAGTTGTTAAATACATTTTCTATTTTTGATTGAAGGTTTTGAATGAACAACAACCACTTGTGTTGGCTACCACCGAGTATTACATTTTGGCTGGAATTATTGTAATTTCATGGCTGCCACACCAATCATCATATTCCTTTTAGTGGTGCTTAGTCGATAGTTCCAATTTTAATTTATAAATTGTTTTTGCCGTCAACTGGATTCGAACCTAGACCAAGCTACCTCAGAGGCCGTTGCACTATGAATTGCACCACCGAGGTCACCTGATGGTGCCCATCCAAATGAAGGTTTTTCTAATTTACAATTGCATTTGGACAACTAGCATTTTTACAAGCCACACACAAGTTAGATGTTATTCATTCGGGTTCTTACTTTTTCTCCTCTCCGCTATCACCGCAACAATTCGTTGCATATGTGTAAGGAGGGAAATTGTATGAAAGATTTGACACTGGTCAAGAATTAAATTTCATTCAAATGTGTTTTCTCGTGATAACACTTGCAGTTGGGCTGCATAGCTTTCGCTCCGTCATATTTAACATTTAATGTTTTGAATGAACAACAACCACTTGTGTTGGCTACCACCGAGCAATACATTTTGGCTGGAATTATTGCAATTTCATGGCTGCCACACCAATCATTTTTCTATTTTTGATTGCTTGTTTTTGGTTAAGCTAAGTATAGTCCAGGAAAGATTTAAATGCGTAATTTAATATAGGTAAGCGGTGAAAAATGAATTCATAAAATATTATTTTAGGTATAATTGCAGAATTTAATTTTCTACAGCATATCAAAAGTCTCGCAAAATCACAGTAGAAGCTTTTGATATAAAGGCATTTAATGAAGGGCAAAGGGAAGAAGGTATGGTTTGTCAATCTGAAATATTTGGTATGGTTAAATGTAAGAATATAACACATGATTTAAGGGTACTTTTTAACGCTGGATCTAAAAAAAAAACTATTCTTTTTTATGGGACTTTTTTACAACAACAAGTTAAATATTAAGAAAAAATGGTAGATTTGGAATAAAAGTTTCATTGAGGTGTTGTTAAACAATAATCAAAAGAGTTCCTAAAAATATCTGCAATGAAATAGTGTTTATTTAGTTAGTTGTGAAGTTGAAGGTTTTTTTCTTTATTTTTTGTTTGATAGCTATGTAAATACTTTAGAGCTAGGTTTTTACATTTGGTTTTTGGTTAGTTTTTAATTTTTTTTCAAAGCATAGATTGTTGCTTAACAGATTTTCTCTTGGAGGAATAAAATGAATTAAGCAAACTATGTAACTTTTATTAATACAAAATCGTTTTAATGAAAGGCCACTCTATGCATCCTATGAAAATAGACTGTTTGCAGAGTTGTTTTTTTAACTAATTTTAATGTAGGTACCTACCTTTTTTTATTGTTCAAGATACAAAGGGGTAAGTTTTGTTTACTTCCGCAGATCAATCATTTTCGTTACGTCTTCCCATTTCAAATTAATGACGCCACGCCACTGCAAGATAGGATCCTCCGTCACCAGATTATCATGCCGTTGACCGCAACCTGCAGTTCCTCCACAAGATTGTGCCCTGCCCAGCAATGCTGGTTTGTCCGCTTATCTCGGCATCCATTCCATTTTGCCAGCAGGTGTCTTCCGCCCAGATGTTTATTTCTCGCTTTGGTTCTTTTTGGTCAAAGTAAGTCTATGTTGTTAAGCCTTTAGGCAACAACACCCAAGGAAAAAGCGCCCAAATCGAATTGGAAATGTCGCCCAAATATTTTTCAAATACGAAATTGGAAATATCACCTAAAATTACTTTTGTCACCTAAATATTTTGAATGTAAATTGTTTTTTAATTTGGGAGTTCTTACCTATGATTTTGGGCTATTTTTCGTCAGGCAGGTGCCAGTTGGCGTGTTTTCAGTTTATGTGTAATAAACAGTACCTTGGGTGGCACCCTTCGGGGGTTAAAGGATTTTATAACTCCTTTTTTGGAGCATCTATCCCGCTCACGTGACTCCTTCGCTCCGCTTAGGATATAATGCTCAGTCGCCAGGCAGGCGCCTATGTCAAAAGTTATCTTGGACAACAGTATTTTTTTGAGAAATAGACGAATGAAATAGTAGGTTAGGTTAGGTTAGGTAGATGGGCTTGTTCCCGTCACACTTAGATCAATGTTGATCCTCTGTGATACCCCGATGGATTTTTTTTTAACTGTTGACTTCGAGATTTCTGCTAAATCGTTGAAGAAGTAGCTACCCACAAATTTTTTCCTTATGTTACAGAGTGCCGGACAATGACCTAGGTAGTGAAGGGTGTCTCCCTCTACTTCTTCGTCTCCGCAGCCTTTGCATAGGTCTACAGTATTGAGTCCCATTTTGTGTTTATGATACCCTAAGAGATTATGTCCTGTGATAATTCCTATCTTTTTCAGGTTCATAATTTTGTCTGTTTTTTTCTTATTGTAGCTGGGCCACAGATTCTTTGTAGTGGTACAAGTTGCAAGTGAGTTCCACCTGCTATTGGTAAATTAAAATAAATCGGGTGGCACAACGGCTCATGAAGAACCAGGGCCTGGTGACTAACAACTCGCAACCATTCCTGTGTGCGCCTTTCGACAGGAATGGAAGGGGCCTACAATTTTATGCCGAATCCGAACGGCTAGACGAGAAGCACTTATTCGTGACAAGTGATACTCTTGGAGGATTTGTCAATTCCTCGCAAGAGGCAGTAGCCCTGAAAAAAACTTTTTTAGTTTTTTTTTAGGCGGACGAGGCTGGGAAGCGATCCCAGACCTCCAGCGTGACAGTCGAACGCACTAACCATTACGCTACGGCCTACTATTGGCTATTGGTAAGTTCCACAGTTTTCTTGTTAATCGCCTGTTTAATGGAACAGGGTGGAATTTTAACAATGGAGTCTGTAAGGCTTGGATCTAACGATGAACCAGTCCTTGCCAGTTCATCGGCTTTTTCAGTACCTTCAATTCCACAGTGTCCAGGGACCCAGCAGAGTCTGATGTTGTGCTGTGTGGCAAGAACTCTTAGCTCTTCACGACAGCATGAAACCAGTTTGGATTTGATTTCTGTGGCAGAGATGGCCTTGATCGCCGCCTGACTGTAAATGTAAAAAGTGATATCAGCTCGTGGTATCGCCATCATTAATATTTGCTCGGCACCCTTAATCACTGCCAGAACCTCCGCTTGGAAGACACTGCTGTAGTCGGGGAGTCTATAAGATTTGGCTAAATTGAGGGTTTCTGAGAAGAATCCCGTACCTACACCCGTATCCATCTTCGATCCATCGGTGTATATTTCTACCACCGGTTCATCTGATTGTTGTAAACCAGCATCCCATTCCTCTCTTGTGGGGATGGAGACAGAAAACGGTTTTTCAAAATCTGTACGGGGTGTTGTGTAGTCTGTGTATACATACCCCTCGTAAAGTTATTGATAATTTGTGCGTGACCTACCGTGTTTCTTTTCCAGCTATTGGTTTGGCTTAGTCTTAGGGGGCTGTAGGCCGCAGTTTCTTGTACAAGTAGATCTAGGGGCTTTAGGTTGAATATCGTTTCCATTCCCGCAGTGGATGTGGATCCAATTGCCCCTGTAATTCCTATACATGCTAGTCTTTGAACTTTATTAAGCGTTTTGCAATTAGTTTCTTTGTCCATCGCGCTCCACCAAACCAGGCTTCCATATGTAAGGATCGGTCTTATAATGGCCGTGTACATACACATTATGATTTAAGGGTTTGGACCCCAGGTCTTACCAAAGATCCTGTTGCAGGAGTAAAAAGCGATCATGGCCTTCTTGGCTCTTTCTTTAGTGTTCAAACCCCAGTTTAGTCAAGAATTACGCCCAGATATTTGGCATGTTCTGAAAGACTAAGTCGGGTTCCATCTATTGATGGTAGGACAAAATCTGGTATTTTCCTTTTGTTAGTAAAAAGTACCAGTTCCGTTTTTCCCGGGTTGACCGAGAGTCCACATTTCCTCGTCCACCTACAAACTTTCGACAGAGCGTAGTTAATCTGTTCGCTGGTTGTGAAAAGAAATTTACCAGTCGCTAGCAGCGCCAAGTCATCTGCGTAGGCGACTACTTTGACACCGCTTTTTTCCAGTTCGATCAGGATTTTGTTCCTAACCAATATCCACAAAAGTGGTGAGAGACCTCCTCCTTGTGGAGTCCCCCTAGATGTGGATACTTTGATCTGTGCATCCCCTAGTTCTGAGTAAATCCGTCTGTATTTTAACCTACAGATAATCCAGTTTATGAGGGAATTATCTACTTCAAGGTATACAAGTGCTCTTTTTACCGCATCATTTTGTACATCGTTGAAAGCTCCTTCAATGTCCAGAAAAGCAGCTAGAGTGTACTCTTTGTTCTTGAGTGTTGTTTCTACGATGCCTACTAAGTTGTAGAGTGCTGTTTCAACACTTTTTCCTTTTGTGTAAGCGTGTTGGACAGGTGACAACACATTCGGTTTTAGAGTACTTCGTATGTGCAGTGCATATCTATTAGTCGTTCAAAGGTTTTTAAAACAAACGATGTTAGACTAATGGGTCTGTAGTCTTTGGCTTCCGTGTGGCTTGGTTTTCCAGCTTTCGGTATGAAGACTACTTTTACTTCACACCATGCCAAGGGAATGTATCCCCACTTAAGGCTGCTTACAAAGAAGCGCTTGAGATATTGGGTGACGTGTTTAGTGTTCTTCTGTAACATCAAGGGGAAGATGCCGTCTGTTCCCGGAGATTTGTAGGGTGAATGAAATAGTAGGTATGTATTTTAAGACTTAACTAATCATGTAGCTTCTTCAAATTAGATCCAGTAAAATACACACTTTTAAGATTTTGGTTTTGGGCGGTATTTACTATGCATTTGAGCGAAAATTCATTATTTTTTAATTGTTTTTGACAATATTTTCTTTAAGAATCTTGGGCGTTGTTTCATCTTAAATTGCAGAAAAATGGAAAGAACGCCCAAACCTGAAAAAAATTCAATCACAATTTTTTTCAGATTTTTTTGGGCGAGATTTCCAAATCGATTTGGGAGTTTTTTCCTTGAGCGCTATTGCCTAACGCTGCATTTGGTAGGTAATTGCTTACAACTGGAACAGATAAGAGGTAGCAGCCATACGATTTTGTTTTATATTTCTTAGAAACGGCTTTTAAGATTTTGATTAATAAGCTGTAATGTCTAAAGTCATTCTTATAAAACTGCGTACATTTAACGTTTTGTAATTATTACTTCTTCGTGACCTTTTTTTTTAAAATGTGTAATGGTTTTTTTTGTAAAAAATGTAAAAATGTAAATTTTGAGTTGTTAAACACTTCATTTCATTTCACTTTTGCATTTATAAAGTTACTAAGGCTTAAACTTTCAATAATTTTTTGGAAAAAGTACAGAAGTGAGAAATAAACACGTCTGGCCCTTTACTTTGAGTTTCTTAGATTTTCTGTGATTTTTAGTCCCAAGTCCTGTCAAGTTCATATAAAAAAAATGGAATTGACAGAACTTGGGACCAAAATGCGCAGAAAATAACAGAAATTCAGAGTAAAGGAACAGACATATTAAGACTCTTGCTTGCAAAAATAAAAAAAAAAAAAACAAAATTGTTTTGACAGATAAATTTTAGCCTCCATTCACAATTTTCAACTGTCACTTGCAAGTAGGTGTTTTCAGCATAAATATTCTTATTTCAAACTCTAGTACTTTTTGCAAATAAGGTAAAAAGAAATAAACCAAGACCCAAGGGTTACATGCATGTTACAACTAAATACAATTCAGTTTGTCAACAAAACTGTAACATCATCTGAAAACATTAGTTTTATCCTTCAAAATGAATTTTGAATCATTTCACATATTTTTTTAATTTTAAAATAAATGCATTTATCACATCAATTTAACAAAATTGTCTAATCAGTTGAAGGGTAAGCCAATTTGCCTTGACAACAGTCTGTTATCTATATTAGATAAATAATCAAATTGTAGCAATTCCAATGCAAAGTATAAAGACTTAACTTATTGTCATTTTGAATGATTAACTTTTATTGATAGGCATTTTACTGTTAAATCAAAATTAACTCAATAAACAAATCTTTTTTTTATCAAATACGTGCGTTTTCACTTCCATATTCCAATTAATCAATATTGTTTTTGTCATTTGCATTTGTATTTTTATTGACAGTTGAAGAAATAAGCCTTTTAAAAATGTTGATTATATTATTAATCACTGATAGATAAATAGATACTTTTGAAGTCAAGCATTATTGTTGGAATTGTTGGAAATCACATGTTATTTCAAATAGAAGTAGGAACTTTTCTCATTTCCCATCTTGGAGAGCGTAGTGGGTATAATGAAGATGAGCCTGCTGCCCAATTTTCAATGTTCATATTACATTAAAAAAAAAAAAAAAAAAATGCAGGGAAAAGGCAAATACCTGTAAATTGGCGCCCAACGTTGAGACACAAAATCAACTTTAAATTCAAAATCATTTAAGTAACGTCATTCTATCCCAAGTTTTCTGCATTTTTTCAACCCTTCAGTCATCCTTTCAAAAATTTTGCAGTCAAATTTAATCTACTTTATATGTCCATGTCAAAAGTTCTCAATTTCGTTGACACAAGTTCAATTTAGCTTGGCATTGTATTTATCAAAAGGATGATCATTTCATTTGAAACGAATACCTATTTCAACTTCCTTACCTATTGTTTCTTTAAAATAAAATTAATTCATCTTATATCAACATTTTAGTAAATTTATTTAGATATTCATCTCTCTCAACTATGTAGGTACATACAGCATAAGAGTGCGGTGTCTTATGTAATCTCATGAGATCTACTCATCCATTAAATTAGAATAAATTATGTTGCCACAATCGCACTTCTTTTCCAATTCAAATTTATACAAAACGTTTCGACAGCAACACCAACGACAACAAGGGCATCCGCATCAACAAAGGTAAAACTCGCAAATTGAGGCATGTAACTTAGGGTTCATCGGTGGCGGAGGAACCTATCCAAACCAGACATCATAAATAATAATCTCTAACGCGTTGTGCTACCACATCCTTAGCTGCCATTAGCAGTATTGCTGCCCGAATCTTATAAATATTTTATGAATTTTCAAAAATCAACGTTGGAATGTGTAGTGTAACCTGCGAAGTTCGAGATGGAGACACTATTCAAACAGAGAACGGTGCCAGGGCCAGGGGTGGTGGTGGTTGGCGCATACACTAACTGCGGCGCTAAATTTTAATATTCAATTATCGAGGGTCCTTTTTGGGTTGAAAGTTCTTCAAGGTATGTAGGTATACATTTCTGCTGCTTCGGATTGAATTCGTTGACGCAGTACCACATTTCCATAAAACACAAACCGAACAAAAGGATATAATATATCCTTATCGTCTCCGAATTGACCTGGTACATAATTTCGAATGCCTGTCTAAGTTTCACGTCGTCGTCTAAAGGAATGGATGCGGGGTACTTAACTTATACATATATTTGAGGAACAAAAAAATCAACCTTAAGGAGTCATTCTTAGTCCTTGGACGACTTTTCTTTTAATGGAACATCATCGCGGCTATTAGCAAGCACAAACGGAAACAAAACTCCTTTTGAAACGTCTGCTTCTGCTGTTGAAAGGACATTGCTTCATGGACCGTGTGTTGTTGGGTGAGATTGGACACGGAGGGTGTGCAATTAACATCACAACCCCCTCTGGTTGAATAATAACCATCGAGTACACGTTTTTTATATTATATTATTCTTTTTTTTTCCTTTTTCTTCACTTTTTTTACTGCCAGGATTTTTATTTATATTATTCAATTCTCTGGTGAATTTTATTGCTTTGATATTTCCCTCTGAATGTCATAATTTAAGTCCATTTGCAATGAGTTTTCCGTTTTAGGTTATTTTTGTTGGGTGTTTCCGGAATTTTTTGATAGCACGATTAGTTTTTCTTTTTATTTTTGGCCTGTGATGTATTTTTTTTTTTTTTTTTTTTTTGAATTTTAAATTTGTTTTCAATTTCAATATTGTAAGTTGCGTTTATTATTTTTCATTTTAACTTTTGGTGTTGTAAGTGAAAGGTAAAGAATTATTGTTCATCTGCTGAAGATTTATGGAATTGTGTTGAGGGGTGTGTGGCAATAGATTAATACAGTTTTTTTTAAGGATGATTAAGGCCAAGTCAAATATTCTTGAAATGAAGAAAGGTTACGAGTTGTAACTGTTTTAAATTTATGAGAATACATACTCTGTGAGATATACATAGCAACTTTTAGGTACTTTTAAAAGGATATGCGTAAATTATTAAATGGAAACGGGGAATGGGATGCGTTGTCTTTAATTTATTGGTTTATCTTATGTAAGGAACCGGATGCAGCTTAGACCGTGTGTCAATTGCGTTAAAAGTGCGTTATATTTGATCCCATGGCTAAATTTTGACATTCTTCTTCTTCTTCATTTAACCGCCGATTGTCATTATCTCGAGGGGGACCACAACTCTCCCACTTGTGGGGTTCGCCGGGTTGACCTCAGAAAACGTCGACAGGCCTCCCGGTTTCGGATTGTTGCATTTCTGAGGCCAAATAAATGCAGGTGTCGGAACGTCTTGTGCTAATGCCCTTTGAACTCGGTTCTCATGGCATCTTCTTTGTACATGACAGTACCAGCTAAGTTGGTCATGTTTTATTTTGTCCAAGATGGTATTTTTGACGTGTAGGCTTCCTCGGATTCTCTTGCTTCTTATTCGATCACGCTTTGTCACTCCTGCTGTCATGCAAAGCATCTTCATTTCAGCTGCCGTCAATTCACTCTCATAATTGTTGTACATTGCCCAACACTGTGAACCGTATGTAAGCGCTGGACGAACAACTGCCATGTAGAGCTTTATATTCAGCTTAGGGGGCATTTTTATATCACAGAAGACGGCAGAGTTTTCCCGCCACTTCATTCACCCTCCCTATGCTTACGCGATGTTTGATGTCGTCATCACAAGATCCTTCGCGGTTGATCATTGATCCAAGATATTTAAACTTTTCGCACTTGGGAAACACTGTTCCATTCAACTAGATGTCCGGAATAGGTGGATGAGAAAATGGACAGGATAGATATTCGGTCTTTTTTGCGCTAATGCGGTATCCATTTCCCTCCAGAACATCTACCCATTCATTAAGTGCTAGTTGCAAAGACACAGGATCTTCACTTTGGGGTCCATCACCTTATCCCCAGGCAGAAAGTCGAGGACAGTAATAAAGAGCAAAGGACTCAAGACACTTCCCTGGTGCACACCTACTTCAATTGGGAACTCTTCGGTGATTCCTGCGGCGTATCTTACCTTTGTTTTAACTTGCTCGTACATGTCCATGACCATCCACACGTAGACTTCCGGAATTCCTTGCCTAAGTTCAACCCATATCAAATCTCGTGGTTGTCTGTCGAATGCTTTTTCAAAATCAACCAATACAATATATGCAAATCTCTCGACGAATCCCGAAATCCCGATATTTTTCCATTCTGATACTAATACTCTAAATAGCATCTGCGGCTGATTTACCCGAAACAAACCCGCCTGGTCGTCAGATAGCCGTATTATTTTTCGTAGGCGGCCATCCAATATAGCTGCGCTCAACGATCTTCATGGTGGGTGACATCAGCTTGGTCGAACGGTTGCTGTCGCAATTACGTGTATCACCCTTCCCCTTGGAAGATTGGAAGAAGGTAACTTTCCCTCCACTGATTAGGCATTCGGTCGCCCCAGATAAGTTTGGAGATGAGAATCATAAACTATCTAGACCCGATGTCTCCCATCTTTTTCCAGAACTCAGAGAGTATCTCGTCTGGACCAATCGCTTTTACCTTTTTGGACTTTTTCACCGCATCTTCTTCTTCTTCGACTGTGATGTCGCCGGACTTCTTCGTTGTTAGGTGCAGCTATTGGAAAGTTTATCCTCGGAAACTGTTCATTTTAACGATGCATGTATCTTAGGTCTAATCTAAACTGATTCTTAGCCATACATTTTATATTGAAAAACCTTTCACCCAATTCAAAATAAATTTTTTTTTTTTTTTCGGGATTCATATAGCAGTTTTTTTTTAACCACCTGCGTTACTTAACCTCAATTTTATTTTTCAAATGTCTAACGGGAATATCTCGAAAACTGAACCGATACTGGAGAACGAATAACAGATTTGAGGTTAGCTCATAAAATTATTAACAGAAAACAACTCTTACTCGCTCGTTACCAAAACCAGGTAAGTCTGACTTCGAACTGCGTAGGCAACAATAATTCTCAAAGTATACATAAGTTTAAAATAAGGTTAAAACACATAAAAGCCTTTGTCTCGATATAAGTTTTCAAATCGAATAATTTCAAGTCACAAGTGCCTTCAGCATTATAATGGATGTATTTAGGGTAAAGCTCGGTCTCTTTAATTTCAAAGGAGACCTTGTTTTCGACAAAACTCTTTGTAACTATAGTAGAAATAATGTTCTGAAAGCCACATGTCACCGCAATTATAAACAAGTTACCTTCGCAGCAATTGGAATAAGTTTGCAGTAGTTGAATATGAATATGAACATCAAACATAAATTGAAATAGCAGTTCAAAATTATGCTTCCACCATTTGGGATATCAACGAAATAGGTCTATATGTGCGCAAAAATAGCCAATTTCCTTAAAATTGTATAATAAGCCCTCAAGCACCTCGTTCCCCAACCATTTTAATAGTCCAAAAAGAGCTCTTTAATTTAACGATCTAAGAAAGATTCAATGAACCATTAAAGCCCATCAGTGACTTACCCCACTCTCGTCGCTGCTGCCGACTGTGTCGCAGCCATATGTGAACGTAAGTTATGCGGCGGCAAAACTATATCCCCCGACCTCTATATTAAGACATATAGTTAAAGGGGTCATGTTGTAGTTCAAAGACCAAACTATAGAGTTTCATGTGTGCTTCACATGCAAATACTATATTTTCCACTAATAGGGTTTCCTTTTACCCATCAAATCCCCCATGCCTTCATTTTCTATAAACCTACCTAGATGGCAACTTAATTTTACCCAAAAGGTAACAGCTTCCAATTATGACAATGGCACTCGGGACTCGGGCATCATCAGGATACCACCATCACTACGGTCCTCTTCTTCCGTTACGTCGCGTTGTTCGTTTGAAAACGGATTACACTATGAATTATTATTATGATTATTATTTTCGAAAATGTCGGTTTACTTGTGTGAAGCTATCGCAACTCGCAACTCGCAAGTCGCAACCCTTGTTTTTGACATAAAGTGTAGTGATGGAGCTTAGAGTTCTCCCTTCAATCTAAGCACGTAACTACATTACGCTCTAATCAAGGGGTTGTTTTTATAATAATCGGGGCTTTTGGACCCATTTCTGATGGTGTGCCATTGGGCTGGATTTTATGCTCTTAAATGTACGATAATTAATTCTTCTGTAACGAGTGAGTGGCTTTTTTCTTCTGGCATATAATTGTCATCGACCAAAAATGGCCCGCACAATGAAAGCTATAAACATAAAAGTTAATGACTGAAGGTAAACCATCAGCGTATGGCCGTCGGCGTTGGTCGAAAGCATATTGAATTGCATATTAAATGCCTTAAGACAGTTTTTTTTTTGGGAATAATTAAAAACAGTATAGGTACTTTCTTAGATGAAAATCGAAAATTCTTTCGAATTTTCTTCTAGTTAATGCATAGTTTGTTGCAGATATTATTGCTGTTTGTTGGATTGTGAAGTCATAATGTCTAACAATGCGAGACTATAAACATTAACGCAATTCAGAAGGATGCTTTTTACAACTTCTGATATTTTACTCTAACTCTGACCTGTCGTTGGTAGAGTTTTATGATTCTCTGTTCTTAATCACCATTTTGAACACTGAAGTTATACGACAGAGACAATGAAGGATAGACTTAGTCAAATGAAATTAAAGCTATGGAACTTTATATTTCAAGTGGATCAACAAATTGCATCAACAATTGCTGCTTCCCCTTAAAGTGGAGAACAGCTAAAATCGTGGGCATCCCGAAGAAAGGTGCTTGCAGCTTGGTGTTCAATTACAGGCCCATTTTAATTCTCAACAAAAGTAAAATACTGGAAGAGTATTACTTCGAAGGTTTAAGTGGTTTTCCAGAGAAATCGCCAGACTGTACGCCGTCGAAAAAAACACCGCTAAATCGGAGCTTGTGTGCTTCAGGAGGTCTAACAGTCCCAGTGCAGCTAACTGCATAGGACTGGTTCTGAACTTCCAGATGGATCAACCAAAAAGAACGTAAAGTACCAAGGCGTCCAACGATTTATTAAGATTAAACCAGCACTCACGAAACGGTCCGTCTCTCCATCTAGAAGACGGATATGAAGGAACTCCAAACGTTCGAAAGGAATTTATTAAGAATCTACACCGGGCTACATTTTGTTTGGCGTGTAAATGGTCGTAAATCTGGCATAATTTTTTTAATTAAAAAACTGCCATTATGACATTTACACCTACTGATATCGTGTTAATACAGTGCTGATAACATTTTTCAAATAATAACTATATTGGCGAAAAAGAATAAACTTGTCCATTCAAGACAAGCATTGTTTTATTTTAAAAAGTCCCGTTGAATCTTAAATGTTTGACGGTCGTGTAAATACACTCGTTTACGTCCTTGTTATTAATATGACAAAAATACTGCCAGAGAGTCAATTAGTCATTATTTTAACTTCGTGTAAGCACATGTCATTAATGACGGTGTTCACTTTGGACTGACTCTTCCGTCTATTTTTGACTTCTCTGAAATTTATCTCACTCCCACTTCATAGTAAGAAAGGGAGAAAAGTAGTAAATTTAAAAAAAATTAAAAATTTGTGGATTTTTTTGACGTTCTCTTTTGTAAATTCGGAGGAGTCAGTCCAATGTGAACACCGTCAATGAAATAATTGTTTGCAGTAGTTTGGCAGTTTGGTGACAGAAATACTGTGATCTTTGGCAGTCGTGTTAATCCAGAATTCAAGGGCGTATGCAGGATTTTGATCATAAACAATTTAGATATTTTTTTTAGTATTTAATTTTTTTTTTCGTTAATACGAAACTGGAACAAATTTTTTTAGAATAAATGAATAAATAGGAAAATAAAAATAAATAATTAAATTAAAGCTAAGCGGCGTGGGTCTTCAGCAAATCTTTTAAGGACTTTTCACTTTCCTGTGAACACTTAGCATACAACATACATAACCCTGTAAATTCAAATATTCAATAACCTATGTTTTGTTAGTTTTTAGATGATAAATTACCATTTAAACGATTTTCAACCATGGTTGAACGAAGACAGATTTTGACTCTTCTTAACGTACTAAACTTTCTTTCGATGGAGCTTGTGATGCAAGGTAACAGACATAATGAATATGCTGGTAAGTTTTCGTCTGGGAATCTACGTTCAAGTGCTGCAATTAAAGAATCTAGGGAAGTAATCAGGAGCGATCTCTTGCAAAATTCGTCTGCATTTGACGAAGGTTGATAAGAGCGATGTGTCTGGCGGCTTACTGTCCGAGATTTTAGAAGTTCTACTTTAATTTCTTCTGAAATAGATTTCAAATCCACCATAAGTCAATCTCTTACTGAGTCTGCATTTGCTCTTTGATATTTTGCAAATGCTATAATGTGTTGCACATGTTTCGTGCATGCGAGAAGGTCTAACTTTTTTGACTGGAGAATATTAACAATATTTGGCTAAAGATAAGCTGAGTATTTTGCTATAAAGGACAAGACATAGTATAAAAGTTGTTTGCGTAATAGTACAATGCCGCTGAAAAGCTGTTGTTTTCGTTGTAGAGTTTCCTTCAATAGAAAGCTCCCTCAATCCATTGACGATCGATGCTGCCAAAATTTTCCTTAAAAATCGCAATGCTTTTATATTTCTCAGACCAGCTAGTTTCTCAAAATGCAGAAATGTTTGGGACAAACTTTCTCCTTGCAAGGAAATTGCGGTAAAAGTTAATGACATCTTTGATCGTTGCTATTGTGTTTCCAATTTCTGGAACATCATTTAGGTCATAAACCACCAAATTCAGCTTATGGCTTGCACAATGGAAGTACAGAGCATTAAGGTATTTTTGTTACAAAATACCATTTTCTTTGCCCGACATTGTTGAACAGCCATCATAGCCTTGCCCATTGAGTTTCTTGATGATAGCGTGACGTGATTCGTTCTGTCATCAATTTCTATTTATAAAATCGTTGCCGGATTCACAATGCGATGAGTTTCTTGACGTCGAGTATTTTTGACACTGTTAAATTATAATTATTTGTCTGTTCTTGCTGTGCAGTGTGCAAAGATATTAAGAGAAGTTAAAAAGAAACGACAATTGAAACTAAAACTAAAGAATTAATATCACAATATAATACCATAGCACAATATCCCTATCAAAGAATCGCTCAGTGCTTTTGATTCGATGATGGAAGGCTATGGATGCGGGCGAAGCATTCCGTGGTCAAACGCATCATCAATCCATGACCAAGCAGTGAAATATCCATACCATTCAGATTGTGGGTTGGATTCATGGTATAAATAATACAAGGTATGCTTGACAGTTCTGGTCGACGAGTGAATGTTCTCAGTCATGTTATAATTGGTTCTCAATTGTCAGATGGAAGAAAAAGGAAAAGGAATTCGATTTTAACCCCCTAAATAGACTAATCTCCAACTGAAAAACTATGCCCACCTGAGTGACAGACTTCCACCCTGTCAGGTCGTTAAGGGTAGATTCAAATATTTGGGCAGGTGCATTTGTTAGGGCTGGCCACGAGACAAGAATCTGCGAGACTTTTGTAAGTCTCGTCTCGGTCTCGTTAAAATCGAAAATTTTCAGTCTCGTCTCGTTCTTGTGTCAGTCTCGTATAATTAAGTCTCGTCTCGGTCTCGTCTTCGAAAAATACGATTTCCGGACAACCTCTTCATTATTGGAACGAAATATTTTCGATTATAGTTTGAACCCGTGCAGAAGAAAATAAATATTTATCTGAAATTGGATTTTTAATTTCTTAGACTCTCTGTAAATTTCGGTCAAAATATACAGTCTCGTCTCGGTTGCTTAAAAGCCAGTCTCGTCTTGTCTCGGCCTCGTCATGCGAGAGCGAGAACGAGACCGAGACTTTTCTCATCTCGTGGCCATCCCTAGCATTTGTGTCCAGCTCCTTTATAAATGACCCATCCATCTCATCAATAATTCTTGGACTTTGTAACTAAGCGGTCAAACTTCGTGTTTTAAGTATCTGCCTATCCAATAGATCTTCTGCAGCCCCTGTTTTGTTTTGTTAATACGTGCCGCACTGAGCTTAAAGTTCTCGCTGTGGTGCGAGTACCTACTTTTACTGTACTGGTACCCATGAAATTTTCTCTGACTCTCATGTAAGTATGTTTTTTTTTTATCTGAGCAAGCGTAGGTGTCACTTCAATGCACTTCATTTTATGTGCCAATCAGTTATTTTAATAGCATTAAGGCTCGTTTCATACACATTCGGTTTCATTTGGTTCGGTCTCTATTCGGTTTGTATTCGGCTGTGCCTGATATGTGTGAAACGATAAAACGGTGCTCTACGGTTTCTATTAGGTTTTTATTTTTGCCGTTTTATCGTTACACACATATCAGGCACAGCCGAATACAAACCGAATTGAGACCTACCCAAATGAAACCGAATGTGTGTGAAACAAGCTGTAATTGTTTAAAGATGCCTCGTGAAAACTTGTTTTTGGTCGGGTCAATGAAAAACCAAATTCTAGGCTCAAAATTACCTTTTAAATGAGATGTAAGTGTTTTTTATAATATGCGAAGTGTTGAAACTCTTGGCTCTGAATCCCCAGTGTCAAGGACGTCAGGCTTGAAAAGGGAAAGATTAGAGATTTTAACTCCTAGGCTATCGGCAGCACTTGACAAATGTAAAATTAGTGACAGAGATGCCGTCCACCTCTTGACAGCCTGTATTGAAGCCACTTCCTTAGATCCTTCAAGTTTCGTGATTAACCATTCCTCTATAAGACTCTCCCGTCAATATTTTCGCGAGCAAACAGCTATAGCAACTAAAACTAAATTTGAAAACATAAGTTTAAATTTTGCTGTTATACACTGGGACTCCAGATATAACAGGCCAAGCTAAAGTTGACACACTTCCCATAATTGCTACTGCTCCAAATATTGAGCAACTCCTTGGAGTCTGGAACTGGCATTGAAGTATCGTCTGCAGTGTATGGTATATTAGAAGATTGGTCAATGATCGATAAAGTCTAAGCCTTTGTTTTCGACACAACTGGCCTCTAACACTGGCCGTTTAAACGGAGTTTGTGTCCTGTTAGGAAATAAAATTAGTCGATACATACTTTACCTAGCGTGCAGGCATCACGTTTTTGATATTCCTCTGTTCAAAAGATTTAAAGCACAGTGGAAAACACTTGATAAGACACAATTTTCTGTATGGTCAACGGATGAAAAAGCTGCGAGCATCCTTGCAAATGTAAGGCAAGAAATTATGTCGTTTGCTTTGAAAAGGCTGGAAAAAAATGTTCCTCGTGACGACTATAAAGAATTTCTCGAGCTAATTATTTGGCACGGTGGATGGCAAAGGGAATAGATTGCCTTAAAAAAATATTGTTTCAGCAACAAATTAAGCTAAACGCCAAGGACAAAAAAGCTTTATCAAATATTTGCTGCTTTATTGTCAAATGTTACACACAATCTTGGTTTTCTGCCCCAGAAGTCGTCCAAGGACCAGTAAACGATATCAATTAAAAAAAAAAACTTAATTCGATAAAGAAGACGACAGGATTATAGCTAAGACTGCGGTAAATAAGTTTCTGAACAATTTATGATACTTAAATGAGGAATGTGCCGCTTTTTCCTTTTTTGATGAACGATTAAATGTTGAAGAAAAATGAAGAATAGTTTCTAAAGTTTTTGAAAAAGATGACCAAAAAGAAGAAGTTAAGAAGAAATTATTTTTGAAGCCAGCTGATGTCTCACACTTCATTACCAAAAATCTTCCCTCAGAACTTATATCAGCTAAATCAATAAAAATGTTCGAAAGGTTTGGTTTATCTTCAGACTTTTTGCTCCTTGATCCAATACTTTGGGATGACCAACCAGACTAACCACGAGGAAAGGATATAGTAGGGTCATTAAAAATTGTCAATGATACAGCTGAACGTGTAGTTAAGCTAATGGAGGAGTTTAATAATAAACACACTAAAAACAAGTAGCCCGTAGCGTAATGGTTAGTGCGTTCGACTGTCACGCTGGAGGTCTGGGATCGCTTCCCAGCCTCGTCCACCTAAAAACTAAAAAAGTTTTTTTTCAAGAGTATCACTTGTCACGAATAAGTGCTTCTCGTCTCGCCGTTCGGATTCGGCATAAAATTGTAGGTCCCTTCCATTCCTGTCGAAAGTCGCACTCAGGAATGGTTGCGAGTTGTTAGTCACTAGGCCCTGGTTCTTCATGAGCCGTTGTGCCACTCGATTTATTTATTTACTAAAAACAAGGATCAAAAGCAATTCCTTCTGCAAGTAAGTTTTTACCTTTTCCATTTTTTTGTTTTAAATTTACTTATTTTGTCTTATAGAATAGAATTCTTGAAATTTAAAACTCATTGCGGCACGTGTTTATACAATCCGATTTTCTTGAATTTTTTTTTGTACACGTTTTGAATACAAAGGAACAGAAAAATAAGGTGCTCAGTAAAAAAAAAATATTTATTTTTTCTTCCATTTAAATAAGGACCATCTTTTGGGTCCCACACAGACGAAATTTTATTTTTACTTAAAATAAAAGTTTGTTATACCTTCAATCTGCTGACCAAATTGAAATTCCTTTTAAGCGTACGAGTATGTATGACAAACGTACTTCTAACCTCAAAACCCAATTCAAGCACCCTAGTTTTTCGCCAATAACCATATTATAGGTATACGACCTCAAAAAACAGCACATATAAGCCCTGCGGCTTGTCAATTTAAATTTGAGACATGTTAAGGTGTCCTCAACATTTGTTATAACTCCCAAAAGATTACAAATTTTCTTCCCCCTAAAATCAAAACCAAAAAAAAGAACATCAATTCTCTGGTATTTTGCACATTTTACATTATATTTGTTGAAAAGACAAAATCTATCACCTCCTTTTTTACCACACGCATTGGTCCACATTTTGTTTTCAATTTAATATAAAAAAAAACCTTTTACCTCACCCCATTTTGAGACACAGAAAAAAAAACAAAGTCCAAACACGTCGTTCATACAAAGGACGAAACAAAATTTTCCAACACACGCATTTTTTATTAATACTGTCATACCCAATTCTCATTTCAATTTTTCAATAATCAGAATCACTGTAAAAGGACCTTTCTTATTTAAAGGTAATCTTTTCAAAAATTACAAACACCCCAAGGACTTAATATTGTTAAATTTATTTGTATGCTCTTGGCTCTTGGTCTTGCAGAACATGTGTGAGCTAGCTGTGAGAGGTCCCATTGATTGTCAAAAAATTATGTGTGTTGCGTCCTTGGTGTCGTCAGTTGTCCAAGTGTCGTCCGTCGTCATCCCTTTTGAAAGAAAATTATGTCATCCGACAATCAACATGTCAATGTGGTTTTGAGAAGATGCCATCATATTGAAAGAATATACGCAACAGGAAGGACATTCAATTCTGACCAGCAGCTTTTTGAAGATATAGAATAAAAAGTCAATAGAACGAGCATTATAACGGCATCCACCCGCCTCGCCTGTTTGATCTTTGGCACAACATGTAGCACATCATATCATTTTGTTTTTTTTTTTTTTGAATTGACATTGTGCGTGCGTGTATACAGTTTTTTTCTGTTTGATTGTGTACATTTTGTACCATCATAATAATAATGGACACAAAATGGACTGAGGGAAGGAAACAATTTGATTTCCGGTCGTTTCGTTATTGCTATAAAAAGGTTATCCTTGATGGTAGTTTTTTTTTTGTTGTTTGTTTCATTTTTGAGTGTTTACTCAAATTGCCACATGAAAGGAATTATACAACAGAGTCCTTCGGCTGTTATTTGTCTCTCTGTGTATTAATTACGGTGATGGACCAGGACCAGTGTTTCTATCTTCTAAAGTGTTTATTTTATTATTTCTATACTCGTTTCTAGCCCGTTTGAAGTAATGATTTTTTTTTTTATCAAAATTTAATCTTTTCGAACAAGCGAATGTTTAGGTTGATTCCTTGCTTTTTTATTCAAATTCCCAAAATGCAATCTCAAGAACTTTAAATAAAAAATCCACCTTACCAACTTTCTTGTTATTGAAGCACAGCCCAATGCAAGTACTGCGAACAAAAAGTATTGCCTAATGGTCATAGTCGTATAAAGGAGCCCAGCTCATTTGCTATGCATGGAACACACCCTAGTCATTTTATGCGATACCAAAACGAGTTAACCGCAGTTAAGCACTTTAGCTTTCACGACCAGTGTACTGTACATCTAACAACACTGAAGATGTAGACAATTTAAGAGATAATGGGATTTTTTGTTTGTCTTCAAATCGTCCTTCCATGCGGGGAGCTCTGAACCAATTTTGCAATAAGAAGCGCACATCGCATAGAGGTAAATGTATAACCATCAAATTCCGCTTCCTTCTGCAGGATTATAATATTATATTGGAGCAACCAACCAATAAAGTTCATTTTTACAACGAAAACTATTGTATGCAGCAAATTGTGTGCCACGTCCAATTTGTTTAAACGAAAATTAACATTCGGTGAGGCGTACATTATATAGAATTAAAGAAGAGAGTGTGGGAAGTTTATGGAAGTAATAGAAGAATGGTGCGTTAACTTGCTCCTTTTAACTTAGGTCAAATATAAGGGTGGCAGTACAGTTACTTCTGATTCCAGCAAAGTGTTTGGCAATTCAAGAGAACAGTTTCTTCTGCTTCAGAAAACGTGTTTGGTTTGTACTAGAAATCTGAAGACAATCTATAACACTTGTCTGGTGGACATGGTTGGACAGAGAGTGAGATGAGCCACTTTGTGATTTTAAAAACTGGAAAATTACCATTTCCTGCTGGACGGAGTTATTAACGACTTTTAATGGTGTTTTTTGCTGTGGACTATTTTAGCTTTGGAGGGATTTATATGAAAGTAAATATTAAAAATAAAAAAAAAAAAAAAACAATAAAGAGAAAGAAAGGTTTAGTGTTTCAAGAAGGTTAATATACCGACATTACTAGCTGACCCATCGAACTTCGTTCCGCTTAATTTAGTGAAAATATTAATTCCGAACCTGGCATATGCTGCTTGATGAACACAATTTGGTCAATTAAAATTCTTCATTCAAAAATTCCATTAAAAACAATGGAAATAACTGAAGTATAATAATGTCGACGTGTCAAAATCAATCAAACTGCAATGCAATGATTCACGTCTTGGTCATCTCGCTTCTTCCCTGAAGTGCCTTATGGTATACAACATTCTTCGTTATATTTTCAGCTGGGAACACTTACAAAGTGAGATGTTTGCCGACACGTGAGCATGCCAAACACAACTGACCATGTGAGAAACATGAGACTTCAAGGCTGATCGGTGATGCCACAAACATCCAGCAATTATCCTTGCGATTTATTTATTCTCATAGCGAAAGCGATCCGCACAGGAAATTGAAGAGGCTTAAATACGAATAGCTAATCGCTTCAAAATCCTTGCTTGAATGACAAATGCCGTGAAATAGTTTGTGGCTTTGTTTTCATCCATCAAGAAGTCGATTTGTATGTGAATGTAACTCTTCGGCGATTTGATTTGGAATGACGAATTCAAATGATCGACATTATTATTTTTCGCAGCCAAAATCACCGGCAATATTCGGGAACAAATGTGTGATTTTGGGAAAAAGTTCGGTAGAAATTCAATGAGTCCGGTGACTTAGTCGACTGGAATCACGCCATTGCCCATCGCCAACTATTGCCTTGAAAAATCTATAGTGGACTGGTAAATTTGTAAAGCAATTGCAATTTTGTCACATGTATGATAAGCTCATTAAATTCTTATCGCAACAGCATTGCCCAATGGGGAATAAAGAACCGCGTAGAATTTAACGCTTCAAAAACTCAATGCTGCCTCCTGTCGTGCTGTGCTTTCCATGGACGGCACTTGCATCGAGGAAACCGAACAGCTCTCAGTTCTCGGTATGTGTGTCACAGACCACCTACTAATGTGGAATGATGACATATTTGACGTCGCCAAAAACGCTGCTAATTGCTTAGGTTCTCTCCGAAGATGCATCAAGAAATTCTTTACCTCCTCTGATCTGGCTCTGATCTACAAGCCTTTATTTGTCCAAGGCTTGAGTATAATTCACATATATGAGCAGGTGCTCCTATTACTCATCTAAGCTTGTTGGACCGAATATAAAAAGTGCCCTTAAAATGATAGATGATTGATATAACAATAACGGCAACAATAGCATCCCTCGAACACCGCCGCAATATCACCTGTCTCTCACTGTTCTATCGCTATTTTTATAAACAGTGTTCAAGTGAAATAGCCAGTTGCATTCCTCCCCTTAAACAATTCAACCGTAATACTCGCGCTTTTAGGAATGCTCATCAGTTTACCCTTGAGCGCAATTTCGGACGTACCGTTAAGTATAGAGATTCTTTGTTTAGTCGCACAGCAAGAATGTGGAATGCTTTACCTGGCCCTATTTTTCCCCCCATTTTGATATACAGAACTTCAAACTAGTAAAAACCCTTTAAGTGCGCGGCTGATTAAAAAAAATGTCTCCATTAGGCCGACGCGACGCCTTAAGGCTGGCAAGTATTCAACTCATCTGCCGGATTTAATCTTGGAATGACACGCAGTTAGGTTGAACTACTTAGTGAACACCTAACATGGGCTACTACGACATATACGTAGCTCAGGCTTATAAGGAGCGGTTTATCCGGCTCCCTACCCTTGGAGTTATACTAAGGGTCTGGTCTTCCAGCTCGGGGGTTGTGCGTCGGGGTAACTTCCTTACCACGTAAAAAAACTCTGTTCCGAAACAACAACAAGCCTCGGATACGGATGATTTTAATAATGACGACCCCAGCAAACGAAACAAGGACAATGAATTTCGGATCTGCACGTGGAACGTCCTGTCCTTATACAGAACACGTGCTGCCGAACAATTAGTGGAGATCCTGGACAGGCTAAAGGTTGACGTAACAGCCATCCAAGAAGTGCGATGGGATGGAGAGGGCATACGGAGACTGAAATCGTGTGACATCTACTACGGCGGGTGATTCAAAGAGCAGGGTCAGCGGCTTTTTGGTGGCGGTTTTGTTATTATGGGAAGACTTAGGCAAGAAGTCTTGGGCTTCCGAAGTGTAAGCGAGTGCCTGGACATAATCCGCATCAAAGGCAAATTTTAAGTACATTACGCTGATCTGTGTTCACGGCCCCTTTGAAGAGAGAGATGAATCAACCAAAGAAGCATTTTACGATCTCCTGGAGACAACGTATGATATGTGCCCGAAGTACGACGTGAAGATTATTCTTGGTGACTTCAACGCAAGATTTGGAAAGGAGGGCATCTTTGGATTGATAGTCGGAGAACACAGCCTTCACGACAAAAGTTCCGGCAACGGATACAGGCTGGCAGATTTTGCGGCGGGGTGAAATGTCATCATCACAAGCACCTGTTTCCCACACCTCAATATTTACAAGGGCACTTGGCGGTCGCGTGATCAATGAACCGTTAACCAAATCGACCACGTTGCGATAGACGCGAGACATGTTTCCAGTATCTTGGACATCCGAACGTTCCGAGGGGCTAACATTGACTCGGATCACTACCTGGTGGTAGCTAGACTACGTATGCGGATATCCATTACGCCACAACGCAGAGTAGATGCTGTGAAAAGGTACGATGTCGACAAGATTAAATCGCAAGAGACTTCCAGAACTTACTTCACGTAGTCTCTATCTCTCAGGAAGTCCGCCACCAGCATCAAGTGCGGAGGACTAGTGGAAACACTGCCAACAAGCCATCAGAAGTGCCGCCTTTGATGTGCTAGGTTTCACTAGGCGATCACAACTAAACCCCTTGTTCGATGAAGAGTGCCGGGTGGTGAATTCAGCGAAGGACGAAGCCTACCAGGCAATGCTGCAGAATCGAACAAGAGCTGCTGAGAGAGTTGCCCGGGAGCTCTACGGGCTGAAAAGGAAAGAGGAACGCTGACTTCTCAGGAGGAAAAAGAAAGAGCACGAGAAGCGGGCGGTAGAGTCTATTGAGGGTTGTAGTGTCAGGAGTGATGTTCGAAAATGTTATCAAAGGGTGAAACGATCCACCCAGGGATACAAAAGTAGAAGCCTGCCGAGATGAGAGTGGGAATATGGTAGTAGTTACACAGTCAGTCCTGAGGATCTGGAAAGAACACTTCTCTAGACTGCTTAACTGCGAAGACAGCCAAGATACCGCTAGAAGGCAGAACACTCAATTCAACTTGGACGATGATGGCCAAGAGTTCGGGAGGTGAATTGGTAAGGAGCATACACCAACTCATCTGCAAAATTTGGTCGGAGGAAAGTATGCCCGATGAATGGAACCTCGGTATAGTGTGCCCCATCCATAAAAAAGGAGGTGCTCTGTAATGCACCAACTACAGAGGAATAAGTCCCCTAAACGTCCCTTATAAAATCTTGTGGGCTATCCTGTGTGACCGCCTAAAACCATTATTTGTTTACGATCTGACTGACGATCTGAAGTAAACCCACGATCAAATGTTCACACTCCGACAGATTTTAGAAGAAACACATCTTGGTTGGCAACTCTGGTTGTGGACAGCTTACAAAAATTATCAAACCGGATTTTGAAACAACTTCTTTTCCTACTAATCAAATATTTTCAAATCACGTATTATTTATATTCCTTGTTTTTCCTGTTAAACTGACGCGACGCTCAAATCTAAACAACAACGAACAAGTATTATAAACAGAAACACCACTCCTTGTTCTTCTTTAAATTCTAAAACAATGTTTTGAAGTCTGTTTTGCTTGCCAACGAAGGACTAACGACAACAGTGACGGCGGCGTCGGCGGTGGCAGCCATGTCCAATGTCCGTTGAATATTTGCATTTTAAAGCCATTAAATGCTCTTTATCCTACGAGTACTCGTATATGTAGTCTGGTCGGTATGTTCTTGTAAATACTGTTTGACCAAGCGTGGACCTAAACGGTCGCATGTACTAGGATCATCTCTATATCCTGTTTGCGTCAGCTCTGTTTGATTTATTTTAATTGAACACTATATTTACTCGATGATGGGGCTTAACAGTTTTTCTTTCATTTTGTAACTTAAACAATTTACTCGTATGTGTATACCTAACACTAAAGTCAACTATTGCTACATCAGAAGTTGGAATTCCAATTAATTGGCTTTTGATGGTCAAATATGCCTGCTGCACACATTTATGTGTATATAGTCTGAGGACTCAGGAAATATCATTCTGTAGGCTTTGTCTCTATTCAATGCAGCTTCTGTTGCATACTATACCTACCCCCATGGTATTTATACCTACCTATTCAAAATTGCAGCAATTGGATTTGAATAGATGGATCAAATATAAGTATGAAGTGGTGTCTACAAAAGCGACGAGATTGAATTGGAAATTACTTAGGTGGTCGAAGATGATGATGATGGTCCAAACTGAAAATCAAAAGGATTCAAAACACAAAGCAAGGTTCATGGTCCTGTTGGCAATGGCATTGATTTGCTTTCAAAAGGTAACATGCAGGCCAGCCAGACAGACAGACAAAACGCCACACACATACACACTCGAATCAAAAAAAGACATTGATCGAAGGAAAAATAATTTTCCAAAGATAATACCGTATTGAGGATGTTAAATCAATTGATTCCAAAAAATCCCGTACAATCACCAGAAAGGGCAAAGGGAATCCTTTGAATGAATGGTAGAACTTTTGTTCGTGTACCTATATATATTTGGAAAATTGCATTTAAATTTTCCAATAAACGTCTGCAACTTGTCGAGTAGACTTTGAGCAAAGGTCTTCCATTATACTAATAGAATTATTGATGTTTTGGTTGGTAAGTATCCTTAGGTATAGGTTTCCCTTTTGAACTCTATATTAAGAGTTTGGACACAGAAATACAGCTTCATCAGCGTCAGCGTCAGCATCAGCAGAAGGTTGATGGTATATCTTTAATAAATTTGTTTTCAAAGTTTTCGGTTTTGTTGAAACACAAACAGCATTTAAAAAATTTGTTCAATTAATCACTATTAGGCTAGGGAAAAAATCTTTTAGTAAGGACCAATTGCGTTTTAGGATATTGGATATGTTTGTGTGATTATCAAGCTTCTTTTAAAAACGAAACGCCCAAATCCAATCATTTATGAGGAATAGTTGCACTGGTCACTTTTCAATATTTCTGTTATAAGGTGAAAATTGAGCTGAATTTTAGAGTTTAACTTGAGAGACTTTTTATTGGAAATGAGATTTTCTATCAAAATTGATGTTAAAAAAAAAGTTAAAAAAAAACGACGTGATATAAAATCGAAAATAAGTGCAGAAAAGGGAAAAATCTTAGTAAAATGAGATTAAGACCCGTTTGCTGATACGAAACATAAATATTTAAGTGCAACATAAGCGCTTATGTTCTACTTTTTCCTAAGCATAAACTGTCACATAGGTTCTTATGTTGAACTTAAATGATTAAGTTTCGTATCAGGAAATGGGCTTTAGTAATCCAATATTTGAGACTACAAATTGAATGTTTAAAAAATAAAATGAATGCCCCTTTTGAGAAAAATCATGTCTTAAATCACTTTAAGTAGAAAAATAACGAAAAGGTAAGTTATTTTTGTGCTTTACTTTAAATTTTAAAAGAGCGTGCTCATTTTTTTTAGAGATAGCTCACTGATGTGTTTAGTAATAGCCCGTAGCGTAATAGTTAGTGCGTTTGAGTGTCACGCTGGAGGTCTTCACTTCCCAGCCTCGTCCACCTAAAACCTAAAAGAAAAAATGTTTTTTTCAGGGCTACTGCCTCTTGCAGTAGACAAATCCTTCAAAAGTATCACTTGTCATGAATAAGTGCTTCTCGTCTAGCCGTTCGGATTCGGCAGACAATTGTAGGTCCCTTCCATTCCTGTCGACACACGCACATAGGAATGGTTGCGAGTTGGTAGTCACTAGGCCCCGGTTCTTCTACGAGTAGAGCCGTTGCCCCACCAAATTTATTTATTTATTTTTTTTCACTTATTTTGCCCGATTTTTCAAAAGGCATTGTGAAGCGTGTATATGTCCTATCGAAGTGACAAAGGTGACAATGGGTAGAAAAAAATTCTTTCTAGGGAACTATTGGAGTAAAATTTCAATAAAACGCCTTACTACTAAGTAAAACAGCCTTAAAAACTGCAAAAATCGGCATTTGTCAAAGCAACTTCTGTCAAAATAAAAAGATATTTTGCTTAAAATTTTTAATGAACATAAAATTCAACATTTAACCTGTAACACTATTGGAGGATAAATTCAATGTTTTAACAACAAACATTAAAAAAAAGGAATTAAAATTTGTATTATCTATACGGAATTTTTCTTATAAAGTGATTTTTTATGTTGAATTTAAAAGATATCTTTCTTCCTTCATTGAATTTTTTAATTTTTATTTTTAATTAAAAAGATGTTGGGTTTGATAATAATGACAGAGGGTAGAGGAAAACTGTTTTTGGTTGTGCAAAGCAGAAGTCCTGTTGGGTGTGTGTGTAGCCGTTCTCATACCTACATATTTACAACCTTATTTATTACATTTCAATAATACTTGGTCTTACCTAGGAAAAGTTAAACTGAGTCGAAGCACTTAGTCCGGGCTTACACCACGTCAAACAAATCCATATTAATAAAATATTTTTTTATTCGTTTTAGCTCGCCTTCCTTATGTCAAATATATTATCTCCAATCTAAAACTCTAGTTATTTTAAACGTAAACAAACACCAGCTGATTTCCATTATTATTAATTTTAGTTAGGTAATTATTATTGGTGGAGTTATTAATTGTACGCATATTTTGATGCATATACAAATGGATAGTAGAAAAAAATAAAACGTTCTAAAAACTGGTTACATGCAAATCAATTGGGATATAACCTCCTGTTTTATTATCGCTAAAGGGCCGAGCTACAGCTTTTACTTTCTTCATATTTTCTTTCTTAGCGTCACGGGATTCAAACCAGTTTTGTACTGCTTTGGCCAGTTAAAGCGTTTAAGGAATCAACATAATCTATAAATGCAAAATTACTATCCATTTTGTCTGACTAGCAAAAAGAAATAAAAATAGTGTACACTCCTCTTCGTAAATTTCACATGATGTCATCTCAAAATTTTATAATACTAAACGGCTTTATTCCGGTCTTAAATCTCCTATGAACTAGTTTTACCTTACTTTATAAATAGCTTTTTTATGAATAATATTTCAGGATTAGGGGCGTTAAAGATTCGGAGTAACTTTACCCCGCCGCCGCTAAAACGAGTTAATAAATAACGCTGTTAGTGCATACCTTGGAACTTGGTTCCACTCTGTATACCACCATGTCTTTTGATATTTAATAACTAATGCCTTTCTTTTTCTTGAAATCCTGACCTTTTGCTTTTTGAGATATCGACTTTTGGTGTGCAATTTAGTCTTTGAAAATAATGAACATCTATTTTAAGGACCTAACAAATATTTGAGCAGTCTGCGGAATTTGAGTCGCCCCTTTATCTCATGTTCCAGGATTTCGAGAAGGTTTTTTGACCGAGTTAACCGCAATTGTGTTTGGAGAACACTTCTTGGTAGAGGAATTCCCCCAAAACTGCTTGCCATTATAAGAGAGTCCTACAACAACGCAAAGTGTTTTGTTTTGCACAACGGTCAGATATCCGACTCTTTCGAATTGCGGCAGGGTGTGAGACAAGGGGATGTTCTATCGCCAATTCTTTTTCTGCTCGCGATTTGATGACGTCACCGTTAGTATAGCAGAGAGATAAAGTATTCAATGGAGACCGTTTGAAATGCTGAGTTGTTTAGACTATGCATATGATAAAAGTCTTATGGCAAATAACACCAGTAGTTGGCTGAAAGGCATGTGTCAAACACTGCAGGTGAAAGGTGAGTCGATTGGTCTAAGAATAAATAGCAAAAAGACAAAACTAATGCTCACAGGCCGTTCCACATATCAGCGTATAATTTTGCAGGAGACGCCATAGTTGAAGAGGTCAAACAGTTTAATTACCTTGGAAGTACTGTATCAGTAAACGGTGGTACGGATCTGGACGTATAAAAACTAGAATTAGTAAGGGTCACGCTGCCTTCGGTACGCTGTCTCAAATTTCTAAGTCTAGTCAAATCTCCTTACGCACTAAGTTGAGGTTGTTCGAATCCAACGTCAAATCCGTGCTCTTTATTTCTTGCGAAACCTGGAAAGTCTCGCCCACCATCTCGAGGAAACGGCAAGCTTTTGTAAATCGCTGTCTACGTCACATCCTGAAAATTCGCTGGCAACAAATTATTTCGAAGCAGGTGCTGGACTAGCCAAGATCGGCTGGACGTCGATATAAGAAAGCGGAAATAAAATGGATTGGTCACACACTGAGGAAACCAAACGATGATATTGCGAAGCAGTCCTTTGAATGAAATTCTCAGAATGCATGACGGTTGGAAGACAAAGAACAACATGGAAATCAACAGTTTTAGCAGAAGCAGATAGTGCGATGCTAGTGATAGTGAGGTGCGATTTTCTAAAAAAATTGACTTAAAACAGAAAACATATTATTTACAAATTATTTAAAAAAATGGCAACTATTACAATACAATGTTATAATTTTTTGCAAAACTAGAAATCCCTTTTTTTTATATTCATTATATACGCCCGTAGCGTAATGGTTAGTGCGTTCAACTGTCGCGCTGGAGGTCTGGGTTCGCTTCCCAGCCTCGTCCACCTAAAAACTAAAAAGTTTTTTCAGGGCTACTGCCTCTTGCGAGGAATTGACAAATCCTCCAAGAGTATCACTTGTCACGAATGAGTACTTCTCGTCTAGCCGTTCGGATTCGGCATAAGATTGTAGGTCCCTTCCATTCCTGTCGATAGGCGCACACAGGAATGGTTGCGAGTTGTTAGTCACTAGGCCCTGGTTCTTTACGAGCCGTTGTGCCACCCGATTTATTTTTTTTTACAGCCCTGTTCTGCCCTTGTGTTGCTCACAGGTCACAATTTTTTGTGAGTTTGTTTTTGTGAGGTTTCTTAGAAGGCAATCGCAGTTTTGTATTCTGTAGAAGCCCTCATAAGAAACCTGGAAACCTCACTGGTGCCGCACAAGTCACAACAACTTCATAGCTCAACTTTTGGTCAAGCACTGAAAACCCGATGGTTCTTAAACTTTTTTCTGGAAGCCACATCAGAACTTAATTTACTGTATGCATTTCTCACACTTCATTTGATAAATAATATGCGTAATTGCCATTAAAACTTCCTATGCGATTCACTTTTTAAACAAACACTTCAATTAATACAAATGGAACAAACGTTAACAACAAACATAACGGCATACTTTGTTTTCCGAAGAACTAAACAAAAAATACTGGAACGTGTGTAACTAAAAAGAAATTGGCAATGTATACCAACTATTTTTTGGAATAACAAAAAGGTAAGATGATAAAATCATGGATTTAAACCACAATTTGCATTAATATTGTGTCCTTTTCTGCAGCACTCCAATTTTCCTATAGCTCTTAACTTTTTCAAAACCTGTTAGGTCTAAGCCTCAAGAAAACTCCTTTGGCAGAAAATTATAACAAACACAAAAGTTCTTAACAAAAATAATTTTAATTCCTTTATCTTATGATAGACTTACCTTCCTTTTTATACCTCAACTCAACTCCAGATAAGAATGCAACCATCTTCAATAATTCTACAAACCGATTAGACTTGAATCCTTTTATTAGACTTATTGCCAATTAAGAGTAAAATACAAGAAGGACTCTCTTTTAGATACGATCCCATGTTCAAATTTACGAAGACAAAAATCTGGACACCCATAAACGCCACCGCCCGGTATCCCATAAAAGGATTTTATGTTAAATATTTTTGGCATCCTTGGATGTAATTCTCAAAAAAAAAATAGAAGAAGGTAGATAGATAAATACTCATTCCTTAATCTACTTGTTAATTTATATTTTCTGGGGGATTAACAAGGGAGCTGCTTTTCCAAGAACAAAAATTAAAACAACTAAAAAAAAAGTATACTTCTTGTGACTTGAGTGAGTCTATATAGGGTGCGTGCGTTCAATTGGAATGCAAAATCGGTCCAAAAATCTTCTCAAGATAAAAATAAAAATTTAATTACAAATTCTCATCGTTAACAAGATTTAAAATTACCAATTTAAGTGTGCAGGAGCAGGCAAAGTTAGATACCTACTTAATTAATACACCGAGATGGAATGAGTGAGGTATTCGTTTATTCGGCGAACGAAAAGAGTTTGCTCGATATAATAACAAAGCTAAAAAATTACGGGGAGAATATGCAAAATGACGATATCGCGCACAGTTTTAATTTTACATAAATTGTTTAAGTGTGTAAATGAGAATTATTTTCGATGGTGGTGGAAATTGTAATTAAAAGAATGGAATCAGAGAAGTGGGAAGTTTATGACCTGTAGAAGATATTTTTGTTAAATAAAAATTTGGTTCTTTTATGGTAATCTATATGTTATGTACCACTGCATTCATTGGGGTGTGTTCTGGATTCATCCAGAAAATTAGTTACACCGGTCAGTGGAATTGGTTCCAACTAGCTGAGACCAGTTTCTTACTAAGCACATCAGGGAATATGTCAAAAATAAAACTAAAAACAAAAAAATGGCCTAGAATTTGTGCAACGATATCGATATCATCGGCTGTTTGTAACTTTATGTAAATGAGTTCTTCACTGCGATTGAAGAATAGACGAAACTTGTTGGCATTGTGGGTGAACAACAAATATAAGGTTTTCCAATAGGGACGGGTTGATTTTGACAGCTCGTAGAGGCCATATTGTTTCTTTTACTTTCTGTCAAAATATCGTCTTTTAATCAGTTACTAAAGACAAATCATCATGGTAAGTAACAGCGTCGAGCAACACGTGCAAATTATAAGACTGTTATATTGATCCCAATTTTGTTCGAAAAATCGTCTTTAGCGATGATGTCAATTCTTGGATGAATGGGTACGTGAATAAGCAAAATTGCCGGATTTTGGACGACATCAATCCACGCGAGATTCACGAGGTGCCAATGCATCCAAATAAAGCTACTGTTTCGTGTGGATTTTGGGCTGGAGGCGTCATCGGTCCGTACTTCTTCGAAAACGATGCTGGCCAGGCCATCACCGTCAACGGCGATCGCTATAGGTCGATGATCACCAACTTCTTGTGGCCTGAATTGGATGATATGGACACCGAAGACATATAGTTTCAAAAGGATGGCGCTTCGAGCCACACAGCTCAAGACATAATTGATATTCTGCACGAGCGGTTTCATGGCATGGTTAACTCGCGTCGAGGCGACGTGAATCGGCCACCAAGATCGTGTGATTTGACCCCTTTGGACTTTTTCTTGTGGGGCTTTCTTAAGTCATAGGTATATGCGAATAAGCCGTAAACCACCGCGGCCCTCAAAGACAACATAATCGATACTATCGGTCAAATTCAGCCTGAATCGCCAAAATCATCGAAAACTGGACCTTTCGAATCCGCGCCACACAGAAAAGCCGCGGCGGCCATTTGAACGATGTTATCTTTCACACATATTTTCATTGATAGGGCTCTCAAATAAAGATAAAACCTTATTGATATCTCATATACAACTTGTTTTATTCAATTTTAATATCGACCCGCCCTTAATGGAAAACCCTTTATAAGCTGTCCATCACCAATAACCAGACGTCACCTGTGATTAATAGCCATAGCAGTTAAATATGAACCTGACCAAGAACACCTTCGTGGAGATATGGCAAGGAATTACTCCAAGAAATTACTGATAATAGGGTGACCAGGCAAGGCCTTGAACGGGATACTCATACTTGGTCTGGTCCAGTAGCGCAACAATCCTTCACGATGAAGTGCCTATGCGTGGTGGTTCAACTATTTGCGTAGTCCTTTACACGTAAATAAGCTAAAATTACAAGTGCGAAATCCCTAGTTCTCTGAGTTAGGTTACGGCACGGCGCGCGGCGTGGCGGTTAACATTTTTCGTAAATGAAATACAAACCGCTACTGAAACCGACACTACCAAGGTTATGGACGACTTTTGGCTGTTGTACTCGGACAAAAATGGGTTTCTGGAATGTGAAGATGTTTCTCGACAACAGAAGTTAAGTTCGGTAAAATGATACATTCCTTTTTCATTAGAGAAGGAATTCATGCGATATAAGTTCACAATCGTTATCTTAGGGGTAAAATGGTTGGTATGAGAGTTGTTGTCAAAAGCTCCTTATATATCAAGAAATGCGAATAATGCCGTTTCCTTGGCGTCTAGGGCTTTTTTAAGGTGTTCGTGAGTTCGAATAGAACAGTTTCTGTAGATTAACCTACTCTGTAAGTATGATGTTGTCGCAGATTGGGAGGCCTATTTATAAAAACTTCTGATCTTATGAAATTGTCTATTATTTTTGTTAAAGTTTTCAGTAAAAAAGATGTTAAGCTTATTGGCCTGAAGGACTTCGAATGGGTTGTATCGTTTTTTCCCGATTTATGGAATAAAGATTACCTTAGCCCTTTTCCATAGACTTGGTATATACCCAAGAGCAATGCTACTTCGAAGAATACTAAAAAGATAAGGGATAAGATCTTCTTTACCCTCCTGCAGAAGGGTGGGGAAAAAACCATCTACGCCTGGTGATTTAAAAGGTTGAAAGGTACTTATTGCCCAATCTATGCTTTTACTTGAGCAGATAGTTGCAGCATTCTTCCGGTCTTCTCTGTTTGGTCTGAGAGGTATTCTCTCTGTCGAGTTTCCTATTAAAGATAGACCTACCTGGAAAGTGTGTACTGAGAAGCAGAGATAACCTCTGCTCTTCGTTATCATTGAAACTTCCATCATCATACCGAATTGCTAATGATGTAATCTGACTTTGTGGACCACTCTTTACATGAAGTGTGGGTCTTAATGCTAATTCTAAAAAGCAAAAACATCCGCGGGGTTACTTTTTTTTTGTGGTGCGTCTTAATACCATTTTAAGAATAAATTTACACCGCAGGTGTTATTTTTTAGAATTCGCATTAAGACCCAAATCGCTGTTGAGTACAAACACTTTGAAAGCAGACCGATTGATAACATAGGCGCCTGCCAGTTGGGTTTCGTTTCCATTTAAAATCGGAATTAAAACCCGACAGGAAAAGGAATTTAACCCCGTGGGTGTAAGTTCCCAATTTAAAAAGGAATAAACACCCGGGGAGGATAGTTCGGCTTTTGACCTAATTTCGATTTTCAAAGCGAAATAAGGCCAAATTTGGGATTTGGTCTTATTTCGTTTGGCCTTATTTCATATCACCATTCGTACAAAATTTGTACGTTGTAATAATAAAAACATATTTAAAAAGATTTATTACAGAAATCAAGCTGATCAGCGAAAGAATATGCAGTTTAACCTTAAAGATACAAAACACGAAATTAACAATAATACAGATATACGCACCCACTAAAAATGCTACCGAAGAAGAAATTGAAACATTTTACGAAAAACTAGAAAAAGTATATGAAACAACAAAAACAGAACTTATGTACATTATTGGAGATTTCAATGCGAAAATGGGTCAAAAATCAAACAAAGAAGAAAAGGAAATCGGAAATTTCGGATACGGTGAAAGAAATAAACGTGGAGACAAACTATTGAAATGGATGCAGGAAATGAACCTTAGTTCCGCGAACTCTTTCTTTAAGAAAAAGGATACAAATAAATGGACATGGATTTCACCAGATATAAAATTTAAAAACGAAATTGATCTTGTACTGACAAATAAACTTAAAACAATAACAGACGTATCTGTTCTTAAAAGCTTTAAGTTTGATAGTGACCACAGGATTGTAAGAACCAAATTATTAATAAATCATAAAACCCTCAACAGAAACAAACAAGAACTTATATTCCCCAAAACTGTTTCAGATGAAAAAATAGAAGAATATAATAGATTACTTACAACAAGGATACAAGAAGACATCGACACAAATAAAATAGAAGAAAATACACAATGCATCGATAATACACTCGAGAGCATAATCAAGAATACATCAAAAACTACGCTTATGAAAACAAAAACTACCAAAAACGACAAACTATCCAACATTACAATAACGTTCATTACAAAGAGACAACAATTAAAAGCCACATCAAATCTATCAGACACGCAAAAACACGAAATAAAAAATTTGAATACATTAATCAAAACCAACTCCAAAAAAGATATACAACTTTATAATGAAAACATGGTTAAGAATATACTGCAGAACACAAAATCTATAAAAAAGGCAAAGACATTCTTAAGAGACGAAAAAGAATGGATTATATCCATTAACGACAACGATAAGCAAAAACACCAAAGGAATGATATTAACGAAACAGCGACAAGATTTTTTGAAACATTATTTAGATCATCAAATACTTTCAGTAACACCGATGGGTTGCAAGATGCAGATGGAAATAGCAATGTGACAACAAATATTCCAAAACTAGATCCACATGAAATCGAACAATCAATAGAAAGTCTTAAAAGTGATAAATGCGCAGGAAACGATGGTATCGAAGCGGAAATGCTTAAATACGGAAAGAAAGCTTTAACTCCAATCCTTACAATACTTTTTAATTCTATATTAAAGACGCAAGTTATTCCAACACAATGGAAACAAAGTACCATAATCCTAATTCACAAGAAAGGTTCTAAGGACGACGTGAATAACTACAGACCCATTAGCCTTATCTCCACCATATATAAACTTTTTTCAAAAGTAATATACGGAAAAACCAAACAAACATTTAATGACAATCAACCAATAGAACAAGCCGGATTCAGAGAGGGATATTCAACAACGGACCATCTTCAAACAATTAATCAATTAATTCAAAAATTCAATGAATACAAAAAGCCATTATACCTTCTTTTCATTGACTTCAGTAAGGCTTTCGACACAATTGAGCATGCGAGTATATGGAAAGCTTTGGATAACCAAAACATTAATCGAACTTACATTAACACACTTAAAAATATCTATAAAAACAACACCGCAAAAATAAGAACTGACACATTAGGAAGAGAGTTCCATATCAACAGGGGAGTACGACAAGGAGATCCGTTGTCACCACCTCTTTTCTCAGCCATCCTAGAAGACATTTTCCGAAAACTTGATTGGAAAAATAATGGAATAAACATTTATGGACAAAACCTTAACAACCTACGATTCGCAGATGATATTGTTTTGATATCGAACACATCAGACAATATTCAGACAATGATAATCAACTTGCATCTGCAGGAAAGGAATATGGACTTAAAATAAACCTAACAAAAACAAAAGCTATGACAAATCACACGAAATTAAGTATAATTCTAGAAAACAACAAAATAGATTATATCGATGAGTATATCTACCTTGGCCAACTGAAATCATTTGAGAATCAAGAAGAAAAAGAGTTAAATAGACGAATAACCAATAGTTGGCAACAATACTGGAATGTCAAACAAATACTAGACAGCTATTTGAGCCAAAACACAAGAAAGTATATATTTGACTCGACCATATTACCAGTAATGACATATGGATTACAAACCCTTGGACTTAAATCAAACTTACTTGATAAATTGAGGATTTGCCAGACGAAAATGGAACGGAAGCTACTCAATATAAGGTTGATACAAAGGATACCAAACGAGGAAATAAGAAGACAAACAAATATTATAGATGTAGTACAACGTGCTAAACAGTTAAAGTGGAGTTGGGCAGGTCACATTTCGAGGATTCAAGATCAACGATGGACTAAAACAACGACCAAATGGATTCCAAATGATAAAAGACCTGTTGGCCGACCAAGGAAAAGATGGGACGATGATCTAAACCAACTTAACTCTAATTGGTACAACGACGCGAAAGATAGACATTTATGGTCATCATTGGGGGAGGCTTATGCCCGATTATAACGGAAATATTATTGAAATAGTACTTTTAACTTTAACTTTAAACGTTAATTTTTATAATTTCTTAAACGTGTATTTTATTTTATTTTATTTATATTAAAATAATGATGTCTTTTAATTTTATGGCAATAAATAGCTTTAAATAATAATAACAATAATATCTGACCAATGTTCGAAAAACCCTCCCAATGCGAAACAGACACATCATCGTCTCGGTAAAAGTTTGTTGTTTTAAATAAATAAAAACAAAGCAAAGCCAAATATTATGCATTATGATCAATTTTCGCTTCCTATGAATTCGAAGTGATTAAAACTTTACAGCTTTATTCCAGAGAACTAAAGTCAATATACCGATACTGAAGTTTATCAGTAGGTAGTAATGTCATTTAAGTCATGATGGCGTTTTGCACACTGCCTCTCTTGGTCCAATATTCATTTAAAATATGGAGTAGATGAGAAGGTAATCCATATATGTTTTATAATAACAAGTTCATTTTATTGCAAATGCAAGCAGTCGAGTATGTATTTGAGTTTCAAGTTCATGGTTATTTTCTTTCGTTATAAAGTGCTCAACTGTGAAGTACAGAGATATAGTGAATGAACTCAATTAAGTTTTCGTTATCGAACGCCCTTATGACTGAAAACATACCCGATATCACGTAGAGATTCGTCTATACGATTGTCTTAATTGGTTGATCCATTTTCTATTTTTATTATTATTTAATAAAGCAAACTATTTCATTGTGATAAGTAGGTAAGCAATCAAAGTCATTGACTAATTTGTTATTGTTATACTGAATAGAATTATTGATAACAAGGTTTCTGTTTAATTCAATTAATCGCTCAAGTTATTTTTTGTGAATATTTACATGTGGTTTTCTTCTGTTTTAAAAATAGATAATCACCCCTGTTCTGAATTTTGTATTTAATTTTGATTAGTTGTTTATGTTTTCCTTGTTCAAATTCGGTTAGTGTGCTATTACACCATGCATCTAGACGCGTGCAACTTCTTCGAACTTTTTCGAATTTTCTTGTTGCACGAATATTTTACCCACGCGACACACGGCAGATTTTCTTGCGTCTCATCTTTTCGAATTTGTTTTCTCTTTTGCACTTACATTTGTTCGAAAAGTTGCACGCGTCTAGATGCATGGTGTAATAGCAGACTTAGGTGTTTATTTGATTCGTTTTTCGAAATCAGTTTTCAATACCAATATTCTGATTCTCAATTCGACAAACAAAAGCTAACCGAATTCAAATCGTATGAATTTGCTTTAAAACTGATTCCGCATCAATATGTTGAAATCGAAATAAACAAACAAAACCGAATTTAAACAAGGTAAACAAAAACAACAAACCGAAATTGAATGTGAAATTCGACCGAAAATCAGAGCAGGGTTGAATAAGGGTGGAGTGATAATTTTGTCCTGGAAATTCAAAAACATACAAAAATAATAAATATATGTATAATTATTGTAACTATTTATGCCTGTAAGACCTCAAGCAGTGCCGAGATTTAGCTAATTCGAAATCAAGGCGAGTGAGTGAGATGAGTCACAGCTAGTAAAAGTGAGTGAGTGACCCCCTTGAGCTGTCAGATTACTCGCCGGGTCTTTCGCAGGCGACTTGGTGTATGTATTGGTAAAATTCACATGTTTGGATAAGTATATGTGTTCTTTTGTCACATCCATGCATGTATAGGAAGTAAAACAACAAAAACAACTACGTGTGTTGAAATGAAACCTTTATTAAATACTTAAATTTGAAGGAAGGAAATAAGAGCAAGCATCGAATAATTATGCTGAGGAACAATATTTAATAATTCTATAAAATTATTTACATAAGTGTATCTACTTTTGAATATGCGAATATCTAATAAAAATATTTTCATACATTATTTATAAATGATCACAAGATAGCAAATTTTTAGTTTGTTATTTGATGAAAATTTAATTATTTTGATTTTTCATTGTTTACATTTTTTTCAGTCCAACATAACCCAACAGCGACAAGCTCGACTTCGATTTTCACTATGCACTACCTATGCGACTAGAAAGTTGGGCAATGGAGGCGTTTTATGTTCTCGGATTTAATGAATTTAATATAAGTTGTATGTTAAGTTTTTTTTTTAAGTTAAAATTCAAATTATTTTACTTTTCAATGCGAAGCGGCAAGCGAAACTAAATATCTGTCAAACAAATAAAAAAAAGTATTGTGTTTGTATAACCACAGATACTCTATGTAAGGCGCCAGTTATAGCTTTCATTGAAAACCATCATTGAAACACAAATCAGTGAAACAGTGGAATATTTTCTGACAGGTCGGTTATAGCTACCATGAAATTTTCTTTCATTGAAAATTCCATTCCCCATACAAAAAACAACGTTGAGGTTAAAGTCGATCATTGAATGAAAAACTGACAGACGAGAACAGGAAGAGAAAGGAACACATTTCATTGGAACGAATGTGTTCCACTTTTGGGAACAAAATATCAGCTGTTCATTGAAAACAATTTTCATCATTGAAAAACTAAAAGTGATTTAATTAGAAAGTGTTAAGGCAAACTAAACATTTTATTGACTAAAAAGAATATATTACTAATAACCTTCATTTTCGTACCAAAACGCCATCAGTTTTATTTGCTTAAGTGCATCAAAATTGAAAGACAAAATGTTCAATGATGGTTTTCAATGAAAGCTATAACTGGCGCCTAAAGAGGGTATTTGCTTCTGACATTTAAGTGTACGAAAATAAATTCGAAGTTACTCATCTCACTTAAATAGCTAAATCGCTTTTGCGAGTGAAGTGAGATGAGTCGGCGAGTGAGGCGAGTCATCTCACTCGACTCGCTGAAATAGCTAAAACTCAGCACAGGTCTTTTAAATGCAATGCACGGCACTACATATAGTTAGAAGGAATACAAGGAAAGGAAAGATTTTTGTTGGCACAGTGGATTAAGAATTAGATGTTAATTATCTCATGAAATTCCACGGTTGGCATCCAGTTGAAACTGGGGGAAATAGAAAAGAATGCTACCTAGACTGGGGCTCGAACCCACACGTCCAGGTTAGCAGTCAAACACTACATTCACTGTGCCATTGCCACCCGCATTCAAAAGTTACATATGGTTTTTAAATTCATTTTAAAATATTTTATTATTTTTATTTTGACCGGTAGGGGTCGCGCAATCGAAGCAAGAAATCGGTTTTGTGTTTTTTTTTTCATTTTATTATTTTTTCAGTGTAGCAGGCATTATACAGCTTAGAAATGTATGACGAAATTTAAGATGATCCTTTTATCTAACAAAATGCACTAAGTCATTTTAATGTGCGACATCATTTTTTCAAAAATGTTTTACTTGCCAACATTAAATAAACTGTTTTTGTTAATACAAATATTTTCAAGGGACCAATATTTGGGTAAGGTGGTTTTCTTTTTTCAATGTTTTGTATGTAATTCAAACAAAAGCTAATTGCGTTTCACTCATGTATAATATGTATGCACCAAAGGTTTTTTGAATAGCTCTTTGTTTTGAAAAAAAAGTTTAGTTTAATAAAGTATTTTTGTGTGCAAGTGATATAAAACATTCAAACCCGATTTTTAACTACCCAACTTTATACATCTCCTGGGATTTTTGTGAAGGTACATAATTTAAATCAAAACGGATACTCCATCAAAATAATTTGCCAAATAAATGGAGGTGAAAAATTATGTATATGTGTGTGTTACCGACTTAAGCAGATATGACAAATATAAATTGAAAATAAAAATTGATTTAAACAAATAAAATAAATTTAATATTTTAAAGTTTAATAATTTCTTTTTATTATTGAAAAAACTTGTTTTTAAATTTTAACACAACTAATAATTTAATTTTTAATTTAGATATGCGTTTTGGAAATTATATTCCATCATCAGGCTGTTTGCAACTGAATATATCATTTATACAGGGTGTCCAGTAAACAAAGAATAACCTTGGAGTGCCTCATTGTAGACATTATGACCGTCCTGAAAACTAATAAAAAAAAAGTCTATCCCAACCACAAAAAAAGATATGTGCATTTTTTTGTTCATGTGCATTATTTTTTGCGTTACTTTAAGTTTTTGAATACCACGACTACAAGTGAATGAATTCTACCGTTTTCATATAGCAATATTTAACTTTTTTTGTACCAAAACAAAAGAAGACAAAAATTATAATAACTGTTGGAATTCTTAGAAAAAAAAATTATTGAACTTTGATTTTCGATGCAAAATGTGACCACAAAAAGGCTTTATTTTAGTGATTAAATTCTACTAAAAATTTATTTTGATTGATTGCCTGTTTTTATTATAAATCTAATCTTTTAACTGCTAAGGCCAATTGCAACATTACCAAAAATATCAACAAAGTGCAAAAAACGGCTTATTTCAAGCTTGTTTGAATTATACCTGGTCTATTGGGCCCTAACAAAACCATAAAATATTTTCGCAGTTGCAATACGTTTATTTGTTAGTTTCTTCAAACAAATGGTCTTTTGAGTTTTGAGCTAACTTTCAATCACTTGATCACTTAGTTAGAAAGCAAATGCTCAAACTGTTTTCCACCCATTCTAATACAGGTTCTGCACCTCCGAATAAATGAAATCTTGTAATGCAGCTGCCTTCCCAAGATTTCTCATCTCCTCTAAGGACCTGATGGGCTTGCTGTACACGATTTTCTTAATGCAGCCCCAATAAAAAAATCACGTTGATTCAGGTCTGGTGAACGGGGTGGCCATAAATTGGCCCCAGACCACATGTCCATCTGCCTGTATCTCTGGCATATTTGTAATGCAGCGGCTTGCACAAGATTGCATACCTCCCCTGAGAAGCTGATCGGCTTGCTGTATTCGATTTATTTAATGCAACTCTTATTAAAAAAATAATTTGGTAATAACCACTACCAAAATATTTGATGGTTTTTTAAAAGGCCAATCGAAGAGGCATAATTCAAAACAAGCTCGAAAATGTAGCCGATTTTTTGCAATTTGTTAACATTTTTGGTAATGTTGCATTCGGCCTTAGAAGTTAAAAGCTTGGATTTATCATTAGGACAACATTATAAAGACAGGCAATCAATCAAAAATCTACCATGTTCAACGCAAAGTATTATTTTCACGTTTACTGTGCTAATTTTGAAAACTTTTGTTTTTGCTAAATTGCCTCTAGTATTGCAGATTTTTACAAATAACTTGCTATTGGTTCAAGATGCAATAATAAATTATACCATTTTAAAATCCACATTCAACACGCATATTTTTAAAATAGTTGGCCACCTAGGTATTCATGCATTTTTTCATGCCAGAGATTATTTAACTTTTTCAAAAATTATTTTCATTCAAATTTTGCATCGAAAATCAAAGTTCAATAATTTTTTGCTCTAAGAATTCCAACAGTTATTATAGTTTTTGTCTTCTTATGTTTTGGCACAAACAATGTTAAATATTGCTACGAAAAAAAAAAAAAAACGGTAGAATTCATTCACTTGTAGTCGTGGTATTCAAAAACGTAAAGTAACGCAAGAAATAATACATTGAACAAAAAAATGCACATATCTTTTCTTGTGGTTTGAATAGACTTTTTTTTAATTAGTTTTCAGGACGGTAATAATGTCTACTATGAGGCATTCCAAGGTTATCCATTATTTACTGTACACCCTGTATATACCATGTATCCAGATTTGAGAAATCTTAACTTTGGTAATGCTAATGATTGATAAACAAAATTGAATTTTGGAACACATGCAGTCACTTTTTTCATATTTATAAAAATGTATCAGAAAAAAAAATTACAACAGTTATTCCTTATTCCCCTACTTATTTTGAATTTTAATAGATTTAGTAAATTTTTTTTTAATACATTTTATTAAACATGACAAAAGTTACTACATGTGTGCAAAAATTCAATTTTCTTTATTAATCATTACTTAAGTTAAATGAATTTTTAAAATTGGATGTACACAAATACGTGGGATTTCTTATATAAAACTTCAGACATTTTTTAGCCCAGTCAACGAAGACTCAAAATTATAAAATAAATGCAAAAAAGAGTGCTCTCTGGATTATTTTTGTATATGGTAGGGGTTACCCCCAGGTATAACATACCCAAAGTCCCCAGCCCAGGGCCGCGAGCTAAACTCAGGAGGGCGCGTTAAAGGTACCCCTTTTTAGATTTTCGTGAATATTTCCACAACCTAGCATGTTAGCGGAAAAGTCTATACTACTTAATTACAGACAATTAAATTATCTATAAAAATATATATTCACATTTTTTCTAGGGTCAAAAATAAAGGAGATGCGGGCGGTAGAAAATTCAACAAATCTGAAAAACCTGTTATTGTCTTAGATATTGAATGTTTTCTGACCAATTTGTTTGGAAAAAACAAAAAACGTTAATACAAATTCATTCACTGTGGTTTCATCATGTCTATCATGAACAAGACGAGAGTTAAGCAAGAACTGAACTATATTTATTATGCAAATGACTTCAGTATAAAATAGCAATACTAATACTAATAATACAATAGTAGCATATTGGATATATGAGTAATGATTATAGTTTCATAGGCTATATCACAACTGTTAATGTACGTTTATATGTAACAATGTCGTGAAGCTAAGAAAGGAGTTATAATTTCCTTTTTTTTCTATATATCCGAAACTAGACCAAAAACTTGATGTTTACTAAATTAGGAAAAATTTAAATAGCAAGAGTTGTTTTCATATGGCGCCAAAAAATGATAACGTTTTTTTTAAAGAAACACAATACAAATTTTATTTGCCATAGAGCGGGGTGCTTTCTCCCCCCTTTAGAGAGGAGGGGCATTTTTTTTTTTAAATAATATTAAAAAACAACGGCAACACTTACAACAAAAAAAATTACCTTTTTTGAAAGCCAAAAGTCCGTTCTTTTATTTTATTTTTAAGTCAAGTTATTGATGTCCATTAGTTTTTGTAAAAACTACTTTCAAAATCAAAATTAAAAAAAAAAAGTTGAAAATTTCGTTTTTGATTTTTTCATTTAAATTGTAAAATAAAATGCAGAATTGGCTTTTATTGTTCACAACCCCTATTAATTCTTAATTGAAAACTGAAAACGAAAGCGTTCTATAACTCCTAGTTTTTGAGAAAATTGAAAGTTACGACGACAATTTTTTTGATTTGTTATTATAATTCCTTTTTTTTTAACTTGAGGTTAATGAATGAATAATTTCTAAACCCTAAGGTATAACATAATCCAAGTCCCTAGCCCAGGGCCGCAAGCCTTAGACAGGAGAGGGGGCTAAAGGTCCCCTCTTGTAGTTTTTCTTCCATATTTCGGAAACTAATATAGGCAAAATCAATACGACAAAGTGAAAGAAAATTAAATTCCCTTTCAATAAAAGTTATGCTCATAGTTTAGCTGGAAGCAATAGAGATGCGGGAGTAGAAATATAGAAAAAAAAATTTAAAAAAATATATTTCCTTAGAAATTTAATGTTTGTAAATTAGTTTACTTTTATAATACTATGACCATAACTTTTATTGAAAGGGATTTTAATTTTCTTTTACTTCGTGGTATTGACTTGGCCCCTATTATGCTTTGTTACCCAAATATGGAAGAAAAACTACAAAAGGGGACCTTTACCCCCCTCTCCTGTCTAAGGCTTGCGGCCCTGGGCTAGGGACTTGGATTATGTTATATCTTAGGGTCCTCTCTTCCACTATCACAGTACCTTGGGTGGCTTGCTTCGCAGGTTCAAAGAAATTATTCATTCATTAACCTCAAGTTCAAAGAAACACTATTATCACATACTACAAAGAATTATAATAACAAACATTATTAAAAAAAAATCAAAAAAATGGTCGTCGTAACTTTCTATTTTCTCAAAAACTAAGAGGCATAGAACCATTTAGTTTTCAGTTTTCAATTAAGAATTAAAATGTGAATATATATTTTTATAGATAATTTAATTGTCTCTAATTAAGTAGTATAGACTTTTCCGCTAACATGCTAGGTTGTGGAAATATTTCCGAAAATCTGAAAAGGGGTACCTTTAACCCCCCCTCCTGAGCTTAGCTCGCGGCCTGGGCTGGGGACTTTGGGTATGTTATACCTGGGGGTAACCCCTACCATATAAAAAAATAATACAGAGAGCACTCATTTTTGCAAGCAAAATTCCTTCGTTGACTGTACTATTTGGGGCCGGGTTAACGTTAATAAAATGAGCTAAAATTTTACAGGATTATTTTTTTTATTTATTTAGAACATTATTAGTGGGGTGCGTCATTCAAAATAAGACAATGATCTTTATAAGGACCACCCTAATGTATTTTGTTTATGTATACATAAAGTCTTGGCCAAATGTATTAGGCACCCCCATAAAGTTGCCATAATTTTATAACGACGGAAAATGAAAAAAAAAAAAAATAACTAAGTATTGCAGAAATGTTGGAAATCTTTTTTTATTAAAGAAAATTTAATATTTAGTGTTGCCAACCTTGGCTTTTATAACAGCTGCTATCCTTTTAGGCATAGACCTTACCAGCTTATGGCATTCATCTGAACTAAAAAATTTTTGAGCATCTCTTTTGATGTTATCAGGTACTTTCTTATGTTCCGTTTTAAAATTCCCCAAAGATGCTCGATTTGGTGCAAATCTGGGGACTGCGCAGGCCATGGAAGAATATCAATATCATTTTCAACAAAGCACCTCATTGAAAGAGCGGATTCGTGGAAGGGTGCATTTTCTTGCTGAAATAAGACGCTTTGCATGTTAGTCTCACCAAAAACATGCCTTAAAGATGGCATCAGCATGTTTTCCATCACGTTAATGTATTTTTTTGAATCCATGCGAACATCACCAACGAAAATTTTTCGAACTCTCAGCCATGCAGCCCCAGATCATAACGCTTCTCCCTCCGTGTTAAAAAGTTGGAACTATGCATTCTGGGTTAAATGCTTCCCCCACTATTCGCCTCACAAAGGTTGCACCAGGACTACCAAACAGGGTTGCAAAAGCTTAAGCCTTTTTTTAGCTTAAGCCCTTGTTTAATTCTTAATTCAGTCGTCGACTTGTGAATTGAAAAATATTTAATTCACAAGCCCTTTGTGATTTGTGAATTGAAAAATGTTCAATTCACAAGCTCTTTCTGATTTGTGAATTGAAAAATATTTAATTCACAAGCTCTTTCTGATTTTTAAATTGAAAAATATTTAATTCACAAGCCCTTTGTGATTTGTGACTTGAAAAATATTTAATTCACAAGCTCTTTCTGATTTGTGAATTGAAAAATATTTAATTCACAAGCCATTTGTGATTTTTGAATTGAAAAATATTCAATTTACAAGTTCTTTCTGATTTGTGAATTGAAAAATATTTAATTCACAAGCACTTTGTGATTTGTGATTGTGAACTGTAAGCAAATGTTCTGGGCTTCAATATAATGCTTACTTCAAAGTTGGATTCATCTGACCACAAGACATTACTCCAAACCTCTTCGGTAAAATGTTGGTAATTTTTTGCCCATTCTTGGCGACACTTTTTATATTTTTTCTGAGAGCCATGGTTTTTTCCTCGCCTTGCAACCTTTAAATCCACTTTATGTGAACCTCCTTCTAACGGTTCTAGCTGAGATTTGTTTTTTTAAATTGAACCGTTATGTCCGCAGCCAATTCGTTTGAAGTTTTTTTTAAGATTTTTTAGTGACGTTCGTATTAAAAATCGATCTTCCCTTTCTGTAGTAAGTTTTTTACTGCCGGTTTTTTTCAGATTTACATGTCACCCAGTCTTCACAAACCGATCTAAGGCATTTGGATGCCACAACGCGAACATTTCACTTTTTTGCTATTTCACTTTGATTTTTGCCTAAATCAAATAATACCTGAATTTCAATGCGCTTTGACAAACTGCTCTCACTTTTTTTTGGCATTTTCGATAACCCTTGAAATCTCGATTACAGAACAGTTAACTTTTACCCTCCATCTATACGCTAGGAGCGTCAATCAATCGAATACTGATTAGAAACTGTAAAATTAGTTAAAATTTATATTTGCATCCATTTATAACGGGATATAACCATGCAGTTCTTACAAGGTGTTCATTTTTTTTAACCTCACTAATTTTTAAAATCACTAATTTTCAAATCAAGAACAAGGAAAAGAAAAGAGAAAAGTAAAGTGTTTAAGAGAATAGAGCAAAAAATAAAGGGGGCTTAATACTTTTGGCCAAGGCGGTATGTACATTATAAATACTTAAATTTTTTCGAAATTCTTAAAGTTATTAATATGTTAAGAGTCAAATTTTCAAATGCAAATGGGCATTTTCAACAATAATACTTTTTAAACACATCTACTTTCCTTTTTCTGAATAGAGTACTTCTTTCAAAAAACTTGAAATTCGAAAAAATAATGACCACATTTGTCTCAAATAAATTATTGTGATCCACTTAAGACCATCATTTTTATTGAAACCAGTTTGCCATTAAAATTAATGATACACACACTATAGGTTGGGTACACTCGCACAGAAGTTGTCTGCTTTCATAATTTCCTTTCCCGCAAATATAAACTAAGTTCCACACTTAAATTATAGCTTGAACGGACATAAACATATTCTAACAAAAGCAATGCCTCTCAATATTTATGTTCAAGCATATCCTTTTGATTGCCTAAATTCTTTGCTATACCAATAACTTGTATGGTACCTACTGTCGTTCTTTTGTGATTAAATTGCTACTTATAGTCGTATCCGTATGTTTGCCTGATGATGACCAATTTTATGAACCCATAACATTTCAAAAAGACTATACCAAAATCTGGGCTGGAATCCCCCCAAAATCATAGCAATTAATAAACCGAAGATTATAATTTTATTAGTTGGTCGCATCCTTTTCCCATTTCAAAAGAAAGGACATTCTGGTGGAGTGCGTCGTTTCAAATGAATAAAAGCCATAATTGTCTAATGACACGATACAATTATTATTTAAGTTCATACTATTAGGTACTTTCTATTTGAGAAGACGAAATTGACTGACATTTTGCATGCGACCACCAAACACAAAATATTGAAGCGCACCATTTGGGCATGAAGAGGATGTGAATGTTATGTGACCCACCCCGAGGCGAGCAATCAACTAATAATTGCCAACGAGCACATATGTATGTGCAGTCGGTCAGTTCTTTATTCTTTTTCTATTTGAGGTGGGGTGCCGATGGGTCCCAGGCGTTATGACCGTGCCTAATTATTATTATACCAGATTTAAGCACCGTTCCTGGAATTAGTTGCCTTTAAGCTACATAAGTTATGTTGTCCTGCGGGAGTACAATGCAAAAGTGGTATAGCTCGATGTACATATAAGAGGATATCCCTGCCAGGACACATGAATAGGAAGGTCATTATATTGTAGGTATGTATATTTCTAATTTTATGAAGAAGTAGTAGGTAGATCGTATGCAATTTAAAGGATGTATCGATAATTGGTGGCTTGGATATTTGTACTGGTGTGTCTTTTAGTGTACTGATTGAAAACACGCATTTTTTTTCAAAATCTGACGTCAATGCCCAGCCTTTATTTATCATTATGAAACAAAAGTTTCAAGCTTAAATAATATACTCAGGCGTAAGCACATTTAGTATTGATAATTTTTTTTATTTTGAGAGTGAATTTCCACTGTTAGTTCCTTTTTATAATAACAAATTTCTTTGAGCTATTAATGTATATTTACGAATTTAAGAGTGCACTTCGGTCCAGTGTGGGCCGCAGAGCGTACACCAACAAGCTTTTTCCATCCAGATCGGTCTCTATCTAGCTGCCTCAAATATTAAAAAGCCACGTTGGTTCAGGTCTTTTTCTTCCCCGCCTGAATCGTGGTCTTCCTCCATTGCATTGTGAATCTTAAGATTTTATAAGCAGTTATAAGCATTTGCATCACTATCACTCCCTCTTAATAACCCAGGACTCTGCCACCTCAATTATTTTTCACTTTTTGACTATATGTACTTTTTTCTACTATGGAAAAATCTATAGTTAATCTTACCAAGAAACCAAAAAAAACTTAGAAGAGATTTAATCCGACTAGAAAATGGTCTAAGGCCCAGTTTTTCAGTGACGAGTTAAAGTTAAACTTAAGTTAATAACCAAAGTTAATAATAAAAGTTAAAATTTGAAGTTTTCACTTCTTCGGCTTTTTTGGTCATTATAGTTAATTAATGAAAGATGTTCATTAGATTTCCCAACGTTTCGACAGAGTTTTCAGTCTTCTTCAGGGGCACTTTATTAAACAATGAAATTAAAAATTAAAAAAAACATTTGGTTTTACACTTACAGGTATTATCAACAAAATTATTTTTAATTTTTACATTTAAATAAAAAAATTTAAAAAAAAGAAAATTGTTTAAGTAGGTACAATTACCACTTCTTAGTAAGAAGTTTAGTCAATACAACTGCTTATAATTTAAAGATAAAATCCAACCAAACACTCAACACTCTGTTCACAAAACTAACCAAAAAAAGTGAAAAGGATCAATGCACAGATGTCGTTTATAAGATCGATTGTCTAGGCAACGAAACAGAAAACTGTGGGCTTTGTTATATTGGCACAACAAAACAACTTCTAAAACAGAGGATCTCAAATCACAAATCGGATATAAAATCGAAAAATTCCCAAAAAACAGCTCTTGCCAGTCATAGTATAGAAAAAACCATGCTTTTAAAAATACACAAATTAAAACAAATTTAAACTGAAAAACAAACATCAAAACGATACACTTTGGAAACATTACATATTTTAAATAACAAAAATAATATGAACAGGAAGCAAGACACACAATGTATTTCATCGGTTTATTGTTCTCTAGTCTCTACATAACCACTATAAATTTACACATACATACTAAAATAATTTTCTTCTTTTCCGTGTATATATTTCTTTTATCTTTAAATTATAAGCAGTTGTGTTGACTTAACTTCTTACTAAGAAGTGGTAATTGTACCTACTTAAACAATTTTGTTTTTTTTAATTTAAATTTTTTTTTTTTTTAAATTTTGTATTTAAATGTAAAAATTAAAAATAATTTTGTTGATAATACCTGTAAATGTAAAACCATAATAACCAAATGAATTCATACAAATGTTTTTTCTTATTTTTAATTTCATTGGTTAATAAAGTGCCCCTGAAGAAGACTGAAAACTCAGTCGAAACGTTGGGAAATCTAATGAACATCTTTCATTAATTAACTATAATGACCAAAAAAGCCGAAGAAGTGAAAATTTCAAATTTTAAATTTTAAATATTGAATTGGTCAAAACACCTTAAATTTAATAAAAGTTAAGTTAATACCCAAATAACAAGGGTTACCGCGACTTTAACTCCTAAAGTCGGATAATTTCGCACTGAAAAACTGGACCTCAATTTGAAGCTGTAGACGATTTTCGTGAATTATGTCCGTTTGCCTACGAAACTCTGGTTGAAATGCGAACCTCTAGAAAAGACAAAAAAATGAAAAACACCACGGATTTTTCGATTAGTTTACAGGTTATCAAAAGAAGATCTTAACTCCTGTCGCTAAAGGTGGGGATGCGATAACCTCAGTTAATCTGACAAAATCGATCGATCGAAAATCTTGAACCGCAGTTGAAGTAAGTTACAATGTTACAACGTTTTTACTTAATCAACTGCCATTTCACATTGCTTATGCTTGGTACACTGGGGCGTTTACGTACTTTTTTTATTGATTTTTTAATTAATTTTCCTCACTTCGAAGTTCGAAGGGGATGATTTTTACTTGCGATATAGGTAGGGACTATATGGTAAGTTATGTTCGTAAAAAAAATTGAACTCAAGATAATAGTTTTCCCTTACATAACGATGATAGAGAACGCGAAAAAAGTGGGTCCCGCAATTCTGTCTGTCTGTCTGTCTGTCTGTCTGTCCTCGCCCGTACAACCTAAACGGCTGGAAGGATTTTCTTCAATCTTGTTTTTTGACTAATATGCCCAAATGTTTTTTTAATTTTTTTTAGTACCAAAAAGAACGGTACCTGTTATGCAATTTTTTTCGCCAAAAAGGAAAAAAATATTTTTCTCAAAAACGGTTCCGAGGATTTTGCTAAAAAAAAATTCAAATAAATTTAGTAAGGAAATGCTACTTTTTTATGTTCATAAATTGAATATTTTGGGAACCTCCAGTACAACCATTTTTTTGGTTTTTGATTTTCTCGAAAACAATTAAGTTGAAAGTTTTAATTTTCTTATTGGAAATCTTCTAATAAATATATAAAAAACTGTGAACCAAAATTAAAAAAAAAAAAAATTAGAAAATTAAAATAAAAATCATACATTTTTTTTTTGAAAACTAAATATTTTGAAAACGTGGTCAATATTTTCAAAACTAGGTGTAACTTATTTTTTTATTATTTTGTAGAATACTTGAAAAAATCAACTTTCTAAATTAAAAAATAACGGTACCTTCCATACAAATGTTGAAAACCTGTTAAGAAAAAGTTTCTTTTTCTCGAAAACGGCTCGAAGAATGTTGATAAATGATGTGCGTTTACTATTTAGGGTATGGTGAATATTTTGATGAAAACAAATTTTACCAATAACGGTTAATAACGGTACCTGTCATAGACCGATTTTTTTTGTTTTCAAATTTCTCGTTGAAGGCTGATCCGATTTCAACCGAAATTGTTATACAAGAGCTCCTTCTTATTTCAAATAATTTTGCATATACAAATTTAAAAAAAAAATATTTTTGGATTTTTAAAAAAATATTGATTTTTTTTTGAAAATTCAGTTTATTGAAAACGGACTTATGAATTTATTTTTTATTCTGTGTAAAATTGTATTTTATTAAATACTAAATATTGGAAAACTAGATTTTATTTTTGAAAATTAACGAAAAATTTTATATATAAAAAATTAATTTTTAAGAAAATCGCTCCAGCTAGGGCTGGCCACGAGACGAGACTCTGCGAGACTTTTGTGAGTCTCGTCTCGGTCTCTTTAAAATCGAAAATTTTCAGTCTCGTCTCGGTCTCGTATAATTAAGTCTCGTCTCGGTCTTGTCTCCGAAAAATACGATTTCCGGCCAACTTTTTGGTTATTGGAACGGAATATTTTCGATTATAGTTTGAATACGTGCAGAAGAAAATAAATATTCAACTGAAATTGGATTTTTTAATTTATTAGACTCTCTGTAAATTTCTGTCCAAATATTCAGTCTCGTCTTGGTCTCGTCTCAGTTGCTTTAAAGCCAGTTTCGTCTCGTGGTCAGCCCTAGCTCCAACGACTTATCATTTTTTTTTCTTTTCATAAATTCATATTATCAAACAAATCAAATGGCGTACTTGATTTTGAGCCCTTAAAATAATAAGTTTATAGTAGTTTATAGTAGTAATTTATTTAATTTTTTTTTACTACTACCTACCATAATATTTTGGAATCGATAGCACTGTACTTGTACATCATCAATTTCTAGCTTCGTTAAAGTTGTTAACTACGAGAGCATGTTTGTCCGATCTAGTCGTGACTATTTTTCATTAATGTTTAAATTGAAAATTGAAGTGAATATGCATATTGAAATAATATATGTATACGTAATTCATGGATTTCAACATTTACTTTTATGTTCACTGTTAAAATTTTGATTTTATCTACATTAATAATAATAGAAGACATTTGTATAAAAGATGAAAACTCAACCAGGATATCGGCTAGTACTATAACAATTGCATATTATGAATCAAAAGATCAAAAGTTTTAAAAAACAGATCAATAGAAGACAGAAAACGTTTACTTTTGTAAAATTTGAGAATGTGATATTTTTGTTGTTATTTTAAGAAGTTCCTCTATCTGCTATCAAAACTTAATAATATTGGACATGTCATTTACGTTCATTTTGTTCTACAATCACTTTTAAATCTTGTTTTCATTATGGATCTTGAGAGAGTAGCTCAGAGAGAATGACAATTTAAGTATCCAATTCGTACTGTTGAATAGCTGAATTCTTGTATAGTTGAATGTTAAGGCCATGAGAGGCTATTTTCGAAAACTAATCTGAGAAAGAATGATAACAAAAATATGCATGACTAGATCACACTAATTTGCTCTTGGTAGGTAACGCCTAGAATGAAGCTAGAAGTTTACGGTGTAAATAAAGTAATGGTTTGATAATATTTATATAAAATAAAATATAAATTTTTAATTTTTTGATTTAATACAAATTTGGTCTCGTAGCTTACAACTTTAACATAGCTAGAATTGATGATGTACATATTAGCCCCAGCAAATTGTACTTTTTCTGCCAAAAAAATCCAAGTGAAGGTTTTTAAATGCAATTGTCTTTATTTTGGCATAAGAAATTCTGTCGCGAAATTCCATTACCAAATCGTGTGCGTAACTTTATATAAGCATGCATTTACAGTTTTTTTCTAGAATCCATAATTTTTACCCAATCAAAACCATTCCAGCAAGTCCAGCACCAGCAAAAATATCTAGACCAACATCAGCTTCGTCAGCGATGGACCTCAGCTCAGAAGTTCAACGTGTTTTCGGATCCAACCTCATGGTTCCCCGTGATGGAAAAAGTCAGGAGTGCTATGGACATAACTATGGTCAGCTAAGCGAAGGGGAAAAGTCCGTGGCGCTGGTCACCTTCATATTTCAGTTATGCAACTAAAGAAACTCCGAACACTGACGTATAACGCTAACTCGTTGTACGGCCTGGAAAGAAGGACGTCATTCAACTTGTTTATGAAGAACAACAACCTGGACATTGCCCTCATCAGCGAGATAAACGGTACCAAATGCAACAGCATTGAGATCATCGGTTACAAAAACTTCCGGAAGGACAAGAAGGAGGACCGGAATGGCACAGCTATTTACGTGCGGAAGAACCTGTTGCCCAACACCAAAGAAGTCACCATTTCTGGTCAGAAGACTAGTGAATCCACCACCGTCACCATACAAATAGGAAGAGATGAGACCCTCACCATAATCGGCGTGTATTTCAAATGCCATTCCAGTATGAGAAATATACAAGGCGACCTACACATTTTCATCAGTGTACTTCAAAGGAGCACATATGGACTAATCGGCGGAGACTTCAATGCAAGGCATCACCTTTGGCTAGATACCACTGTTTCACCCGAGGAAAAAGCGATTGCAGATTGGTTGGACGCTAACCAGGACCAGCATTCATTGGTGGTTGTTTCTCAACCGAAACCAACTTTTCCCCGAACACCATCTATATTGGATTTTTTTATTTCAACTTCTAATTTTGTTTATTTACTTCCAGAAATCTGCAACTTCACCTGTTAACTTGTGACAAGCGACTCGGATCATGATGCTGTTCAGCTCAGCATCAAGCTCCACCAACCCATCGGCCTATCAACAGAGCCAACAGAGAACTTCATTAATTACGGACGACTGTATGCTGAACGACTCCAACGGGACATTGAAGAAAATATTACATTCAAGAACATTTATATAAACAGGCCCCAATTCCGGAAATCCTAATTCACAACAATATTGAAGTATCATCAACACAGGACGAAGTGGAAATGTTCGCCAAATATTTCGAGGGAAACTTCACACCAAACCCACCTGATGATCCAGCATTTCTGAACGAAGTCGAAGCATCCATTCAGCAAACCCTGCGGCCAAATCCGGAAAGCGTCGTTTTTAGTGCCTCCAACCCAGCAAGTGGACCAACCAATAGCACACATCTCTACAATATGGAGGAGGTAGCAGACATTATCGGGAATTCAAAGCCATAAGAGTCAGCCGGACCAGATGGAGTCTCAAACTACATCCTGAAGAGGCTGCCACATGCAGTGATAATCCTTTTAACTATCATCATGAACAACTGCATCAATAACTGCTACTTCCCCCAGACGTGGAAAACAGCTAAGATCGTGGCCATCGCGAAGAAAGGCATTAACAATCGTGTGTCCCAACTACAGGCCAATCTTGCTTCTGAACAACATAGGTAAAATACTGGAAGAAGTATTACTTCGGAGACTAAAGAGGTTTTGCAGCGAAAACGCCATCATTCCGGATATGCAGTTTGGCTTTAGGGAAAAGCACTCCACTTTGCATCCGCTCCTGAAGTGCCAGCATGACATCACTATAGCGCTCAACAACCATCGTGGCACCGTTGGATGCTTTCTGGATGTCGAGAAAGCATTCGACAGCGTATGGATTGAAGCCCTTATCCATAAGCTCATAAGTCACTAATAAAAATTCTTTTTTCTTTTCTTTATTTCCAGAAAATTCTACGTACAAATGGACAACTGCAAATCACAAGTGAAGAACATCAAAGCCGGAGTTGCCCAAGGTTCGAAGCTAGGCCCCTTCCTCTACAGCCTGATGACATCTGACCAACCATTGCCATCTGGATGCCTGTATGCTGATGACTCCCTTACGTATGCCGCCTCGATGTCTCCTCTGGTAGCTTTACGAAAAGTTCAGCACCACGTCAATAGACTCTACGCCTTCTTCAAGAAATGGGGCATCCAGATAAACACCTCCAAATCGGAGCTTGTGTGTTTCAGGAGACCCAGTAGAGGTTGTTGCAGCGCAGCCAAGTGCAGAAGTCTGGTTCTGAAACTTCCGGACGGATCTACAATAGCAGCCAAAAAGAAGGTAAAGTACCTAGGCATCCCCTTCAACGAGTTGTTAAGGTTCAACCCGCACTCACGAAACGTCCTCAAAAAAGCCAACTGGGCCTTTCACCGACTCCACCCATTGATGAGACGCAAAAACGGACTAAGCCAGAAGACTAAGATACTTATGTACAAGCAGCTCCTGTGGCCTGTAATCAGCTATTCCTTACCTGTCTGGTTCTCCATCTCGAATCGCGACTTCAAAAATGGTAAAATTTTGAACATTTTGAAAAAAATAAAAAAAAGTTATTTTGTTTAAAATGACGATATAAATATTATATGATAAAGAATACACGCATACAAACATAAATATGACAAAGGTAACGTGAATTAGTTCAAAATAAGTTCCTTACAACATTTAAAGTAGGCCAATAGCTTACATGACATAGAGATGAGGAAAGTTTGTTGTTTTTGTGCATTTATTTCCACACCACCTTTGAGGTAGAATGCAGGGCGCGTTTTTTTTACATGGTGTGTCCCCGATAGGCCTAATCCATGGGTTCTGATTTTTGTCAATATTTTGATACTATACATTAATTTTCTTCCTTATCTTTTCTTTGATTTGCATCTTCTTTTTCATCTGCTACTTCAATATTTTCTTCGTCTGTTTGCAAACCGTTAAGCAGCTTTATGATGGGGTCTATTTCACTGTCGATTTCCAGGTCTAATTCTTCATCTTCAATGGAAGAATTTAAACACGACTGACCACGACAAAAGCCACATATAACAGAGCAATGTAGTCCCAGTTTTCTGCATCCACAATTGGAGCCGCAACCTTTTGTGCAGTAACGAAAATCGGGTTCAGGAGATCTTCTGGTGCAGGAGGAAGTAGAGTAGTGATAGGCTCTAATAATATTGTTGTTAGAGATCCAACCCCATTTTTCCGGATCTAATTCCCTTCCTAACCATATTTGGACCTGATAATAGACTCTTAATATATGTTGCACTGCTGCTGTAGTGGGTGGAAGAGATGACCATTGTACAGTACAGGCTTGTTGAGTCTCGTGAATTTTGCAAAAGTTAAATATCGATATCTATCAAGTGAAGTATCTATTTTTGGAGCTTCGTAGAATTAATGATATTCCAGAGTTAATCAGTGTATCTTGGGTGCATTTTTTTTGTTGGTATACTTCTACTGCTTCCAGCAGATCTGGTCTTTTTTGTAATAATTTTATTAAATTTATCGTACCTTTCCGAAAGAAAGCACTAGTCGTGTCACAGCCGCTTATTGCATGCGAAAATAAAATAGAATTTCTGCAGTCTGAGTACTTTTCAATCGCCCAGGGACTATACATTTTTTTTTTCAATCTTGCCTCTCCTAGGTTTTAAGAAGTAGATATGCTGAAATTTATAGCATCGTCCTATCAAAAGTATTAAAGATCAACATCCTCACCAACAATCACTGTTCTGTTTATAATTGATTCCTCTAAAGCTGTTTCCACAATTAAAACATCGGCATCATCCCGTGCTTGTTTACTTCTTATATTAACGGTGTCAAGTTTAGAAATTAACATAGAAATAAACTTTTTTTTGTTGAATTTATTAGAAAAGAATTTTTCTTGATTTTCAAAATCTATATGAGTTGATTCTTCAAAATACATGTCAGCACATTTGGGTGTTGAATTCATACGTCGAATTTGTTCCATTGCTTTAATATTTCTACTGTTGTCATCATAACCGTCAAAGACGACAACTATATTACCGCCATAATAATTCAAAAGACAATGAATGTATTGATCGATGACACTGCCAACAGTTGAATGTTTTTGCCATATGACACGATTAAGAAGAAAACCCCCGTCGACAATATACGTTACATTATCAAAATTTATTTCCGATTGGATATTTTCGAAGAGATCAAAAAGAGATGACCTTTTTTGTTTTTCGCATACTTCCCTTTTCGAAAAGAGCCATTGGGTACGGATTTAACTCATATTGCAAGAATTGAAGTAGGTTGTCATTGAACTTTTTGTGTTGACTTATTCTCTGGAAAAGCAATAAGGGATCTACTAGACTCTCTACATTATCATGTATTTTTAAAACACAACTCATAGCTTGAAGTGGAAGAACTCTTCCTGACCTCTTAAATGCTATTTTCTCAAATGTTTTGCCATTATTTTCTTTCATTAAATTGATACCCATCAATTGATAAATCAGAACCCATTTATAAGGCCTATAATAGGGGGCACACCATTAAAAAAAAAACGCGCCCTGCATTCTACCTCGAAGGTGGTGTGGAAATAAATGCACAAAAACGACAAACTTTCCTCATCTCCATCTCATGTAAACTATTGGCTTACTTTAAATGTTGTTGTGTCTTAGTAGGGTATAACAGACTGACTGAAGAGCCCACTGTTATACCTTGGGCGAAACACAACTATTTCTGGAGTTGAGGTCACTTGTACTTTTTAATTGAATTTTATTCATTCACTCCACTTAAAACAGAAGTAATTTCAATATTTTAATATTTAAATTTCTTCATCTTCTTATTGTTGTAAGGAACCTATTTTGAACAAATTCACCTTACCTTTGTCATATTTATGTTTGTATGCTTGTATTCTTAATCATATACCCCCTTATTTATAAAGAAAAAATAGTTATTTAAGCTTCCGTGTTTAGGAAAACTACACGATGGAATAAGAATGTTCCGGACTCAAATGGAGCAGTAACAAATTGCCTTTAATTTGAGACACAACATTTTTAATACATGGTGTAGTTTTCCTAAACATGGGAGCTGAAATAAATATTTTTTCTTTATAAATAAGGGGGATAATATTTATAACGTTATTTTAAACAAAAGAATTTTTATTTTTTTTTTTTTTTTCAAAATGTTCGAAATTTGACCATTTTTGAAGTCGCAAGATCTTGCAACTGATGCGTTAAACGCAAAAACGTGTGATATTGTTTTCTCTAGCAAATAGTAAAATCTGCGAAATAGGTATAAAATTTGTTCCAAAAAATTCCTCATTTAAGAGCCAAAAACCAGTATTTTCGACCTTTGACGATTTTTTCAAAATAATAACATCATAAAAATTATGGCTTCTAGAAAAAAACTGTTGATGCATGCTTATATAAAGTTTAATAATTTATAAATTTTGTTAAAATAATTTTTCAATTCAGCTTACAGTTTAAAAGATATATGTGAAAAACCGTTTTTTTTGGCAGTTAACACCATTGAAGTCACCATATGTTATGACTTATGAGTTGTATGGAAAAAAGTGATATATTTTTTTAAGGGAATATTGTGGTCTTTAAACTGAGCGTAAGATTTTTTTTTCGATAACTTGTGCTTTTAAGAGTAAAAAGCAAAAAACCAGAAAGGAGAATGGGCATTTTTGAGTGTCAGCGGCTACGAATGAAATTAGTCTCAAATGAAAGGTCTGCTACAAGGGAGTCACTTTCAACATGGGCGTTTCGTTGCAGTGCATTTAGGAAAAGAGATATGAAGATATTTTCAAATGCATTTTTAAATGCATTTTTGGGGCAGGTGGCGTTTTCAAAAACTATCTGATACTTATCCTGATTTCAAAATGTCTAATGACACAATAAGTACCAGGTCCAGATATAGCCCGCGGTAATTTTACTAAGCGAGTTCAGAATACGAGTTCAGAAGGCAACAGTATAAGATAATCTATTTCATCGCAGCTTTTTAAAAAGAGGGTACCAACCGATACTTTTAGTACAATCATTAACAAAACCGGTGGCGGTGTTCAGACAAGCTTATTCAGGCTGTTTCGGTGGGAAAATGCACTTTTCCTTTTGCATTTTGGTCTAAGTATACCTCCTAGATTGCCCTCTTTATACGAATGTAAGGCTCGAACAGGCTCGGGTTTAAGAAGGTTGGACCTTTTTTGAATTCTCTAAGAACACCATGTTTCTCGTACTAATGTGAATAGGCAAAGACCAACTTTCCGAAGCATCACTGGTGTCCATCCTAATTTTGGCGATTTTCAAAATCTATCAGAAGATGATTTTGTTCTATTTGCTCTATATACGTACCAAGATAGCCCGCCGTTATTTTGCTTAGCACCTAGTACAGGGCTTGTATAATATTGAAGTGTACCGAGGACAACAAGTAAGACATCTTCCGCAATATACCGAAGAGCAAGACATTTGGTTGCAGCGCGCAAACACAGTGGGATGCTGAGCGCATATTATGTGCGTAGTTTGGTATTTAGGCTAGGCAAGAAACCAAACCAATGATATTCGCTTTGCAGCAGCGGAATTAAGTACGATTATAGAGGATGAGTAGTGCCTACTCATTTTTAAAAAACATTTTTTTAATATAGAATATTATATTAAACATAGTATGGTATTTGTAGTATTGTACTAATATTAAATGTTTTATGTGCTTTGTTTATAATAAAAATCTTTGAGACTGATGTCTATAATTGTTATTCCACTTTCCTTTTCTATTTTTCCATTCACATTAGCCATAATACTGACTAAAACTCTATTAAAGTGTTAAACACAAAAATGCATTTTATCCTAGTTTGAAGTACACCACAACGAAAAAACTTCTACACTGTACTTAAACGACCTTACCACATCCAAAAACAATAAAACCATTCTTGGCCACTCGCACCCACTTTTCATACAAATTTGCCCATTCTCCTTTGAATTTTTTGTCAAACTTTAAAAAAAATTATATTTTTAAAACGGTTGTTTTTAAGAAAAAAATAATAATGTTTTCTGATAGGGATTCACATAATGTACAAACTTTGTGTTCAGATGTTTTCAAAAATTTGAACCGTTTAGGAGTTATATGTACGTGAAAAATGAGCATTTTCGACATTTTACGTTTTTTGAAATGTCGATGTCTTCTTAACGGTGGGTCATAATTAAAAAATTGTAATATTTTTTTTTTTGGGATGACATAATCTATAAGTTTTGCATGTAACACTTTTCGATATCATTTACCGTTTCCGAGTTTAATGCGAAAAACTGATATTTTCGACATTTAACCTTGGATAACTATTGACGCGCACACAATTTGTTAATAGACTTTCGCGACAGTATTTCTTATGCCAAAATAAAGACAATTGCATTTAAAAACCTTAACGTGGATTTTTGTTGGCAGATTGGCCTTATTTTTGTACATTTTGCCTGGGCAAAATAAAATTATGATATCATTAAAAAAATTAAAAAAATTATTACTATAAATTTGTCATTTTAATAGCTAAAAAAGATAAGCTCAAAATAAAGTATGCCATCTGATTTTTTTTTTTGATAAATATGAATTTATGAAAAAAAAAAAAAAAATTAAAAATGTTTAGAGTGGTTTTCTTAAAAAATTAATTTTGTATGTATACAATTTTTTGCATATTTTCAAAAATAAAATCTGGTATGCAAACTTTTAATATTAAATAAAATACAATTTAACACAAAATACAAAATCAAAATATTCATCAGCCCGTTTTCGAGATATAGAATTTTCAAAAAAAAATTCAATATTTTTTAAAAATACAAAAATATTTTTTTCGAAAATTTGAATATGCAAAATTGTTTGTGTTGTGAAAAAAATTTTGGTTGAAATTGGTGTAGCCATTAACGAGAAATTTAAAAACCAAAAAATCGGTTCTATGACTGGTTCCGTTAAATCACCAAATAAAATTTGAAGAAAATCACTTCAGTGGTTTAGGCTGCAGGTCGAGGTACAGACAGACAGATAGAATTACCGGACCCACATTTTTCGCATTCTCTACCTTATCGTAATGTTAGGGAGATTACATGTCCGAAGTTTAATCAAAATCTTTAGACGCGTTTTTTAGAAAACCGACAGCTACCCGCTCTACATGACCTAAAACTTTTTTCGAATTTCGAATTTCACCTCTAGGGAACACATAAGAACGCCTCACACAAAATTTTAAGTAAATACGTCTATTCGTTTAGGCTTAAGCCCAATGTATATGTTAGTTTTGACTTAAACCTCGATTTTTTTGACACGAAACCAACACTTGCCCTATAGATCAAGTTAAGATTTAAAAAAAAAACGGGAAGTGTTTTTGAAGCCCAAAGAACTTAAATCCAAGAGATGGCTTTAAACAAAATATAAAGTGGATATTTTGACTATGTCGCAAACCGATCATCGCGCGTCATCTTTATGCTGGCTTTAGACTTGCGTTCTTCATTCAGTGTACGTTGTTCTCTCAACAACGAACAACGAAGAAGTCATTCACATTAATTCGTTCTTAGCAACAAAATAAATAACAACACATTGTTGGCAGAGGCGGCCCTTTTAATAGTGAAAAAATGGAAAAAAAGAGATCCTGTTGGACGAAGGGTTGGTTGCTGAAGAGTGAACGGTATACAGTATATTATTCTTATTAGAAAGTTAAAACGTTTACAAAATTGTTTATTTATATACCTACATACCCAAGCTTGTTATGCCATTCAGTGATTAAAAAAACTTTGAAAATGTCCCTACAAGTTTCACGGGACTGCAAAACAATGTTCATTTAAAAAGTTTTCGTATTTAAAAAGACGTTGTTGGGGTAACAACGAACACCAACATTTCTGACATGATTTGGATTTGCACGTTTTTCAATAGTTCTTAAATTGTTGTTCGGTTTTATCATTTACATTTTCGTTGTTCCACGTACGAACAACAACGAACAATGTACACCGATGATAACACCGAAAGTCTAAAGCTGATGGCTTTAAGGTTAAGGCATTTGAATAAAGGGTAAACGTCAGCCTTAATTTGGCTATAAAATTACTGGAAAGCGGCACACAATTTCATGCCAGAAGGGTGATTTATTATAATATAAATTTAATTTTCACGCAAAAGTTACAAAACATGGGCAAGGGGGTGGAATAAGCGAATAAGGTCCCAGATAAACCACATGACTGTAGCCCTACCTTGTAGGTAAACGTTGCGTGTTTTCATGCTGAAATAATTTTGTATTAATCCAACAGTTGTGCAATTCTCAACGCAATATTTTTTTTGCGATTTGTTTTGACCGAATAGAGGATAGCAAAATATCCTTTTACTACACAAACAACAATTTTTCCCTTCAACTTAAGCCTAATAAACCACTCCAGCCCACACCAACAAACAACAAAACAAATCACTACAAATACTCAAAACAAAAACGGATAAACATTTTTATTCCATCATTTATGTAGTATCTCTATCGCACATAACAGAAAAATCAAATTAAATTGCGAACGAATATCCTGTCGAGTATCCTTGTTCGTGCAATTTGAAGTTTTATTTTGCAAACGAAAAAATAGCATTGATTGCTCACGTGACTGAATGGTTTCATTTAGCCCTCGGCCTTAATCCGCCTCCTCACAAATTTCTTCATATAAATTTAGAATGTACAATTGCAAAATTATAAAGCACCCTCGATGTTTTTTGCCAAAAACTCATTTCCTTTTTCTAATCCTATTTTCAAGGTCAGTGAATAAATAGATATTGTTCTTTTGCGATGTCGTATATAGAGTACCTATACCTGCATATAAATTTAAATTTAAATTTCGCAATGATAAATAAAATATTGTAAGGGAGGACATTATTTCTGGCTGCCTTTAAAGTCCGATTTTGCCTTTTTGAGTTTTAAAATGCCACGCCCGTATCTCAGAAAGGATAGCAACAAATCCCCTTCCATCATCGAGCGCTATTACATTATGTATGTATTGTAGGCTTGAGATCTAAAATCAGAGACAACAAAAAACTGCAGCTCACCACCGACCTTACCGGGACCGGGAGTAAACAAGTCATTTGTGATATTTGCATACCGAAACGTGTCCTGCGTTCCATGCGTTTGCTATTTTTTTGTGTGTGTTGAATTTTGGTTCGGACATGCCTTTTGGAGTAGGTAGATATGTGTCGTGTCTTGGCACCCTTTTTGTGCGGATGAGGTTGTGATGGACTCATCTGCTCAAACATTTTCGTACACTTTGTTTATAGATCTCATTCCCGAACTAAAGGAACCTTTGTTGAAAGGGAAGTGCTTATAAGAACGAACACTCTGGGTCGGCTGAAAATTACTGTAAGGAAAAAATTACCTTAGTACGGTGCTCACAATTTGTAAGTTGCAATGCTTATCACATATTGTAAATTTAATCATCATCATTATATGTAGGTTCTTATGTGAGAATTTTTATGTTCAACCTTATATGGATACAATTTAAGTTTCCTGCAACTTGTTGTTTTCGAATTTTCGAAGCATTTTGTCAAACATAAAATGCAGCTTCAAGCAAATAATTTTGGAGACAAATTGGCAGAAGAATTTCTGCAGAAAAAGATTAAGTTTAGTTTTTTTGTAGATAAATATTTTATGACAGATGACTTAACTTGAATTTCTATTAGTTGCTTGCAACTTTGATTTGATGGACCGCTCCCAATAGTGTTTGTTGCAGTGGACTGCAGTTATAGTAGTAGTAGTAGTAGTAGTAGTAGTAGTAGTAGTAGTAGTAGTAGTAGTAGTAGTAGTAGTAGTAGTAGTAGTAGTAGTAGTAGTAGTAGTAGTAGTAGTAGTAGTAGTAGTAGTAGTAGTAGTAGTAGTAGTAGTAGTAGTAGTAGTAGTAGTAGTAGTAGTAGTAGTAGTAGTAGTAGTAGTAGTAGAAGTAGAATGTTTTTATTTCCAACATAATATCAAAAAGTTTACAATTTTTTAAATTTAATTTTGAGTTGAATTATTATGTACAAAATAAAAACTTACGACAATGACAAAAGTCGTCTGTCGGGTAGTTAAATTTACTTTAATTTTAACAATTTTAAATAGAGTTTAATGATGATTTTTTAAGAAAACTTTTATTAGTTAAATTCTCTCACTAGTTCATTTCTGTATCGCAAAGCCACAGTGATGTAATTGTAAAGCCTATCAAAATAATGGCAGTTCTCTCCATTTAATATAAATATAACTTCATCAAATGTTAAGCTGGCTCTCCCAAAGAAACTTGCGCGGAATTCTCTTAAGCCTGGACATTTGCCTAAGAAATGATGGATGTTCTCTTCTTCCCTTAAGTTGCACACAGTACATATTGAGGTTTCGTTCTGTCCAAACTTATTCCCGTTTAGTTTTATTAAGTCACATCTCGCCTTGAAAATCCAAGTGATCTTGCTTAATTCGAACCCGTCGGTAAGGTAGATTGGTCCTCTTGAATGATCTAGATGTTTAATCTACTCGTGTACTGCTTTCAGATGCCTTTCTTAGATTTTGTTGATGGCCTTCTGATTTCAGCATCCGCATTAAATCCAAGTTTTTTTGATCCATTCACTTTGAAAAGTATCACTCTCATCCCAATGCAGTGCGAACCTATGTCCAAGATGGTTTACCTCTTTTACCCATTTTTGTTAGTTGAGTTGGTAGTCTTCTTTCACTGTACTCTTACATTGTTTTTGCTATATAACGGAGGTGAAGATCAAGGGTATAATAGAGTCCGTCTTATGCCCTGGTTCTAATGACAACGCGTAGCTTGGTGTCAATGCAGGTAGTTTTAAAATTCGTTTCAAAATATAGCGTTGGCGCTTATCTTTTTCTTGGAACATACCGAAACCCCAGACCTGTGCACCATAAGTTTGGATTGCCCTGCAAACCACCTAAAACAATTTCCACTTTGCTCCTAGATTGATGTTTCTTTTAGATATGAAACACTGCCACGTTGAGTTTATGCTGTTCTTGGCTGCACTATTTCTCTTCTCTACATGCTTTGAAAATGATATCTTCGGTGACAGTACAACTCCTAAGTATGTATAGTTAGAAACGATTCGTATTCTCTCTCCATTAAGAGTCCAATTTTCTTGACAAGATATCCTTCCTCCATTTCTAAACACCATTATCTCTGATTTGGATAGGTTAACTTCCAACCCCCATTGCTCGCAGTAAGTTTCTAGGCGCGTTATCATCTGCCGTAATACATTGACATCATCCGCCAGAACGACCATATCGTCTGCATACAAAAACAACCTTATGTTAAGCGAGTCGATATAGAGTCCTCCTTCTAAAGATTCGTGTAAATCATTTATATACAGCGCGAAGAGCAAAGGCGATAGTAGGCATCCTTGCTTGACTCCAAAGAGTGTATCAAAATATTCGGAGAGTTCTTTTCCCGTCCAGACTGCAGATTGCGTATTGGCGTATATAGCTTCTAACAAATTGACAAATTTAGTCACAACTCAATTGATGCTAGATTATAAATGTTATCAATAGTCGAGAAATTTTTTTCCTAAAGCCCGCCTGAAATTCTGTCAATATACCATTTTCTTCCACCCATGCGCACAGCCTTTCGGTAAGGATGCCCATCATAATCTTTGCAACACAATTCATGAAGGATATGCCCTGTAGTTGCTTGGTTGATTTGTATCTCTTTTTTTTAAAGATAGGAAATATTATTGTTTTGTTGAAAGCTTCTTCTATTTTGCACTTATTCAGAATCCTATTGAAGCCAATTGCAAGTTGTTCCAAGAAATCCTCTGTTGCATTTATTAAAAATTTATAGGTAATCCTGTCTTCGCCTGGTGCTTTATTAAGTTTGACTTTTTCAGAATGATTAAAATGTCATCTATGGTTATAGCCCTATCCAAGCTTCATCTTCAATTAGGCTTGGTGCATAGATAATCGGATTTGCTGTTTGACTGCAGTTATAGTTATAGCTGATTTTATTTTCAAAAACTTAAATCCGCATACTTCCTGTTTAAAAGCAAATAAAAAAAAAAATAAAACAACAGGTCGCAGAGTTTTTCTTTTATTGACTTGAAAACATACATTTTCCACTGGACACCTTTTACATTTAAAAAAAAATTCAGTCTAAGAATCGGTTGGCTTTATGGCTTGTTGTCAGTGATGATGTTGTCCTCCAGGATACCCATCATATTGACGTATCTCGAATCGAGTTTTCTCTGGTCATTGGGCTTCCATGTGAAGACGTTCGTTTATGTAATGTGTCATTTGCTGCTGGACGAAATGAAGTCTTTTGCAGATCCTTAAAAGCTGCTCTCACTCACTTCAAATTCCATCCTAGCCGTTTTCTTGATGGAAACCAGTCTGGGAAGAAATAGCTAAGGCAAGTCGTAACAGCTTAGCTGCTTGTACATCAGTATCATCATCAGTCTTCTGACTTGTCCGTTTTTGAGTCTCGTCTATGGATGCAGTCGGTGGAGAGCCTACTTGGCTTTTTTGAGCGCTTTTCGTCAGTGCTGGTTGAATTTTACCAACTTGTTGAATTGGATGTGAATGTACTTCACGTTCTTTTTGACTGCTATCGTAGATCCGTACGGAAGTTTCCGAACAATGCATATGAAGTTGGCTGCGCTGCGACTTCCTCTACTGGGTCTCCTGAAGCCCGCCCACTTCTTGAGGTTTTAATGTGTACATATGACCCAATTCTTGTAGAAGAGGCGTAGCCTATTGTTTTATTACTCAACTTTAAATACAGCTACTAGCGGAGACATCGATGTGACGTATGAGAGCGAGTCATCAGTATCCAGAAGATTTGGCACATGATGGTCAGATGTCATCAGACTGTAGAGGAAAAAACCTTTCTTAGAACTTTGGGAAACTCTGGAATTAATGTTCTTCAGTTGTGATTTGCAGTTGTCCAGTACCAGTTGAAAGTATAATTTTCTTGAAGAAAGAAAAGCAACTATATTATTTGTTAGTGACGGGGTAAATGTTATAGTCGACGCTTACGAATAAGAGCTTCAATCCATACGCTGTCGAATGCTTTCTCGATGACCAGAAAACATCAGACGGTGATTTTCGGGTTCTTTTATGGTAATGTTATGCTGGAACATCAGCAGCTGATACAGCGTCGAGTCATTTTCTCTAAGGCCAAGTTGCATGTCAGGGATGATGGCGTTTATGCTTTAGCATCCAAAGTTATACTTCTAAAAGTATTTTATTTATGTTACTCAGAAGCGAAATGGGCCTGTAACCAAGTAGCAAGCTTCTTTTTTTTGTCGGGATCTTCTTGCTGTTTTCCACCATTGGGAGAAGTAGCAGTTATTAGTGCAGTTGCTCATGATGATTGTTAAAAGATCATTGTGGCAGGCTTTTCAGAATGTACATAAATAGATAATTGGTCTGGTCCGGAGAAAAAAGCTGGCATTCTAAATGTCCACAAAATGGAAAATATAAATACATTCGATGTGACGAGCATTTTAATTTTGGGGGAACAAATCTCCCGGGGAGTTATTTTCCCGGGGAATATTTAGAATTGGGCTGAATATTTCTTTAATCTTCTTTAATGTCAATTTGGAGTCGTTCAGCATCCAGCCGTCTATAGTTAATGATGTTTTCTGTTGACTCTGTTACTAGACAGATGGTGGACCTTGATGCTTAGCTGAACAGCTTCATAGTCCGAGTCAGTAATATACTGGAAGAAGTATTACTTCGGAAACGAGGTTCTGCAACGAACACACCATCATCCCGGACATGCAGTTTGGCTTTAGTGAAAAGCACTCCACTTTGCATCGGCTCCTGAAGTTCCAGCATGACATCAGCATAGCGATTAATAACCATTGTGTCACCGTGAGATACTTTCTGGATGTCAAGAAAGCATTCATAAGCATGTGGATTGAAGCCCCGTCACTTATATAAAATTCTTTTCTCTTTTCTTTCTTTCAGAAAATTCTACGTACAAATGGACAACTGCAAATCACAAGTGAAAAACATCAAAGCCGGAGTTGCCCAAGGCACGAAACTAGGCCCTTTCCTCTACAGACACCTGAACAATTTGTTCCAACTATTTGCGAAAATCTCCGGTATTCTGATGACCTCCCTTACATATGCCACATAGATGTCTCCTCTGGCAGCTTTCGGAAAGTTGAGTTCTTCTACAAGATATGGGGCATCTGGAAAAACGCCTCCAAATCGGAGCTTGTATGATTCTCTGGTAGAGGAAGTCGCAGGGCAGACAACTGCGAAGGCCTCATGGTTCCAAAACTTCAGGACAAATCTACGGTAATAGCCAAAAAGATCGTGAACATACCAAGGCATCCACTTCAACGAGTTGTTAAGATTCAATCCGAATCACGAAACGTGCTTTAAAAAGCCTTCCACCGACTCCACCCTTTAATAAGACGCAGAAACTGACTAAGGCAGAAGGTGAAGATACTAATGGCTATTCCGTCTCATTCTGGTTTTTCCAACTCGAGACAGACATGAATTCAGGAGAAAATTACTAAGAATCTGCACTGGACTACATTTGACAGGAATGAGCGTCTTCACTTGGAGGCTAACATCATTCCCCTCGAGAGGTACCTACTGATTTTACCAAAGATGCTTGTAGGATACACTAACAGTAAACCAAATCAAATGATGAAAAAGATGACCAACGAGCAACAACAACCCGAGCCAAAATACTTCAGTATTATGGACGCATTCTAGACGAAATGATTATCACGGAAACCGAGCAAGCAGTTTCATGATAGGCGGCCGGCTAGCTAGGGAACAAAACTGCCTGGCCGAAGCTTGTTGGTTGAGGCTCTGTTCCATTCTGAAGCCACATTAAGCAATTAATTAAGGTTTCATACAATTTGCCATCAGAATATTTGAATTAATAATATTAAATATTAATATTAATAATATTAATTGAAGACTAAATCAAGTGACACGTCGTGTATTTGAACGAAAAAAGTTTCATTAATTGTACCTCCCTGAGCTTGCTCTCGGATTTTTGGACATTCTCTGGAAAAATGAATAGACCTCAAACCTCACAGTCCATCGTTTACGTACAATTTTCGCATGCATCCGGCACATACTACCGTTGAACATCCTTTCCCGGCAAAGGGAGAAGAGAGTAAAAGAACATTTTTCAAAAATTCATCCCCGGTAGCGTTATCGTATTATTATGACAGTTGATCCTTTTGCAAAAATAAAGGTCTTCCCTGCATCGCCATCGATGATGGGAGGGTTGCAAATTTGCAGATTCTTTCGACATCAGCATCAGTCAACTCAACACTGCGTTTTCTGCTTCCTATCTTAATAAACATGAAATAAAGGGTATATAAAGAGGATATGCAATGCACGGTGTAGTAGGTATCCTTTTGATATTTTTCACATCTCGTGAGTCCTGACTCCTGCGGAGATTTATGGCCAAGCTTGGACATTCGAAAAAATATCATCTGCATGGATGATTTTTTAAAAACTTTCGATTTGTTGGTGTTTTTCTTTTTGTATGTTGTGTGTGGCAAAAAAAACAAGTTTCAGGCTAATTTATAATCCAGATGGTTATGCGGATAAAATTTATTATGGAAACAGCTGCTGCGGCAGGCAATTATATAATATAATGGCCTCACTTCTTCTTACGTTCATTCATTTTGTTGGAAAAAGCTTTCTGCATATACCCGTAGTAGTCGTACCTACAAAAATGTGAATGCAAATATTAAATTTTAAGGATAGAGTAGAGGTAGATACTTAACGTTATTGATTTTCCTCATTATACCTTCGTCTGTTTGCAGAATAAACTAAAATACCCATGATGATTAAATTGCAATTATTATAATTTGTTTTGTTTTTTTTTTAAGGGTTTTGTGGTGCGAGGAATTCTGTACTGCAGCATGAAGACTGCACGTTAAAAATAATTTTGCAAGTTCAAGGATTCGAAAATACCAACTTGCCGTGCAAAACTGGAGGCCTTGGTCCACAGCAGCAAGCAGCCCTCGCTTAAGTAAGACTTAAATAAAAAAGAATCTCAGAAAACACTAAGAAGATAATTTCATAATTTTTCGGAGCAAAGCAGATCTTGCTTATACTGCGCTGGCTGGAAGATATATAGCGAAAGCCATCAGTACTCCCGATAACTTGGGAAACTGAACTCATGTCATCTACCCCGTTTATATGCAGGATAGGCGATCGGGATAGGTGGAGAAAATCGCTGAAAGAAAGCGGATACAACCGTTTTTGAATAGCACATCATGGTGGTGATTGGGAACGAAACTAGGGGAAGGTTTATTTCTGGTGATAAGAATTTTTGCAGATCTAAATAATTCGGCGTATTTACCGCTTCCTGTACTAATAAAAAAAACCTTCAATTCTAGGCTGTCAGCTAGCACATGGGTTTTTAATTTTTTGAAATTATTTGAATTAAAAAAAAAAAAAATATGTTAAAAATATGAAATTTACAGCTGTATTCTGCTATACCGTCGGGGGAATGATTAATCGAAAATCAACAATTATTAGGATTCTGCTACACTTTCGAAGAGTAACATTCCCCGTCGGTAATACGGTTCGCCATTCCCATAAACGAGCGTATCAAACAGCCCCATACAAAACATTCACTTTTTTCTTTTGTACTTAGCGCGTGCAAAAGGGGTTGTGACTACCCTTAAGATGATATACACAGCACGAGCGATTAAAAGGAGATACCGATGCACATTGGTTTTGAATGTCTGTAGATCACAATGAAGGGGAAAATTGAGCTGGGTAGAGCATTCCACAATCGTGTAGTGCGACTGAAGAAAGAATCTCTGTACTTAACAGTACGTCCGCAATTGGGCTCAAAAGGTAAACTGATGGGCATTTCTAGAAGTGCGAGTTTTACGGTTGAATTGTTTAAGGTGAGGAATGCAACTGGCTGTTTCACTAGAGCACTGTTTGTGGAAATAACGGTAAGATAACGAAAGGCATGAAACATTTCGACAGTGCTCAAGAGATGAGAATGTTTCCGTTATAGTTCTTTCACCTATCATTTTAAGAGCTCTCTTTTGAATTCTATCCAATAAACTCAAGGAGCACCTGCCCAAATATGGGAGTTATACTCAAGTTTTTGACAAATAAATACTTTGTAGATCACAGCCAATTAGAAGGGGAGAAAAATTTCTTGCATCGACGGAGAAAACCTAAACACTTAGCAGAATTTTTGGCGATGTCATATATGTGGCCGTTCCATAAAAGGTGGTTTGTGACACACATACCGAGGACTGAAAGCTTTTCGGTTTCCTCAATGATTGTTTCACTCATGAATAGTGGCATGGGGGGTGGGTTTCGTTTTTACTTTTAAATCCAGAGCTAAATTATTGCATTTATCGTTTTGCAAGGACGATTATGAACAAGAATGCCAGTCAAAATGTTAATAATTTTTATTTTTTTTGTACATTCGGTTATGTTGAGGAAGGAATTTTCTTTGTTCAAATAGAAATAAGAATAATAGTGGATAATACCGTGCACCAAGTGAACCATATTTCGCTTTTTAATAATACATTTAACGCAAAGATATACGTTTTTCTCAAAAAATACTTTTTATTTATCCAACTTCTTGCTACGGAATCCTGTTGAACACAGACACTTATCTAATTTTAAATCCTGCTTAAGAATTTTGCTTTGGTTTTATTTTATAACTGGAATCTAGTTTTTGTTTTGTTGAGTTGAGGTGCTCTAAGAATTATAGGAATAGATGGAAATTTGGAATAGATACAGTGATCACTGATTGGCCCATTCGCACTAAGGTAGAATTATAACTGTCGAACGGCAACTGAAGGTTATGTCACAAATCAACGAAAAGTAGCATTCCAAACAATAAAAAAAAGATGTCAGCAATAATGCACTCATGTAAATTGTATCATCTTTCTTCTTTTTTTTTCATTTCTTCTTTACCAATAATATCAGTTTCAGCTTTTAGTGCTAAAGCCCGTATGATACTACATTTTATTCTCATTTTTAATTCATTAAATCATGACATATTGTCAGCAAAGAGGAAAAGAGAAATTAGTATTTTTTATGAAAAGAACGACATTATGTTTTGACAATTACAATGTCTACAAAAGTAAATATACACCAAAAACCTAGTGTTCTCATGAGCCAAGTGTATACTTTTTTTGTAGTCACAGTTAATTTTCAATTTCTGAAAAGTCAAAAAAAAGCTGCCAGAATCTGAAATATGTTCATTTTTAATACATTTTTTGTGACTTTTTTACATAAATGTGGTTATTGTGTACGCGCTCACTCATATCGGTATTTTCAATTATAAATTTTTTGAACTACCTTAGTTTCATTTTTAATGCTTTAAAAATGAGAAAAAAATGTAGTGTCATACGGGCTTAAGAAAAATAAAAAGAAGATAATTTTTCAAAAATCAGTTTGTTTATGTTTTGACAACAAAAAAACACAATTTAAAGCTGTTATAAAAATAAATTAAATAAATTGGGTGTAGCAACGGCTCGTGAAGAACCAGGGCCTAGTGACTAACAACTCGCAACCATTCCTGTGTGCGCGTGTCGACAGGAATGGAAGGGACCTACAATTTTATAACGAATCCGAACGGCTGGATGAGAAGCACTTATTCATTACAATTGATACTTTTGGAGGATTCGCCAATTCCTCGCAAGATGCAGTAGCCCTGAAAAAAAACTTTTTAGTTTTTGGGTGAACGAGGCTGGGAAGCGAATCCTGTTATAAAGCAGCGTCCATATTTTAATGATTTCTCTATAGCAACAGTGCTGATCAACAATGTTGAGTTGATGTGGACATGTAGATCAACAGATTCGATCAGCTTTTGTTGAGCCGAACGTCACCCAACTCAAATGGATAGAAACTAACAATGTTGAACAATGCAACTGTCATTTGTATTGCGCATGCGCTGAAATTTGTTCTGTATTTTGATTTGTGTAATTTGATACTGTTTTGTTTTTGTTTTCGTTTTTGGTTTTATTTTTAATGTTACTTAAGCCTAGTACATACATACCATCCCGTGAACCCATACAAATTTAGCTTTTTTGTTCACCCTTGAACGTGCTCGTGAAGATGAGTGGAGAAAAAAGTGGAGAGTTTTCATTCACGGGTAATTCACGAGCAAAATGCACGGGAACCTTTGGTGAAGCTTTGACAGTTGGATAAAAGAAAAAAAATTATATACAGTTTCAATGTGGGTTCAACACGTACACACTAGCATAATGTTGATTGACAATGTAAATCAACTATGTTCATCGGCAAAATGTGGACGTTGCTTAAAATATAAGGTCTAGTCGAAGTAGAACCAATTTCCACTTCTTATACAGTTATGTACTAGCAAGAAACCTACAAAGATTCCAAATTCTAAACTGTATTTGATATGTCAATAAAATTTAGAAAGAGTCAAATTTTCTCCAAGCTGAATAAAATTAATTTTATTTAAAGTCCCATTACGAAAAATTAGTGATATTTTAAAACTATAAAGGTTCTCCATATATTTAGAAACTAACTACAGAGAGTTTAACCTTAGGCAAAATGTATCGCACTTTACAGTCTGTAGCTTTTATCCTCTAACTTCTCTATCTATTGAAGTACTGATGGTTTGAAAAAAGCAAATGAATGCCTCTATAAAATTGACGCAAATTTTAACTCGTTTAAAACTTCAAAAGCAATCAACAAAGGGTATCCTTATTTGTAGTCCCTTAAAATCTTACATCATTGTCAAATGGTTTTCACACATTCAGCGCCTGAGGAATGACCACATGACCAGCACTATACGATGAAACATGAAAAAGAAAAACCTAACACTTTCTATAACTTAAAAGAGACAATCCATAGCATTTCTACTGACCATTCATCCAATAGCATATTAAAAGGGATTAATGAATTTTAAATAAGGGTTTTTTTTAACCAACCAACCCCCATCAGGATTCATCGTAATTAAAAACAGAAAAAAAAAAACACTTCTGATGTTTCACAGTATTTTCGTTAATTGAAAAATACTTTGGTGATGACCTCATAATCTTCTAAAACCCAAACCCCTTCCCTGGGATGAATTTTTGGATATACAGAACAAGACATTCATAACAATTCAACATAACGTAGATAAAATGATGAGTTTAGGTATGTATACAGTAAATACGTCAAGACTACTCTGTATGCCAGAGTAATGAAGTTCCAGTTACTTTTATTAATCACGTATCATAGAACTATAAAAATCTTTTAATTTTAAATGATTTCTGTAGTCTGACTAATTTTAACCTTTTTATTTCATTAAAAATTAGATTGGCATGGATTCTAGAGAATCCCAGAAACGTGAATGCACGCCATTGAAGATGTTAATAAACTCATTTGAAAGGAATTTTTAAAAATGGTTTGAAATATTCAGAGAAATAAAATTCATATTCACATTTATAGGTATTTTGATAATTGAGGGTGTACTCATGGAACTTAATAATGAAATTCAAATTGTTAAGAATTTTGTGTTTTGTATAGGGAATAATAATGTTTACAACAGTAATTAACATGGAAGATGTCATGGGAAGATGTCAATTTTGTATACAGAATTTCAAAAAAAAAAAATCATCAACGTGCTTTCAAGATATGAAATTTTCCAACAAAAATTAACCACTCTTTCATCGAAGTATTAGGTCGGTTTAATATCTCGAGTTAGGTTTTTTCTACGAAACTTACTTACTTTACTTTCTTCCTCTGCTGTGTACACCATCGGGGTTGGATTCGAAGACTCATAAGGCAGGTGCGTTGCTGTCTATACGCTCCACGTACCCCAGCTATCTCAGCCGCTGTATTTTCAGCTTTTTGACCAGGTCAACGTCGCTGTATAGCCCGTATAGCTCGTCTTTGAATCTTCTCCTCCATACTCCTTCGATACACACCGGACCGAAAATCACACGAAGAATCTTCCTCTCAAAGCACCCTAGCTGATTTTTATCCGAATCTTTCAGTGTCCATGCTTCTGACCCATAAAGCAGAACCGGGATGATAAGGGTCTTGTATAAAGTCTCCTTGGTTCTCTGAGAGAGGGCCTTACTACTTAAATGCCTTCTTAGACCGAAGAAACAGCGGTTGGCAAGAGTAATTCTTCGCTTGATCTCTGCACTGATGTCATTCTGCGATGTAATAGTAGAGCCCAGGTAGACAAAGTCCTTGACAACTTCGAAGTTATATCTGTCCATCGTGATATTTTGCCCGAGTCGACGATGTTGAGATTCCTCTCTCGATGACAGCATATACTTCGTCTTGTCCTCATTAACCGCCAATCCCATTCTAGCCGCCTCCGATTCAATGCTCGCAAATGCCCCTGCCACAGCTCGCTTCGTTCTGCCGACAATGTCTATGTTATCCGCATATGCAAGCAATTGAACGGACTTTTGATAGATTGTACCGCTGGTGTTGACATGTGCGTTGCGTACAATGGTTTCAAGAACGATGTTGAATAGGTTGCATGATAACGCGTCGCCTTGCCTCAATCCTTTCTCAACATCAAAGGAATCGGTGGTGTTCTTACAAATTTTGACGGAGCAGCGAGATTTCTCCATCGTCATCCTGCACAGGCGGACGAGTTTGGCAGGGATGCCGAGACTCGACATGGCTCTGTATAATTCGTCCCTTGTCACGCTATCATACGCGACTTTAAAATCGATAAAAATGTGGTGTGTATCGATCTGGAATTTCCGGGATTTTTCTAAAATCTGTCGGAGTGTGAACATTTGATCGACGGTTGACTTGCCTGGCCTAAAACCGCACTGATAGGGGCCGATCAGATCGCTGACAAAAGGTTTTAAGCGGTCACACAGGATGGCCGACAAGATTTTATAAGTGACGTTTAGGAGACTAATTCCTCTGTAGTTGGTACATTTCAGAACATCTCCCTTTTTATGGATGGGGCACACTATATCGAGGTTCCATTCATCGGGCATACTTTCCTCCGACCAAATTTTGCAGATGAGCTGGTGTATGCTCCTAGCCAATTCATCTCCCGCTGATTTAAATATTTCGGCTTGTAAGCCATCCGCACCAGCAGCCTTGTACGTCTTAAGTTTGGATACCGCCAGCCGCACTTCGGTTAGGTCGGGTGGACGGAACTCTTGGCCATCATCATCCAAGTTGAATGGAGCGTCCTGCCTATTAGCGGCATCTTGGCTGTCTTCGCCATTAAGCAGTCTAGAGAAGTGTTCTTTCCAGATCCTCAGCACTGACTGTGTATCTACTACCATATTTCCACTCTCATCTCGGCAAGATTCCGTTCTAGTTTCTTATCTTTGGGTGGATCGTTTCACCCTCTGATAAAATATTTGAACATCTCGCCTGCCGCTACAACCCTCAATAAACTCGACCACCCGCTTCTCGTGTTCTCTCTTTTTCCTCCTCAGAAGTCGGCGTTCCTCTTTTCTTTTCAGCCCGAAGAGCTTCCGGGCTACTCTCATACCACCTCTTGTTTGAGTCTGCAGCATTGCCTATTAGGCCTCGTCCTTAGCTGAATGAGCCAGACGGCACTCTTCATCGAACCAGGGGTTTCGTTGTGGTCCAGTCCATCCGCACTTCTGATCGCTTGTTGAAAGTGTTTCCACTGGTCCTCTGCACTTGATGCTGGTGGCGGACTTCCTGAGTGATTAAGAGTTACGTGGTCCGCAAAAGTTCTGGCGGTCTCTTGCGATTTAAGCTGCTCGACATCGTACCTTTTCACAGCATCTGCTATGCGTAGTGGCGTCATGGATATCCGCGTACGTAGTCTAGCTACTACCAGGTAGTGATCCGAGTCAGTTTTGGCCCCTTGGAACGGTCGGACGTCCAAGATACTGGAAGCATGTCTCACGTTGTTGATTTGGTTGACGGTTTGTTGATCGCGCGACCACCAAGTAACCTTGTGTATATTGAGGTGTGAGAAACAGGTGCTTGAGATGATGACATTTCGCTCCGCCGCAAAGTCTGCCCGCCTGTATCCATTGCCGAAAGTTTTGTTGTGAAGGTTGTGTCCTCCGACTATCGAACCAAACATGCCCTCCTTTCCGAATCTTGCGTTGAAGTCACCAATAATGATCTTCACGTCGTCGTACTTTGGGCACTTATCATAAATTGTCTCCAGGAGATTTTTAATAATTAATTTCTCAAACGGATTTTTTCATGTCTGAAAGAGAGGGCAATGGAAGAAGCTAAAATGCCGGTTTTCGGGACCCCCTGGGGATGGCACTGGAAAAATCCACCATAATATTGGAAAAAGTGGATCAATCTTTTTTCTTTGATTTTATTTTTTCGTTAAAAAAAAACTATTCATATAACCCTTAAATGCTCTATTTTTAACCTTTTTTAGAACTTAGTAGTACCGAATTAAAAAATATTGATAAAATTAACCAATGACGAGATTATGCGGAATATACCTAAACAAGTATAAAAAGTGTTCATTATGGGGTAAACACTTCTTCTAGATGAGCTAAATCGAGCAAAAATTCGAGTTGATCCTGTGGGGAATTATACATAAAAACGCTTCACATCAAATTTGAAGCAAATTTTGAAATATTAGCTAAATAATATGTTATTTTAAACTTTTCCTTTCACGGTTAAATATTGTAACTTTTTTATGTTTTTTTCGGAACTTAACGCGTGTTTATTTAGAAATATATTCGAGGAAATTGCACTCTTGGTCACGGAAAAAGACTGACGTTTGACGTACATATATGTTTGTTGTTGTTCTTTAGTTGTTAAACCTGTGCAATATTGTTGATGCACTTTTACTGGGAGTGGGTATAAGGCAATTTGGATGTTGTTGTAGTGAGTTTGCATTTTCTTGTGTGCACAAAGCTTACAACGTCAGACAATTCGTTTGCTATTTTTGAGCTGTGTGAAGTGGGAACCCCGAAGTCAAAATTTTTGGGTGGGGTTTATCAGAATCGTTCGTCCATCGTTTGTCCACGTTTGTCCAACCAAAAAAATCGTTTGTCCACCCTCAGGAAAAAAGTTATTAAGCTCCCCAAAATCAAAAAAACTCATAGATGACTTAGAAAGATGAAATTAAGTGCATTCGTATGTCCACAGACTGTTTAAGAGTATCCATACAAAATAATCGTTTTTGCGCCCTTAGATTAAAAGTTATTCATCATTTCTTTTTTATAGCAACCCCAGAAAATATTTAAAAAAAAATTTTGACCTTCGTTCAAAAGTTATTCAACATTTCGTTTTTATAGCAAACCCCCCAAAGTCAAAAAGCTTGACCAACACCTCAAAGGATAACTTACGCGAATCAAACTAAGTGCGTTCGTTTATCCACCTTTAAGATTATCCATTCAAAATAATCGTTTTTCCATCCTTAGTTCAAAAGTTATTCAACATTTCGTTTTTCACTTTGGGGTTTTGATATAAAAACGAAATTTTGAATAATTTTTGAACGAAGGTCTAAAATTTTTTTTTGTTTGCTGGACTAACCTGGACAAACGGTGGACAAACGAATGGGATTAAAACGATGTTGGCAAAAAAAAGGGTAGAAAACGATATTTTTTATGGATAATCATAAACAGCCGGTGGACAAACGAATGCACTTAGTTTCATTCGCGTAAGTTATCATTTGGGTTTTGTTTCAATAGCTCTAACTATCCTATGCACTTAAAACCTCTCTGATCTGGCTTGATCAAAACGAATATAATGACTTTCATTATAAGCTTAATGTTCACAAATAGCAACTTTGTGACGGCATTATTTTTGACAGATTTAGGGCTAGTTTGTTCACAGCTGATTATCTTTAATCCATGATTAGTGGAGCTGGGAAATCCTCAAATGTGTTTGTTGATTAAATTTTGTTTAAAAAATTCAAAGTATGAGTTGCTAATCATGGATTTCACTAATCAGCCAATTTTGGTTGATTAGCGTTAGTTAATTAAAGCCTATGAAAGTCAAATACTAAGGGCCAGTTTGTTCACAGTGGGTTTAATTTAGAATGTGACTTTCATAGGCTTTAATTCACTAACGCTAATCAACCAAAATTCGCTGATTAGTGAAATCCATGATTAGCAACTCATACTTTGAATTTTTTAAACAAAATTTAATCAACAAACACTTTTGAGAATTTCCCAGCTCCACTTACCATTGATTAAAGATAATCAGCTGTGAACAAACTGGCCCTTAATGTGCTAATTCAAACGTGTCTTTATTACTCTTTTTGTTCCGCCAATATAAGTTACTATGTAACATATGAGAAATTAGTTTTTAACTTTATGAAAAAAAAAAAAAAAACTTTTTCTTGCGCTCCCTTTTAACGCGCCGTTATCTTGAAAAGCTTAATTTATTACCTAGGAAACATACATACATATATCTCGACCAGAAAAATAAATTCAGGGGTAACTAAAATGAGTTTATAATAATTATCTTAATATAAAATTCGTCGCACAAGTTCTCATTTCATTCATGTGGAGCTTATAATTTTAATGTCAAACATATATGACATATTATTTCAGATGACTTTTGTCTGCTCTATTCAACGAACAACTATGTACGTAGTTCTTAAACGTTTCGCGTCGTCGCCGTCGTTGGAATCAAAAGTTAAAAAAATGGCACCTGTCACACGCAAAGTTGTAGGACAAATGAATGATAATATTAACCGATACAAAATTATAATTTATTATTATTTTTATAGAGTCAAAATGATATTATTTTCCATGATTGATTGAGTCTATACAAAATTTACCTTTATCATTTTTTGAAATAACAATAAAAAAAAAATGTAAATAAAACAAAACATTATCTAATGATAAAACATAACGCATTCCAGAAATTTAAAGAAATTTTTATGTACAGGAATAGGGAAATACATATTAAACAAAGCCCTTAAAAGGAGATGGCCAAATGTATGGACAAAAAACCCAGAATCGACAACAACGAAATGATAACTAATGAGTTAGCTATAATAGCTATGAGCCGTTTGTAGAACATAACGAACACCTAACTCTAATATCAGTATTTATCAATCACATGTTAATAACATTCGTAATGTTTTTAGTTTGTTAGGGTCTAATCCGCATATTGTTATTTTGGGCGATTTCAATCTCCCTTATATGAGATGGATTTACTCTTAAAGTGAAAAATGCTTATTGCCTTTCAATATATCAAATGAACTTGAGTCTAGTATTATCGACACTATGTTAGCCTTTAGTCTTAATCAGCTGAATGATGTTGTTAATTCTTTGGGTCGAATCCTAGATTTAGTATTTATTAATAATGAACTAGAAGCTAATTTAAGTATATCAAAAGTTCCCATTTTTAGAAATAGTATGCATCATTGTGCTTTAGAATTTGATATAAAGGTTTTAAATTTTAATAAATTAGATTTCAATAAGCATGAATTAAACTCAGTTCGGGACTTTAGTAAAGCCAATTACGCTGGAATTAATCATTTTTTAAACGCGGTCAATTGGGAGGAAGCCCTTTGCTCTAGTGACTTAAAGGAGTGTTATGATTCTTTTATTGCCATAATCGAAGAAGCATATAATTTGTTTGCCCCATTTAAAGAGTTAGAACCTAGAAATAAGCCTTGTTGGTTCAATAACAGATTATGTAATCTTAAAAATAAGCTTGCTAAGGTGCGTAAGAAATATAGAAAAGATCCTTACTTACGTGCTCGCTATTTACGATGTAGGGAAGATTACGAAACTCTAAAAAAGACTGTCTTCAGTAACTTTATGCGCTCTATTGAAAATAATATTAAGAGCGACTCTCAAGCCTTTGGGAAGTTTCACAATTCTAAACGCAAGTCATACGGTGTCCCAGCTACCATGAATTATCTCAATCAATCATCGAGTGATGAAAAGGTAATTTGTGATATGTTTGCTTCATATTTTCAATCGAATTATGTCCTTGATTCTGTTCCAATTACCCATGCTATTCGATGCGGTGAAAATATAACAAATTTAGGTTATCTTAGCTTGTCGGTTGATCAAGTTTTTCTTCATATTTCATCTTTGAAATCTAATTTTAAGTTATCCCCTGACAACTTTTGCCCAGCTTTCCTTAAAATGTGCTAAAGTAGTCTTGCTGTTCCACTCACTAAGCTTTTCAACTTATCACTCTCTAACGGTGACTTTTTGGAAGAGTGGAAGTTGTCGATGATTAGTCATGTACATAAATCTGGCTCAAAACAAGAGGTTATTAATTACAGACCCATTTCAAAACTGAAATTAATACCGAAAGTTTTTGAAGCTATTGTTAAAAAATGCATTTATGATGAGGTAAGGTCTAGCATATCAGGTAACCAACATGGATTCGTAAGTGGTAGATCAACTGTATCAAATCTACGTTTGTTCGCAAATTTTTGCATCAAAGGTATTGAACGTGGCAATCAGGTTGATGCAGTTTAAACAGATTTCTCTAAAGCATTTGATAGAGTTCAGCATGATATCTTGTTAAGGAAGTTAAATTGCCTAGGTTTCCACTCTAATCTTCTTCGTTGGTTGGAAAATTACTTGACTAACTGCAAGCAAAATGTAAAAACTGGAACAGTGGTATCAAAGAAGATTCTTAACCATTCAGGGGTTCGCCAGGGAAGTCATCTAGGACCTCTCCTTTTCATATTTTTTTATAAATGATCTTCCATCTAGAATTAGCTATTCCAATTGCTATTTAGTTCAATAAAATGTGTGCTGGACTGCCATCGACTTCAATTTGACTTGGATGAAGTTTCAGCTTGGTGTAATGAGAATCGTCTATTCCTTAATATAGCTAAGACGGCTTTCACACAAGGAAACTGAGTTTCCAGAAACTGGCTTGTTTGTTGGCGAGAAGGGTGTGAGGGGAGATTTTTTGTCTCCCTTTTACGCCCTTCTCGCCTAAAAACTAAAAATCGCCGGCAACTCAGTTTCCTTGTGTGAAAGGGGTCTACCGCATTTCTAATTCACCACTTGAGTCAGTGTACAGCCAAAAGGACCTAGGAGTTATTTTCGATTCAATGTTATGTTTTGAAGTGCATTTCGATTATATAATTTCAAAAGCGAATAAACTACTGGGATTTATAATGAGGAATTCAAAACATTTTTCGGACCCATATACAGTTAAATCTTTGTATATATCTCTGATAAGATCAACCCTAGAATATGCTTGTTGTATATGGTGTCCGTTGTATAGAGTGGGTGTAAATCGTTTGGAATCGATACAGAACAAATTTTGTAGGTATGTGTTGCGGAAATTTAATTGGGTTGACAATGTCTTGCCATCGTATAGTGTCAGATGTCTCTTGATCGATTTAAAGACTCTTGAAGCTAGGCGGAAGTATTATCTAATCATGTTATCTAGAGATACTCTTTGTATAATCGTATTGATTGTCCAGAACTTCTCTCGCTTTTCTTTTTATATACTTCTTCAAGGCAACTGAGGTTAAGGCAAACACTCTTTTTTGTTCCCCGTTCGTTTACAAACTACGGTAGATCTGATCCAATTTCAAGGTCGTGTTCTGAGTTTAATTCTTTTTGTCAAGATAATGATTTGTTTTTAAGCAGGGATGTTTTTAAAACTACTGTCTTAAAATTATTGTTGTAATTGGACATTATGGGGCGTATTCATAGTCATTTTAGACCTGGGTCATTTTTTAAGTTTATCATTTCAAAATATTTGAAGCTATTTGTGTAGTATACCAAGTTAATTATCTTATAAAAATATAAAACCAACAAATTTTAATTAAAATCGGCCTGTATTCATTGGGCCAAAATTGTCTTAAACTGTAGTTTAGTTAAACCTGGGTCTATCTACGACTATGAATATGCCCCTATATGTTTAAATGTTCTTTTTTTTAATTACATATTCTATTGTAAATAACTGTAAATATAATACCTTATAAGTATATTCTAAGTCTAAGAGAGTCATGTACTTGATAGATGGTTAATAAATAAATAAATAAACACCTAATGACCTAATAGTACGTAACGACTGATAATATTTTGTTTTTACTTACATTTATTTGTTTTGTGTTTAGATATTGAAGAGCGGGAGGCGACCGTATGTTTGATTGGTTATAGTCTAGGAAAATAAGCTTTTTACAAGGAAAAAATTAGCTCGAGGCTGAAATTTGGTATGAACATTGGTAATGGGACTCTTTATAGACTGAGAAAGTACCTCATCGATTCGACGACCGCTTTCTCAGTTACATGGGGTCAAAGGTCAGGAAAATAAATGGAAAACGGTTTGGTTTAGAAAAAAAAATTTTACAACTAACTTGTAGCTGAGACAATTTCCCACAAAAATGTTTGCACACATTTTCCCGTAGTATTTACCGTTAAAAAGTTATAGCAGTTCAAACAATCGCAAGTATCGCAAAATTAGCCCTTTTTTTGCACTTTCTTCCTCACCACCATAGAGGACAATAAGTGCCCAGGTGCGTTTTTTTATCTGGTATCCCCAGGAGGCCTAATAAAATTTAGTCAACATTAGATACTAATAAATGTTTGAAACTCTGATTGTTTTGTTATGGCGTGATAAGAAATGACTCATCATTAATGTCCTCATTGGAATTGAGTTTGTACATGTCTGTCCATATGACATTGCCGACAAACTGTTGAACATTTTAACCCCGCTTTTCGACAACTACAATTAGAACCGCAAACTTTACTACAATTACAAAATATTGTTGTAAGAAGTTAATCAGGTGCTGGTTGGATCAGAGTGGTAATAGCCTCCAAACCATTATTTCTCAATATCCATCCCCAGCTTTCAGGATTAGTACTATCTCTTCCCAGCCAAGTTTAAACTTGATAGTACACTCTATAAAGGTGTTGTTGAGCAGGAGCAGATATTGGAGGAAGGCAAGATAATTGTACAGCCTTGTTGAGCCTGGTCAATCGGACAAATGTGGAATATCTTAGTGCATTGATACTATCTTCTTTTGCAGGTGCTTTGTAAAATGCTACAAGTAGACGTATACCGTTTTCAAAAATAATATTGGGAGGGCAATCGCCTCTGGAAAACACTTAGGCATATTTTAAAAGATCGTCACTCATTTCGAAAAGCTTGAAGAATTTTAATTTGCAGAAGTTGAATCTCAACCAGTAAATGCAGGCAAAAATAAGATGTGGGGTTGACATTTTGGGTAAGTGGCTAAACTTCGGGTACATTATAATTTAGATTCACTTTTAGCTTTACTTTGGTTTTTGAAAGTAAATCTTTCAATCTATGGCCGTTTCGATAATCACATGGCAGCATCATTTTTGTTTTGCCTCACTAGGATATTAGAAGTAGCCTTAAGCTTTTTAGAAATCATAGCAATGAGTCGACTTTTGTTGTTTGCATTAGCGGGAAATTGTTGTTGTGAAGTTGACGCCGTCATTGATGCATCAAACAAAATATCTGCTGATGAAGGAGCTGAAGCACACCAACGACGCTGCTCGGAAGCTTTTATATTGTTTCGCTGATCCTTATAGCCATCGAACATCTAAACAATACCCTTTTTGAGTTATTTTAAAAAAACACACCTTCATGGCCGATTTTGGTACCGAAAATTAAAATTAATTAATTTTACGACCCAAGTGATTCTTTGAACTAACTTTTTAACGGTAAATGCTATTGCCAAAATGCATATGGGCATTTTTGTAAGAAATTGCCTGAGCTACAAGTTTGTAGTATACATTTTTTTTCTAATCCAAACCGTTTTTAAGTTTTTCCATTTTCATGACCTTTGACCCCTTGTAACTGCCCTAGCGGTCATCGGATTGATGAGGAGCTCTATCAGTTTATAAAGAGTACCTTTATAGTCTAAGAGCCCACAGCAAATTTAGGGGTGTGAAAGTGAACCAAAAAAAAAGTATATGGGTCGAAAGGTGATATCTTAAAAAGTAAAAGTCCTAGAACCATCCGGTTTTCAGTATTTGACTATGATTTGATAAGAGCATTGAATTTTGAAAGTAAAAATAGTACCTAATTACGAGAAATTTTGAAAAGAAGGATTTTGAACATTTATTTTTATTTTTTTTATCAATATTTTGAGTTTGAAAATTAATATTTCAAAAACTGTTCACTAAAAGAACTTTATTTAAAAAGGAAATGATAGAAGGGACTTCTGACTTTACATACAAAAATAAAAGGGCGTTTTAGTTCTTACCGTTGTTTTTATTTTTTTACCCATTTCTTTTAAATTTCTCGGGTTCTATAATTGGTCTGGCAGGGCAAATGCCGCCTCCAATCGGTCTTGGACATACGGATCTGTAATCAGAGGCTCAATACCTAGGGATGGATAAACATTTTTTTTGGTTCATACAATCATCCTCAAAGTTGATTTTTTAAGGTTTTCAAATTGCTATAACGCATCTTAAGCCGCCTCCAGGGACTGCAAGACTTGCGTTTCTTTCATAAGCATTACCACACCTTTGGACTCATATACTTTTTTTTTGGTTCACTTTCACACCCCTCAATTTGCTGTGGGCTACTGGTCTATTACCAATGATCACACTACATTTCAGTCTCGAACTTATTTTTACCTTTCTTTGGCATTTTTTGTCTATTCTTACTGGACTATATTGCTAGCGGCCATTTAAAAATAGGGTTCTACACTAACCGATGGCTTTAGTCAAACAATAAAAAAAAACTAGTAAGATACATTTTCTCAGCTTGTTTTGGTCAGAAAATGAACTTTTTCGGTTGCATTTTTATACCCAATATGGATTATCGATGCAATTATTACATATTTTTTAAGTATGTACTTTAAGCCCTCGAAAATTGCATATACATTTTTTCTTGTCACCTTTGGGTTTTTTCTTGGTCTTTATCTATAGGTAATTACTATATATAGAACATAATCAGCCTTATCGGGAATAAAATCTCCCCCGGATTTTTTCCCCCGCATGAGACTCTCCAATCATAAACAATATTCGAAAAATGGGAAAAAACTCCAATGAAAAAAGTAGATATCGTTAATCTATTTTCCGGGTGAAAATTAATTATGTTTCCCTGGAAAAATTTTGCCTCAATTTAGTTGGAGAATTTTAAAAATAAGAGCATATTACTACCTACTTTTGAAGGTTTTATAATTTTGTACTTGCTCTAAAGGACAAGTTTTGGTTTCGGTTCAAAAATATAGACATTTTAATAAAATCCAACATTACGTTTACTGAGAAGTACATCGGTATTGGTATGTGTGGTACGTCCACTCTACAACAAGCTAGAGACTTAAGCATAGTACGCAGCTGAAGCGAAACGTAAATTTTCATACAAAAATTGACAACGAAATCATAAACGAAAAATTTTGTTCTCGTTTTGCTCAGCAGTACGCAGTTCGATAGCGAAAATAGAAAATCGTGGTAGATTACTAGAGTCAAGTCTCCACATTTTCTGCACAGAATTTATTGTACGGAACATTATTGCTGGTGAAAAAGTGACACATTTTGTTATTTTTTTTCTAGAAAAAAAATGGACGAAAATTGTAATTAGTTCAAAATTCAATTTTTTAAAAAAGAATTAAGAAGATAATGAGCCACACCATTCTTAAAAATTATAACCCGAACACAAAAAGAAATTGAAAAATCTTTTTTGTATGAATAATTTATAATATCTCAATATTTATTTGTTTTTTTTTTTTATTTTTTGACATACACCTGATAGAGCTCTCCATAAATATTTTTCGTAGCCTTTTCGTTTATGTTTTCGCTATTGATGTGGAGAACACAGACATTTTTCGTTTCACTTAAGCTGCGTACTAGGCTTTAACGGGAAAACGGCTCGGAGGAGAATTTAGTTTTGTTTTAACTGGTCTACATACATATATATTTCGTTTTTGTTTCTATACATTTTGAACACATTTTGGAACAAATTTACTTACGGGTTTTTCCCCCTCATAGAGTAACACAGTTTTGCACAGACAGAGAGAACAAAAATATTACAACAACAAAATAGAGAGAAAATGCTTTTTTCTTTAACTTTTGAATATTTGTCTGCGTAATGGAAACATGAGAATTGAATTTACGATGCAAAATAGGTCTTTATCACCACAAATATTTAATTTTATTTCAGAAAATAATTTTAAAACTTTGACAGATAAATAATTTCAGAATATAAATTCTCTCAGAGTATTTGGAAACTGATTCGAAGTAATTTCCGGAGTATTCGACTCCTGGGAAAAATGAAAATCCGGGGGAGAACAATCTCCCCCGGATATACATTAGCGATAAGGCTGAATATGTATAGTACCTACAGGAAAATTAGTCAAAAAACAATCGTTTTATGGAACGAAATATAGGACGGCTGAATTTGTTATACATACCTGAAAGAGGGCTGTTAGAAAAGCTTAAGTCCTCTTTTTCGGGACGCCATACCCCTGGGGAAATCCGCCATTTTGGAAAACGCGAACTGATCTATATCTCCGAAACTATAAATTTGAGGTTTGGTCATAACTAAATTTGTTGGAAATAAAATTATTATTTATTTTCTATCAAAACTTTTTTCTGTGTGGGCAATATTTTTGAGGTTACGTTGTTTTATTTCTGTTTTTTGTTTTTTTACTTTTTCGGGTTTTTCTCGTTTCCTAAGAAACGTATGTTAATTGTTCTTATAATTGTAGAGCATAAGGTTTAACAAATTTTAATATATTTTTGAAGATGATACGATATCCCAGTCCAAAGTCAAAGCTTTTGGAAATTTCGCTGATAAATCTATTGAGCCGATAATTACAGTGAAGATGGACTTTTCCGGGGATTTTTTTTATACATGAAAGAGGCCTGTTAGAAAAGCTTATTTCCGGTCTTTCGGTAAGTCATGACCCTGGCGAAATCCACCATTTTGGAAAATGTGAATTTTTTATAGCCATTGGTATTTTTATTAAAAAATTATCATTGCTCTAGAGAAAAACAATAATAGTCAAAGAGAGCCGCCAGAAACTATTGATACTAAATGTATAACCACATTGTGAGAATATGTTTCACAGGTATAAACGTCATCATATCCGTAACAAAAGTTTATCAAGTTTTTTGTTTTTCAGCTTTTCGTCGAGATGGGGAGTTAAAAAAAAAGTGAATTTTCAGAGGTACCAATGTATCTACTACCATTTAAGTACAAATTTTAGAAAAAAGATATGATGCTCAGTCACTTCTCCTAAGACAGAATAGGTATATTAATATCGACGATCTGATTGATAGAACTCAAGATATACCTACATAAACCTTTTAAGAAAACCCTACCGGGTTTGTGATGAGTTTGTTCACAAAGCAAACAATCGAAATGCCATCTTTGTATTAAAATACTTAATAATTTAATTATAATCAAATCACATTCCGACCTGTTATCATGTCTTTAAGGATTGCTATTTTTTTTTTTTTTGAAAACTTTATGATATACCTATAGATATTCTTGAAATCTCCACATAGGTACTTATCCGAATCATTGTTTCAACATTACACCCAAATCTACCTTCAAATGCACAAGAAAGGTAATAAAACGGTATAGATTTGTTAATTTTTTTTAAGTTTTATTTAATTACTTTTGTTTTCAGAGGTGGTAAGTTACAGCATCCAGCTGTCCGGCTCTATATGCATAACTGAATTAAGTAGTCTCTTACGTTAAGTATCATGGTATTATTAAATAATTCAAATACATTTCGGATAAAGTTCGTTTCATGTTTTTAATGGTCTTCCTTCATCGAAAATTATCAGTGAAAACTATATACCTGCACGGAACGATTTTCCATTTATATTTATAAACTTTAAGAAGGTAGGGTGAAGGACCACCCTAGGTATGGGAAGCCATACCATGTCAACAAATTAACATTTTAGTATTTATGTACAAGAGTTAATCGTGAATCGTAATGGGCTTAAGGATATCGTAAAATTTTCAACAACAAAAAATATAGGCTCCGGGATCTTAGCACCTCATAAAAATGGGATATTTGTAATAAAAGAAGGCCACATAAAAGATCAACTAGGTCAACTAGTTTCAGAAATTGACCAGCCACAGGAATTCTGTAGACAATAATTAAAGTGAAGTGAGTTTTAGCATCTCATTTATGGGATATTCGCATACAAATAGGTATAGGATTTGAAAGACCACAAAATCGTCATAAAAGGTAAGATAATTTCAGTCATGTAAGCCAAAGGTTTTTTAAAGAATTTTTAAAGTTTGTTTTAAGGTCGGAGTCTTAGGCCTAATTTATTCACTTTCCATTAAATTTAAATTCGCTATTAAAAAATAGAAATTGATAGATTTTAAATATTTGTATGTATTTACCCTCCTCTAAAGATTTAAAATGAAGTTTCCTCTACTAACTAATTGTTTAGGGTCAATTTGTTCATAGTCCATTAAAAATTGAATTGTGGTGTTTTAACAAACATCACGTTTAATATAAAATTGACTGTGAACAAATTGGCCGTAAGACTTTTAGCACTTAAGGAATTAAAATAAAAAAAACAGTATAGCTGGTCAAGAAAGGTCAGCTTGTTTTAGTAATTGATCAGCCATATCTTTTATATATGAAGGGGTTTTATTGTCAAAATACCTACTTGCGTAAACGAAGTTTTGAATTGGCTTGCTCATGAATTTTGACGTCAAAACTCAGAGATTGCATTTTCCTAAACTAGCTAAATAAAAGACCAATCAAACCTTGACAATTATGTGGGCTTAAAATCCTAATTACTTAATTGTTTACTTTATGGAATTTAAGTAAAAAAAAAATCTTTGCTACATCGACATCCATTAAGCAACGTTTTAAACGTTTTTCCGGTTTTTACTTTTTCTTAGAATTGTCTGAGTTGATATGAATCTACCCAATGATGATCAATACTTGAAGATTGTTTATGCAAATAAAACACGCCGAATAATAATATTTTGTATGTTGATAAAAAGCAGTTCAATCCGTATGTCAGATGCAAATAAAATAATCTAAAGAAATAGAATACCTACCTAACTGGTTTGCATATGGACATGCCCTTATTGTTCAAAGTTGATTAAATTTTGTTTTGGGTAACAAAGAAATCCTTACTTTCATAACATAATTTTTCCATAAAACCAAAACACGTAGCTACCTACATACCTATACCTATCGCAAGTAAAATATTACATGATAATGTCCTAAACCATAAAACCACAAACAATTTTGTTTACTTTTGTCTTATCAATAAGTCAAACTACATACATATACAAAGCATGTACTTTTTATCTTTGTTGTGTGCTAACGAAAATCCCCTTGATCTGTTATCACAAAATAAAAATGTGTTTTCTATTCCAACAACAACAAAGAGGCAACAAGCTTAAGCTGACCAAAGCAAAAACGATAACAAAAATTCCCCCACACAAACGAACTGCTTTTTTTTTTTAAAGAGAAACTGAAATTGTTTCAATCCACTCAAAGAGATAAAGAGATTTTTCTTTGTTCAACTGCATATATTTATTTTCTTACTTCTTTAAATCACAAAAAGAAAATTAATAAAAATATATCTTTTTGTTTTAATAAATAAACATGAATTATAATGTTAATTCAAAGTTTTATTTAAAAAATAAAAACAAAACAAATATAAAATTATATAATTGATCAATTCAGCTTGGGCTTAGTTTTCCATTCGAAATTAGGTGTTGTTTTTCCTCCTACTGCAGTTGAAATGTTATATGCTGATGCTGAGCTCCACCGGCACAGGCATAGCTGAATGGCTTCTAAATTTACAACTTTTGCAAATACTCATCGAACAAGTGCACTCCCAAGGCAGTCGAACTGACTCCATTGGCATTTCTGTTGACAATCTTATGCAGATCATTAGCATAACCAGACAATTTGCGAATATTCGACGATTGTTGTCCAAGGAACTCTTCCTCAATGAAATGAGTGATCTCTGGATCGTAGGTAACGGTCTTTGTGGCCTGGTTGTTGTGAACGGCTACATGAGCATGGAGTTCAATGGCCTTCTTTGAGAGTTCCTTTTCAATGTCCAAAGCCTTGGCCAAAGCTGGCAATTCATCGAAGTCCAAAGTTTTCGATTCATCTTCAACTGGAACTCGGCCGCGTCTGACTTGTTGGTGCATCCTGAAGGGTGCAACTCCACCACGCTTGGTAACATGCTTAATCAATTTGATGGTGTTTTCGAAAGCCTGGTCAGACAGAGAACGGAAAAGTTTGGAGAATCCAGGACGATCCCTCTGGTAGGTGTTGTAGAATGTGCTCAGAAGCAAATAGTCGTATGATGAGCTTAGCTGTTGGCTGGCATATGATTGAAGATGATGTTCAATGTGTGGAATAGCTCCGTATTGTGCGTTACAATTACCGAAATCTATTTCAATGAATGATTAGTTAGTTAAAATGTTTGATTTTATGAGAAAGAAAAACAAAGATGGAACTTGTACTTACTTCCCACAGGGTTGACGATACTGCAGACATTGGATGTTGCTTTGGAGCAAGCACCTTCTTCGACACTGGCTACTGTTCCGATGAACAGAAGCGATGCAAGAGCGATGACGAATTTCATTTTGTATGATTTTATTTTGTTTTATCCTTAAAAAAGAATAAATGAATTTGATATTAAAGAATTTTATTACGTCGCAAGCAAAAAACAAAAGCACAAGTTGAAAAAAAAACCTTAAACTATTTTCTCTTTTTTTGTTCAAGGAACTGAATATTTTATTTCGTAAAAGCAGAACACGTCTTTTCTCTTTGAAATTCAAGTCCAAATTATACAATTTTCAATTTGCGATTTCCCTTTTTTCTTTAATTTTAAGTGAAAAATAAAAAACTGTCGATTCAACTTACGGAATGAAAATACAATTGTAATTAGGCAAATTAATTTAAAAGAATTTCTTTTATATTATATTTTAAAATATTAATCTTGGTAGACACACGTTAAACGATTGAATGTTTCTCCCACCCGAACCGATTGAGTGAATCTGAATGTATTTTGAGTTGGCTGAGGCAATTTATGTAGGAAAAATATAATCTCAAAAGAGAGAATGGCAAATGCGATAGCAGGCAGAAAAGCAAATCAATATGGTTGCCGTTGGTGAGCAAGTAGTGCGGCTGCCATGTTATTTATGTGGAAATTGTTGTTGTTCTTGAAGTTTCCAAAAACACACATGACATCTATGTATGCATACGGCGCAGGGCTGTTTCTATAGGGTTGCCGTACAATATTGTTTCTTATCAATTTTGTTTATCATTTTGTTTTTTTTAGAAAAAGAAGTAATTTTTGCGCTTTGCACTTAAGTATTTTTTTTATCTAGATAGTGAAATGATGAGTAATTGGAATATCAAATATCATAAGACGCACTAAGGTTGGATATCGAAAAGTTATCCGTATTCGATATTTAAAAATCATTGAAATGAAATATAATTGTAAAAGCATGAAATACATGCTTTGTTCTACTGTTCTATAGCAATCATATCCCAGATTCATTGAATAACCTTAAACCCTGAATAGAGATCTTTGAAAGAAGATCACTGTTTGCTTACAAGTCCCAAGCTGACAGTTTCTGCCAATTTTAAGTACTGACAGTACGCGAACAGACTTAAAATGTTGTTCGGTTATTTCCTAAAACTATCAAAGTCAACAATTCTGTCAATTTTATTTTTGTATATGAACATTAGCTGTGTTTTATTTCCCCGCAGATCCGATTTGGTTTGGATTTACATTCAAAAATACATGTGTTACAAAAACAACTGAAGATCCAGCTTTGTTTTTGGGTTTGGAGTTTCAAATCCATTCTTATCACACACCCTTAGCTTTTCCTTTTAAAATTTGGTTTTTACCCTGGCTTATAGATGGCTATTTGAAGTAAGAAAAAAGAAAGGAATACATAAATAGTAAGGAAGAAAGATGTGTTTATATATCACTGTTGTCATTGTGATTCTGTTTGTTTCGAGATCTGGGGGATAATAAAATGCAACTGTTGACAAAACTACGAACTGAAAATGGTTAATAAATAAAGAAAGAAGAAAATATCGTTTGTAAGGCTATAAGCTGCAAAAAAGTGATCACAAAATAGGTCTACTTTTTTTTAGGTTGGAAAATGCTTTTGGGAGGAGACTTTTAAGAGTAGATCATGTAAGTAGACCAATTCAGTGGATTAGCTGAGATTGAACCAGAGTTCAGATATCATAATTATCATTCCCATTCTTGAACCGTGGTTAAAACTCAGTTCGTCTGCTGAAGTCTGGTAATTTAAATCGTTAATTAACCTCCACAGTCATATTTTAAACTTAAATTATCTAACTTAAGACAACCGTCCAATTCATTACAAGTTTTTAATAAACATTTCTTTCGGTTGTCTAATACTATGTTTACACGTAAGGTTTATCACAGTTTAGATTTAATAAATCTTTCTACTATTTCCAACGCGGCAAATCTTACTTAATCCCGGTTAAGTACCTAGTGAAAAAAAGGGTAAGGCCTAGTTATTTAGTGGTGAGTTAGTTAACTCTGGAAATACCAAATTTTGTGAGTAAAATCAGGTTTAACTTTAAGCTCGAACAATGAAATGAGATGTCTTAACTTTAAAAAATTGTGTCAGATTATAGAGTAGATATTTAAATCAAAAAATAAATCAATTTAAGTTACCCAAATGGAATTGATAATCTGTATTTAGACTGATCCAAACAATAAATAAATTGATTTATGTTACCAATGTAAGCCACCATTAACTGACATTTTCTTCCATTGAAGAAAAACATGTTTCCAAATTTTTAGAATTATAAAGACAATCTCTAACTACTCAACCGTCTTAACTTTAGTGAGATACGGGTGACTCCTTTTGACTATTCGGAAAGCTTCTTTATGTTGTATGGTTGTATTCATCCAGTATCCATCAGACAATTATAATTCTACTCTTAGAAGCTATCGGAACTTATGAATATATTTTATTCATTTAGATACTCGAATTTAAAGCATCACACCTGCTTCCTAGTTAGCAAAAATTCAGATTGAATTAAAAAGACTAAAGGTCTTACAGGCCAAGCTAAAATATTATTAGTTGTTAACATTTTTAATTTTGTTCAGGCATTTTGAATGTCAATATGAAAGGAAAATATTTGTATTCAGCCCAGATAGTCATTGCATTTCAGATCAAGTGATTGTGAATATGGCAAATAGGAACCCTTGATGATGGTACTTTGGCTTGAAAAATATTCTTCTCTTATTTAAAGCCTAATATTCACAAAATAAATTGGTAATGTGTCATTTTCGAATATACGAAAATTTTTTTATAATTAGGTACGTACATACATATGTATTTCATCTTTTTAGAAAATCTCCATATAGAATTTTTACATATATGTAGAAATACAACTTAAGCTAAAAATGTTTTTAAAAACAAAAATGTCAATAGTTTAAACCTTCAAACAAAAATCTTGATTGTGAAACTCAGTGATTAATCCCCTTGTCATTTGGTAACCCTTTTAGCAATACCGCTTCGCCTCGGCACCACACTACACCACAAACATTCTAGAACACCAAAAAACAACTTCATAACAAAAACAACAATCAGCTGACTCATAGGATTTCATATGGCGTGCCATACAATGGCAGCCATTAGGTAGAATTTTGCCTCCATTGTTGTAGCAAAACAACCAAAACCCAGACAGCCATGTTTTTATTTCATATTATGCCGTTATCTTGCACTCATTTGATGAAATTCACATAATGATATCTCTAAATGTCATTGTATGGATATAGTCATTTAGTTATATGTTTATCGCACTTTGCACTCACTCACTCACTCTCCCGTCTTTGTTTTTTGTTTTAAAACACTATCTTGACAGAATAAATGGTTAATTTCCAAACGAAAAAGGCATTTCTTTTATCACATTTTGTTATTGTTTTTGTTGTAGCAGGCTTAACGTTAAGTACCGTGTGTAATCACATTTGGAGTGAGTAGAGTTTTTTTCCTATTAAAAGTTGAGCGATTCCACTACAATCATCAGTTCAGAAATAGCAGCGTTTGGCAACTTAGCACATTCGTGTTCTCTCTTTCACCGTCGCCATTATTCTCAAGTCGACTTCTATACCAGTGTGTATAAAGATTCCGACTTCATTGAGAATTTGAAATTCATTATAATCGCAGTGTTAAAAAAATATTTACCAACCAAACTTAATAAAAACAGTGAATTTTATTCAAAAAACAATTAATCGACATTCAGAGTTATAAGCAAGTGGATTCGGTCGTGAATTTTCATTAGAAATTAAAAAAAAATCCTTTTTTCAATTTGTAAAACAAAAGAACATCTCAAAATGAAACTCATCATTGCGTTTACTGTTCTTCTCAGTGCCATTGCACTCATTTCCGCAGATTTGGAATGTAAGTGTTAATTAAATTTTATTGTTTATTTTTGATTTTTCTAAATTATAGAAATAAGTGAAAGTTGTTTTTTGTAAGCGCATTTCTGTGATAAATCAATTAATTTCGTCGTAATATAAAATTTTTTTGTTCGTCTTGTCAAAAATATAGGTTGAGTGATTTTTTCTTTTAAAGAGACGAAAGATTTTGAGAAGAGAAACCTTGTTCTCTTTTTTTGTATTTGGTCAGTTCGTTGCTCTCTTTTTTCATTATTTTTTGATTTGATTAGATTTCTTTCTTTTATTATTGTGAGTTATTTTCCTTTGTTATTTTTTTATTCCCCGGAAGAAAGATATAAAAAAAGTGAATTTAATTTATGGAGAATGAAGAGAACTGACCTAAAATCTGTGACATGTGATATATTTTTGTTGAATAAATGTAGCATAATCTTTATGTTATGTGAGTCTGCCGAGAAAACAATGCAAACAAATACTTACATTTATGATACATCAGATATGTAATAGGGAATAAGATCGCATGCCGAGTAAGCACATTTCAATTTACTTTTATTTGAAATTTTGTGTTGAATTTTTTTTTGTTACAAAATTGCATGGAATTAAGCATTATTTTATTTATAATGTCTATCCACAGGAATGTATAGAGAAAAAACTTTTTAATTTTAAACAATTTAGAAGATTTGGCTTTTCTGTAATATTGTTTTACATCGAACCAAGGTCTTCTAGATCAAGACTGGCTATGTGTTTCTCTATTTCTCAGTTGTTTTTTTCATGTAAAAAGTGAATCGAAGCAATATCGTGACTGAACCAATAAAACAGCGCATCAAAGGCTTTAAACAATGCTTAGGTCTTAGTTTTATACCTGTTCATAGCCAGATGAATTTATATTCTCGGAAGATAATATGGATTTAACTGAGAGATTTTACATTCACCAATTATTGCTATTACATAGCTCAGAAATATTCTAGAGATTTTTAATCCATATTTCAGTCGCTGTATATCGCGTCAGGAATGAAATTAATTATTGAATTGATCTTGCCTTTTTTGTAAAGGGTTATCAGTATCAGTTGAAATGGGAATATTAGTACAGATTTTCAGATCATTATTTGTTTAACTTTGTTGATTCTACAACTTCCATCCTTCTGTTAAATGTTTTGGTAGCAGTAAGTGTCATTGGAATAGTAACTGTCATTGTTATAAGTATGAGAAGCTTAAGGGAATGGCAAAATCGCTTGATATTAATTCTAAATTACAACTTGGCTAATTTTTGTTGTTTGTTGATTGTGTAGATCATTTCGACCGATTTTTGCTATTAAATTACTTTTAAATTTAAACTTCATCTATAGAATGAATAACTTTATGGTGAAGATCATTTTAGATCATGCGTTTTTGTTTTTGTTCGATTTTTTTAAACTTTAAACCCAAATTAAATGGGGGTCCAATTTATAATGACAATTGGTTCTAATGTTGATTTTGATTGAAGCAAATATTTGATGTTTTTGTGAACAAAATTGATAGGTATTTTTTTTCTTTTTTATTGAGGAAAGATCCATTCTACAAATCAAAACGAGAAAAGGGCGGTACAAAAATCTCCATAAGAATCTTATCCTACCTAGACTTCTTGTTCCAGTTTAAATACTTACATATAACAAATAGTTGGTATAAAAAGGATTTGCAGATGCTTGCAGTCTTACCATAAATATTTTACAGAAATCTGCAACGATGACCAAAAATAAACTGTTATTTAAATAACGATACCTGAATAAATTCAACAATGGCAGCATACAGTGAAGACAATCTTCGGAGAATTGTTAGAAAATGATTTTTTTAAAAGAACGAAATGTTTTTTTAAAGTGTCGCTTTGTGTGCAGACCTGCAGGTTCAGATTTGTGAATTTGAAAATTCTGTGGATGGTTGGATCATCTGCGAAATGTAGATAAATCTACACCTATGGTTACACTGGATACTTGCTAACAATAAGGATCAGATTATACGATTATGTTTTTGGAATATTCCTTCTCCATAGAGACAGGTAGATTTTACGAGAACAGGACTGGGTGGATTGTACCAAATATTTCCAGAAAACGACTTACCTACTATTGAGACGGATTCTCCCGCGAACATGACTACTTATAGCCAGAAACCTTCCTAATTCAATTCTACCTTGGGTTTCTCTTTTTCATAAGAGATCATTTAATTTGTTATTGTTGCTCGTTAGTCGATTTCTAAGGAATTAAAATATTTGTAACATATGATTTCGTTTAAATTCTGAAGAATTTTTCTTGGTTCCATGAATTCTAATCTCCCAATGAATAAACGAATAACAACAGCCAGTTAGCACTAACACATCTTCTGTTGACTTGTAATTCTTATGAATAAAACATGTGATAGCGAGTGGCTAACTTTATTTACAGGATAAATAACTTCTAATAGAAACAAAACAAAATCACTTTTTACTGCAAAACAATTGTTGATAAATAAGTAACGTTATCATGCGATAAATTATCTCTTATCAATGTGCCAGCTGACACGTATGTGTGTCAAGTAGCTTTTTTATGATATTAAGAGAGTTGTTAGACAATATTTTTGAGTTTTATTAAGAATCAGTTTTACACTTAAGTTTTTATTGATAAAATGGGCAAATTTTTAAATAACTTAATACCCACTTTTGATTGATTTTGATAGTTATCCTCCTTTAAACGTAAGTAATCAAAATTGAAGAGGTTTAAATAAAACACTGATAACTGATTATTTTGTCATTGAACTTAGAGGTAGATGTGCATGTTTGGTTTTTTAATATCATTTGAATTTAAAAAAAGGGAACATCAATCTTTTCAATGACACCTACATTATAAACGGTAGGATGGTGATACATTTGATATTAAAAACACCGTCTGTCACCATGCCATGTGTGTCCTTACATATCGATACGTACATAATTCAATGTCTTCAAACTGGAAGGTTTATTTCAAAGTTCAATTTAAATACATATGTATTATGCCTAGAACCTAAAACGTACATAAATGAAGGTTTTATAATTTCCTAAAATACTATTACTACCCTATTTTGCTATTCACGTGAACCGTACCATACCATTAACGAGTTTATGATGTTATTTAGTAGCAAATTTCCAAATGAGATCCCAAATTACAAGTGTGTTTGAATTGCAAGATGAATTTTACGCCTAAAATAGAAGAAAAACGACACAGGCTCGCTCACACATACTACTTCGCGAGCTGGTTTGCTTAAAAAAAGAATTAAATAGGTATAATGGGTCAGCTAGAAATAATTGCACTTCCAATTTTAACTTACAACATTTATAAATTTTGTTTAAATTTCGAATAAGGCATTCGAATTTGCACTTAAGTTTGACACTGAAAAATTGAAAAAAAATAAATTGAACAGCAGCGCGGATCTTCGATGAGACTATTGTGTCAAAACAATTGAAATGCCAAATTATAACTTGTGTGAATGGTTTTTAAGACCTCTTCACACAAGAAAAATGAGTTGCCTGCGATTATTGGTTTGTTGGCTAGAAAGGCGTAAAAGGAAGACAAAAAATCTGCCCTCACACCCTTCTCGCCAACAAACCAGCTAGTTTCTGGCAACTCAGTTTTCTTGTGTGAAAGCGGTTTAAGTTTTTGTAAACCTGTTGCCGAAAACACCGATTTAAGTTCGATGTGAAAAGATTATAACACCATTGCCTTATGAAATCCAGGTGCAGGTGCGAAAAATGTTGACAGATGTCATAAAGTTTATTAGGTGACTTCAGGAAAGGGAGATTTCGGGGGGGCCTCAACAATCTCAGTTGCCTGAATAGGATTCCTCAGCAAAAAATATTAGCTTGCTCAGCTTTTCACAATGACAAACATGGGACCCCCATTCCCTTTTTCACTATTTCTGCGCATGGGACAACTTCCTTCCTCGTAGTCTAAGACCCGTCTATAATGCATATTATTTCATGTCAGATTTAACTTTCAATCGGGGTTATGGTCAACCACAAATTTTGATACACCCAGCTGTAATTTAATTTTGTGGTGTTCCCCATCTTCTGACCTTGCAATGAATTTACCTATAAATAATTGTACAATGTGATATTTTTAACTGTATAGATTCTGCAAAACCGCAGTTTGAATAGTGCCACTAAATGATTGCCTATCGCTTTTGTCAACAAATAAAAAATGCAATTAGCCACATAATAAGTATCAAATGCAAATTCATCTCAAAACAACTTAAAATCTAATAGAATGTTCTATGCACATCTGTGTAATAATATGCTATACATATTCGTAATCATAATACATTACAACAAAAAATGCAGTTGAAAAAATTTTGCACACTGCACCAATATTAGAAGTCTAACCAAACAAACAACAAAAAGCAACTGGCGGAAGTCCCCAAAAGAGATAAAAAAATACTCAATACAATGCGTCATTTGAATTTTGTTGATGCATTTGTTTTTTGTTTTGTTTTCAATTTGAAGAATAAATTGATTACAAATAAAAATCGAGAGGCAGTGAAAAAAAAAGAAACAGAAATAAAAAAAGAGCATAAGCAATTTTGCATAAGAAAAGCAACAACATCAAATACGAACAAAAGTCACTCAATTACAGTTGACAAAGTGACGATCAGGTCAATGCCAAAGATCAAAGTAGATAAGAATTTGGGTTTTCTTTTTCTTCATAGTCTATAATCTGACTTTGGTGTTTTTCTTTATTTTACGACAATAAAGTAAAATGTGGAAATTTTTTGGTGACCTCTTCTGTTTTATAAAGATTTTAAGAACTTCTATTTCAAAGAATGTAAGGCCTTTTTGAAGTGTTAAAACAATTTTTATTTTCGAAAACATTTATTTGATCATTCTGAGCAGAAATTTAAAGGTGTATTCGGGAATTTCTAGATCAGTTATAGTGCTTCATAGTGACAACAGAAAGTAAATTTTATGGAATCACCCTATTCTCTAATAGCAGTTAAATCTTTACCATGGTTCGCAGCTTCTTATTGTAATTTTCCTAAAGTTCGTCAAATCCGCTTGAATTGGTCTTCTGACTATTTTTTTTTCAATCAAGCACTCCCTAGCATAACTTCTTAGTACCATTTTAATATGATTTTAAAAGTTTATGATATCCTCCGACTCACCAAGTGGTTTGCTTTCTTTGAAGCATCAAGTATTGGTGGACTTGATGCTTCAAAGAAAGCAAACCACCGTCAAAATTTTCCTATCCATAATATTATTGTTTATAAATCACTGTCGAATAACCAGCTGGTTATATTTTAGACTTGTAACTTTGAACTGGATATTTCTTGGATCGTCTCAATATAAATTGCGTTTTATCTTGATATATTTTAAGGTTCCATTCCTCTTGATGAAAAAGCAGAAATCCCACAAGGATGGATCAATATGACAGAAGTTTGCACAAGAGCATTGAAAAAGCAAATCCAAACCGAAATTGGAGCCTCATATGAATATTTAGAAATGGCTGCTTATTTCTCACAAGACATTGTCAATCGTCCAGGATTTGCTGAGCTTTTCTTCAAGGCTTCCAGGGAGGAACGTGAGCATGGAATTAAATTGATTGAATACTTGACAATGCGTGGTGGTGATATCCAAGAAGGTGTTACTAAATTGATTGCTGTTCCTGTAAGTTAACAAAAAAAAAACTGAATTGTTTAACAAATTCTAACCTTCATATTTGTTTATTCTTTTTCTTCTCATTCATTTTTTCACACAACAGTACAAAGAAGAAAAATACGAAGTAAGTTTTGAATCAGTTTTGTTTTTTTTTGATATCATATTAACTTTATTTTTATTTTTCTCATTTGCAGATCAGATTTGATGGTGTAAGTGCCCTCAAGCATGCCGTTGAAATGGAAACATCTGTTACCAAGTCAATTCGTGCCCTCATTGAAACTTGTGAAAACGACAGCAATGACTACCATGTAAGGAACAAATAAATTTTTGATTGAATTGCAATTTATTTATAATTTTTGTTTTCCTCTTATATAGCTCGTTGATTATTTGACCGGTGTCTATCTTGAAGAACAACACAAGGGAACCCGCGACCTTGCTGGTAAATTGGTAACACTCAAGAAGATGCAGAACAGCCATGGTCAATTGGCTGAATTCTTGTTTGACAAGCAATTGTTGTAAATATGGGGATATAACAACTCACCATCTCCAGTTTCTCCTCGTCTAATCACATCATCAGATAGAAGAGGTCTTTGAAGATTATTAATTATTATTGTTTCGTGAACATCTATTTAACAACAAAATCACATGCAGTTCAAAAGTGATGGTAAAAAAACAACAAAGCCAATTAATAGCATTCCATTGTAAGGAAATTATGAAATGTTGAATTAAAAAAAAAAAAACTTGAATAAAAGAGAACTGTAATCTGAACAAAAATAAGGTCTTTTGTTACTTCTTATTTGTTTTATGATAAATATAAGATGTGTTGTATACATATTTGTCACCGAAAATATTGGAAATAATCGGGGAGCTGAACTTTAATCATGTAGACAAATTTATTGTCTGTACAAATAAACATGACACATGATGTTAGGATAGGTTAACATTTTGAATTTAATGAGACCAACCAAAAACAAGACGATGATATAATCATTTTCAGAAAAAATAAGTTATTTTCTGAGGAAGGGTTTTCTATATGAACAGACACATGCAGTACAAGTTGAAAAGAAAGAATGAATTGAATTTCTCAAATGAAACGACAAAAACTTACATAGTGTTTAACCATAAAATGAAGTTTAACTATTTTACGGTGCCAACGCTATCATCAAACTTGTCTGCGTGGGGCTGAGTCTTAACGAAAATAATTTCTTGGTAGAGCACTTAAGTTGTTGTTGTTTATTAAAAATATTAAATTTTTAGTTAGGAACTGTCATTTGTAACAACTGGCAAATCTAACCGATTACTCTATAAAATTTTCTTGATGAAACTTGCCATAAATATTTTATTTGATTTGAAAATATAAATAGTTCATAAAAATGTCTTAGATACCATGGACGTTGTTCCCATACTCGCAGCACTAAGTAGCAATAGATTGTCATCGATAAAAAAAATATTATTTTATTGGGAAGTGCACTGTGCTATGAGAATATTTTTTTTTTTTTTTCATTCTAACTTAGGGCATTGCGCATGCGCAAAATCAAATAAACAGTATGGCTAAAATGCCTTAGAAAGTTGGCTCATTCCACAAGCAGCTAACAATGATTTTCGATTTATCCAGTTTTTTTACGATGTGAAAAAAAAATTTATAGCAATAAATTACCATGGAAGCTGCATTTAAACTTCAATTTAGTTTCGGCACGGGTTAATATTAAGATAGAAGGCTGAAATTTTTGTGGGTATTTTTTTCTACCTTGCAAAAGAGTTTACGTATGTGGGAGCAAATGCTTTGAAACGTCACAAAATAACGGACACGCTAATCTTCATATTATGATAAAATTACATTATATCAATTTTTTATAAATTTGTTAAAATTATGTCGCAAATTTAGGAAAATGATAGCCTAATGTGTGATAAAGTGACCGATCTGGCAACACTGCTTTAGATTTTTTTTTTCGGAAAGCGAAAATTATGAAATTGTTATCAGAAATATCTTTAGATACCTCTCGGGGCCTATTAGGTGTAGATCTGTTATTATTTTCTTTATAACATTGTTTAACAGGAAGCTTCCAATAGTATCAAAATATGTCACGAAGAGAGAAAATAATTTATTACCTATCAGAAAGGCACTAGTATAATAACTTTGGCGCCGAAAATTAATATCGGTTTTTTGTAGAATGTTCCAAAATAAGCATTTCTTACTACGGGAAAGGGGGGGGGGGGGGGTGTCGTCTATCTCACCACGTTTATGTGGTAGGGGCATTTTAGAAAAAAATTACTTAAAATGGAAACAAATATTAAAAAACAACAGCAACATTTACAATAAAGTTGTATGCCGGTTTTGAAAGCCATAAAACCTGTTCTTTAATCCTGAAGTAAAATTGAATTATTCATGTCTACAGTTTTTGAAAAATTTGCATGCCAATTCAAAAGTTTGATACAAAAAATGAAAAAAAAAAGGTTTAGACCAATTTTTTTTTTTCAAAATTGTGAAATAAAGTTCTAAATTGGCTTCTAGTGGTCAATGCTTATATTCAGCCCTATCATGAGTTTCGCCTGAATATCATTTCACCCGAAAAATATCCCCTTTTTCTTTTCCCTTATTTTGAGTTTCACCCAAAAAAAATTCAAGTTCCAAGGATTCCCCTTATCATGAGCATTCAATTCGGGCGAAATGTCACACATTTTTCAGCTAAAATTTGCACTTAAATTTTAGAGGTGAAGAGGACGGTAACAACGTTAAAATGTTAGTTTTTCGACGAAATTGATTATTAATACCATACAATTTTTGCTTTTTGTAAATCAATAAACTCCAAGCAAAGTGATGATTATTATCTCTTGCTGAAAATGCAGGGAAACCCAGATATTGCGAGGGGTTTCGTTAAAGAACACAAAAATAAAATTACTGCATTTTGGAAGCAGAGCTAACGTAGGCGCTCTATAGAACTGTTGAAAAAATTATGTATAATTAGAAATTAAATGTAGTTTAAAATGTAATTTCGTTCTTACAATGGTTCAGTTAACTCCACATGATTGGAGTGGTCTCTTAACTGCCTCCGAACAATTCGTCGCAGTGCTTTATAATTCAACTTTAATCTGTGGTAATTTAGTATGCTCACTACGGAAACCCTGTGAGAGCTTTAAAACAGTACAAACTTATTGATATTCATGACAGTTAAAGTGACAGCCAAACATCCTATCTTCCCTGTGCTGATTTTTTTTTGTTGGACAGAGTATAAAAGTACTTTTTTATGAGATTCTTTTTTTTGCTTGCTTACATAAATAGAGTATGCTAGCACTCAGCATTCCGGTGCGGCGTATAAACAGTGAGGTATGGCGCCCAAGTACTTTGAATGTAAATTGTTTTTGTAAAATATAGGGGTTCTTTCCTTAATTTTTGGTCGATTTTTCCAAACCAAATTTCAACGGAATTTATTGTCAATTGTTTTCTTTAACAATAGGTATCCATGGATGGACCACTTCGCGGGTTCAAGGACTTTAACTCCTTTTTCGGTTTCTCTGCCTCGTTCACGTGACTTCGTCGCTCCGCTAAGGGTATGCTCAGTCACCAGGCAGGCGCCTATGTTGTCAGTTGGTGTGCTTTCAGTTTATTTGTAATAAACAGTACCTACCTTGATGAGTTGTCCGCTTTTTTACCTCCTTTTTAGGGCCTCTGTCACGCTAAATATTGAGTTTTGAAGTATTTTTTTCAAAAAAACTACAAACTTTCTGGCTTTCGGAAAACCTATAATTTTAGCATTGTTAGTGTTGCCGTTGTTTTATTTTTTTTTTTTTCATTTAAAGTCAATTGCCCCTCCCACCTTAACAGCCCCCGTAATACAAAATGATTGCATTAAGCCCCTCTGTAAAAATCCGTTATTATTTTGCTGCCCCGTAGTTATCGTAATCCCCATATTAATCACCGTTTATAACAAAAAATTATAAAAAAGTAGTTAAAGTAATTTTCAATTTTCTCAAAAACTAGAATACATAAAACTATTCGGTTTTTTGAGTTCAATTCAGAATAGATGTAAACATTGACCACTAGAAGCCAATTAAGCACTTCATTTCAAAATTTAAAAGAAAAACTGCTCTAAACTTTTTTTTAGCAAACTTTCGAGTTTGCATGCAAATTTTTCAAAAACTGTAGACATGAATAATTCAATTTAACTTTAGGATTTAAGAACAGATTTATGGCTTTCAAAACCGCCGGGTATAGTACTTTATTGTGAGTGTTGCCGTTGTTTTTTGAATATTTGTTTTTCAATTTTAAGTAATTTTTTTTTTTCCTGTTTCTGAGATTCAATGGAATTTGTCCTCGTTTGTCTAACTAAAAAAATCGTTTGTCCACCAATTCCAAATGATAAGTTTTTCTTTTTTATATCAACACCCCAACAAAAAAAAATCGCTTACCACCGGTCCGTATCTATAACATTAACGTGAGGAACGAAAAATTAAAAAAAATAATGTCGTCGTATAAATCAGAGGTGCACTGAGGCGAATACGCAATTTTTTCTCATTTTATTGAATTTAAAAAAAAAAATTATTTTGTATTCTTTTTATTCCTATTTTAGAAGAGAGACGAGACACGTAGCACTGTAAATGTTAGTGTTTTTATATAACGAAGTTAGAATTTCATTACCGACCGACGGCGACGCGACGTTTCAAACATGGTTACGTTTATCTTCAGATAACCACATTGTAAAGGTCGTCGTCTGATTAAAATATTTAAACAAAAAAAGACTTAAAGCCCGTATGATACTACATTTTTTTCTCATTTTAATTCATTAAATCATGACTTATTCTCAGCAAAGAGGAAAAGAGAAAATAGTATTTTTTAAGAAAAGAACGACATTATGTTTTGACAATTACAATGTCCGCAAAAGTAAATATACACCAAAAACTAGTGTTCTCATGAGTCCAGTGTTTCCTTTTATGTTGTCAAAAAAAAGCTGCCAGAATCTGATAATGTTCATTTTTAATAAATTTTGTGTGACTTTTTTACATTAATGTGGTTATTGTGTACGCGCTCACTCCTATCGGTATTTTCAATTATAAATTGTTTGAACTACTCTAGTTTTATTTTGAATGCCTTAAAAATGAGAAAAAAATGTAGTATCATACGGGCTTTAGAATTTAAACATTGTTTAAAAAAGGTCCCGACGAAGGAATAATTATTAATTTTTTTTAAGGTAGTTGCGTCAAACGAATTGTCAAACAAATTTCATTCTTAAAATCAAAGAGCTTCATATAATAAACAAAAACAGACTACCCAATATTTACGTATGAGATAAACTCCAATTTGATATTCTATTTACATCAACACTAACTATAAAATTACTACATGTACGTATTTCCTTCAGGACACTGTATTATGGAAATGTCATCATAGCGCCCTTAAAATCCTTAAATATAACTAAAGTACCTCCCTACTCAAGACAAAAGGAAAGAGCGACCACAAGATGACAGTTTGTCAACATCAAGTCATCAAAAGTTACTATGGTTTGTTTTTTTCTGTCATCCACAATAATTCACATTGTGTACATCTTTATACTGTTTTTCCTTGAAGAGGATAATTCACAATTCACAAATAATACGGACCTCTTTTAAGTTACCTGATGCCGATGAGAAGTTCTAAAACCTCTTGCCCGTGAATACATTTGAGCTTCCATTTAAGCAGTTACACGAGCACAGGTACAAGGTACAACTGTTGGGGTGAGCAATTCTAATGTTTACCTTTGCCTTTTTCATACAAAAGATGCCCAATACATCTTGTCGAATAAAAGATTCTAAATAAAAAAAAAATAGCATATTTTTGACATGCCACATCAGGACTTAAAAATTTGACAAAGGGATGAAACAAAAATTAACCTTTTCGGAGCCAATTTGCAAAAATTTAAAATCCGTTCCACACATCAGATGTGACGAAAATGCGTAAACAGGACTACTCCTCCACTTAATCCTGCTCATGTGCTCATACATTTATGTTGTTCGCATTCGGGACGGACAGCAAGAATTGAAAACCAAAATGCAAACGGGCATCAATTTGAAACATCCCAATTCCATATGTGTATATGAATGAACTTAGAAATGACATAGGTATGAGGATTTTTTTTTATTTTATCGATAAAAAGGGTTTGAGGAAGGAGAGTTTAAAATCGACAGATTGACATCTGAACAATTTGTCATGATTTGTTGAGGGGCCTCGGCAACAGCCTATGCCAGGGCAGGGTTCGATTTTATTGTAAGCCAATTGTGTGTGATGAAGTGTGTGTTGGGTTGATGATGGGTAATTTTAAAGGGTGAGGTTGTCCATGAGCCATATCGTGACGGTTGTTGTAGGTATAATAATGACGGCTTTGGAAGTTTTGTCCATTTTACATGATTATGAGGTTGTCGGACGTGAATGTTATTTAAAATTGGTTTTTGGTAAAATGACATAATATTTTAGCAATCACATTCACAATTTCGATAACGAATTGGAGAGGTATTAAGGTATGTATTTGTGGTGATGGGAGTAAATTCGTGTTCGCTTTATAAAATCAGGTACATAATGTACAGGTACACATTCACATGTAAATAAATAATAAGTATACGTCTTTTAAAGTTGGAGACACTAGATTTAAAAATTTATAATTTCCTTTTCCAAAATATATTGGTGCTAATTTATATACATTCTAGTATAAATGTATAAAGGATATAGTGTCTGAACCGAAGCCTGCAAGGATGAGCAAGGGAACATCGTAGTAAATTTGCAGTCGGTGCTGAGAATATGGAAAGATCATTTCTGTAGACTGTATAACGGCGATGAAGAATCTAATTCCGCTCTCTGGCAGATTACACCATTCGACCAAGACGATGAAGGTCAACAATTCCGTCTACCCGACTTCGTAGAAGTGAAGATAGCAATATCTAAGCTTAAGTCCAACAAAGCTGCTGGTGCCGACGCGACGGGCTCGCTGCCGAGCTATTCAAAGCAGCAGGAGACGACTTGGTAAGGAGTATGCACCAGCTCATCTGTAAAATATGGTTGGGGGAAAGCATGTCCGATGAATGGAATCTCAGCATTGTTGGCCCGATCCACTGATATTTATATTCAAACTGATTACATCTTACCGCACATTGATTTCAACCCAGTCGTACTTGCAGACTTTCCAACAAGAGAACTCTGGAAGGAAAACCGGATCACAATCGTAGATCATGTCTCGGTATGCACTGACGAGTCCAAATCAGACGAGGGGGTAGGGTCTGGCATCTTTTCAGAAAACCCACACATAAACAAGTCAATAAAACTATACCGAACTTCTGTAGCGTCTTTCAGGCAGAGGTCCTTGTAGTTTGTGAAGCTGCAAGGCATCTCTCCACGCTTGAATTGACGGGTAAGAACATTGATTCCTTCATAGATAGTCAGGCTGGCTGCAATCAAAGCCATATCATCAATTGTCACAAAATCCAAACTGATTGATTGCTGTCGCGCGAACTAAAATCGTTGGGCGCAGCAAACACAGTTACCCATCGTTGGTTCCCAGTCCCAGAACATCGTGACATTTTTAAGAATGAAAGGGCAGACGAACTGACCAAAAACGGGGCAACACTTGAACCGAGTCAAGTCATACCCTGGGTACTTATGCCTCTAGAACAAGAAAAATGTAGAATTTGCAACAGTTTCTTAAAAGCCAAAAACTACCGGTGGTCAACACTTGATACCTGTCGGGTTTCAAGGACTCTGTGGCCGATACTCTCTAGGAACAAAACAGACTATTTAGTTAAGCTAAGCAGGCCCCAATTATCTCTTTTAGTTGGTATACTCACGGGTCACAGCTCCATGGAAACCCACTTGAGCAGAATGGGCATCAGTCAATGGTGGAGGGCTCATACCACTTCCTTTGCAAATGCCCCAGCCTAGCTAAACTCAGAAGAGCAACTCTCGGAGAATACTTCTTCGACGAATTGGATAGCGTCTCTATTTTGCCACCTGCAAACATCATGAAAGTCATACAGATTTCAGGATGCATAACCCCTCCCTGATACCCACCATCCTCTCCTCATCCATCCTTTCTCCCACCCAAGTCAGCTCCCGGGGAGCACAATGGATCCACTGATATCCGAGTGAGATGATTCGGCTTGCCGCTTTATCACCCCTTCTAACAAAACCTAACCTTGCACGATCCACAAGAAAGGAGACCCTCTAAACTGCGCCAACTATAGAGGAATCAGTCTCCTTAACATCGCCTTCAAGATCTTCTCTGCCGTGTATTATGTGAGCGCCTGAAGCCATTCGTCAACAACCTGATAGGTTCATATCAGTGTGGCTTCAGGCCAGGACCATCGACCAAATATTCACACTACGGCAACTCTTGGAAAAAACCCAGGAACTTCAAATCGACACTCACCACCTGTTTATCGAATTTAAGGCCGCGTATGACAGTATTTATAGAGACGAGCTATATAAAGCAATGTCTAGTTTTGGTATTCAGACAACGACACCAGCGCTGAGATTAAATGAAGGATAACTCTTGCCAATCGCTGTTCCTTCGGGCTAAGAAGGCAATTGAAAAGTAAAGCCCTCTCTCGAATGACATCTCTCCCTGTACAAGCCACTCATCATACCAGTCCTGTTGTATGGTGCAGAAGCATGGGCTTTCTTAGCAACGGATGAGTACGCTTTAGGAATACTCGAGAGAAAAATTCTTCGGGTGATATTCGGTCCCGTATGTAGTCACGTAGTCACAAAAGTGAAAAGGCAAAAACTCAGGTGACTGGGTCACGTAGAGCGGATGGACACCAATGCTCCGGCCCAAAAAGTCTTTGAATACACCCCCGAGGGACGGCACAATAGAGGAAGGCCGCGAAACTGGTGGCGCTTGCAGGTGAAGAGGACCTCAAGCAACTTGGCGTGCGAAACTGGAAGCAGCTAGCTAGGGACAGAGCTGGCTGGAGAAGGCTTGTTGGTTGAGGCCCTGGTCCACACCGGACTGTAGCGCCAGCATAATGATGAAATAAATGAATGAATTAATAAAGTATTTATGAACATCACATAGGTTGTTCAGTGTAGAAACCCCACGGAAAAAACGCACGTGGGTCGAATCCCAGTCCAGTCATCGCATAGACGGCGCGCGTTGTCTGTTGTGGTCATGAACTTTGAGCTCTTGGGCCAGTTGGATTTTTAGCAGGTGTATGCCCAATTACTGGTAGTAGCCCGTAGCGTAATGGTTAGTGCGTTCGACTGTCACGCTGGAGGTCTGGGATCGCTTCCCAGCCTCGTCCACCTAAAAACTAAAAAAGTTTTTTTTCAGGGCTACTGCCTCTTGCGAGGAATTGACAAATCCTCCAAGAGTATCACTTGTCACGAATAAGTGCTTCTCGTCTAGCCGTTCAGATTCGGCATAAAATTGTAGGTCCCTTCCATTCCTGTCGAAAGGCGCACACAGGAATGGTTGCGAGTTGTTAGTCACTAGGCCCTGGTTCTTCATGAGCCGTTGTGCCAGCCGATTTATTTATTTATATGCCCAATTACTGACGTAAGATTTCCCAAGTTGAAGTCTGCAAAAGGGCAAGTTCTTTTTCACGGCGAGAAAACGATTGCCTCGGGTTCTGCTGTACACTTTCACGGACCGTAGCGATGTTCTCGTCCGACCTTGCGTACGAATATCGGTTGATTGTTTACTGAACCGGTAGTTTCAAATTTGGCCACCAAACGTTGAAGAGTCGACTGTAAAGGGCCACCACGTCTACCGTTAAATCGATACAACGTTTGCATTTTTGGTAATACGTTTTTTTTTTTTTGATAATAAAGTTTTATCATTTCGGCGGACTATTTAATCGAGTAACTTGCCATGGTAATTTGGTATCACTTTCTATGAACGTCTAAATGGATTTAAGGGAATGTTGTATAAAACAATCAATATCCAAAATGTAACATAACCTACTCCCCAAACTATAATGGTTGGTTTCGATTTTTGACCATTGTAAACGGAACACAAATCTCAACCTTCCGCATCACTCAGATCTCAGACTGAAAATCACTTTAAGATTTTGATTCGGTCAACATATTTTCTATTGTTAACTATTTTCTTAAGTCTGCATCGTGCTGTTGGAAGATTCTTTCACGGTGGCGGGCGGCAACAAATTCAGATTGCGCCATAGCTTCGTTCGTGCTCTATAAGCATAAGACAAATTCACGTTTTCCCACATAATACATAAACGGATTGTGGTGTTGGTTATTGGAAAGGGGCCCGCAAGAGGAAGGTCCTTATCCTATTTGACTGGTATAGTGATGACTTCCCAAGGATTTCAACATCACTTAACCAATTTGGTCTTCTTCTATTTCTTTATACATACTTCACTTAGCTTTTGGAATGTAAGGTGAATTGGAATCTCAATTTGGCCCAAAGGGGTTAACATTTGCGGACTTCATGGCGGGATTTTTGTATATCTACTTCTTACTCCTTCCACGATTTTGTTTATTTCTTTGTGCATTGACTGATGGACAGTTTTGTATTCGAGACACGAGTTCAAGTTAGAAACCTGGCAGAAGTATATATACATACTATAGTGGGGGTATTTTTCGCACTTAGACATACCAAATAGCCACGGGTAATTTTACTCCTTGCAACGGGTTCAATTTGCTATTTTGCTGACGTTTATGTTTAAGTTATTGGAATTGAAAGGATGTTGGTTAAATCATTTATGCTATTGGCCGTATAGCTCCAAAATTTAAAGGGTGTTGTTCTTTTTTGTAGACTGTTGGTGGGTATTTGACTTTAAAATAAGTAAATAGATGATTTTACAAACTCTAGAATTAAATGATGACTATTTCGTCACGACATTTGAGAAGGGCAGTTGCAGCGGATATAGATCTAAGACCTATTACTCTAGTTTAATATTAGAATGGGCTTATACATATACAAGACTGAAAGCGGCCATAGTTAAAGAAATGAAAAATTTCAATTTCTTGGACATTTTTAGAAATGGGGGAGGTATTTTGGATGAAAATAAAAAATATGTAGTACCTATACTAAATCCGTATAAAATAAAACCAACTTATCTAGATAACTTAAATACAAAATGATAAATTATAAAAACAGCTGGGGACACGTCAGGAGACCGAGAGTTATTACTATGTGGGAAAATTCACTTAGGCCCAGTTTTGCAGTGTTGGGTTAAGCCCGAGTTAGTTAACTGTTGAAATATCTATCTTACAATTACGTTAGGAAGCTGTTTTTTAATTGATGATGGATGCAGAATGCCTCTTAAAATATCATTAACATTTTTTGAGTTAATCCAAAGTAACACAACTACTCAACTAATTTGGTGAGTTAACTCGGGGTTAACTTTAACCCTGCATTGAAAAATTTTTGATGTGTTATCTGTTGTAAACATTTTGAAAATGTGCCCTTATGTTTTTACAGAACTTGATTAGTTTTAATATAACGGTATTTTTGTGGATGGTTAGGTTAGGTTAGGTTAAAGTGGCTGTCAGGAAAACGGCTGACACACTTAGACTATAATTAGGGGCGTTGTGATACCACATGATAGGAATGAGGAGATTATCCTCATTACGAAAACCATTCGGAGCTTTTTATGAAGCGAGAGAGACAGTGTATGTCTGTATTAACCAGATCGCTTGGATCATTGAAAAAGTAGTCCCCCAGATGGAGTCTGCGCCTCTGTGAAAGAGCAGGACATGTGCAGAGGAGGTGAGGAATTGTTTCCTTCTCCTCTTCGTCCATGCAACTTCTACAGAAGTCATTTGAGAAAACGCCAAGTCTTGTGGCGTGTTTTCCTATAAGGCAGTGTCCTGTTATGACACCTATTACGGAGCTAATTTGTGATCTGCTAAGTGATAGCAAACTTTTAGAGCGCCTAGGGTCTAGCGATGGCCAGATTTCTTTTGTGGCCAGACATGTAGTAAGGTTTGTCCATCTAGAGTTTGCTTTCCTTGCAGAGTTTTGTTTTAGCAAAAGTTTACATGTAGCGATCGGTATACCTATGTTCCACCTGTTAGGCAAAACGGGCATTAGAGTTCCATTTCTGGCAAGTTCATCGGCTTTACAATTTCCCGGAATATCTCTATGGCCCGGCACCCAAAGAAGGTGAATATTAAACTGTTGCGCCATCTCTTCAAGAGACGATCGACAGTTTTGGGTCGTAACGGAGTTGGTAGAGACAGAGTTAAGAGATTTAAGTGCTGCTTGACTATCTGTGAAGATGCGTATATCCGATGTTGATATCACGTTTTCTCTCAGCCAAGACAGAGCTTCTGTAATTGCCAGGATTTCCGCTGGGAATAGGCTACAGTGGTTAGGGAGCCGGAAGGAGAGACTTAAATTAAGTCTGTCTGAGTACACTCCGCCACCCACTCCTTCCTCAGTTTTCGACCCATCAGTATAAAAATGAACTGAATCACCTTTGAGAGGGTCCCCAACGTCCCAAGATTCACTTGAGGGTATAGTGACCTGGAAACTTTTGTCGAAATTTAGTTTGGATGTGGTGTAGTCGGAATGACAAGGAATAGATTCATAGAAGTCTAGAATTTTAGTATGACCGATAGAGTTGTTGGTCCATTGAGAAATGGCTTTAAGGCGGACGGCTGTGTTCGCAGCCATTTGCTTGCCATATATATCGAGGGGTGTGAGGCTGAGGAGTATGTCTAGTGCAGCTGATGGTGTCGAGCGGAAAGCTCCACTTATGCACATACTTGCTGATCTCTGGACCTTGCTCAGCTGGATGGTACTCTTCGACAAAGTTGCTCGATAAGGAAAACTTCTGGCATGTTTCGTTATGGTTTCCTTATGTTGCATCGTAGAAGGATCGTTGAGCTCCAGTTATTACAGTAACAACATTTTGGAGAAAAACATAAATGTGGTTCCATTTGCACCATATTGGAGAAAAGTTCTTGATGGTGTAGTTGTCCTACATCTTGTTAGAAAATAAAAATAATAATACAAATACAGAATGTTATGCAAAAATGTTGTGAAAAACGACCAATTGTCTTCGGTTTCCCAATTTTGTTTTTCCCAGCGGCGGCAACGACTCAAAATAATTGATGAGGATGAGTTCAGAAAACCAATAAGCATAAACTACGATTTGCATGCAGTGATTTGGCAAAAAAATGCTGAAAACGATCCACCCTACTACACATATATTACGTTCTAGATGATCTAACAAAAAATCGGTACAAAACTTTCGGTGTTTTTTTTTTTCTTAAAATTTCATGATAAGGACTTCAACGATTTTGATTAAACGTCGTAATTGTAAAGTTCAGAGTTTTCCTGCAACTGCATTTCAGGTTTTGCCAAGAAAAAAACACTAAACGGAAGTAGGGGTTTTTTTTTGTTCAAAAAATTGAATATGTATGATTTTTTTTTAGTTTAGCATATGACCGTTTAACTTATACCTAAATAAATTTGCATAGTTATAGGAAAGTGTACGAAATTTCATGCAATGGTATGCAAAAATAATTTTCGTCGGATTTTTTTGTTTATTTTTTTTTTCAAAATTTTGGAGCGCTAGATATATCTTTACCGGCTACTGCATCTTTGTTCAAATTTCGCAAGCAAGTATTTCTAAAACCTAGCGCTCCAAAATTTTGAAAAAAAAATAATAAACAAAAAAATCCGACAAAATTTATTTTTGCGTACCCTTGCATGAAATTTTGTACACTTTCCTATAACTATGCAAATTTATTTAGGTATATGTTAAATAGCTTAGCCATATTTAGTCTTAAACCAGAAGGCAAAGTTCGAGCATTTTAAAATATTCTCGAAAATAAGTAAAAAGATTTTGGTTAAAATATGTAAAGGGATTTCCAATAGGGACGGGTTGTTTTTGACAGCTCGTTGCGGCCATATTGTTTCTTTTACTTTCTGTCAAAATATCGTCTTTTAATCAAATACTAAAGACAAATTAGCATGGTAAGTAACAGCGTCGAGCAACACGTGCAAATGATAAAACTTTATTATCAAAATGGGTGTTCTCTAGTCGCAAGGATGCGCGCGTTGCGGCCTTTTTATGGGATACATTTTATGAGGCCCATTTTTGGATAAATGGGTACGTGAATAAGCAAAATTGCCGGATTTGGGACGACACCAATTCACGCGAGATTCACGAGGTGCCAATGCATCCAAATAAAGTTACTGTTTGGTGTGGATTTTCATCGGTCCGTACTTCTCCGAAAGTGATGCTGGCCAGGCCATCACCATCAACAACGATCATTAACTTCTTGTGAATTGGATGATATGGACACCGAAGACATATGGTTTCAACAGGATGGCGCTACGTGCCACACAGCTCAAAACTGCGCGAGCGGTTTCATGGCATGGTTATCTCGCGTCGAGGCGACCTGAATTGGCCACCAAGATCGTGTGATTTGACTCCTTTGGACTTTTTCTTGTGGGGATTTCTTATGTCGCAGGTCTATGCGAATAAGCCGCAAACCACCGCGGCCCTCAAAGACAACATAATCGATGCCATCGGTCAAATTCAGCCTGATTTATGTGCCAAAGTCATCGAAAACTGGACCTTTCGAATCCGCGCTACCCAGCGAAGCCGCAGCGGTCATTTGTAAGATGTTATATTTCACACATAATGTCACTGATAGGGCTCTCAAATAAAGATAAAACATTATTGATATCTCATATACAACTTGTTTTATTCAATTTTAAAATCGACCCACTCTACTCAACGGAAAGCCCTTTATAAGTAGGTGCCCGTAGTAATGTGGTGGTTGTAATAAAACTACGTTTCCGTATCCTTGCCAGTAACCGATTTATATTAAAATTTGCCACAAAATCCATCCAAGTAATTTAATTGATAGTACATACCAAAACTATACAAACATTTTTTTTTTTAATAAAAATAATTAAAAAATAAACATTTAGATGCTACCCGACAAGGCACTAGAGAATTTTACATAAATTCTGGCAAGGGGCTAGCAAGGGTTAGCAAAGGCTAGAACAAGGGCCATAGTTATAATGAACCCTTTTGTCTCGTCAGGCAAAACAAGTTTGTGAGACTTCATCCTGCGATCTTTTGCTTGTCAGTCACATGCGCTCTACTCACTGGGATAACTCGATATACAAAACTTCAATGTCGAAAGTGAATAAGTTTTATATTCCAATGTTTCATACCATATTGCATAACTAACATACAGAATAGAACTAGATTTTATGTACGTGCTTTTTAGGTAGAACAATTTAGAACAGGTTTTTATATATGTCTCACACCCATAGTAAAAAGTATGATATGAAAAAGACAACAAAGGAAAGAGAGGAAAAAGTGTCGTATGATACTGAAATTGCTGGGGTACCGAAACATGTTCAGCAAGTTTTTACTATAGGGAGGACCACACGAGTGTTGGAAAAGTTTCCCTTGCCTTAATTTTTGGTACTGATATCCAAAAGGGGCTTGCCAAGTATCTGACAAGTTTTCCTCTTCTAGATTTTCCCTACTGAAAACTAACTAGGGCCTTACCCAAACTAAACAGAAACTTGGCATTTGCCAGTCTGATAGCGTTTTACATAGATATGATGTATCTTTTGATTTTGTTAAAAATCACCCAGTAAAAAACTGGAACAAAATTAAGGAACACACACTCATCAAAAAGCCCAAATTTCCCGAACTACTAAGGTTCTGCATAATTGAGAACAACTATTTAGTTTATAGCAACGAAACGTATCAACAAAAAGATGGTATGCCGATGGGAAATCCAGCTTCACCCATCATAGCAGACATCATTCTCAAAGAATTCCTTAACAACTGCCTGGAAAAACTACCAAACAAACTCAGGGTCTTGACAAAATACGTGGATGACATATTTGCAATAAAAGAGAAAGACATTGAATAAATAAAATAAATCGGGTGGCACAACGGCTCATGAAGAACCAGGGCCTAGTGACTAACAACTCGCAACCATTCCTGTGTGCGCCTTTCGACAGGAATGGAAGGGACCTACAATTTTATGCCGAATCCGAACGGCTAGACGAGAAGCACTTATTCGTGACAAGTGATACTCTTGGAGGATTTGTCAATTCCTCGCAAGAGGCAGTAGCCCTGAAAAAAAACTTTTTAGTTTTTAGGTGGACGAGGCTGCGAAGCGATCCCAGACCTCCAGCGTGACAGTCGAACGCACTAACCATTGCGCTACGGGCTACTACAGAAAGACATTGAACAAACTCTATATTCCCTCAACAGTTTCCATAGGAAAATACAATTTACAGTTGAAATTGAATCAAATAACAAATTCGCCTACCTAGACACAGTAGTCATTCGCGAAGAAGGACAACTAAAAATGGATTGGTTTCAAAAACCAACTTCGTCCGGTAGATTAATCAACTTCTTTTCCCAGCATCCAACACAAATAATTTTCAACACGGCCAAAAACTTGATACATAGAGTTCTTTTGATCAGTGATACAGAATACCACAGCAGTAACAAAATAAAAATCCAAGAAATACATATTACAAAAAAAAACGCCTTTCCGCAACAAATAATAAAAACACTAATAACACAATATGATCATCATACTATCCACCCACCAGAAGAAGAAGTAAGAGAAAACAAAATTTACAAATCCTTTGCGTATGTTAAAGAAATAGCAGATCGGTTTAAAAATGCAAAACTCCTAGATACAGAGAAATACAAATTAGCTTTCAAATCCACAAATACAACTTCACAACCATACACCAACCTTTAAACAAAAATAGACAAATTGGAGCATTCAAATTTAATTTACAAAATTAATTGTAATGGAAATCCGGACGAAGAAAGTAACCAAATCTACATTGGAACAACCAAACAAAAACTTAAAAGCAGACTAGCAGGACATAAATCCGATATCAAGAGTAGTGCAATACAGAAGACAGACTTGGCATCACATTGCATAGCTTTCAAGCACTCCCCCAACCACTCTTACGTCAAAAAAAATAATGCAGCGAGAAGAAAATAAAAAAAAAAAAAAACAAAAGGATGATAATCGAAACGTTGCATATAATCAATGCTGATAACACAATGAACAGACGAACCGATATGGAAGACGTCAGCCCACACTACAAACACTTAGTGGAGAAGAGGAAACGAAAAAGCTCTGCAATGTGATCTCTATGTGCTTATGTTTATATAATTTTTCTGTTTATTTGACGGGCACTACAAAGTTTAATTGACAAGTAACATTGTCAGTTAAACTTTGTAGTGTGTAGTCGCAAAGAAATAATTTATTTAATATAAATGTAACAATAATTATTGTAAGTAATAACTGTATTGTGAAAAATTTTTTGTAAACATTTCTTAACATTTTTTATCAATGCTAATATAGAAACCATTTGTTCACCTGATGATGTCCATATACATGGACGAAACGTAGTGACAAAAAGAAAATATTTGTTTCATTTGACCATTTAGTAACAACATATAGATATGATGTATTTCAATATAATCCGCAGAGTTCCAGTTTTAACGTTTTATTTTCTAACGATTTATAAATAAATGGGCTAAAACCCCTAAGAAATTCTATCAACTCAAGGTCGTTTACCAAAAGTCGTGAAAAATCACTCTAAAAATTAGAAAAAAATTCCTTATTTTCGTCAGAAAAGTGAGTTTTGTTGTAGACATTCAGTCTAGCCATTTAATTCAAAAAATTAAGTTTTGATTTACCTGAATGTCACAGATTTAATTTTAGTTTAGGTGCTCCTAGGCAATGATATGCTGGCGTGAAGCTAGCATCTCAAATTTTAAAATCATTTTTTCGATGAAATCAAACAGAACTATTTTGGTAAACTATCAGGAACTAATAGAACTCAGGTGCATACGATAAGAACTCGAAATAATAATTAACTTGTTATGCTAACTTCTACTTCACGGACATTCAAAAAGGTCATTATCATTAGTTTTGACATTGAGCTCAGAAATTAAAAGCAAGAAATAATCAAAGTTATAAAACTATACCTCTAAAAATGTATGAACTATTTAGGTCATATTTAACTGTTAACCCTTTAAATTGCACAGGCACACTGTTGCTTCAACGAAACTTGATGGGAAATAATTGATTTCACACGCACTTTTCCGAACTATAGAACACCAACCCTTTTCCATGCTTCAGCAGTTACAACTTCTAGATAGAAATTCTTTTGAAAAAGGGTTCGTTAGTTACATTGCTCTATGCACCTCGATTATATAAGTCAATGATTTTCTGTGTGATCAGCGAACAGAATGCGTTGTAAATCAATTATTACATAACACCAAAGCCATGAATCATAGTACTCATGACACTCACAATGTTCATCTTCCAAAGTTAAGGGTATAATACCTCGAATCCAGGAAATAGTATATAATAACGGGTGATTTTAGCTTTTAAACGTTTCGAACTATGAAACACGCGTAGTACTACTACGAAATAATGATTTATATTTGGACACGCTCCAAAATTGTCCTTTGTTTCACTACGATATTTTCTCAAGGTATAAGCATTTTAACTAAAACAAACGTGTTACCCCTTTGTCGCCCATCAATATAGCACCAACTATGAAGGTATGCAGTACGCACCCTAAATCAGAAACAACAGGGGTTGCTATACTTGGATTTGTGCGGTCGTGTCTCATAAATCCTATAGGAAACTAACAAAACACACTATTCAAATATGATATTTCATCTGTGTGCCCATGTTCTAGCTGGACAACACTCTTAAAACATGAAAAAGGGTCTCTGACCAAAGCTCCCTGGACTTAAAGAAACCATAAAAGGAAAAATCTGATTGTGTGTTCCCTGTCAATTAAAGGGTTCAAAGTTGAATTATGACCAACTTATTGGAAGCTTATCTCCATCTGAAGAAAGTCATCTCAAAGATTTGCATACTTTTGAAAGTCCACTCCAACTTATAAGAACAAAAAAAGATGTCCCATAGCAAAAGGGAGGAGTGATATCACCACACAACTACGAACTACCTACTCACAAAGGACCCATAAATCATTAAACAATTTAAGATTATAATTCCTGAGATACCTACCTACCACTATACCATCCGAAAGGGGGTGAGTCTTCTTAGCCCTCTCGTTTAGAGAGAATCCATAGTCCAGTATCGGTATAAGGTTGATATTATTTTTGATGTAAAACTTTTGCACCAAGTCGACAATTTATTCTCATTCTCACGCGTGAGATGCGTCGTGTTATTTGTATGATTTATTTGTCCGACCTTAATTTTTATGGGGATGACCAGAGACTTTATGTTTGTAGTAGCAGTAGGTATACATATTTTTGATTATGGACAAAGTTTTGTAATTACATTGTTTTTCAACTTGGAAAATTTATATGATGTCGATGTGTCTCAAAATTATACATACACAGTAAATTCAAAAGTTCTGCAATAAAGTTATGCGTTAAGAAGTTATATGGTTCCAATTTGGGTCAGTCTGTAAGTTATAGAAGAGTCGGGGTTAATCAGGCAAGAATCCTTTGAACTTTTATATTTGGAATGAGATTAAAGCAAAGATATTCCTAGTAATAAGTAAAATTGCCATTGTAAATCATTGACAACGAACTACTATTACGAACTATATTTGTTTATTATAGAATCTTTAGGGGATTCTTATAGAGAAATTAATCTTGGACGAAAATTCTATAAATTCCTTTTGTTAATGATCCAAACAGTTCAACATTTATCACAATTACTTTTAATTATAATCGCAGGGTTGTAGGCAAAATAAAATGCACTAGTGGATCGCATGAACTTGCTCTTGTAGCTGACCTTACTACCCAAGTAGAAAAACAACCTAGTTTTCAATAAGGCACTTGAGAGTCTTACATAGATTCTGGCAAGGGGCTAGTAAGGGTTAGAAAAGGGTAATACAAGGGCCTTGGCAAATTTGAACCCATTTGCCTCGTCAGGCAAACGAAAAAGTTGGCTTATGTGTGACTTGGTCCAGCAATCTTCCAATGTCCAATGTGCTACCCACTGGGCTAACTCGCTATACAAAAAGTCAATGTTGAAAGTGAATAGGGTTCATACCATATTGCATAACAAATACATACAGAACAGAACAGGATTTTATGTACTTGCTTTTTAGGTAAAACAACTAAGACCAGGCTTTCTGTTCTGACTTGTCTACAGTTTCTCACAAATCTTTGCTGTTCTGATAGGAAAAGAAAGGCAAAGTAAAGAGAGAGAAAAAAGTGCCGTATGATGCTGAAATTACATGGTTCTTATAAAATTTTAGTTTTTGGTGCACAAGACACATTCCTGATGAGGTACCGAAACATGTCCAACAAGCTCTTACTAAGAACGGCCTCACAAGTGTTTGAAAAGTTACCCTCGTCTAAATGTTGAGTACTAAAATCCAGCAATGGCTTGCCAAGTATCTGACAAGTTTTCATCGTCTAGATTTTCCCTACTGAAAACTTACTAGGGCCTTGCCCTAGCTAGACAGAATGTTGGAATTTTTATTACCTAAAAATGAAGAAATTTAAATATTAAAATTACTTCTATTTTAAGTCGAGTGACCAATGAATATAATGCAAATTAAAAGTACATGTGACATCAAATTCAGAAATTGATGTGTTTCCTCCATGTATAACAATGGACTCTTCAGTAAGTCTGTCATATCCTTCTTAAACCCATATTTATATTTTTCTCAAATTAAAAACTCCAAAAAATGTTTTTTGCATAAAATTGATGCTCGTGACCCCTAAAAATTATTTAAAAAATCTAAAAAAATTCAGGTAGTGTCTTAAGGCTTCAAAAGCTTAACTTCAAGAAATTGTTTAAATCGAACGAAAAAAATCTCAAAATATTAAAGACAAACTGTATAGAAAAAGAGAATTGGGAACCTTAACCTCCTTTTATTCAAAATTAAATGACTGCGGTTAACTTATAATTAATGTATAAATATATACATAAGTACCTATATGTATAATGATATAAGGCCGTTCGTATTGGAGTCGGGCCAGCTCTCCTTACATCTTTGCCCATTGTCAGTGGCGGATCCAGGGGGGTGTCTATAGGGGCTAAAGCCCCCCCCCAAAGCTAAGTACTAAAATAAGTTTTATTTTCATCTAAAATATTGTTTCTAAGCCCTAAGCTAAAGCCTGAAGCAAATTCGACAAAAAACAAGTAGGCGCTATGAAAAATGGACATGCTTAATGCAACGACAATTAACCCTAAAAAAAAAAAAAAAAACTGGAATGAAAAAACAGCTTGGGGTTAATATGGTCTGAGAATATTAGACAAAAAATGTTGTCACGGTTAAGCAAATAACTCCCTAAGAAATAACCTTATTCCAGAAGGCTGTCTAGTGACTGTCAGTCCGAAGTTGGGACTAAAGCTGGAAAATATAATTACAAAAAACGTGGTTGAGGCTTAACATTAACATGTCAAATTCAACAACTTTTTACACTAAAAACTTAGCTTATTTGACGAAAGAAACGCAATTGGGGCTAAAACAATTGGAGAACAACGGGGTTAAGTGTGAATGTTTAATATGACAAGAACTGTTCTTACGGCCTTGACTGGAGTAAGAGAATTTTGGCGCTAAGTTTTCAAAATTTCAAAGGTCTAAGGCAATTATATATAGAAAAAAATAATTTTGGACTATACAATTAAATACAAATTCTGTAGTCAAGGAGCCAAATTCAAAATGCGTGAGAAACTCAGAAAAATCTTGCATGTGGACATGAATATTTACCATGCCTATAGACTCTAGAGTTACGTGCAAATTTATCGACACATTTATTGAGCAGGAATAAAAAGTATAGGTATGCAGCATACACGAAAATTCATTCACACTTGCAGAATTTGGCCGTGAAGGTTATTTTTTAGAGCAGCTGTTTCTTATGCCCGACTAAAGACTTGAAGCTTTAATATTTAATTTTTCGATCCGCAAAATATTATTTTCTGTGCTTTCCAGTGACAGTTTGAACACAACAAGTATATAGGTACTCTACTCGTTGTTTGACTAGTTTAGGAAAAGGAGATCTCAGTGGACTGACACTGTCAAAGCACATTATGAGCTTTTGCCAGTAAGACCACTTAAATATAATTTTTCTGAACTAGCCAATTACAAACAGTTTTTAAATTTTATCAAAAATGTGAAGTTCAGAGCTTATTTAAACAAACACTTTCATAATGAAGGAAGGTACCTACTACTTAATCAATTTTTATTAAGCAATATAAATAAACGAATTTGTTACGTGGCTAAAAATTTAAGTTATAAAATTAGTTATACTGCCATGTCTTGCTTAGCTTTTATATTGGCTTCTAGCTCTGCTTAAAAATAATTCCCATGTTTAACACACATCAATTCAAAATTCTTGCTATTGTACTTTATGGGCCCCCCGAGCCCCCCCCCCCCCCCCACAGACAAATCCTAGATCCGCTACTGCCCATTGTTCTTTACTGGTCGAACACAATGAAGACGCCCAGCGGGAAATATCGTCCCCAATGAATTTTATAGCTGAATTCTTCAATCAATTCACTATCCAAATAATAAAAGGAAACGTCATGCAATGATTTAGCCAGTGAAGAGTCATGCGAGGTTTCCTCAGTTCATAGAATTGAACCCACTTTTCGCTTTGTGTGTAGAAAACAACAAGACAACAGCAATCAATTCACTAGCCAGATAATAAAAGGAAACGACATGTAATGATTTAGTAAGTGAAGAGTCATGCAATGTTTCCTCAGTTCATAGATTTGAACCCACTTTCTGCTTTGTGTGAAAACAACCCTATTTTTCGTTGAATTAAAAATTGCTTTTGATATGGAAAATTATAAGATGAAAAAACTGTTGAAAAGTCATGTAGAAGTTCATCAGTTCATCGTCTATGTCCACTCATATGCTTTGTAAAGTGTGCACCGCCATTGTGTGTTTTGATAGAAGTTGATTTTTTTTGTGTTCTCTGTGTTGACATTGTCTGCTGACAGTAAATATTATAAGAGGACTTGTGAATTTCTATTAAAATGAGGAAATCTCAGATTGTCTCAAAGTATTTCAGGTTGTTGGTTAATCACCACTTCGCATATGAAGTGGTGATAAACCAACAACCCCTGACCTAGTGATTTCACTTTAATTAAATTTAAAGTTTTTACTCTATATTTTATTTTAATTAACCAATCACAAAAAACACACATACACAACAGAGTAATGAATTCACTATTTATTTAATTTTCTTCACATTTTTCATATTGAATTAACTATAATTGCTGAATAAACAACTACCACTAATCTTGTGATTTGATAATTGAATTTTCATTACTATTTTCATCGAAAACATTGAACTGATGAATAAACCACATACATTTATGTAGTGAATTCACAAACTATGCAACCATCGTGTTTTTCATCATCTGGGTCGGTGAATAAACAACTTCCAACGAAGTAGTGATTTCGTTGGCGAATTTTCATCGGATTTTCAGCATGTGCTTCCCGCCTAGGACATGCCCATGTTAATTTCATCAAAGGAATCAGCTGAAAAGTGGACGGTGCAGCTGCCATTCCTCAAGGAAAAAGCTGATCTTTCCTCAATGAATTTTTCAATTTTTCCCGCTGGGACGTAGCCGCATTTGCAAAATGTGCTGCAGTATTTGTCAAAATATTTAGTACACACAAATTCAATGTTGCGAACACAATGCGACGCAGCTGCTATCGCCTCATCGCACCGTATCAAACAAGTTGGTCAACTTTTAACCTTTGCTGTACGCTTTCACATTCTTAATACGGAAAAAAAAACAAACTACTGCGAGGATAAAACATAATTTCTGTTTTAAGCGTTTTTGTGTTGTATTTGGTTATAAAAATAGTGAATGAATGTGAAACAATTATTAAGCAATAAATAAGAGATATACATTTTGGAATTTATCAAAAAAAAAAAAATGATCAAGCTGTACTGCTGCATTGTGGACACATAGACAATAGAGCGTACGATATTTGTTGACAACTGTTCTACTTGCAACTGCAGTTCTTTTTGCGGCACTCTATTGTGTTCAGCCAGTTAGTTGTCTATGGATTACATCATTTCCGCTTTACCTCCGTTTTGGGCGTGTTCCCGCTCGCTGTGATCTATACGGAATTTTGTCCTCTACAACTTTGCCATTTGGAAATTTCACTTATTTTTAATAAAAATTGTCCAAAACTTGAAAACCGGTATAATTTGGTATATGGAAGTTACCAATTTCTGATAGGTGATGTCCTGGCCTTCCACCAGTTTAAATGGACATAATATTAAGCAAAAATAACCGGTGTACTTTTGGTTTGCCAAAAAATAATACATAATGGTTTTTCTGACACCCCGACTCCACAGGCCATACAGATGCCCAACAACACACCACAATCCAATCAAGAAACAGTGGCCTAATTAGGTAATACGAAGCGAATCGTATTAGGTGGCGAAAAAAAGATTTTGTATTACTGCTTTCGCGTTCGTCGCTGTCGTTTTACATCCGCCCTATTTATGAAATCGAAAGCGAATGCGAAAAGACATTTCAATTTTTAACGCACCAATTCCGATAGGTTTTTTTCTGGCGGATTGGTGTATCGACACGTTCGAAAGTTGTATTTTGTTGTTTTCATTAAAATAAACAAAAATGCGAGTTTTACTATTTTTTTTTTTATGAAAACAAAGTAAAGAAATAAACAATAATATTTTTCTAGATAAACTGGCAGGAACCAAAGTCAGCAACACACAAACCAGCAACAATTTTCCACGGTCATTGAATTTACAGGAGAAAATTAATAAGGATAGCCAAAGGAGCACTCAATGCGCCCACACATCGCAACTTTGGGAAAATATCACTGCAGTTTTATATGGTCACGGGCCTCCTACACAAAATGCATCAATATTTTTTTTTATGTAAAATAAAAGAAAGCCCAAAGAACTTAAGTGAATGAATAGAACAACAAAACAAAAAAAACAAGACTAGGAAGTTCAAGCGGTGAAGAAGAACTTTGCAAAGAATTTTCTTTTAAGTCACAGATTCGAGGATTTTTATATTTCCTTAACTTAGCGTTTTATGCAAAGAATTAAAATACACTATTTCGAATCTAATTTTGCATTTATATATTTAATTTCAAAGCTAAAGCCAACAAAACAAGTTGAAATCTCACAATGCATGGCTGCAATAAAAAAATATTTCCAGGAAACCAGCTGTCAATTATGTTGGAAGTATAATTTACGACTCGCTTCGAATTCGATAATTTATCAATACGAAGCGAGTCGAAAAGGAGATATCGAATTGAAAACGATTCGCTTCGTATTCCCTAATCAGGCCACAGTGCATTTTTAATCACTGGGCAAATCATGTCATGTCTTTCATTAGCCTTTCGCAACTATTGCTATCTCTTACAATAAAATTCACTAACACATTCAAGAAAAACCAGAAAAAAACTCACACGCACATGAAACGTCATCTCATGGCAAAGCTTTTAACAGCCCTCCATGTCTTGTTCAAAACATTATTTTTTCGACATGTTGCTGCATGGACATGGATATTTTGGATTCTATGGGATTTTTTTTAGACATGTTCAAGTTCATAGCCCGGCCATCGTTCATGGCCCGTGGAGGCGGCTTGTGAAGGATTGATGGATGGGGTTTTGCGTATTTTGAATGTTGAATAGGTCTGGCGACAAGATGAGAAAAGTCTTGGTCTCGCATGACGAGACCAAACGAGACGATACGAGACGAGACGAGACGAGACGAGACGAGACGAGACGAGACGAGACGAGACGAGACGAGACGAGACGAGACGAGAAGAGAAGAGAAGAGACGAGACGAGACGAGACGAGACGAGACGAGACGAGACGAGACGAGACGAGACGAGACGAGACGAGACGAGACGAGACGAGACGAGACGAGACGAGACGAGACGAGACGAGACGAGACGAGACGAGACGAGACGAGACGAGACGAGATAAGACGAGACGAGACGAGACGAGACGAGACGAGACGAGACGAGACGAGACGAGACGAGACGAGACGAGACGAGACGAGACGAGACGAGACGAGACGAGACGAGACGAGACGAGACGAGACGAGACGAGACGAGACGAGACGAGACGAGACGAGACGAGACGAGACGAGACGAGACGAGACGAGACGAGACGAGACGAGACGAGACGAGACGAGACGAGACGAGACGAGACGAGACGAGACGAGACGAGACGAGACGATACGATACGAGACGAGACGAGACGAGACGAGACGAGAGGAGACGAGACGAGAGGAGACGAGACGAGAGGAGACGAGACGAGACGAGACGAGACGAGACGAGACGAGACGAGACGAGACGAGACGAGACGAGACGAGACGAGACGAGACGAGACGAGACGAGACGAGACGAGACGAGACGAGACGAGACGAGACGAGACGAGACGAGACGAGACGAGACGAGACGAGACGAGACGAGACGAGACGAGACGAGACGAGACGAGACGAGACGAGACGAGACGAGACTAGACGAGACGAGACGAGACGAGACGAGACGAGACGAGACGAGACGAGACGAGAGGAGACGAGACGAGACGAGACGAGACGAGACGAGAGGAGACGAGACGAGACGAGACGAGTCCAGACTGGTTTTTTAGGCATCCGAGACGAGACTATATATTTGGACCCAAATTTACAGAGAGTCTAAAAAATTAAAAAATCCAATTTCAGTTTAATATTTATTTTCTTCTGCACGTATTCAAACTATAATCGAAAATATTTCGTTCCAATAATCAACAAGTTGGCCGGAAATCGTATTTTTCGGAGACGAGATCGAGACGAGACTTCATTATGACCGACACGAGACCGAGACAAGACTGAACATTTTCGATTTTAACGAGAACGAGAAGAGACTTTCAAAAGTCTCGTAGAGTCTCGTCTCGTGGCCAGACCTTATGTTGAACATTTGTTTTAAATATTAAGTGAGGTGAATTAAGTGTTTTATTATTATTTTTACAAGAGATGTTAGTGCGCACTTGTCTTCTTTTATTTAAATGACCGTTTTTTAGTAAAATTAATAAATTGGGTGATGCAAGGCTCGCGAAGAACCATAGTAGGGCTGGTCACGAAACGAGACCCAATTTCAGTTAAATATTTATTTTCTTTTGCACGTATTCAAACTATAATCGAAAATATTTTGTTCCAAAATCAGCAGGTTGTCCGAAAATTGTATTTTTCGGAGATGAGACCGAGGCGAGATTTAATTAAACGAGACTGACACGAGACCGAGACGAGACTTACAAAAGTCTCGCCTCGGTCTCATCTCCGAAAAATACGATTTCCGGACAACCTGCTGATTTTGGAACAAAATATTTTCGATTATAGTTTGAATACGTGCAAAAGAAAATAAATATTTAACTGAAATTGGATTTTTTTTAATTTATTAGACTCTCTGTAAATTCGGCCCAAATATACAGTCTCGTCTCGGCCTCGTCTCAGTCTCGTCTCGTCTTTATATATAATTAAAGAATTAATACTAATTAAAATTGTTTTACGTCTTTTCATTTAATAGATCATATTGTAATTATTACCATCGGTTCTATATATCCAACTTCCAACAAGATTAACATTCTCATTAATGTTGAAAAGTTTCGTCTGCGTAAATGTTTAAGAAACGACAATAAGTATACTCATACTCAACCATTAGGTAGAAAGGTCAATTTCTTGAGAAATCAAAGCTGTGTGAAGTGGGAATCCCGAAGTCAACATTTTTGGGTGGGGTTTATCAGAATCGTTTGTCCACAATTGTCCAACCAAAAAAATCGTTTGTCCAACCTTAGGAAAAAAGTTATTAAGCTTTTCCTTTTTATAGCAACTCCCCAAAGTCAAAAAACTCATCTACTGCCCCCAATAGATGACTTAGAAAGATGAAATTAAGTGCATTCGTTTGTCCTCAGGCTGTTTAAGATTATCCATACAAAATAATCGTTTTCCACTCTTAGATCAAAAGTGATTCAACATTTCTTTTTTATAGCAATATAGTAAAAAATTTGTTTTAACCAAAATCGTTTTAATTTAAATCGTTTGTCCACCGTTCGTCCAGGTTAGTCCAGCAATTAAATTTTTTAGTCCTTCGTTCAAAAGTTATTCAAAATTTCTTTTTATAGCAAAACCCCCCAAAGGTAAAAAGCTTGACCAACACCCCAAATGATAATTTACGCGAATGAAAGTAAATGCATTCGTTTGTCCACCGGCTGTTTAAGATTATCCATAAAAAATAATCATTTTTCCACCCTTTGGTCAAAAGTTATTCAAAATTTCTTTTTTATAGCAACACCAAACAAATTTAAAATTTATTTTACCAAAATCGTTTTAATCCCAATCGTTTGTCCACCGTTGCAAAATAAATTTTTTTTAGACCTTCGTTCAAAAGTTATCTAACATTTCGAAATGTTGAATTACTTTTGGCCGAAGGGTGGCAAAATGATTATCTCATCTCATCTTCCTAATTGGGGACAGTAGATGAGTTTTTTGATTTTGGGGAGTTGCTATAAAAAAGAACAGCATAAGAACTTTTTTCCTGAGGGGGGACAAACGATTTTTTTGGTTGGACAAACGTGGATAAACGATTCTGATAAATCCCGCCCAAAAATATTGACTTCGGAGTTCCCACTTCACACAGCTAGAAATCAAAGGCCAGAAGAGAAAATGTTCTTCGAATACTCTATGAAGTTTGCAAAGCAATTTACTTAATTCGTGGAGAAATTGCATTATGTCAGCGATTTCGCAATAAATTTGAAAATATATATAAACTCAAATTTAAATAAAATATAATTTCCATAAACTTCCCGTTTGAATACAAAGTATAAGATACTTCTTAGAAAAAAGGAATGAAAGCCCAACCTTTCAAGTTGCTATATTTCTATGACTGCACCCTCTATTTAGATCCACAACGACGACGTTTTCAGCACCAGTTAAAAGTAATCTCCTGTTGTGCTTGTGAAAAGTCCACTCACGTCCTGTGCCCTGTGGTGCGCACTTTTCATTTTTTATTTAATAAAAAATAAACTTGTCCACCAACCCTTTTATTTTTCTGCTAAATAGAAAGATGGAATATTCTATGTAAAAGTAATAGTAATACGTAATATCTACAAAATGTCCTTACCGCCAATGGCTCGTTGGACCCGCAGCCAGGACACAAAACACAATAAACATTGAATATTGACAAGAAAAAGAAAAATAATAACAAACGGACTGGCGATGAAAAACCAATAACAAACTCTATTCCAGAACCAGGAACAAGTAGGTGGGTATAGAAGGAAGATATCTACTCCTTGGTCTTACTTTCTGTCTTCTCACTTTATTCTCACATCATTTCAAGAGTCCTTTTGATGTTAGTTTTGGCTATGATATCGCTTTTTTTTCAACTTCCTTCCTTTGCATCTTGCAAAGTTAAGATGGCAACTTAAAGTGAAAAAGGGGTGTGCGTCAATTTACAATCGAACTATTGGGCAGGGACGGTATTGCAAATACCCGGCCTTGATGTGTATTTTGAAAACTAAATTAAAGAAGACTTGCGATTCGGACATTCTGAAAGGAGAAGTAAGCAGAGGAGAGAAAAAATAACTTGGGACTTCCAAAACATCGACTCCATAAGACCGACTTTCAACATCTCGACAAAAAAATGTCGACTGGTTAAAAGACCGACTGAACAAAACATTGACAAAAACAAACTCGACCGATTTTTTAAAATGAGATTTTCAAAATGTCGACTTTCAAAATATCGACTGTAATCTGCATTTTAACAATCAAGATTTTTATAGTCCACATTTTTTTAACCGATACTTTTTTTTAATAGTCGACATTTTCATAGTCGGCAGTTAAAATCTCTCACTGGCTGGTTTCGCATCGACTTCTATCATTCCTTGTGCTATTGTTTTGTCGAAATTATGAAAGTCGATCGTATAAAAATTGATACAATTTTGTTGAGACCTAAAAATTGAAGGCATTTTAAATTTCAATAAAGGTCGATAAAAGTCGACATTTCAAACAGTCGAGCTATTTTTTGTCAATCAATTGTTCCTAACCCAATAACTTGATTTTCGATTAAACTGACATGATTTGTAGGTTAGTGTTATTTAAATTGATGAATGTTTACTTAAACCTGAAGTCAAGCTTATTAAGCGCAATAACAAGAAACCTCAGTAAAATGCGACACATAAAATAAAACAAAACAAGTTCATAAAAGTTGATTAAAACATTGCATTTACCATAAAAACGAATAGTCAAAAGAGTCTATAAAAATATTTTGTAGGCATGGATGTTTTTCTTTTGAAGGAGAGGGGCAAGGTTGTTGTGTATCGAACAGAAAAAAATGCTTCGTTACAAACTATGCATATGAGATGATACATGATTTCAGGGAAGAGATCAGAAATAACTGTCAACCTTTATTTTCAATTGGTTTCACTCAGAGAGTTACCACATTGCTTAAGAAAGATTTTGGTTTCGGGTTGAGATTTATTTTAAAAAAAAAATACATTTAGGTTATCGGTTGAGATTTATTTTCAAAAATATCTCTCAACAGTTGAGATTTTTGCGAAAAAATTAATGCACGGGTGAACCTCTAACATTTTTCGCTGAAAATAAATCAAAAATGGTTAATGCAGAATTTGCCGAGAACATGTTTATTTTTCAAAAATAAATACATATGAGCTTTTTTTCTCATTTAAGGTATTAAGTCTTACTAATAATCGCTTACAATAAAATGCAAGGACGAAAATGCCTTTTCGACTTTGACTTGAGTTCCTGGGACGCCAAGTAGCACAACCAATGCTATTTCCAAAAAGCCTAATAACATGCATTTCCGCAAGCATCAGTGCTTAAAAAATACTAACGGTCATACTTACGGGCATTCTAATTGACAAAATTGCAGATGAGATTTATTTTTTCCTCTCGGAGATAAATCGCACTGGTTGACCTAACCCATAAAAAAAAGCAAAATAAAGGTTTTTCTCAGACCTTAACCGATATTTTTGTTTGTTGGGAATAAAGGTTATACTGTGACCTTTATTGAAAATGTCAACAAATAAAAGTTATTAAAGAACCTTTCAAAAGGTTGAGATTTATTTCGTATCTCTCGTTAAGACTCCACATGCACCTGAGAGCGTTAAACATTTCATGCGGCCAATCTTCTTTCCCACTTATTCAATTGCTATAATCCTGAAAGATCTTGATATACACAAATCCGCTTTCCTGGATGGTATCCCTCCCATTTCAACCATTTCTTCAACGCTGGCAAAACCACTGCGTAAGCTTTTTCATCTGTCCTATTCTACTGGTGCCTTTCCGAGTGGATGGAAAACAGGCCAGCCAGTCCCTAAAAAAGGCGTAAGCCTCTAATGGCTTGAGTAGCAATAGGCTCATTGATGATCTGATGGTTTCTCTCAGCAAACAGTGGAACACAACTTTACGGCGTTTTGGATAAAGTAAGATTATTGCGCTTGATATTTCAAAAGCGTTTGTTAGAGTTTTTATTTTATTTATTTTTCTTTTTATTTGTATTAGTATTTAGAAGAAGCCCGTAGCGTAATGGTTAGTGCGTTCGACTGTCACGCTGTGTTCACTTCCCAGCCTCGTCCAACTAAAACTAAAAAGTTTTTTTTTCAGGTGGGTGTCTATCTGGGTACTTAACAAAAAGAGGACATTTTCCTCTAAAAGCTTCAAAAAAGAGAACATTTAGAGACAAAATAGAGAACAAAAAAGAGAACATAACTTAATAAAAAATTAAAAAATGTTTTTAAATACGAAATATGAATAACTTATACAAAAATAAAATTTTATAAAATATTAAAACAAAATATGTACAGTCATGCAACCTGCCCAGTCAAGTGTCCTAATTTCCAAGAATCCTACAACCGTTGGTAGATGTATTGCTAAACAAAATAAATACAACTATAATGCAAAATACAAAATAGGGTTGAGTGGGTAAGAAACGTGGTCTGCTAGTTTTGATAAGGGGCTAGAGTTGCATTTATCATTATTAATATCATTTTGATATTTTTCTTTTGTACTTTTTCTTATATAACTTTATCGTTTAAAAATTGTACAGAACTTCTGACACCGTATTCACAGCGTGAATTTTATTAAACAAAATAAGTGAACAAAAAGATCCTTAAAGAAAAAGATAGTGTAAAAAGATCGGAGTGAAAAAAGAGAACATGTTCTATTTTAAAGAGATAAGAAGGACACCCTATTTTCAGGGCTACTGCCCCTGGCGAGGAATTGACAAATCCTCCACGAATGGACTGTGCCAGGGCTCCGTTTTGCCTCCAACTATCTTCCTCATATTCATTCATGATTTTGTTTTGCTCACGATAATACCCTCAGCTTTTTATATTCGTTTTTAGGGCCCAGTTATAGCTATCATTGGAAACCATCATTGAAAATATTAATTGTCAATTTTGAGAGATTTTGAAGAAAAAATATATGATTATTTTGATGCCAAAGTAAAGCTAGTTGACTTAATATTTATTTTTAGTTAAAAAAAAAAATTCAGTTTTTCCTAACTTTTCTCATAAAATGACTTTTAATTTTTCAATGATGAACTACCTTACCAATGATCATTGAAAAAATTAGAAGTTACGTTATGGGCAAAATATGGGTCAAAATGATTTTTTTTTTGATGAGAAATAATTTTGAAAATGTAATCTATATTTCTGCATTAAAATATTCAATGATTAAACTTTCAAAGGGTCTCAAAATCAACAGCTAACTTTTTCAATGATGGTTTTCAATGATAGCTATAACTGGCCCCTTGGATTCACATCCATATTCTTCGGATGTGGAACTTCAACGGCAGCGTATGATTACTAATCTCTAATCTCGAAAGCATTATCAATGCTTTCTTCTTTCGTTAAAACAAAACCCACCCCCAAGCCTCTATCAATGATCGACACGTTGTAGTAATGAAACCGAAAAGCTTTCAGTCCTCGGTATGTGTATCACAGAGCGATTCACGATGCTGCGATTCTGATCTACAGTAATCTAAAGGGTCCGCCATCTAACGTTTTTTTTTTCAACTAGTGCTTATTTCGTGAATGGTAACACTAAGCTCATGTCTGATTTGACAAATAATTAGTTTTATCATTCCGCTAAACGAATATGGTTGTGTATACGCTTAAACAACGCTGGGAAATATTGCGACATTACTTTGCCGATTTTGCCAAAAAAATCATCTTTTCAGATGAAGCTAATTTTGATCTTGGCGGGTATGTAAACAAGCAAAATTGTCGTATTTGGGGCACAGAAAACCCGCACGCATACATTGAAAAGCCGATACATTGTTTGGTGCGGATTTTGGTCCAGAGGCATAATTGGGCCATTCAACTGAGCAAGGAGTGGCCGTTACAGTCAATGGCGATCGTTATCGGGCCATGTTGAACGAATTTTTGTTCACAAAAATTGAAGAGGCAATATTTGGTTTTAACAGGACGGCGCTACGTGCCACACAGCCGAAGCTACATTCGATGTTGATGATGCATTTTCAAAAAAAAAAAAGTTATTTGGCGGACCCGATATAAAGCCTTTATTGATCTAAAATTGGGGTACAATTCTCACATTTGGGCAGGTGTTCTATCAACCCACTTGAGTTTATTGGATATAATCCAAGGAAGAGCTATGAAAATGATAGACTATACAAATATCACGGTGGCATTTGCATCTCTTGAACACCGTCGCAATATCTCCTGGCATGCACTATTTTACCTTTATTTTTTATAAACAACTTTCTATTGATATAGTCAGTTACATTCCTCCCCTAAACAAATTCAACCATAATACTCGTACTTGAAGGAATACATAGCAGTTTACCCTTGAGCAGAACTTCGGACGTACTGTTAAGTATAGGTATTCTTTCTTCAGTCGCACTACACGAATGTGGAATGCTTAACCCGGCACTATTTGTCCCTTATCTCCTCTTAAATCCTTCCCTATTTTCCTATCGCTCGAACTGTCCTTAAACATTTTAAGGACAATAAAAACTCTTTAGTGCACGCTTAATATAAAAAAATATGTTTTAATTCCCGCTTCCAAATTGCCAGTTGAAATTGATTGATGTAAAAACAGTCACGTCCAAGGGTAGCCTTTGTTTGGCCAGAAATGTTTGGCAAATTGACGATTCGCGGAGGGTCATTTCGCCGTTTTTCGTTTCGCAATCTGCTATTTAGCATTTTATTATTTCGCATAATACATTTTGAAAATTACATTTTGTTTTCGCAATTTTAATTTATGTCGTTTTCGATTGGATTTCGGAACAATACTACTCCTTTTTGATTCCAATCGAATTATTTTCTGTTGTTCCAAAACTAATTTGCAAAAATTATGTATGTGTCAGTAAATTGTCTGATATTTACCTATGAATATTTTGAATTTTCAGTCGAGTGACAAGTTATCCGATGAAAGAGTTTATATGTATATGTGTGGTTTAGGTCTATTCCTTTATAAAATACGGAACACAAAATAACTCCGAAAACATTACTCGGAACAGCCAATCGAATTATTTTGGAGTAAGTGGAGTCAAAAAGGAGTAACTCCGAACCACCAACCGAAAACGACATCAGTTTTAAGTTTGATTGGCTTTTTGAAGTTTGGCAATTTTTTATTTGTCATTCTGTTTTTTTTTTTTTTTCATTTTTTCATTTGGCATTTTATTGTTTTGCTTTTTTTTATTTAGCATTTTGTTGTTTTGCTATTTTTGATTTGCAATTCGATTGTTTAGCCATTTTTTGGCTTGCATTAAATTACATGCCTTAAAATTTCACGACACATGAACACTTTTAGCTTCTTTTTAAATTTCGTTTATTAATTTAAAAACACCAATATGTGACGAACCTACTATGCAATTAATATGTCGATGTAAAGCTTCTGTAAAATTTTGTGTTGTTGATATTTTCATTTCAATCTGTTGATCAATACTCCAAAAAGCAAGTGCATACAAAGGTTTTCTATTTTTGTCATTAACGCAATATTCCTCAACCCACTCCATCAATGTTTTTGCCTCTTTGGCATTATTTCCCCCAACTTTTGAAATGCTGTTGGTATCCGCTCAGGTTCTAAGAAAGAAAGCGCTCCTATTTGTCGGATTTCCAGATCAGTTCCGTACCTGGTTTGTAGAATGTAGACCACACTTTTGCACATGTCTATTATATAATTAGAAAATGATGAAATATGCAGCCTTTATAGGTAATTGATAAAACACTACGCACAATTTTGAACGTTCCATTCATGATCCATCATCTAAAATTTGCTTTTTTGCATAAGGTACAATGACTCTTTTGACGTCATAATTAAAATCTGTCTTTTTCAACTGTTGAGCTTTTAACAACAAAAAGTTGGTCTTCCAAGATCTTAACAATGTCTTGTATATCGAAATCTAAGCTTACCGGTTCCAACAGTAAATCTGTTTTTGTCTTATCCTTTTTATTCGTTGTTGTAGGGCTGGTTTTGAAGTGCTTGCAGTGATGTTCTGAATTATTTGGCTATTTTTATCGACAGAGTTGTTAGCAGAGTTCTTAAGATCGACAAAAGCTTCAGCTATGCGTTTTCTAACCGCATATGGTTCGTGGTTATATTCTCCTCTTAAATATTTGATAGGGTGAGTTTCATCACGATTTTTTTCCGTATTAACTCGATCTTGACATTTATAATTAACATTTTTGTGAAGTTCACAACACCATACAAGATAATTATCTCGATTTTTCGTTTCAAAATCGAAAGAATATCCATCAATACTCAATTCACCTTTTCCCCTATTAGACTTGAAAGTCTCATAGGTTTTGTCAAAATTTTCCATTACCAAAACTAAGAAAATCAGAAAAAAAACATAAACAACCTGACGCAGTGATTACAGCAAAAAATTGACAAACAACTAAAATATTCACAATGACTATTGAGAGATGATAAATACATACATAAATAAAATGGTAAATTTAAACAAAAAACCTATGCTGAGTGGCGGTTCGTAAATAAAACAGTAATTCTAAAATAAAAACTATAGGATTGTTCAGTGAGGTTTTTTCAGATTAGAACATAACAGAACAGAACAGAGTAGAACAGAAACATCAGACAAGAGCTTTGTTCAGTGACGTTGTTCCGAACAGTTTGGAACAGTTTAGAACAGAAAACTACAAGTTTTTGCTGTTCAATGAGAATTTTCTGTTCCAAACTGTTCTGATTTGCTGTTCAGTGAGGCTGTTCCGAACAGTTTAGAACAGAATAGAACAGGATTTTCTGTTCTTACTTTTAAGGTAGAACAACTTAGAACAGGTTTGTGACAACTGTCAAAATCAGCTGCTGTCAATTGCAAGTTGTTATTTTTTAACAAACATCGTGGCTCTTTGTGCTTTTATTTTGGAAACAAACAAATAAATATTTTAAAAAACAATACAAATTAAATTTAGTTAAATTAAAGTATAATTAAATTTAGTATAATTAAATAAATACTATTTCTAATTGTTTTAAATAAAAAGTATTTCTTGCTTATCCACCAAACTGGAAAAGTAAATACCAATTTTTTTTTTGACAGTTACATCTGTCAGACAGCTGCCTGTTCTATCTTGTCTGACGTTTCTGTTCTACTCTGTTCTGTTCTAATCTGAAAAAACCTCACTGAACAATCCTAAGATAGATCAGGCGGCTGTCCGACAGATGTAATTGTCAAAAAAAAAATTTCGAGTTTAGTGAATAAGCAAGAAATACTTTTTTTTTAAAACAATTAGAAATAGTATTTATTTAACTACACAATTTAATTTTATTTAATTTATTTTGTTTTTTAAATATTTATTTGTTTGTTTCCAAAGCACGAAATTTGTTAAAAAATATCAACTTGGAAGTGACAGCAGCTGAGTTTGACAGTTGTCGCAAATCTGTTCTAAGTTGTTCTACCTAAAAAGTAAGAACAGAAATCCTGTTCTATTCTGTTCCAAACTGTTCGGAACAGCCTCACTGAATAGCAAATCAGAACAGTTTAGAGCAGAAAATTCTCATTGAACAACAAAACCCTGAACTTTTCTGTTCTAAATGTTCCAAACTGTTCGGAACAACGTCACTGAACAAAGTTTATGTCAATGAACGGTCAAACAATCACTAAACGGCGAAACGATCCACCACCACCAGTGGTGCGTTCTTTTTCTTTCCAAAGTTAACAATAGTTAATTTCATCGTTCCTTTATTATAAAACAGTTACTCTGAGTAACTTTATGACGTCATCAAGTCGTTCCTAAATTCAAAGTTAGAGTGTCAGAAAGTATTTGTTACTTTTTCCAACTCATCATCTCCGTGATATGGGTTGAAAAGTTAATCTGTCAAACACAGCTGAAATTGGAATGTTTTCATTTTGTGGTTAGCTTGTGTTTGTTTTCGTCTTTGAATTTGGAATTGTTTTTTTTTTATTACTTATTTGCAAATTTTATTGTTTTTTATCGATTTTGAAATTTGGACTTGTTTTCTGAATAATTTAATTTTCCCATTTGGTAAATTGTTTAGTAAAAAAATGTGTGTCGATAAAAAATTAAAGAAAAAATAGATAAACAAATTGCAAATATGTTGTTTAATGATTTGATTTCGTGCAAAAATGAAGTTAACAGTGATTTAATTTGTAAAATAGATGCATTTTTGAAATGCTAATACAATTTCTTTTTAACAAATTTGATGAAATGCCAATTTTAATTGGTTAATATTTCTCATTATTTAAGATTCTTTTTTCAACCCCTTTTGTTTGACAGATCAACTATGTTTTTAACTTTGATCGTTCCTAAATGAAAAGTAACCAAGAGTAACTTTTTTTAACTATGACATTGCAACTCTTGTTTTTGACACATTAACTATAGTAACAAAAAAGAACGCACCACAGCGAATTAATAAAACGGCTTAACGATATTTGGCAAAACAATAAAACGGCGAAACGTCATGAACCCTCGGCCAAATAATAAAATATTTAGCAACAAAAAGCTAAAGAGCAAATTGCCAAATGAATCTTGCGAAATTACTAAAAATATTTTTAACAAAAAGCGAATGATAAAACCGCGAATTGTTATTTGCTTATTGATTTAAAAATATAATGAATACAAAATTAAACAATATATTTTTAACGACTAAAGCAATGAAATGCAAATGAATTTTGACAAACAATTGTGACCCACATGGACAACAAAGGAACATAACTTTTCAGAAATCAAAGGGATTTTTGTCATAGCGCCCACCCGTGTACCTCCATGCTCTTCTAAACTTTTTTGGTTGGAGAATTTTGTTTATTTACCTATTCCTAAGTTTTTTCACGAGAAGCCAAATTCAGTAGGATGGTTCGGAGAAATGTTCAGTATGTGACGTATTCTTTCAGATAGGCGCGTTCAGATTCAGATCATTAAAAATAATCCAACTGCACTCAGAAATGGATTTCTTTATGGGTTCCAGTCTATACCTTTGCGACCATTACTAATGGTCCTTCTTTTAGCATTTATCGGTAACAACAATTTTAGGCACCATATCCAAATTGAAGTGCTGCAACCCACAAATTGCTATTTCCCTACAAAGTTCAAGGCAATAACTGTATTTCTTTTGAATTCCATTCGATAAGAATTCTTGAAGTTAGAAGTTTGAAAAAGGTACCCAGGGTTAGTTTTTGTTTTCGATACTTGCTGTTTTCGACAGTGAGTATGCAAACCACACAGCTTATGAGAAATTTTCAGTTCTCTAACAAATTATAATTCATTTCTTTATACTGTCGCCCTCTCAACCATTTCGCCTTACAAACATCCGTCTGAAAATCCACTATCGTAGAATAACCCATTCACTGGGCGATCACGAAGGAAACAATAACAACAACAAAAAGAAAAGTCGCAGGAAATGCTTGTCGTTTTGGAAAAAGTCATAAATAAATAAGCATCATGCGGCGATTCGTTATAATTCTATCGATGGAAGAAAATGAAATAGAATCAAGCAGATGACAAGTTTTATTCCATTAAAATTATTGGTCAGGATATGAAAGTTGGAGGCGATGGCGATAATGGCGGGGGCGGCGGCGGCGGCGGGCGGCGGGCGTCGGCCGGCGGCAATAATCGAACTTCTTTGACTTCCATACTGCTTGTTATATTGCAAATATCAAATGATACAAAATTCATCAAAATCCTAAGTGGTTTTGTTGGCTTAAGTTGGTATTATGTACCTATTGCTATTATGTACCTACATATATTAAATAAAAGGGTTGAGCCAACGCAATCCTCATTCTTATCAACTTCTATTTATCTATTTTTGTTGTTTTGGGAGAATAAAAATAAAAGATTATATTGTTGATGAAAGGATTGAATGTCAAAGGGCTAATGTGTGTATGGATGCGTATCCCTTTGTGATGTTTTGTTCATGTGTCAAATATGGTAGAGTGGATTTTTGTGATGGAAAACGCATCAGGGAATTGAAATTAATTCATTCGAATGAGTAAACAAACCACAGACACGCACTTGAGAAGCAAAGTGCGTTTTCCGATGGCCATTTTGAGAAAGTAATTTTTTTTTTCTTAATGTGCCAAGATCCTTATCGGATTAAATATATCAATAGTTTTATGGGCCAAAGGCAGGGTTGTAAGTTGTTATTATTTTATCTCAAGACTTATTCCATTCAAGCAAGCAAAATGAAAAAGACTTTTTTTTAATTTGGAAAACATTCACAATTTTCAGTGACATGTTGTTTCGGCCATCCAGGCTACCATGGCTAATAAACTTGGTCAGCATCTTTGACGCATGATTTTTCAAAAAATAGTGATTTGTAGATATTGCAACCATTTCTGTACTTATTAGTATTAGTCAACAGAAATTAAGAGGACCTACATTTTTCAGCCGAATCCCAAATGAGTCACTTTTTCATGACATGAGATAATATTAGAGCACATTAGAGACACTTGCTCCCAAGAGCCAGTAGCTACGCTTTAAAAACTGTTTGGGGTCGAAATTCTGCTGAGGTCAAAATTCATTTTTCAAAATTCTGCTTTTTGAAATTCTGTTTTAAAAAACACTGGTACCGGTTTAAGTATATCAGCAACTGGTATAATAACCAGGTTCTAGGTGATTTTGATGACCTATAGCTAGTACAGAGTCCTGGGAATTGAATTTATAGGACTAGGGCTTAGTACTTGGTGGTAGGTTAGGATCTCAATGAATCCATTGCGTTCCCCGAAAGAAGAAAGGAAGGGTATGAGGAGGGGTGGGGGAGAGGAATGAGGGAATTTAAGATATGGGAGGCCTCCCTAAACCATCCTGAATTCGGTGTGAATTTCAAGATGTTTTTCAGTGGCAAGATTGAAATGTCGCCCAGTTCATCGAAAAAACATTCTCTAAGGGCTTCTATTCTGATTCTGGCTTATCTGGGGCATTCACAAAGAAAGAGATATGAGCCCTCTTCCAACTCTTCATCCTGACACCCTCTACATAAGTCGGATGGGCTGACGCCCATTTTGTCATGTGGGTACCCATCGAGTTGCGGCCCGTAAGATTCCAACTTGTAGTGATAAATGAGGTCTGCCTATCTTAAGTATGTACCTACTCTGTTTTCTTACGCAAAATATTTGGCCATAGATTTCTTGAAACCCGACAAGAAGTATCGATTAATGACCATCTGACCTCTGCGGCCTCAAGAAACCTCTGATGAATTCTACTCTTTTCTTGCTCCAGTGGTATAAATACCGAGTTATCGGTTTGGCTCGGGTCTAGAGATGACCCGATTTCGGCAGTTCATCTGCTATTTCGTTTCCATAAATATCACTGTGTCCTGGGACCCATCGAGGGGTTACTGTGTTTGTTGCGCTGAGTACTCTTAGCTCGTTACGGCAACGATCCACTAGTTTGGACTTTGTAATGATTGAGAAAACAGCTTTATGGTGGATTAACATGTATCTGCGTCTGACTTCTGCAAACAAAAGGGGATGCAAAATTAAAATTTACATTTGTTGGGTATAGAGAGAGAACACCAAAACGGAGAAGATCTTCGTACATGCAGATTATAGAAAGTGCCATAATGCAGATATGAAGACGAACATGTTCATATTCTTGATGGTTCTCTTTCACACGCTCGGAGTTTTGGCATACATCTGTCCCGCTCTACTTTTCTTCATATTTGAAGACAAAGATACATGTAATGCCGCCTGGCTGTCTATGAAGATGTCAATATTTCTATTAGCTAATTCACAAGTGGCAAGATGTTTTGTTGCTTCGTAAACTACAAGCACTTCTGCTTGGAAGGCACTGCAGGACCCTGAAAGTTTTATTGATCTGTTGAAAGGTGGATTATCTGAATGGATGTGTGAACCGACACCCTCGTTTGTTTTGGAACCGTCCGTAAAGACCGAAAGATGATTTTTTTTTAGGACCCGGTTTTCTTTTCAGAGTTCCCTTGTTGGGATATCTGTTAGAGCCACTGGGTTGAAATCTATGTGCGGTGTAGAATATTCCATTTGAATGTCTATGTCAGTGAAGTTCGTTATAGTTCTATGACCGTAGTGGCCCATTTTATTGCACTGTTAAGACTTATAGCACTTTTTGCCGCCAACTCTTTTGTAAACAAATCGAGCGGGGCTTGTGAAATGAACGTTTCTAGAGCTGCGGTTGTTTAGTTCTTATGGCACTGGTTGTGTCAATATACGCTAGTCTTTGAATTTTGGTCATGGTATTTAGATTGGTTTCCTTTTCTAGAGCTGGCCACCAGATCATGCAAGCGTACGTTAGGATTGGCCTTATTATAGATGTGTACATCCAGTGAATGGTTTTGGGGCTGGCTCCCCATCTCTTACCAACAATTCTGCTGCAAGTGTAGAAAGATACACATGCTTTCTTCTCCCTATCCTACGCCAAGATATTTGGCTGTGCCCGAAACCTGTAACGGAACACCGTTTATGGTGGGCGGGTTTAAGCTTGGAATATTACGTTTCCTTTTCAACAACACCATTTCTGTCTTTAGTGGGTCTATGTTAAGTCCACAGCTGATGGCCCAATTAGTGAGCTTATTGTCAAGGACTGTTTGCAGTAGGTCACATTGTGGAGGAACAAATTTCCGAGAGGCCATTAACACAATGTCATCGGCTTATACGACGATCTTGACACCGCCCAGAATTAATTGGGCTAAAATTTGGTTAACGTCCTAACTATTAATTTACTATCACCCATTTCTGAGTTTACAAGTCTTGATTTAAGCATGGAGTCAATCCAGTTATTGAACGTTATTGAAGGCCCCTTCTATGTCAAGAAACGCTACCAAGGAAAATTCCTTGAAATTAATTGAATTTTCAATTGTGCCGACCACTTCATGAAGCACGCGTGCGCGCGCCGTCTCAACAGATTTGCCCTTCATGTATGCATGTTGGGCCTGATAGAGTACGTCATCATTTAACTTTAAGCGATTGTGCTTAGTCTTTCTAAGCTCTTGAGAAGAAAGGAGGATACAGACTTATTGGTCTAAAGTCCTTCGGTTCAATATGCGTGGGCTTGCCAGCTTTCGGAATGAAGATGACGTTGACTTCTCTCCAACTAGAGGGAATATAGGTGATGTTTAGACATCCCCTAAAAATGTCCTCTAGAATTGGAAAAATTATATCTTTAGAGCTTTGGAGCATAATAAGAATTATTGCATTAGGCCCCGCTGACTTGTATGCTGAGAAGGAGTCAATGGCCCAAGCCACTTTCCTACAATCTACAATTTGGTTACCAATATTAGAAATTTCACTAATGCTAGGGCCCTCGTCCACAGGAGATGTATCGGTTGTACAATCATGGAAGTGAGTGCACATAAGTGATTCTAAGGTCTCGGAGCAGGAGTCTGTCCAGGTTTTGTCGGGTCTTTTTAAGAAGCCCGGGAGAGTGTAGACCTTTGACATGACCTTCCTTAGTCTAGCAGCGTCATTTTTAGACTCAATGTCTGTACAAAATTTTCGCCAGGCCGCTCTTTTAGCATAGGTTGTTCGATTTTTGTACTCATCTTTGCTGATATTGAAGAGGTCCCAATCAGCAGGTCCATTTGTATGTTTAGCTCTGTTGAAAAGCCCTCGTCAGTTTTTCCTTAGGATAGAGAGCTCTTTGGACCACCATACGGGGTTGAGTTTACTTGTGGTTAGAAATGAGTTAATAAACCGCTTTCACACAAGGAAACTGAGTTACCAGAAACTAGCTAGTTTGTTTGCGAGAAGGGTGTGAGGGGAGATTTTTTGTCTTCCTTTTACGCCCTTCTCGGATACCAACTAAAAATCGCCTGCAACTCAGTTTCCTTGTGTGAAAGGGGTCATACATATTTGAGTGCTAACTTTAGGAATAGTACCGGTCCTACAGTAAGTACTCTGTGAAGAAATTGGCTGCAAGTGCGTATTGAGTATTTGTGACTATTTCAGGATTATGAATGGCATAATTAAAACTCAAAAAACTTATTTCTCCAAATTTGTATTTATGCAGTTTTGTGTATATAGGCTTTAAGGCAGCATACCTCCAACAGCAGCTGCACCTGCAGCAATTTTTCCAGCATCACCAACAGCTCCTGCTGTCTTGTGGATGGTATTTGCAGCATTTTGTCCCATGTGCTCGATCTTGTGTCCAGCTTTTTTCTAGAAAAAAATTAATTCAAACGCAAATTGTTGTTACAAACTTATTTATTTAATTTATTGTTGTTATTAATTATAAACACTAAAATCTGCAAAACAAAATTGTTAATAAATACTTACAATAGCCTTCTTGAATTTTTTGCCAAATCCAGCTTCACTCGAAGCTGTCAACAAAAGAATCAAAACTGCAATCAGAGCGAAATATTTGAAAAAATTCATTTTGATTTTATTGAGTCAAGTAGGTTGTTTAGTAATAAAAGAATTCTACTGATGTCTGTCTTAAGAGCTAAGGTGTTTGTGCTTTTATATAAAATTAAGATCCAATTAATTTTTTTTTATCTTACTACAAATATTTTCTGATTAAATGGATTCTTATAGATAACTCCAAGTTCATAAACACTCAATAATTTAATTATTATAAGCTTGTTGTTTGTATGATAAAAAGTTAACATTCGCTTAATTATGTACACTCGTTGTTTTGAAAAGGCTATGTATTTGACTTATTAAGTAGGTAAATAGAATTCAATATGCGTTTAAGGGGTTTCACCGGATCTCGAGATGTTTTTCATATTATGATTCAAAGACGATACAGAAATATAATAATAATAGAAATATAATATAATAAGATTGGACTTACCCTGTTTTTATTTAGACTTTAAAAGTGCCTGTCTACATTGGATATTTACTGCAAGACACATTCAGTGGTCTCACTCAGACTCTAACGGCTAACGCTTTCGAAAATGAAACAAAACATTTTTGATCTTTTTACAGTAAAGGTAATATTAAAGAATAAAACAACTTGAGATACAAAATGTCCTGAGATAAGACGAAAAAACAATTCTTTTTTTTAAAAACAACAAGACATTTTGTTTTGTGTCTCGCAACAAAAGGAATTGCAATAAATCACTTAAAAAAAAATAAAGAAGGGGGAAGCCTTACTGGATAGCTACTAGCTGCAAAAAAAGTTTCTGTGTAGTTAAGGCAAGGCCCTAGTAAGTTTTCAGTAAGGGAAATCTAGACGAGGCAAACTTTTCAGATACTTGGCAAGCCCTTGCTGGATTTCAGTACCAAACATTTAGACGAGGGAAACTTTTCAAACACTCCTGAGGCTCTCCCTAGTTGGACATGTTTTGGTACTCCATCAGGAATATCTCTTGTACACCAAAAACAAACATTTTCTAAGCCCCATGCAATTTCAGTACCATACGACACTTTTTTCTCTCTTTCCTATAAGATCAAGTTCCAAATAAGCCAACTTTTATTTTTTTTTATTGCCTGACGAGGCAAAAGGGCTCATAATTGCCAAGGCCCTTGTTCTAGTCTTTGCTAACACTTGCTAGCCCCTTTGTCAGAATGTATGTAATACTACGTTACCGTCATTTCCTATACAAATTTGACATTCAAATGAGCTAATTTCGAAATTACTTCATTTCGGCTCCAATGAAAATTAGATTGTTTTTCTCTGCGGGACGACAAGGCTTGTTCTTTGCTTTAGAATTTGACAGAAAATAAAATGCAAAGTCAGGGCAGTTACCAATTTTTGTGATTACCTTCCAATTTTGTTAACAGGCTGACTGTATCTACTAACCCGTGTTCAGAAAAATGATACCTTAGCAGCTTCAGAAAAATGAGTTGCTTAATTTTTGACGATGCATATATTGGTGATGATTCAATTCTCTGAGCGTGACAATTATTTTAAATAAAAAAAGAACAATAAAATTCCCTTTGCCTATTTCTAGTTTATTTTTCCCATGCACTTGCTAACAGACTTATTTTTTGTTTGTTTATTTCAATAAACCTTTAACAATTTGTGGAACCAATTTACGTATCTTCTTAAATTTATCTTGATGTTCCGTTAGATTAAATCAAACAGAATATTTAAAATTTTGTGAAGGCACGTTTTGTTATTTACAGCCAAAGAGCAATAACGTTACGTACATAATAATGTACTGTAGATGCATTGGATGCAGTGATGCCAGACTTTTCCAGTTGGCATGCCCACACAAATGAACGAAAATGCCCTTTTCGTTCACGCAGCTGTCGACAAATGACCACGATGTTGCATTATTTGGGGTAAAGTCGGGTTATATGGCACCACGGGGGATATGGCACCCTTTCAATATTTCCCACTTAATGACTTTTTTTTTGTTTAAACATTTCTTCAGAATATGTTTAGGTTTCACACAAGCTTCTAACGGGTGCAGTTGAAATCCAAGAAGCTTGTTAAATGTTTAAACTACAACCGAAAATATTGTGATTTTTTTGTAAGATTATTTTTTTGTATTTTTGTAAATTTAGTGTAGGAACGAAAGTATTCGGTGTCAGTTTTTCGTTTTAACGGAAAAACAAAGAGTGAATCGTGTCTGTTTGTTTCTTTTTACCGCTATAGCTGCACATACGTAAATGTTCTTTTAATTTCGAATAACAGTGGCAATGTCCAAAGGGTGATATGGCCCCCCCAAATTCAGTACATTCACACTGATGTCGTATCACCCCTTCCTGATTCTAATAAATTTTTGGTTTTAATTTTAGAACAGTTTTTTTGTAATTTCGAGTGCATGAAGTGCACAATTGCATTTTACTTATAACGGGTGATTTTTTAGCTGGTTTGTTTTGGCAACACTGGTTTTGACAGCTGACGTGTGTTTAGTACCTTGTGTCACTGTCAAACAGCTTCAGTTTGGTTTGCAATTTAACCATAGATCGTCTTACAAATGAACAACGCTTGCAAATTATTGAATTTTACTATCAAAATTCGTGCTCGGTTCGAAATGTTCATCGCGCGATGCTTCCATTTTATGGTCGGCATTCTCGACCTTCTGAGCAGTCTATTCGGAAGATTGTGACCAAATTTCGCACCAAATTTACTTTGTTGGACAATAAACCACCAACACGTTTACGTACTGTGCGTAGTGAAGAAAATATTGCGGCCGTATCAGCTAGTGTGACAGAAGACCGCGAAATGTCGATTCGGCGCCGTTCCCAGCAGTTAGGCCTTTGTTACAGCACTACGTGGAAAATTTTGCGGAAGGATTTGGGCGTAAAGCCTTTTAAGATACAGCTGGTGCAAGAACTAAAGCCAGCCGACCTACCACAACGCCGAATTTTTGGTGAATGGGCTCTTGGAAAGCTGGCCGAGGATCCGCTTATTTATCGAAAAATTGTGTTCAGCGATGAGGATCATTTTTGGTTGAATGGGTACGTAAATAAGCAAAATTTGCCGCATTTGGAGTGAAGATCAGCCAGAAGCATTGCAACAGCTACCAATGCATCCCTTAAAAGCCACTGTTTGGTGCGGTTTATGGGCCGGCGGCATTATTGGGCCATATTTCTTCAAAGATGATGCGAATCGCAGCGTTACTGTCAATGGTGAACGCTACCGAGCGATGATAACAAACTTTTTTTTGCCCGAAATGGAAGTTCTTGACTTGCATGACCTGTGGTCTCAACAAGACGGTGCCACATGCCACACAGCACGCGAAACAATGGCGCAATTGCGAGGCGAGTTTGGTGAACAGTTAATTTCACGTTTCGGGCCGGTCAATTGGCCGCCTAGATCGTGCGATTTGACACCATTAGACTATTTTTTGTGGGGGTATGTCAAGGCTAATGTCTAAAGGGACAAGCCCGCTTCGATTGACGCACTGGAAGCCAACATCCATGCATTCATTCGTGAGATACCGGCCGATATAAGTGAAAGAGTATGCCAAAATTGGACTCAGCGGATGGGCTACCTGAGACGCAGCCCCGGTCAACATTTGCATGAAATTATCTTTAAACATTAAATTGCAAGGTTCAAACTCGATTCAAATAAATATTTCATTCATTTTTTTGAATTTTGTGTGTTTTTTTTTTTTTTAAAGTTCTAAACCTCTTAAAAAATCACCCATTATAAACAACAACTGTGGCAAAAAATCACTTAAAAAGTAAAGTTCCATATAAACCGCCATTTTTTCACTTGTCATTTTTGTAATGTAGGTATTTTGTTATTGAAAAAAAAATTGCATTGTAACCCATTTCTTTTGGTCCATAATAAGCTACAGATTATCTATGTTTGAAATTATTATCCTTTTTACTATTAAGGTTACTTACTTACTTACTTACTTAGGTCCTCGGACCTATTACGTCCGTGATGTTTCCCTTACGGGACATAGGGCCTCCACTACACCTACGCGCCATCGTGTACGATTTCTTGAAATGTATTTCAGCTCTCTCCAACTTTTCCCCAGTCGTGCCGATTCCTGTTCGACCGTTCTTCGCCATGTACTTCTAGGCCGGCCCACTTGTCTTCCCTCCTGTGTGAGCGGGTTCCACTGCATTGCTTGAGATGCAATGCACCGATCGCCTTTTCGAAGCGTATGGCCAATCCACTGCCACTTTCTTCTTCGTATAATGGAGTCTATGGGCTCCTGACCCGTTCTCGCATGAAGTTCGGCATTGGAGATACGGTTGGGCCAGAAAATCCTCAAGATGTTTCGTAGACATCTATTAACGAAGGTTTGCAGCTTTCTAGTGACTGTTTCAGTGACTTTCCAAGTGCTGCAGCCGTAAAGCAGAACGGATTCAACATTGGAGCGGAACAGTCGTAGCTTGGTCTTTAAGCTAAAAGAGTTGTTTCTCCATATTTTGGACAGCGTTCCGAACGCAGCCTTTACTTTTCTGATTCGGCTGTTTACGTCCAGTTCAGTTCCGCCACCCGTAGAGACAATACTCCCAAGATATTGGAAATCCTGTACCATCTCTACGGGTTGTCCAGAAATATTTACTTGGATTGATGAGGAAGTTCCAAGGCTGATCCTTTTGGTTTTGCCGAGTTGATCTTAAGCCCTACGATTTCTGCTTCTCTCTCCACCCTTGTTGACATTTGATGGAGATCCATGATCCTATGAGAGAGTAAGCATACGTCGTCCGCGTAGTCCAGATGTTTGAGGTGAGATTGCAGAGTCCACTGAATTCCTCCATTTCCATTTGACAAAGCTGCGTGCAGTACGTCACTTACCACCAACAGGAACAGTATTGGTGACAGTATACAGCCTTGCCTAACTCCACTTTGGATTTCAAACTCCTCTGACAGCCTACCTTTGTGCAAAATGTGACACCTGGATCCATCACATGTAGCCTTGATAATAGCAATCAATTTATCTGGGATGCCCCTCCTGTGCAAAGCAAGCCAAATAAATTCTCTATTGACACTGTCGAACGCCTTTTCAAAATCGATGAACAGCAGGTGAAGTGGTGATCGATATTCAACGCACTGGTCGATGATGATCCGCAAGGTGTTGATGTGATCCACACAGGAAGATCCAGTGCGGAAACCTGCTTGTTCGGCGTCGAGTGTGTCTTCGAGGTGGTCTTTAATTCGGTCCAATATTATCCTTGCTATTATCTTGGCTACTGCAGGCAGAACGCATATTCCTCTCCAGTTTTCGCACTGTGTGAGATCTCCTTTCTTTGGAAGCTTGACAATCACTCCTTTTTTCCACTCTTCAGGAAAGCTCTCTGTTTCCCAAGCTCTCTTAATAAGTGGGTGCAGTAGCTCGCTCGATGTCGTTGGGGCTGCTCCTAAGAGCTCTGCAGGGATACCATCAAGTTCAACCGCTTTGTTGTTCTTCAGTGCTTTGATGGCGGTGATAATTTCTTCTTTACTGGGGGGTACGGTGCGTATTCGGGAAATTGTTACTTCGGGTAGCTCAGTGGGAATAGGGTTCACTTCACTTGCGAAAACGCGGTTTAAAACCGCAGAAAAGTGTTCCCTCCACCTTATGAGCTGGTCCTCATCCGAAATTAGCAGGGATCCGTTTGTGTCTTTAACCAGGTGTTGTTTAGAGCTCTGGACACCAGTGAGCTCTTTGGTAATTCTGTAGACGGTCCTACTGTCACACCTACTAGCGGCTTCTTCTGCTTCTGTAGCCAGTGCGTTGATGTAGTTACGCTTATCACGTCGCACACTACGGTGAACTTCCCTCATCTTCATGCGGTACGTAGACTCAAGCTCGTTTCTCCCTGCTGCTGGGGTAGCTGCGATGCGAGCTTTAAGGTGTTTCCTTTCTTCGATCCTTGCCCAAGTTTCGTCGGAAAGCCAAGCACTATTTCTCCCTTGCGCCCGGCCGACTATACTTTCAGCACCGGATATGAACACATTTTTCACAGCACACCAATGATTTTCGATGGATGTGGTTTCCGTGCTGCTGATTGCGTTCAATCCTTGTGAAAGGTGGTCCCCTAGTTGTTGGCGCACTGCGGGATCCTTTAGTCTATCTGTATTAAACTTGGGCATTCGAGTGTTTCCTTGGGATCTACGAACTGCAGCTGTACGCAATCTTACGGTAGCAACCATCAGATGGTGGTCCCGGGCCATTCCCATGTCAGCACCTCTTCTGTTACGGACGTCCTGGAGACTGCTTCTAAAACGCCGGCTGATCGCGAAGTGGTCAATTTGGTTGGAAGTTGCTTGTCTGTCAGTCGACACCCAACTGACTTTGTGGCACGTCTTATGCTCGAACATGGTCCCTCCAATAACAAGGCCGTTGGTGTTGCAGAAATCGACAAATCGTTCGCCATTGTCGTTTCGGTTACCAACACCATGTTTTCCCATGACATGCCTTAGCCCAGAGTTGTCATTGCCAACCTTGGCATTTAAATCTCCCATCACCATAATTATATCACCTCGTGGAACGCTATCATAAGCAGCACTCAGCCGGTTATAAAAGGCCTCCTTCTCCTCGTCAGAAGAGAGCAAAGTTGGGACGCGACGGACTCTAGTCCGGAACCTGGCTTTTAGGATCCTGTCACCTAAAGGCTCCCAGGAAATTAAGCTTTTGAGAGCTGTTTTGGAAAGCAGCAATCCAACGCCAGATTCCCGAGTGCTTTCAGGTGTTTTTCTGGAATAGAATAGTACAGTGTTACAGGTTGGTGACTTAAACTTCCCCGAGCCCAGCCATCTAACTTCACTTATCCCTAAGATGTCCATCCTATACCGCATGAATTCCTCCTCTAGTTGTGGGAATCTGGCATTCTGAGGACCTTCTTTTCCATCGTCAAGAAGCGTCTTCACATTCCAGAAACCAATCTTTGTCCGGGTACAATAGCCAAAAGTCGTCAACGAGTTCTCATTAATTATCCGAGGCGTAGTGTTGGTTTCGGTAGCGGGTTGATTTCAGTTACGGAGAATGCTAAACTCCGTAACCTATCCTAGAAAGCCAGGCCTTTTCGCACTTGTAATTTTGGCCTATTTATGTATATTGGGATACATAAATAGTTGCCCGGGGACCACCACGAGGAGGTAAAACAAGCACTTCATCGTGACTGATTGTTGCGCTACTGGCCCAGACCAAGTTCTGAGCAATCAATAGTTTCCCGATCAGGCACGATGCAGGTCGCCCTATTAAGGTTAGGCCGCACTTTTAGCATGAATATAAAGTGCATGCAGCGTATCGACGAAAATTCATTCGCGCTGGCCTTATGTCTTATGTCTTATGTCCTAAATTGACAGTTTGAACAAAATAGTTTCTCGTTGATTTGCCTAATTCAGGAAAAATGAGATCTCAGAGGACTGATACCGTGTCAAAGCACATATATGAGCTTTTGCCAGTACGAACACTTAAATATAATTTTTCTGAACTAGCCAATTATAAACAGTTTTCAAATCTTGTCAAAAATGGGAAGTTCAAAACATACCCACAGCTAATTTAAAAATATAACTACATAATGTAGGTACCTAATCAATTTTTTAATAATATAAATAAACGAATTTGTACGCGTGGTTCAAGCATATATGGCTAAAAATTATTAATTTTATTAATACAATAACTAGTTATACCAGATACTATCATCTTTTGGTCCGCCTTTGAATTTGCTTCTAATTCCGCTACAGCAATTAAGAATAATTGTTATTGTACTTTGTATTGAAAATATTTTAAAGCGCGACAGGATCGGAAATAAAAGCGCACAAAATTCGTTGTCTTTTATATAACTACACATGAATCTCCATATATCTTTTTCACAAAAAAATACTTGAACCTTAAAGGTTAGACCGCACTCGCCGGAACTGCACTGCATCGGATCTACACTTCACACGAATTCGTATAAATTTGTTTGAAGTTCAGTTGCCGCTCAGTGCGATACAGCTCCTAAAATTTCATAAAAAATAATGTTTTTCCGCGTTGTCGTGTGTTCGGCTGAAGTTGACTACGGTCTTGCATTAAACATAAACTGATCTCTATTATTTGTTGTAAATTATAAAATTGATCTTAAGATATGCACATTTTATTACTTAAGGTCTCAAACTGAATCTCCAAACTCCAAGCCCCCCACCCTCCCACCACAGCCAAATCCTAGATCCGCTACTGGTGCCATATCTCCCGCCTTTACCTATAAAAAAAAATCATAGTACAAATATAGTTAGCCTTTTCATTTTATTGAGTTCCAACATAAAATTTATCATTTTTAAAGCTTTTGTTTCGTATTTTTACATTAACATAATGTTTTATACTAAAAACTAAGTTATAAACTAAGGCATTTGGGATCCTCTTGCCAGGACATCTGGAAACGTTTCTTGCTTCCCTTTTTTCAGACATTAGAACAAAATAATAATAAGCAATATTGTATGCACATTAACATATTATCAACTTACCAGCCAGCGAAATTCATAAACAGGGAAATACAAGAGCAAACCACGTATCTGTGCAATGAGAAACAATCTACGCCTGACAACAAAACAACGAAAATTGAAGATGAGTGCATTCTAGTAAACCAATTGAAATGGGTTGCTTCAAAATTTAAAATTTTGAATAATTATGGAAGAACAGATGCATTAAAATGCAAAAATATTTTATAATGAATATTTTATAAAAATGGTTGAAACATGGAAAATGCCCTTTCGCCCTTTAAGCTTATTTTTCCATGCAAAATGCCCACAAAAAGAGCATTCGCCCACGATCTGGCATCACTGATTGGATGCAGTTGTTATACCTAGCTCTATCTAATAACCGGATATGGTTTTATGGAGATGACAAAAAGCTTTATAGACACCGAAACCGAATTTATAAATGTAAAAATAGATAGACCCCTTTCACACAAGAAAACTGAGTTGCCGGCGATTTTTAGGGCGTAAAAGGAAGACAAAACATTTCCCCTCACACCCTCCTCGCCTACAATCTAGCCAGTTTGTGGCAACTCAATTTCCTTGTGTGAAAGCCGTCATACCGCATATAATTCTTAAAAAATCGTAGCGTAGGTACTATTAATGTATGTTGGTTATATAATACAAAATAAATCGGGTGGCACAACGGCTCATGAAGAACCAGGGCCTAGTGACTAACAACTCACAACCATTCCTGTGTGCGCCTTTCATTCCTGTCGAAAGGAAGGGACCTACAATTTTATGCCGAATCCGAACGGCTAGACGAGAAGCACTTATTCGTGACAAGTGATACTCTTGGAGGATTTGTCAATTCCTTGCAAGAGGCAGTAGCCCTGAAAAAAAACCAGACTTCCAGCGTGACAGTCGAACGCACTAATTTTTTTTTTTTTTTGTTAATTCATTTTTATTTTAAATTCAACTTAAAACTATCTTAATGCTAGACAAGAATTCATAAAAACTAGCCTACTTATCAATATCTTACAACTAACTTACTGGCCCTGAGCGGGCGCTCTAAGGTAAACAATAACTTAATACTATTGCCTTTCGGCCTAAGAACTAATTACATACTTATATCGATCTGGTTTTATTTTTTACCAAGAAAGATGTAAAAAAAACTTGGTATCAGTATTATTTTTTTTATTTTTTTTTATAAAACTTACATACTACCTACGAATATCTTAAAACTACTTAGACTACTTAAAACTACTATAAAACTACTTACAAACTACTTAAAAAGTAGAACAGCCACAGCAAGCATTTTCAATTTTATACATTTTTTTTTTTTGTTTGTTTTTGATATTTTTATACTTTTTTTTTTTTTTTTTTTTTTGTTTGGTTGATTTGGTTGTTTTATAACTTTTTTTTGTTTTGGTGCCACCCTGACTGTCCCTACTTAAAACTTATCACCTAAACCTATGTAAGTCGGCCAAGACAAAAAAACTAGGTCAACTTGAATTATCCAATATCCATATCAGTGTTAAGCCACCAAAACTGGTTCTCCTGCTTCACCCTATCTCTTCGGTCCCTATCAGACACAGTCCTACTGAACCGAAGTCGCTCAGGCTCCGCCTTGTGCGATGACGTCTCGACTATAAAGAAGTCGCCTATCTACAGTTCTACGGCAGACGTAGTAGATTAGCGGAACCGCCTCTCTATCCTGTATCAGCCCTCGATTGTGTAAATAGAGGAAAGCGTTAGGTGGGATGTAACCGCTCAAACGCACACTCTCACAGCCTTATTTATTAACTCGGTTTAGCGGCAGCGTAAAGTTACTCCGACTTTACAACGCCTCTAAATCTGGAAAGCTTATTTAAAAAAAAAATATACCAGGAATAGAGGTGGAGTAAGCTAAAACTGGTTCATAGGAGGTTTAAAGCCGGAGTAAAGCCGTTTTAGTATCTAAATGTCATTTTGACATGCCATCGTCTGAAATTTACAAAGAGGAGTGCAAACAATTTTTTTCATTTTGGTTACTACGAAAGAGTGGATATTTATTTCATATGAATACATCATTTAAATTCTTTAAACGGTTTAACATTACTGGAAGAAGGAGAAGGCCAAAGCAGTACAAAACTCGTTTAGATCCCATGACACTGAGGGATGATTAGTTGTCGGAGAAATATCTATGAACATAAACAAAAATAATTATTTTCGTCTGTTGTAATCTGGAAATTATGTACATACCTACATATATTTACAAATTTAAATATACCTTTTTTGAACTATCACATTTTTTCAGAACGTTTTGTTTTATTTTTATCATCTATTAGTTAATTTTTTTTTAACCAAAATATTCCTACAACAATAACTCTACCAATAACAAAACAACTTAAACGAATCTACCAATAACAAAACAACTTAAACGAATAATAATGAAAATCAGCTGACGTTTGTTTACATTTATTATAACCAGAGTTTTAGATTGGTGATTTTTTTGATAGAATATGTGACATAAGGCAGGCGTAACTAAAACGGATGAGAAAATATTTTATAAATATGGATTAGTTTGACGTGGCGTAAACCCGGAGTAAGTGCTTCGACTCGGGTTAACTATTCCGAGGTTGAACCGAGTATTAGTGAAATCTAATAAATACGGCTGTCAAAGTATTCGTTGTTGGGGTAGTAAGCCCCAAAAATTAAGCTATTAGCCGAGGACATCGCTCTTGCAATGTGACCCCGAATCAGCTTGAGTATAAAATTATCGATTCTGTTAATGTTGGCTCCATTGTATAGAACCTCGTTGGAATAATAATGTTTGTACTCCGACTCTGGTGTTCTGTGTAATCCAAGGCAGCGTCGAAGACACTGCCTCTCAAACACCCTAATCTTTTCCATTTGAGATGGGGCAACGTTGAACCACACAGGGCATCCATAGGCAATCATTGGCCGGATAAGGGCCATGTAGCAAATCACCTTAACCCTGCTTTCAAGACGGCTGCTATAAAACAACCGTTTTGTCAGGGCAAAAGCTCCCCTGGCCCTGGTCAGAGCAGCATTTATATGTCTGTCGAAATACAAATACTGATCCATCCAGATGCCAAGGTACTTTACCACACTTTTATTCGCCAGTGGATGTCCATGTGGCCCTACGATCACCAGCTTGCGCCAGTTCTTTCTTGTATCCCTAGGAGCTCCAGTACAAATTAATAGACAACCGATAATTTTCTTTGATCAATTGGTTGATGTTTTTAATTGACGACTTCAGTGTCCTAATCTCCAGATCATGTATGTCAGTAAAACGTCTGTACAAGAGTTTCAGTCTTGTCAAAAGTCCACTTTTTTGTCTGTGTAGTGCGTCGATGGTCGCGTTGCGGTACATGTCTGTGGCTTCGTGTTCTTTGTATTTTGGTATTGTTTTGTCCATTGTTCGTTGGATTGTACTGTCCATTTTCTCCAAGTAATCGTCAATTTCAGTGTTTGTTAAATTCCTGTCATTTGGTGGAGATATATTGTTTGTACGTAGTTCGCTAGATAAGGCGATGGTAAAGCGTGGCCATCGAGTTTTGCTGTAGTTGTAGGAATGCACTGGCACATACTCTTCCAACTCCACGAGCTCGTTCGGAAGTTGAATTACGGCAGAAAGTCTGCAATGGTCACTGTCGTACTCTATCGTTCGTAAGCAGTTTCTTGGTCGTTGACCCACAGTGTCAGTAATTGTCAGTCTTGAGTCCTTAAGCAATAGATCCAGATAGGAACCGCTTCTTGGAAACGAAGGCCTATCAGTAGCCAGAAGGTCGAGCATATACTCAACGTTGTATTGACCCATCCAACTAAATAGATGGCTACCTCTCGGGTTTTGTATTTGATTTCCCCAATCTACATGTTTGGCATTCAAATCACCGGCCATGAGATAGTAATTATCTTCCGAGTTCAGTTGTAAGCATTGAAAAAGTTTTTCGAGCTCTGTTAAAAAGTCAGTTGGCTGAGGTGATTCCGGTGCGTAAGACGCAATCGCATACATCCGTTTCCCATGTTTGAGAGGAATGCATACGATACACGTCTCAATCTGCGTACTTCACTATTATATATAACCTTATAATTAATGCCTTTTCGTACAAAGATTGCGACTCCTACCCCAAAAGTGGAGTGAGGCCGATCTCTTCGTACGATATTGTAATTATTGTGCGTCAATTTATGTTTCTGATTCAGCTTAGTTTCGCTGGCCATAAACAAATCTGGACATTGATCTTTCAACAGTTGGAATAGATTCGCTCTACGTTCGATCCTAACCAGAGAATTTACATTCACAGCAAGGATCCTAAAGGGGCTCTCCGGCAGCGCGCCCTTAACCTATAAATTGCGTTAAGCTTGGCAAATAAGAGTAGAGATGGTCTACCCGCTTTGCCTGCTCCCCGATCTGTTTTTGAAGACCTGTTAATTGGCCCTAAATGGCCACCAACAAGGTCATAATATCCGCCTGTACCGCCGGAGCCTTAAGCACAGGGGCTGGGGGGGCTACCTTTGGTGTAGGCTGTACCGTTTTCCCCCTTCCTGACGCCATTTGGGCGAAGGAAATTTGAGGGTTAACGGGCATTGTTGTGGGAGCACGCATTACTGGGCGTTTCTCTTCTTCCATTTGCCTTACTTTTTTGTGTTTTAAATCCTGAAAGACCGGACATCCCCGATAACTTGCAGGGTGCCCGTCTTTCCGGCAGAGTGCACATTTGAGCTGAGTCTTGTCTTCGACCCTTTCTTCACCTAACTTGCATTCCCCTTTAATGTGGTTCTCGCCACACTTAGCACAGCGTGACTGCATTTCGCAGTTTGCTGCAGCGTGTCCAAACCTTTGGCAGCGCATGCATTGAAGCATGTCACCGCGCCTTTTTAATTTATCCCACGTCACATATTGGTAGTTGAGGACGGAGATACTCCTCAAACTGTCCAATTTGCTGTTGGGCGAAAGCTGAACAAGGAAGATGGACAAATTCCGCTTCTCCCGTCTAGCTCTAACTGTAGAAAACGGCTTGACCTCGATAAAGTCGAGATCGTCGCTCGCTTTTTGGCGGAGCTCATTTAAGAGGTCCTCCGGTTCCGTGCAGGAATCTATGCCCTTTAAAAGGACCGTTTGCAATTTTTCAACTTTTGGCGTGAAGCTGAAGAACTCAGTTGTGGAAGCTTTCAATAAATTTTTAATAATCTTATGCTGCTCCACTGTAGAGCAGTGGATAGCATGTCTATCTACGCTAAGTCTTTTAATAATAAAGTTTTGGCCTATGGCCGACTAACATAGTCCGATGGTCTCTTTTAGCTCCATCTTGTAGACATTTATGGGCGGCACCTTCTCTTTTTTATTCATGGGCGGCTGTGACTGCTGCTGGTTTCTGTAGTTGTTGCTGCTGTTGTTTGTGTAGTTGTCGTCTCTGCTGCTGCTGATGCTGCTGCTGTTTCTGGATCTGCTGGGTTTGTTGCTTTTGTAATTGCTGCTGCTGTGGCTGTTCTGATGACAGCTGTTTTTTTGGCTGCTTTGGTTGCTGTTGCTGCTCCGCATTGTCGTTAGGCTGTTGGGCTACTTTTTTTGGAGCCTGTAGCGATTTTTTGTTCGCCCGCTCCTGCCTCCACGCTCTCGTCGTGCTTCTTGCTTAAGCTTAAGAGCTTGTACCATCTGATCTACCTCTGCAGTTAGCTGGTCAATCTGCTTTTTTTTTTTGCGCTTAACTGGCTAAAGAGAGGTAGTAGCCCGTAGCGTAATGGTTAGTGCGTTCGACTGTCACGCTGGAGGTCTGGGTAGGGTAACCATTCGTCCCCCTTTTGGGGGGACAGTCTCACTTTTTCATCTCATCCAGAAATTTGTCCCCCAACACAGAAAATGATAAAGGGGGACGCAAATGTCCCCCTTTTTACACATTCTCAATTGTTCAACTTTTCCATTCAAAGACTGATTTCTTTTTCATATTTACTTTTTTAATTGTTTTCTTAAGCGAATCTGTGGATAACTGGATACTTCCATCATAACTTTGAAAGTTTTTGCAACTGAATACATGTCTTATGTTTAGCACCCCTGGCGAAAAGACAGAAATAGTTTACTTGTCGAATCAGTTGAAACAGAATTGATTATTTAACATAGCTATAAATTGAGTTGCAATGATGTTTACACATTTATATATGAAAATGGCAGTTTGTTGCAAAAAATAAAATCAGGCGATAAAGATAATTTATGAAGGATTTGAACTTATCCTTACCTTTATCTCACCGAATGTGTATACGAAAACATGAATATCTGAGCTAATGTTCCTTTTTTAAATCATTTTTTTTTTTATTATTTTAATTAAGTAGGTACATATGTATGTATGTGGGAAGGGTGCGCCGACAAAAGACAGTTTTGTTCAGTAAAACTGATTTAAAAGTTATATTTTAAATACTTAAATAAAACAAAAGTAGGTACAAGTTATAGTTTATTCAGAAATATCAAATTTAACTTCAACTTCAATCAAGATTAGCAAATAACAAAAAAAGGTCGAGGTGTCGCGATGATGTCGTAACCGTTGTGTGTTCGTAATGGTTCTTCTTTCTGGTCGTGTGTGATTTTGTCTAGCTGATGGTTTTTTTTGACTATCGAATGATTTATCAACGGTACCAAGTAGTAAAAGAAGAAGATGGGATGATATGCTATTGGCACATCGTTTTCCGGCGTACGGACTAGGGGAATTGACAGTAGGCATATCCTGCATGTATATAATGAACCATTGTTAAAAAGGATTATTATTATTATAAAAAATCAAGTTGGATCAAGGATTTTGAAATTTTGTCCCCCCTGAAACCCAGCTGTCCCGCTAAATAAAACTCAAAATCCCCCTTTTGTCATTTTCTGAAATGGTAACCCTAGGTCTGGGGTCGCTTCCCAGCCTCGTCCACCTAAAAACTAAAAAGCTTTTTTTTCAGGGCTACTGCCTCTTGCGAGGAATTGACAAATCCTCCAAGAGTATCACTTGTCACGAATAAGTGCTTCTCGTCTAGCCGTTCGGATTCGGCATAAAATTGTAGGTCCCTTCCATTCCTGTCGAAAGGCACACACAGGAATGGTTGCGAGTTATTAGTCACTAGGCCCTGGTTCTTCATGAGCCGTTGTGCCACCCGATTTATTTTTTTTTTGGCTAAAGAGAGCCTGCTCCTCTATCTCCTCCTCTTCCTCGGATGCTGACGGTGATGTTAGGTCCACAAACGCATTTTTATCACCGCTGGTGTAGAGCCCTTCTCCACCCTCGGACATGTATTGCATTTCCTCGTCATCTATGACTTTGGATGACGAGGAGTTTATTTTCTGGTTGCTTTCTGCTGCTTTTATTTGTTTTGGTTCAGGCGCCTTCTCCCCCCATCCAGCTGGCAGCTGAGCTGTGGTGATGCAGCGGCGTTTTACAAGATGAAAATAGCTTGGCTAACTAGAAACTTGAAAGTCACTCGCGATTTTAGTTGGAATTTCTGTGAAAGTCGATAACGTGTTCACTCCTTCACAGATTGAGATCTTACCATTACGTTCTAACCATTACGCTACGGGCTACTATATGTTGGTTAAGTCAAGTAATTTTATCGTTTCATACATAGGTTAGAAGCACATGCAAAAAATGAAGACAAAATTAATAAAGTGTAACTTCCACTATACACATTGCTTTCAAAACGAATTCAAAAATTCGGACTTTAAGGTATTCTTAATATCAAGTTTAATTTCACTCAAGGCCAACAATGTCGTGAATCAATGATCATAATTGATTTTGCTTCCCTTCTACGTATACGTTTTTTGTGTCCTCCCAATACATTTTATTTTATTTTGAAGTTCGATAACTAGGGGCCAAAGCAGCAATAGAACATTTTAATTTTGAAGATTTTGAATGAAACAACAACAACTTAAGTGTTCTATCACAAACTTACCACCAAAGTAAGACTTTTCTTAAATCCCTGATAAATGGTACACTCCCTGTCCCTTGTTTGTGGCCACTATTTTCATAAAAGTTTTTTCTCGATAAATACCTGTAAGCAATATGTTTCCTGGAAATTTTTGATACGTGTGAGTAGGTATATATATTTTGCAATTAAAAAGGGTTAAGTTAAAGAGTTAATTTGGAAAATCCATAGATATTTCCCAAATTGTGTAAACGGACTGCAAAAAATGGATATAAAAAGTTGCGTCACTTGATTGAGACCATTCCAAAAATTGCTTGGGAAAAGTTGACATCGCCGATTTTTTTCAAACAAAAGTTAAAAATAAAAGAAAGGATATAAAACTATATTTTATATTAAATTTCAAGTTAAAATGGGCTCCGGAAACACGTCGACAGTAGCAGAAAGAGGATTAATAGATGCTTTAAAGGAACTGGGATTCTCAGGTCGAGAAATAGCTAGGACACCGAACAGAAATAAGACCATTGTCAACAACTGTCAGACACTGAATTGAAACTATGGAAAAAAACAAAAAGGACACACATTTCAAGCAACAACAATCCGAGGAAAGCGACTCATTCAGCGGCTAGCTTCAAATTCCACACTATCAGCGCCTTAAATATGATCAAAAAATGGGGTATCAGTCAGTATTTCGATGGTTTTAAGGATAATTAAAACCAGTGGTAGATCAAGAGTATGAAAATAAAAAGAAACCGGTTCTACGGCAGCTAAATAAAGAACTACGGATGAATTTCGCCAGGGAGCATGTTGCCTGTAGAAACGCATGGAAAAGGGTTGTCTTTTCAGGTGAAAAAAGTTTAATCTTGACGGGTTGATGGTTACAACTTTTCATTTTGACGATTAAAGAAAAGAAGAACTTATTTTGTCAAGACATCACAGTCATACATCAGGTGTTATGGTGTGGGGAGCTATCACCTGTTATGGAACAATTGAATTGGAATTTAAAAATACAACAATGAACGGAAACAGTTACAAATGCCTGCTGTAATGGGTATTTCCAAAGCTAAAAAATATTCTTGAACATCTACCTTGGATATTCCAATAAGACAACGCCCCTATCCATACTTCCAGGATAGCAAGAAGCTGGATACTGTCGGAAAACGTTGGACTTTTACCATGGCCACCCTATTCACCGGACTCAAACATCATCGAAAACGTTTGGGCCTGGCTTTCTCGAAAAGTTTCTGATGCTGGTAGACAGTTTGGAGATAAGGACGTCTTGGTCGAAGCTAACTGCGATGCCTGGAGCCAGATTTCACTGGATTATTCCAAAAAAATTGTATGATTTAATTCCAAACCGTCTAAAAGACCTACTTTCAAAAAATGGCGGTCATACTCATTATTAATTGACAAAATCATAACACAGGGTATGGTACGTTTCGTCTTTTTTCTTTCGTTTTTTGGTTGTTTCGTTTAAGTCGTTTCGCATTTTGTTGTTTTGCATTTCACTGTTTCACTTTTCATTTATTTGGTTTCTTTTTGTTTCGACAATTTTTGTTTTAATATCATTTTGTTTTTGATTGTTTTTCGAACATTTCGTTTTGGAATTAATTCGTCTTATCTTTGTTTCGTCTTTAATTGTTTGGTTTTCGTTTACTTCGATTACGATCATTTCGTCATGTAAAGAACCTAGGCATTCAGAATTTTAACGCCTTTAGGTTCTTTACATGCAAACAAATTAAAACAAAAATAAACTATCAGATATGCTTTGCGTCTCTCCAACATTTTATTAAAATTGATTATTATTATTATAAGCTTTTATTATTGCCATTTAATATTTACATTTTTAAATAAATAACATGGTTTTATGAAAAAAATATACAGGGTGCCCCGTTAAGAATGGATAACCCTGAAACGCCTCATCGAGACTTTATGGCCGTCCTGAAAACTGATAAAAAAAGTTCTATCTAAGGTGCCAGTTATAGCTATCATTGAAAACCATCATTGAAAAAGTTAATTGTTGATTTTGAGATGCTTCGAAAGTTTAATCATTGAATATTCTAATGCAAAAAGGTAGCTTACGACTTCAAAATTATTTCTCCTCCAAAAAAAAATTCATTTTGAGCCACATCTTCACCATAACGTAACTTTTAATTTTTTCAATGATCATTGGTAAGGTAGTTCATCATTGGAAAATTAAAAGTCATTTTATGAGAAAAGTTGTGTCAAATTGAATTTCGTTTTACCTAGAAATAATTATTAAGTCAATAAGCTTGACTTTCGCATCACAATAATCATTTGTTTTAACTTCTAAATCTTTCAAAATTGACAATTAATATTTTCAATGATCGTTTCCAATGATAGCTATAACTGGGCCCTAACCACAAGAAAAGATACATGCAATTTTTTGTTCAGTGCATTATTTTTTGCCTTACTTTACATTTTGGACCACGACTACAAGTGAATGAATTCCACCGTTTTTTTTTCGTAGCAATATTTAACATTATTTGTGCCAGAACATTAGTAAAAAAAAAAACTGTTGGACTTCTTAGGGAAAAAATTTATTGCAAAATGTGAAAGAAAATAATTTTTGAAAAAGTTAAATCATCTCCGGTATAAAAAAGTGCATGAATACCTAAGTGGCCAACCATTTTAAAATTATTTTTAAGGAAATAATAACAAATAAACTAATTGCAACCAACAAAATATTTGATGGTTTTGTTAAAGCCCAATTGAAGAGGTATAACTCAAAACAACCTCGAAATTTGAACCGTTTTTTGCACTTTGTTGACATTTTTAGTTATGTGGCATTCGGCCCTAGAAAATAAAAGCTTGGATTTATCATAAGCACAACATCATAAAAACAGGCAATCAATCAAAAATCTACCATGTTCAACGCATGGCATTATTTTCACGTTTACTGTGCTGATTTTGAAAAATTTATTTGAAATTCGCATTTAACGCGCATTTTTAAATTGGTTGGCCACTTAGGTATTCATGCATTTTTCTTATACCAGAGATGCTTTAACTTGTACAAAAATTATTTTCTTTCACATTTTGCATTAAAAATCAAAGTTAAATAGTTTGTTTCTCTAAAAAGTCCAACAGTTAGGTACTATAATTATATTCTATTAATGCTTTGGCACAAATAATGTAAAATATACTTGTAGTCGTGGTATTCAAAAATGTAAAGTAAGGCAAAAATTAATGCACTGAACAAAAAATTCATGTATCTTTTCTTGTGGTTGAGATAGAACTTTTTTGTATCGGTTTTCAGGACGGCCATGAAGTCTACTATGAGGCATTTCAGGGTTATCCATTCTTTACGGGGCACCCTGTATATACTATAAATACAAAGATAGTTGATTTATTTATTTATTTTGTTTATTACGTCTTTGTTTAGGTTTGTTTGAAATAAATTCTTTTTTTCCTCAATATTAAGTAAAAGTTTACTCGGAATAAGCCTCCCCCAGTGACGTCCAGCGATCCCTATTTTTTGCATCGTTATACCATTGTGGAACAAAGTGGTTCAAATCGTCTTCCCATCTTTTTTCAGTCGGCCCTTAGGTCTCTTTCCATCTGGGATCCATTTCGTTATTATTTTTGTCCATCTTTCATCTTGAAATGTGACCAGCACAACTCCATTATAACTGTTTCGATCGTTTTATTGCGTCTTTTATACTATACAAGCCTGTCTTCTTATGTATTTTCTTTGAACTAATCGTATGTTTAACATTTTCCGTTCTATTTTCGTCTGACAAATTCTAAGCTTATCAACCAAGTTTGAGGTTAGTCCTAAGGTTTGTACTCCATACGTTAGATTAGAATTGGTAATATGTATTGTTGAGTCGAGAATAAACTTGCGAGTGTGTACGTTTAGATTGCTTCCTAGTATTGGTCTTATGTTCCACTATTGTTTCCAACTATTTGAAATCCTTCTGTTTATTTCTTTATCGTCTTGTTTTTTAAATGATTTAATCTGTCCCAAATAAATATACATATTCGTCTACATATTCGATTTCTTCGTTGTTTAAGAATATTGGGTTTGGTGTCTCGTAAGTTAAAACTTTTGTTTTTGATAAGTTTATATTGAGCCCGTGCTTTCTGCTTTCAATGGCAAGTTCATTGATCATTATTTGGATAATATTATAATTGTTTGAGATGAGAACGATATTGTCCGCAAATCTAAGGTTATTTAGATATTGTCCTTGAATTTTGATTTCTTTTTTTGTTTTTCCAGCCAAGTTTTTGAAAAATTTCTTCTAAGACCGCTGAGAATAGAGGCACAGCTTTTTGGTATCCAGGTAGCTATTAAAACAAAGGAAAACTCTGAAATGTTGCCTATTTTTATAATGTTGTTTTTATTTAATAAAAATAATTTCTTCAAACAAATGCAGGTAGGCATACCTATTTCATTTAAAGTACAAAAAGAAAAACATTGTCAATATATTGTATATAATAGGCCATCACACACTGGCTCAATTTGGAACTGGACTAAACTTGGGAAATGAAAGTTTGTGGGCGAGGGAGGTGAAGAGTGAGGAATGAAAAGACTAAAATGTTCATCCTTGTTTCGAGCGGACTAACAAAGTTTAATTACTAATACATACACAGTTGATTGTTTCTAGACAAAATAAACAAATTTGTTTTCATGCTAAACTGAAAATTTTAATGGAAATTATTTTTTTTTTTTCAATTCTTAAACTGAAAGTATACTTTACAATTAAAGCCGTTTCATGTACACAGAATTTTCAGCCAGCTTTGTTCAAGCCGTGTGCTATTGAAGGAAAAGTTAGTCTTGCCTTAGTTCAGCTCAAAATTGAGCCAGTGTGGGATGGTCCAATAATAATAATTGTTCAACATTGTACCAACATTATATACACCTAACATTGGCTTCAATGACAGAATTTATATAGGTATAGGTACCTACCTATGTATATGAAACGATAGGGCAAAATATAGCTTTGCTTTGTGAGCATTTTTATCTCAAACTTTTTTTTTTTTTTTGTTTTTTTATATATTCCACGCGCGCAAAAGGGGTTATGGCTACCCTTAAAATGATTTTAACACAGCACGAGCGATTAGGTAAGTAGGAGAGGATTTAGAAGGAGATACCGATGCACATTGGTTTTGAATGTTTGCACATCGAAATGAGAGGGGAAAGTCGAGTTGGGTAAAGCATTCCACATTCGTGTGGTGCGACTGAAGAAAGAATCTCTGTACATTACAGTACGTCCGAAGTTCGGCTCAAGGGTAAACTGATGAGCATTCCTAGAAGCGCGAGTATTACGGTTGAATTTTTTAAGGGGAGGAATGCAACTGGCTATTTCACTAGAACACTGATTATAATAAAAACGATAAAATAGAGAAAGACACGAAACATTACGTCGGTGTTGGAGAGATGTAATTGTTTCCGTTATATATCTTTCACCTATCATTTTAAAAGCTCGCTTTTGAATTCTGTCCAACAAACTCAGGTGAGTTTTTGGAGCTCCTGCCCAAACATGAGAATTGTACTCAAGTTTAGGACGAATAAAGGCTTTGTAGATCGCAGCCAGATCAGAAGGGGAGAAAAACTTCTTGCACCTACGCAGAAAACCTAAACACTTAGCAGCGTTTTTGGCGACATCAAATATGTGGTCATTCCACAAAAGGTGGTCTGTGATACACATACCGAGTACTAAAAGCTGTTCGGTTTCCTCGATGCAAGTGCCGTCCATGGTTAGCGGCATTGGGGGTGGGTTTCGCTTTAACGACAGGAGACAGCATTGAGTTTAAGAAGCATTAAATTCTACGCGGTTTTTGATTCCTCATTGGGCAATGCTGTCGAGATCAGAATTTAATGAGCTTATCATACGCTTCCGTTCAAGGTCCACATCCGAAGGACATGGATGAGAATATGTAAACGAATATGAGACGCTGAGGGTACTGCCGTCAGCAAAACAGTTTAATGGATTAGAAGTTTCAGACAAAAGATCATTTATAAAAATAAGGAAGAGAGTCGGAGACAAAACGGAGCCCTGGGGCACACCAGCATTTATTTTGTGGATTTCAGACTTGAATCCGTCCAATACGACTTGTATTGAACGGTCCGAAAGATAATTTATAATCCAACGAAGAAGAGATTCATCGAAACCAAATGCGCACATTTTCGATAAGAGAGCTTGATGCCAAACTCTATCAAACGCTTTTGAAATATCAAGTGCAATAATCTTACTTTCTCCAAAACGTACTGCCGGTCATTAAGAAGCTTTCGTTCCTCGAGATATTTCTTGAGCTGGAAATTAATCAGCATTTCCATGACATTGGAAAGAAGGGTCGTAAGTGCAATTGGTCGATAGTTAGGGGGTGAAGAAATAACGCCTTTTTTAGGGACAGGCTGGACAAATGCTGTTTTCCACCCACTCGGAAAGAAACCAGTAGAGTAGCACAGATGGAAAAGCTTACGCAGTGGTTTTGCTAGCGCTGAAGAACACCTCTTCAGAACAATGGGAGGGATACTATCCGGGCCAGCGGATTTGTGTATATCGAGATCTTTCAGAACTCTGGCAACTACACGAGTGCGAAAGAAGATTTGTCCCATAAAACCATATTCGCTCTCAAGTACAGAAGGAGTCATAACACTTTCTGGCACCGTCGAATTAACAGCAAACTGTGCTGCAAGCAAATTGCCTTTATCTTGCGAGCTGACAAAAGGAGTATCATTGAAGACGAGCGTTGGAACCGAGGACGAGGTGGTATTTCGTATGTTTTTAACAAATTACCAAAAATGTTTCCTACCTTTGGGACATTGTAGTATTTTTTGCCGTTGGCTTTCTCGTATTGCCAAACGGTTCTCTTTGGAATTTTTTCTTTAAGTGTGATTTGGTGGCACGAGAAATTCGCAGATATAACACAATGGTCCGATTGGTCCGATGTGTTTAGAGGTGATAATACACTAATAGTGTATTTATTAGGGTCAGAGGTAAGGAACAAGTCTACACTCAAAAAATATTCCTGGTACAGCTTTTCTGGTTAATAATACCAGGAGAAATCATGGTAAATGTTATCGTTTTTCTGGATTATGTAATCAGATTTCGTGGTAAAACCAAGTTTATCTTGATTTCTGGTAACCCGTACCAGAAATCAGACACGAAATTTTCTACCAGATTTTTTGGTTAATAAAACCGGGAGAAATCGTGGTTAATGTTACCGTTTTTCTGGACTATGATATCAGATTTCGTGTTAAAAAGCATTGTATCTGGCCTCCCTGGTAACTGGAACCAGACATCTGGTTTTCTGGTTTGTTTTATTTTGAAAACATACTGGTAAATGTTATAAACTGCCTGGTAGAAGATATCAGATTTCCTGGTACAATAAAGTTTATCTGCTTTTTCTGGTAAATAGAACCAGGAAAATTTATTTCCTGGTACATTCTACCAGTCTACTTCTGATAAATGTTATCGGCGTCCTGGTAGATAATCTAAGGTTTCCTGGTAGAATTAAGTTTATCCGCTTCCTGGTAAATAAAACCAGGAAAATTTATTTTGTCTGGACTATTCTACCAGGCAACTACAGATAAATGTTATCGGATTCTTGGTAGAAAACATAAGACTTCTTGGTAGAATAAAGTTTATCTGCTTTCTGATAAGTAGAACCAGGAAAATTTATTTTTTGGTGTATTTTACCAGGCAAAAGGACTGGTAAATGTTATCAGCTTCCTGGTAGAGAATATAAAATTTCCTGGTACAATAAAGTTTATCTGCTTCCTGGTAAATAGAACCAGGAAAAAATATTTGTCTGCATATTTTAACAGACAAAAAGACTGGTAATGTTATTGACTTCCTGGTAGATAGTATCAGATTTCCTGGTACAATAAAGTTTATCTGATTCCTGGTAAATAGAACCAGGAAAAACATGTTTTTCTGTATATTTTAACAGACACAAAGACTGGTAATGTTATCGGCTTCCTGGTATATAGTATCAGATTTCCTGGTACAATAAAGTTTATCTGCTTTCTGGTAAATAGAACCAGGAAAATTTATTTTGTGGTATATTTTACCAGGCAAAAGGACTGGTAAATGCTTTCGGCTTCCTGGTAGATAATATAAGATTTTCTGGTACAATAAAGTTTATCTGCTTTCTGGTAAATAGAACCAGGAAAATTTATTTTGTGGTATATTTTACCAGGCAAAAGGACTGGTAAATGTTATCGGCTTCCTGGTAGATAATATCAGATTTCATGGTACAATAAATTTTATCTGCTTTCTAGTAAATAGAACCAGGAAAATTTATTTTGTGGTATATTTTACCAGGCAAAAGGACTGGTAAATGCTTTTGGCTTCCTGGAAGATAATATCAGATTTCCTGGTACAATAAAGTTTATCTTCTTTCTGGTAAATAGAAGCAGGAAAATTTATTTTGTGGTATAATTTACCAGGCAAAAGGACTGGTAAATGTTATCGGCTTCCTGGTAGAAAATATTACATTTCCTGGTACAATAAATTTAATCTGCTTTCTGGTAAATAGAACCCGGAAAATTTATTTTGTAGTATATTTTATCAGGCAAAAGGAATGGTAAATGTTATCGGCTTTCTGGTAGATAATAATAAATTTTCGATTAGAAAAAAAATGAATCTGCTTCCTGGTAAATAGAACCAGGAATTTTTGTTCAATGTTTTATACTATCAACGTCAGGTTCCCAAACGGTGAATTTTTCAATAAACGAATATCTTCAGAGTTTTCCAGTTTTAGTTTTTTCGAAAAGGTGGACAAAAATAATGCATTCATTATGAAAATATGGAAAAATATACATTTATATGAAAATATATGAATTAAATATTGAATGCCAATTTTTAAAGTTGAATTCATTATTTGTAAAGATAATTAGGTGGGATGAACATCTACTAAATAAATCAAAAGACTTCAAGATTGCAATAATTTAAACAGAATTCAAAAAGACTTCATATGTAGGTATTGCATAATTCATAAAGATTGAAATCAATTGATTGTAATCTTTAAAAAGATTACGTTACTTAAGACTTCAAAATTGATTTGGAATGCGGTTTTGAAGTAAAACCATTTAGTAGAAGTAAAAATACTTAAAAATAAGCATTTTTTGTCAATTGATTCCAGTACGAAGAATATTGCACTTCTGATAGCCAACCCGTTTTATAAGTAGCTTGAGCCACCAGGCATGCAGTAATTTCATTAAATAGTAAAATATAATGATTTGATTCGAAAAATTAAAAAACAAAAAACAGCTGCCTTTTATGACATAATAACCTAGCTATTAGCTACATATTCATAATTTTATTTTCGCGCTGCCTTAAAAATCTTCGTTCGTTCTTTAATACACATTTTTTGCAAAAGTTCCAACCTAATATTCGAAGATAAATCAAACATTAAACCATCATCTGATTTAATTTTGTTTAAATAAATTTTTTGTGTATTCTAAAGAGAAAGACTAAATATTATTTTCATATCACATCTCTGTGCAAGTGTTTTTTCTTCTTTTCTGCATTTGACTACAATCAGAACACAGATTTCGTTCGAGAGAATACAACTTATATCACATACATATTTTTTCCACGAACAAGCACACGCACAAGCTGAAGAATTATCCACCCTTCTCTATCCCTCTGCATTAAAATCAGTCTATACAAAAACTTGTTGCCTGGTTTTCTGGTAGTATTTACCATTCCCCTGGAGAATATTATCAGAATACCCATTCAATGACGAGACATACATATGTAGCCGCAGCCACAGATATACCCATACGCATAAATACTCTCAGTTGCAGCCTGGTTTTCTGGTAGTATTTACCATTCCCCTGGAGAATATTATCAGAATACCCATTCCCCAGCGGGAAATATCGTCCCCAATGAATTTTATAGCTGAATTCTTCAATCAATTCACTAGCCAAATAATAAAAGGAAACGTCATGCAATGATTTAGTGAGTGAAGAGTCATGCGAGGTTTCCTCAGTTCATAGATTTGAACCCACTTTTTGATTTGTGGATTTGTGTGTAGAAAACAACAAAACAACAGCAATCAATTCACTAGCCAGATAATACAAGGAAACGACATGTAATGATTTAATAAATGAAGAGTCATGCAAGGTTTCCTCAGTTCATAGATTTGAACCCACTTTCTGGTTTGTGTTTAGAAAACAACCCTTTCTGTCGTTGCTTTTGATATGGAAAATTATAAGATGAAAAAACTGTTGAAAAGTCATGTAGAAGTTCTTCAGTTCATCGTCTATGTCCACTCATATGCTTTGTAAAGTGTGCATCGCCATTGTGTGTTTTGATAGAGGTTGATTTTTTTTGTGTTCTCTGTGTTCACGTTGTCTACTGACAGTAAATATTATAACAGGACTTATGAATTTCCATTAAATAGAGGCAATCTCAGATTTTCTCAAAGTATTTCAGTTGTTTGGTTAATCACCACTTCGCATATGAAGTGGTGATTAACCAACAACCACTGACCTAGTGATTAAACTTTAGTTTAAAGTTTTAGTTCTATATTTTAATTAACAAATCACAAATAATTCACAACACAACAGAGTTAATGAATTTACTATTTATTTAATTTTCTTCACATTTTTCATATTGAACTAACTAATTGCTGAATAAACAACTACCCACTTCTATATCTTGTGATTTGATAATTGAATTTTCATTACCATTTTCATCGAAAATATTGAACTGATGAATAAACCCCATACATTTATACAGGAATTCATAGATTATACAACCACCATGTTTTTCATCATATGGGTCGGTGAATAAACAACTTCAAACGAAGTAGTGATTTCGTTGGCGAATTTGCATCGGATTTTCAGCATGTGCTTCCCGCCTAGGACATGTCCATGTTAATTTCATCAAAGGAATCAGCTGAAAAGTGGACGGTGCAGCTGCCATTCCTCAAGGAAAAAGCTGATTTTTCCTCAATGAATTTTAGATTTTTTCCCGCTGGGGCAATGACGAGACATACATATGTAGCCGCAGCCACAGATATACCCATACGCATAAATATTCTCAGTTGCAGCCTGGTTTTCTGGTAGTATTTACCATTCCACCGATGTATATTACCAGAAAAACCAACGGGACATGCACATGCACATGTGCGCGCCTAAGAAAGCGCGAAAAATTAAATTATTGATGCAGGCAGGGATGTAATAGGTAATATTTTTTATTTGTAGATCACACCGCGGATTCGGCGTCGTCGTAGATAAAATGGTCAGATTTTATTAGTTTTAATTATTGTTTATAAAATAAAGGCAGGTATTTCATTACTTAATCTGTATTTTAAACAAACTAAGCAATCCGTGTTATAGCTCAGTCTAAAAAAAATATGAAATGTAAACAATTAGATAGGGTTTTATTTGCAATAATTATTGAAATGGATTCATTTTGGTGACAAAAAAAATAGTTTTGGCTCTTAAATCTTTTGCGTTGGTCGTCACCTTGAATTTAAGAAAATTTTATGTTTAAAAATGAAACTCCCAATCGAATGAAAATGCAATCTTTTTAAAGCTGATTTATTGCAAAACTTTTTAAGTGTTTTTGAATTCTTTTTAAATGATTGCAATCTTGAAGTCTTTTGATTGCAATCAAAGTATTATACTATCTTCAAGTATTTGCACTGGTTTTTTTATTGATTTAAATCGTTTTGTATGCGTTTAGGATAGAATTCATTTAAACTCAAGCTTAGACCACTGGGTTACAATTATATCCTAGGGGATTCTTTTTTTGTAGGGATTCGGGATGGATTCTTTTTTTTAAAGGATATGTTTTTGTCTCACTCCAAGAATGTTAAAATTATAAAAAAAAAACAACTTGGTTTTGCATATTCGAGATCTAGGGAGTGCCAGCTTTCAATCGAAGTATCGTATGAAACGAAAAACCAATTTTTATCCTACCCCCCCTCCTAAAGTTGACATCTTTTTTGCCTTCAAATGTGGTGTGCAAATAATTAGATAGGGTTTTATTTCCTTTAATCATTAAAATGGCTTCATTTGGGGTCAACAAAATAGTTTTTTGACTCTTAAATGTTTTGCGTTGGATTTCACCTTGAATTTAAGAAAACTGGTCTTTAATTCAAAATGGCAGCCAAGGAAAAAACATAACATAAGAAACAATACAATACCTTGAAGTTTCTCAATCACTTCACTGGTCCTTGCGATTGCAAATTAATTCTTCTCCTAAGTGTTTTTAGTTCCGGAACAATCCATTTGAAGTCTTTAGTAATGCAATCTTTTACAAGCACGATTATTGCAATACTTTGGAAGTGTTTTTGAATTCTTTTTATATGATTGCAATATTGAAGTCTTTTTATTGCAATCAAAGTATTGCAATTTTCTTTTGATCGTGTGTATTTACCAGAGTTGGGAAAGAATGCAATACTTTTGTATTTCACTCTTTGAAGTCCCAGTCAATTGACTTGTCTCTGCGAATGCAGTTAAATACTTTTTCAAAATATTTTGACTCCAAAGATTAATTCTCAGTCAATTTTGCATCATTTTGAGCAGTTAAAAGACTTTAAGTTAAAAGAATGCAATACTAAAGACTTATTGAATTCTTTGAAGTCTTTCATAAGTCTTTTTCATTGATTGCATTCTTGAAGTCTTTTGTTTGCAATCAAAGTACTGCAGTCTTTTGACTACTTTGAAGTCTTTTTTGTCAGTATTTTTAAACTTTAAATCAGAAAAAACTCCAAGAAATAAAAAGACTCCAAGAGAAAAAGACTTCAAAGTATTCAAAAGACTGCAGTACTTTGATTACAATAAAAAGACTTCAAGAATGCAATCGATGCAAAAGACTTATAAAAGAATTCAATAAGTCTTTAGTATTGCATTCTTTTAACTTAAAGTCTTTTAACTGCTTAAAATGATGGCAATATAAAAGACTTCAAAATTGACTGCGAATAACATTGTGAAGTTAAAATACTAGGGTGAAGTTAAAATACTTTAAAATAAGTCTTTTTATTCAATTGATTGCAGTACTAAAATGATTGCATTCTTTCCCAACTTCAGTATTTACGCTAAACAACAAAAGATTACAATGACGTCACCGTGTTTTCTGTTTGTCGTGTGCAAACGATTGTTTTCATAAAACACACCTGCTCATATAACAACCCTGCTCTCCTTTTTTGCATTCGACTACATACATATAACAATCCAAATTCCAACGCAGTAGTCAGTATCAGTTCAGTAGACATAAGAGAGTAGACGGTAGACGGGCTCATCATTTATTTTAATTATTTAATTTCTAAATACAAAAAGCATCTTTATAAAAAAGTGGAGTTTTAATAACGTAAAGGTAAGCAATTATTATTTAAGTTCTTATTTTAATCTTCAATTCAATTTCCTTTCCATGTCAGTAGTCAGTAGACAGCAGGAAGCAGACGATCTCAGAACTCATCAATCGGCAGTAGACGAGCTCATCAATCGGGCTAAATTTTTAAAAATTATTATGCAGCCGAGTTTTAATAAGTAAGCATTTATTATTTTAATTCTTATTTTTTTATCGCAATGTCGTAAAATGCCGCCTCCACAGGCCATTACTATGGAACATGTCTAATTAAATTAAATTCGTAAATTTGCTCATGTGCTGTGTGACGTCACAATCATCTCGTTCAAACGATTATTTTCATATAACAACCCTGCTCTCCTTTTAAGCATTCGACTACATACATACAACAACCCGAATTCAAACGCAGTAGTCAGTATCAGTTCAGTAGCATTAGAGGGTAGACGGGCTATCATTTATTTTAACAATATAATTTTTAAATACAGAAAGCGTGAAAAGTGAAATTTTAATAACATAAGGGTAAGCAATTATTATTTAAATTCTTATATTTTTATCGCTGTGCCGTAAAGAAAAATGAATATTTTCGTACTTTATTTATGGCGCTTTTTTTTGCAATGAATTATCTGTAGTAGAGTAGTTCTCATACATATTTATGTATGCTTCCATTAATCTTTGCAATTAAGTAATTTATATAATGATGGATGTAGGTACAGCCTCGTTGATATTAATTAAGTGATAAGAATCTATCTAATAAAACGTGCTCTGGATGAATTTTTATTCAATGTTTTAACATCAATTAATATGCAAATTTGCTATTTTTAGCAATGAAATTCTGTGCAATATGTGTTTTAAACCGCGTGTATTTCTCATATATATACATATTTATGTATACTTCCATTATTCTTTGCAGTTTACAATTTCATATAATGATGCATGTATGTACAGTCTCGTTGATACATCAAATTAATTTCGTGAAATATCAGAAATATAATATAAAAAATAGCTACAGCTAAGTGAAAAACAATTGTGCGTTTGTCATCCGAATCAAGTAATAAGAATATATTTAAAAAAACGTGTTCTTGGATAGATTACTATTCAGTTTTTTAATTTCAATTAACATGAAATAGTTTTTTTTTTTTCAATTTCTACCTATGAAGTTTATTTCGTCACCTTTCTATATTGACCACGTGTCTACAAAGTAAATTTCTTTTTTTGGAGCAAAGTATCTTTCTTTAGTAAGTAAATTTCTTTTTTGAAGCAGAGTACAACTTTTTATGTCTCTTAACTTTTTTATATGATAAAAAATTCAAACACAGTCAGATGAATATGAGTAATTAGGCCAAGAAACTCTAATATTCATTTGAAATAAAATATAAGTTTTGTCCTAGTCCAAAAAAAAAACTTTGAACTTCAAAATATGACCCAGAATATTAAACACGCAACAGTAGTTTTCCTTTTTGCAGCACAAAATTGGAATCATTTTCTTAAAAAACAAGATTTAAATCAAATGGTTGAAAGGAATTCGACAAGATCTAATAGTTTAAGAGTAGCAACACTTTTTGTTAAAATGTTGGGTTTCTATCGTACCTAAGCAAAACTCGACACTTGAACATATGTATATAAATTAAATAAGTAGTATCGGGTTTTGCTTTATTAGTTGAATTTTGATTTAATTTAACACTTTAAATCGCTCATATACCTACTGTATATCAATTTTTGCAGAAGATTTATAAACATCAACACCAGCTAGAACTTCATCTTAAAGATCACAAACAACAGCTAACACGCAAAGTTTGGAGTACGTCACCTCATAGATGAATTACACGAGTAAGCACAAATTTTTATTTTAAATTTGTTTTTCTGATGTATACTAAAGCAAAATTTTAACATAAGTTTTTCCCTGATAAAACTTTTTATTAAAATTACTAATGCAGTAGGTACTCAGCTAAAGCAAAATCCGACACTTGAACACATTTTAGATGCTAAAAGTCTTCATAAATACAAAAATCATTTTTTTAATCGGGTTTTGATTAATCGGTTAAATTTAAATTTAGACTCTTCTATTGTTGCATCGGTTAGTTAATAGATTTAGTTAACTTTAGCTTTTCGTTATATTTAAGCGATAGGATCTTAAGCAAAATCCGAAACTTGAACACATACAATGTTGATTGTAGTCATGGATAAAAAAAAAATTTTAACCCATTTTCATATTTTCAATGTATAATGTGTTCATAAATACAAAAATCAGTTTGAAGCCATAAATTAAAAAATTATTTTGAACACTTTTTCATTTTCAATGCATAACGTGTTCACAAATTCAAAAATCGGTTTTTTAATCGGGTTTTGCTTAATCAGTTAAATTTTGCACTTGAACTTTTCTGTTGTTGCACAGGTTAGTTAATAACTTTAGGTAACCTTTGCTTTTCGTTATATTTTTGGGATAGCTACTTTAGCACAACCCGACACTTGAACACATTCAATGTTATGTAGTCATGAATTAAAACAAAAAAAAATTTGAACACATTTTCATTTTCAATGTATAACGTCTTCATAAATACACAAATCAGTTTGTAGCCATAAATTAAAAAAATTATTTTGAACACTTTTTCATTTTCAATGCATAATATCTTCATAAATTCAAAAACCGGGTTTTGCTTAATCAGTTAAATTTTGAATTTTGACTTTTCTATTGTTGCGCAGGTTAGTTAATAACTTTAGGTAACCTTGCTTTTCGTTATATTTTTGCGATAGGTACTTCAGCACAACCCGATACTAGAACACATTCAATAATAATTGTAATCATGAATTGAAAAAAAAAAATTATTTTTGAACACATTTTCATTTTCAATGCATAACGCCATAAATACAATAACTATTTTTCAATCGGGTTGTGTTTAATTAGTTAAATTTTGCAATTGGACTTTCCTATTGTAGCATAGGTTATCTAATTACCAAGCATACCTTGTTTTCTGTTTGTCGTGTGCAAACGATTAATTTCACATAACAAATGTGCTCTACTTTCTTTGCATTCGACTACTGATGAACATATAACAACCCGAATTCCGACATAGGAAAAAAGTCAGTATCAGTAGACACTAGAGAGTAGACGGGCTCATCAATCGGCACTAATTTAAATAATTTAATTTATAAACACAAAAAGCATCTTTATAAAAAAAAGTGGAGTTTTAATTACATATAGGAAAGCAATTATTATTTAAGTTCTTATTTTTTTATCGTTGTGCCCTAAAAATTGAATATTTTCGTACTTTCTTTATGGCACTTTATTTTCGCAATGAAATTCTGTGCATATGGGTTTTAAACTGCGCGTAGTTCTCATATATTTACATATTTATGTATGCTTCAATTATTCTTTGCAATTTAGTATTTCATATAATGATGCGTGTAGGTACAGCTTCGTTGATATAAATTAAGTGATAAGATCTAAAACAAACGTGCTCTTTAAACAGTTTTTTTTTTAATTTCAATTACCATGAAGTTGTTTTTTTTTTTTCAATCTTTGCCTGTGAAGTTTATTTCGTCACATTTCTATATTAACCACGTAGGAATCTAAAAAGTCAATTTCTTTTTTGGAACAGAGTACAACTTTTTATGTCTCTTAACTTTTTAATATGACACAAAATTCAATGATACAAAAAGATCACAAATACCAGCTAAGACGCAAAATTTGTTTGGAATACATCACCTCATAGATGAATTACACCAGTGAGCACCTATTATTATTTTAAATTTGTTTTTCTGATGTGCTAAAGCAACATTTAAAAACATAAGTTTTGCATTCGTATAACTTTTTATTAAAATTGCTAATGGAGTAGGTACTCAGCTCAAGCAAAATCCGACACTTGAACACATTTTAAATGCTTAAAGTCTTCATAAATACAAAAATCATTTTTGCAATCGGGTTTTGATTAATAGTTACATTTAAATTTGGACTTTTCTATTGTTCAACAGGTTAGCTAATAACTTTAGCGAACGTTTGCTTTTCGTTATATTTTTGCGATAGGTTCTTAAGCGAAACCCGATACTTGAACAAATTCAATGTTAATTGTAGTCATGAGTTAAAAAAAAAACATTTTTTAACTCATTTCAATTTTCAATGTATAATGTCTTCATAAATTCATAAATCGGGTTTCGCTCAATCAGTTAAATTTTGAATTTGGAATTTTCTGTTGTTGTATGGATTAGTTAATAACTTTAGTTAACCTTTGTTTTTCCTGATTTTTTTTTGCGATAGGAACCTAAGCACAACCTGACACTCGAACACATTCAATGTTAATTGTAATCATAAATTACAAAAAAAATCATTTTTAAACACATTTTCATTTTCAATCTATAACAAATTCATAATACAATAACTGTTTTTTAGTATCTTGAACACATTGTTGGTCTTTCAAGTCTTCAAAAATACAAAAAATCATATTTTTAATCACATTTTGATAAAACAGTTAAATTTTGAATTTGGACATTTCTATTGTTGCACAGGTTAGTTAATAACTTTAGTTAACCATTGCTTTTCATTATATTTTTGCGATAGGTACCTAAGCAAAACTAATAAAAAGGATTTTAAAAAATAACTTGGAATACTCCATAGTTTGTAAAATATGCACGATTTAAGCACGCAGTTTTACATAGTAGACTTATATCACATCCACCAGTTACAACAATCATTGGTATGTTGTAGAGGGTGCAAGAAATTCAATTTGATTTCGACAACACAAATTTTATAATGTTTACGATTGAGCGTTCGATTGATGTTTGCCTGAAACATTTTTCACTCTGAATATAGCGTATCCGAAGGCATGTGAACATTTCTGGTAGTTCATAGATATGTACTTTTACCAAATCGACGAAACAGCAATAAACTTTAAGCCACGCACCCATTTGCAGCTCCTAACGTCATCTTAAAGTCAAGACCTTTTAAACAAGATGTCAGATTGAAGGCACATATGGATGTGGACAATATTTTAAAATTTTAAATGCAATTATTTCAATCATTGCAACAAATTCGTCTACCTTCATTAACACTAGTTAATATTAAATCTCTTCTCCTAACAGATTACCAGCGAAGACCTCAAAAATTCTAATACATCACCAACACCAGCTAAGACAAGACAACGCCAAAAAATATATCCTAAACACTAGCTTAGACAACATTTCCTCATAGTAGGTACCAATTTTTATTGTAAATTTGTTTTTCTGACGTACTAAAGCAAAATTTAAACATTGGTTTTGCCTTAGTTAAATTTTTGTTTAAATAACTTATGGAGTAAGTACTCAACTCAAGCAAAATCCGACACTTGAACACATTTTCAATGTTAAAAGTCGTTATAAATTCAAAAATCAGTTTCTAAATCGGGTTTAGATTAATCAGTTAAATTTAAAATTTGGACTTTTCAATTGTTGCACAGGTTAATTAATTAAATAGATAAATTCTTTATTTCATGAAAAGTTAGTTAGTTACTTTGGTTAACCTTTGCTTTTTTTTATTTGTTTGTACCTTAAAAAAACCCGACACTTGAACACATTCAATGTTAATTTTAGTTGTTATAAATAATTTTTTAAACAAATACTAAATAAATATTTTAAGAAATAACTTGCTTCATTTTTGGATTGATCAGACGTTGAAAACTTGATAAATTGTAAAATATGAAAAATTATAGTAACCAGTTTTAAATTCTAAACTTTTACGATAGCCACCATTTAGAACAAACTTTGGTTCGTTGTACCCTCTACAAATCAAATTTAATTTCGATAACACACCTTTTATAATGTTTGCGATTGATTAAAATGTTTGCCTGAAAACATGGCGTATCCGATGATATGTGAAACTTCTGGCATTTTATAGATATGTAAGCCTACACTCTTTTGCGGCTCCTGACTTCAGCTGAAAGTCAAGACTTTTTAAGAAAGATGTCAGAGTTAGAGCACATATGGATGTGGCCAATATTTTTAAATTTTAAATGCAACTATTTCAATCATTGCAACAAATTCCTCTACCTTTATTAATATTTATTTATTAATAGCTAAGACCTCATCTCCTTATAGATTAATTGCACATGCCAATATTAAAATAATTTTTAACAGTAAGCACACATTTTTATTTGTAGATTTTTTTTTCTGACATGCTAGATCAAAAAACAAAAAAAAAATCAAAAAACAGGTTGTGATTAGTACCTATAACTTTTTATTTGAATTCATTTTGCAGTAGGTATTCAAGCAAAACCTGACATTTTTAACGTTAAAAGTCTTCATAATACAAAAATACTTGTTTGTATTAGGATTTTCTCAAAACTTCACTTTTTTGTTTATGTGGACTTTTAAATTTTTATATATGACTGTTTCAATAACTTCACAAAATTCTTGCAGCACGACTTATCGAATTTTTCTTAAAGATTACCAGCACTAGCTATTACGAAATCTCCGTATAGATTATCAGCACCATCTATTACAAAATCTCCTAATAGATCACCAACACCAGCTATTTCGATATCTCCTTATAGATAATATCAACACTAGCTAATATTAAATCTCCTCTCCTAACGGATTACCAACACCAGCTATTTCGAAATCCCCTTCAAGATTACCAGCACTAGCTATTACGAAATCTCCTTATAGATTATCAGCACCATCTATTACAAAATCTCCTAAAAGATCACCAACACTAGCTATTACCTTATAGATATATTATCTCCTTATAGATAATATCAACACTAGCTGATATTAAATCTCCTCTCCTAACGGATTACCAACACCAGATATTTCAAAATCTCCTTAAAGATTACCAGCACTAGCTATTACGAAATATCCTTATAGATTATCAACACCAGCATTTACAAAATCTCCTTATAGATTACCAATACCAGATTTTACAAAATCTCCTTAAAGATTACCAACACCAGCTATTACAAAATCTCCTTTTAGATTATCAACGCCAGCCATTACGGAATCTTCTTAAAAATCATCAACACCAGCTATAACGAAATCTCCTACAGATTACAAACACCAGCTACTACGAAATCTCCTAACAGATTACCAGCACCAGGCATTACGAAGTCTCCTAACACATTAACAACACCAGCTATTACGACGTCTTTTAACAGATTACCAACACCAGCTATAACGAAATCTTCTTATAGATTACCAACACCAGCTAAGACAACATATCCTCATAGGTGAAGGGCACCTGCCAAAACTGTAAGTACCACTTATTTTTAAATGTAGTTTAATTTTTCTAAAGCGAAACTCAAAACAATAGTTTTTCTAAAGTTATTTCCGTATTGTATAGGTAGGTACGCACTTTAGCAAAATCCGATACATTAAAACATTTTAAGACTTTAAAATCTGCAAAAATGAAAAACATTTTGTCTCTTGTCGGGTTTTGCCAAAGTATTTCACTTTTAACTTTTTTTTTTTTGTGCTAGGTACTTCAGTAAAAACCAATACTTCTTAAATTAGTACTCGCGATACATAAACCAATAACTCTAGAAATAGCTTATATATTCCTTACGAAGCGTTTAATACTTATTTCAAATGGATTGCTTTATTTGCAATCAACGCTTTAATAGTTTGAAAAATATATCCTATCACTTCAAAGTGGTGCACCGATTAGATGGAACAGGTATTTACCGGTGTACTTTTAACAAATGTACCTCATTCACTTCCACCTTTTCAAATTTCTTACGTCACTGTAGAACGCACATAAAGGATGGATTGACTTTATTTACGTCACCATCCAATATTGCCGAGAATTCAGATTCATCTTTTTACTCTCAATTTTTACCAAATTCACATCGTCTTCTCCTCCAGCTGCAGCTTCTTCTCACAACAAACATTCTAATCATGCAAATTTTGATATTGACATTGATAATGATAATCATATTGATATAAATATTGATATTGATAAAATTGGTATTGAGTTTGCTGTTAAATTATTCAGTATGGATAATTTGTCACGCAAGGATGCGATGACAATAATAAGAATGATTAAAGAATCTATTCATACGCCCTTGATTAAGTTTTTGAAAATATTTTCTAGTAAGACAGATCGAACGATCGAAGATCGTTTGCAGCTCTCGTCGTTGATTACAGCGGTTGAAAACCCATTCGAAATATGCAGCACTGATCACCAGCTCATACAATGGCTGACAACAAATGATTACTTATGCATGGCGACAGAGTTCTCGATTAATGAAGAAATTCAAAATGTATATCATAATGGCATCAATTGCCATGAAGAGCAAACAACAACGGGAGTACTCCTCCCACTTGAATTTCAGTTTAGAAAAAAATGATTTATTAATTAAAACTTTGGATGAAATCAACCGTATTTCAAGTGATGAAACGAATATTTCACATTTCATTCAAGGAAAAGCGTGGAAGAAAAAGCGTAAATTGTTTTCTCTTGATGAAATTGTCATACCTTATTTTATATACATGGATGATGCGGAAATAAATAACCCATTAGGGTCACACGCTGATCCTATTTCGTTTATTTATTATTCGTTTCCCATCATTCCGGACTGGGATTGGGATCTCTACAACTCAGGGAATGAAAAAGGTACGATTTGTTTTAGGTTTACTGATCGGTGATAATATGGGATTAAATGCTATTTTAGGATTTTCTTCGTGCTCTAGTACGTTTTTTTGTCGAATATGCAGACTTACCAAACAAAAAACTTATGTCACGCCTTGTCAGGTTGTAAACATGCTGCGTAATGTGCAAAATTATGAACAGGATGTCGCTATTAACGATTACAAACAAACTGGCATACATGAGAATTCAGTTTTTAATTCTATTAACTCATTCCATGTAACTTCCAACTATTCAGTTGACGTGATGCATGATATTTTTGAGGGGGTCACATGTGTCACATCATTCGATATATTGTTGAAATGAAATTTTTCTCAAATTTGACCGAATTCAACGACCGAGTTAACTCATTTAACTACGGAGAGATTGAGATTGGAAATATTTCACTGTTACCGATTACGAGTGATAATTTAAAAAATATGCATTTAAAGAAAACTGCGCGTGAAATGATGGCTTTTGTTTATCATTTTCCTCTGATGGTAGCCGATCGTATTCCTGAAAAAGATGAGGTCTGGGTTTTCTTCTTGAATTTTCTGGAAATCATAGAAATTCTTTTGGATTTCAATATTTCTAATGACTTGATTGATCACCTTGGGGACCTTATTTGACAGCACCATCTTGACTATGTGAGATTATTCAATGACACTTTAAAGCCAAAACATCATTTTATGGTGCATTACCCGTTGGTATTTCGTATGTCTGGAGTGCCGCGTAATTGTTGGTGTTTCCAATTCGAAGCCAAACATAAAGACTTCAAAAAATACGCGCGGGTCATTAACAGTCGAAGGAACATTCCACTAGCGTTATCAATTAAATTTCAGTTTAAATTCGCACAATCAATAATAGATAAGACTACTCCCGATTTAGTGTCTATTTCTGATTGTCATCTGCACAATACTTGTCACTTTGAGTTAATCAATAATTACAAAGTACGACACGAAATTCGTTCAGATTTCTCAAGTTTCTCTCAATGTATTTATTACGGCAAACTTTTCAAAGTAGGTTATTTCATTACACAGTTTTTAGATAATGAACCAGAAAATGCGTATATATTTGAAATTAAAGAGATAGTAAAGTTTTCAGAGCAAGTAATTCCTTATTTAGTGTGCGAACGTGTTAAAATAATTTCATTCCGAAAAACACTACGCTGCAATCGAAATAGGCAATACCAGTACACCAGTTCAATACTTATCTTGTCATTTACAGCGAATAGATAATTGCAATAGTCCTCCAATAAATGTTTATAAAATATCTCGTGGTTTGTTGATGATAAGACCAAACATAATTTATTAATTTATTCTGAAAAATATTCAAAGATAATAAGATAAGACTGCACTGTTGAATTCCACAATCGGCATGTCTATATTTAGTACCTTTACATTTTTATATACGTTATTCTCCGTGCACTACATAAGGTTATAAGACTCATAACTCAAAAACGTAAAAATAGTTTCATAGATATTCACAATAGTTTCTTGCTGTTCAAACCCTATGACATGAGCCAAATTAACTATTGAAAATAAAACATCTAACAAAATTGACGAAAATCAATTGAATCTGATTTTACATACAAAACCAAAATTATCTTCGCCTTAGGCTATATGGAGGAGAAATCGATAAGAACAAGTAATCTATTACAAAAAGCAGCAGTACCGGTTAACACCATTCCATCTAGTCAAATACTGCCATCGCTTGTAAATTATACATTGGTCAAAATTGATAACGAGGCATTAAACACTGATCTATCGTCGTCAATAACAATTGATGCTCAACATAATATAATGGAGCAACCTAGTGACCAATCCGAAGGAGCAGGAAACGTTTCATTCACAGAATTGATAGACTCTTATTGCTCTTATGATAAAGAAAATGAAGTGGAAGTTCTCAAAAATCTTTTGAGTGATTGGAAAATTCCAGTTCAGTTTCACCAATATTTTGTTGGTAAATATAAAACATCATTTTTAAGTCAGAATATTTAAGTCAAACCCAAAAATTGTTTTTGCAGATGAAAATCTTTTTAACCCGGTGTTGAAAGTGGCAGAACCATTTTTCATGAAGAGGTTTTTGGAAAGACTAAATATTACCACCGCCAGTAGAATTGTTTTCTTTGATAAATGGCATCAATGGAAAATAGAGCATGATTCTATTTTATCGTTGAACCCATCTTTAGAGCCAAATCCTTCCACACCAACGACTAGTATTCGATCGTCTATTTCACCAGTCGGAAAAAATTTGATGGATATTTTGAACTGTAACGATGGAGAAACAATTAAGAATTATTTTGAAATAAATAAAAATATCAACAATAAATCTGTTCGTAGCTTGCTCACGGATACAATTTTAAATTATGCTAGAATAAACAACATATATTTCTCGTCAAAAGATTTGGCACGTCTCGCAGAAGAAATACAAACTGTTTTTAATGAGGATGCAGTAAGCAATTTGGCATTTACAATGTTTTTTTTTTCAATTTTATGTATTCATAGTTGGATTATTACTGCACAAGTAAAGGCAAGAAAAATCCGAAAGGAAAACTCGCAAACAAATTTTATAACTATCGTGGAAAAAGTCGCTCTGTAAATCGCTTATTTTCGTTGGACAATGTAAAGAAGAAGAAAACCAATCCTGTTTTGACGGTTCTTAGTTCCACAGAAGATGACAAACTGCTTCTTAAAATGAAACACGATTGTCATGCAATGAACGCCAAAGAAAAAATAGATACATGGGAGGGCACATTTAATGCTCGACAAAAAGATCTCCAAAACGCTAACCACAGAAAAATATCATGGGAAAAGTTCTACGAAAAATGGCACTTCATGAACTTCCCAAATGGCTATGATATGTGAGAAAAACAAATTGCTCAAAAAGATCTTCTTTTAAATTTTTCTTTTAACTTTCTAGTTCTTACGTCTTCCACTTAATTTCTTACAATTTTTTATACAATTTAATTAAAAATGATATATAAAGCGAAATATTGATTAAACTTTCAAAAAAAATTTCTTTTTAGATCGAATTAGACGAAAATAAAGACGATGTTATGGCGGGAACCAAAATAAAAGACTTTTGTAATTTAATGCTACAATACGCCTTCTCAAAATTAATAACTAGTTCGGAGATAAAAAGCAAACTACATGATTTCAACCTAGAATGTTTATCCGATTGTAATATGGCCGTTTTTCCCCAGAGTAATTATAATTTACTTTCTGCATGTGTACATTAATAGGTAACCTTGTAAAACACTTATTACTCTATTTACCACTGAAAATTTGAATTTTTCTGCAACATTATTAATAACAATAATAACAACTTTTGAACTATGAAAACATATACATACATATGTTAAATTGTATGCTTAACTACCCGGTTACAACTAAGACGTTACCTAATTAATGCAATTGTTAATATCTAATTTTGAAAAATAGAAATCGTTAATAAATCTCATACACAATACTTCAGGTGTACATTGTCCATGGTTTTTATTCAAAATGATACAAACAATTTAATTGACTTAAAACAACAATTAAATGCAATGGTTACTTTTACTTATATCTTTTAAACATTTTCATTTCCAAAAGCATAAATTAAACAGTCGCAATGTCCTACTTGTACTGATTCAAAAATTCTTTTCTTTAATAGATGCCAGGACCGCAATGGTTTTTTATCGCTTACACAACGTATTACCACCGACCGCACGTGAAGGCAGCAAACGATTTACCGTTAAGGACAGTCAAGAAGCATCTATCAGAGTATTTGCGCTCGCTCAAGATTACAAAGAGCATCAAAATTCTCTCGCTGCAAGCAAATCAAAATCTCAGCCACCAGTCATAACAATTATTGGTTCTTCGGAGAAGGTGGAAGAAATCCACGTTGATTTCGACAACACACATTTTAAAATGTTAACGATTGAACGTGCGATTGATGTTTGCCTGAAAACATTTTTCACCCTTAACATGGCGTATCCGAAGAGTTTTTAAAAAAGATATCAAAGTGAAGGACTTTTTTAAACCACGTAAGTCTTAATTTTATAAATTAATAGGTAAAATGTATTTTTTAAATTTGTATATCAAACACATACAATAAATTAACATTAAAGCCTTCACTCTGATATCTTTTACATTTATATTATGTAGATGAAACAGATTTACGTAAAAACAAAAAAATGTTTAATTTTAAGCATATTAAGAAATCTTTTTCAATAAAAATGTATGTAGTATACATAGTATATAAAGTAAATTCAAATTGTTTTTAATTACTAGAAGATAAATTGTTTCGCATTTTTCTATGGTTTTATGGACTTCTTCTTTTCGTATTGGCTTTAAGGTTTTTGCAAGTCTGTTTGACTTTGATGGTAAGGAAATATTTCAGAGAATTGAAACACCTTTATTTATTAACATATAAAACTAATAATAACCATTCTCCCAGCAGCGGCTACCAGGCAAAATTATATTTCGTGGTACATTCTACCAGAAATCTGGTATAATTTACCAGTAAAAAATAATATTCCTGGTACATATTACCAAACTCCCGATAGCGGGTACCAGGCAAAATTATATATTTCCTGGTACATTCTACCAGAAATCTGGTATAATTTACCAGTAAATAATAATATTCCTGGTACATATTACCATACTCCCGATAGCGGGTACCAGGCAAAATTATATTTCCTGGTACATTCTACCAGAAATCTGGTATAATTTACCAGTAAAAAATAATATTCCTGGTATATACTACCATACTCCCGATAGCGGGTACCAGGCAAAATTATATTTCCTGGTACATTCTACCAGAAATCTGGTATAATTTACCAGTAAAAAATAATATTCCTGGTATATACTACCAAACTCCCGATAGCGGGTACCAGGCAAAATTATATTACCTGGTACATTCTACCAGAAATCTGGTATAATTTACCAGTAAAAAATAATATTCCTGGTACATATTACCATACTCCCGATAGCGGGTACCAGGCAAAATTATATTACCTGGTACATTCTACCAGAAATCTGGTATAATTTACCAGTAAAAAATAATATTTCTGGTACATATTACAATACTCCCGATAGCGGGTACCAGGCAAAATTATATTTCCTCGTACATTCTACCAGAAATCTGGTATAATTTACCAGTAAAAAATAATATTCCTGGTACATATTACCATACTCCCGATAGCGGGTACCAGGCAAAATTATATTTCCTGGTACATTCTACCAGAAATCTGGTATAATTTACCAGTAAAAAATAATATTCCTGGTACATATTACCATACTCACGATAGCGGTTACCAGGCAAAATTATCTTTCCTGGTACATTCTACCAGAAATCTGGTATAATTTACCAGTAAAAAATAATATTCCTGGTACATATTACCATACTCCCGATAGCGGGTACCAGGCAAAATTATATTTCCTGGTACATTCTACCAGAAATCTGGTATAATTTACCAGTAAAAAATAATATTCCTGGTACATATTACCATACTCCCGATAGCGGGTACCAGGCAAAATTATATTTCCTGGCACATTCTACCAGAAATCTGGTATAATTTACCAGTAAAAAATAATATTCCTGGTATATACTACCATACTCCCGATAGCGGTTACCAGGCAAAATTATCTTTCCTGGTACATTCTACCAGAAATCTGGTATAATTTACCAGTAAAAAATAATATTCCTGGTACATATTACCATACTCCCGATAGCGGGTACCAGGCAAAATTATATTTCCTGGCACATTCTACCAGAAATCTGGTATAATTTACCAGTAAAAAATAATATTCCTGGTATATACTACCATACTCCCGATAGCGCGTACCAGGCAAAATTATATTACCTGGTACATTCTACCAGAAATCTGGTATAATTTACCAGTAAAAAATAATATTCCTGGTACATATTACACATACTCCCGACAGCGGGTACCAGGCAAAATTATATTTCCTGGTACATTCTACCAGAAATCTGGTATAATTTACCAGTAAAAAATAACATTCCTGGTATATACTACCATACGCCCGATAGCGGGTACCCGGAAAAATTATATTTCCTGGTATATTTTACCAGAAGTCTGGTATAATGTACCAGTAAAAAAATAATATTCCTGGTATATACTACCATACTCCCGATAGCGGGTACCAGACAAAATTATATTTCCTGGTAAATTCTCCCAGAACCTTTGTATTTCTGTTATTTATCTGTTAAATCTCATGCTGTTAATTACCATTCCATGATAACAGAAACCAGGAAACATTATATTTCCTGGTGCATTCTACCAGAACACTGGTATATTTGAGTAGTAAAGAAAATCTACTCTTCTGGTATATTCTATCAGACTCATGGTTTATATTACCAAAATATCGAATTCGAAATCGAAAATGTCGCCTGGTGCCGGCTACCACCCCAATCTGGTAAACTCTACCAGACCTCCTGGGAGATTCTATTTATCAGTAAATCTGGAAGAATAGTCCAGAAAATCTGATTAATAGCACCAGTTTTATTTTTTGAGTGTAGGGTGTTGGCGGTTTGACCTGCAACGTCAGGAATCCGAGTAGGTTCTTCAACAAGCTGAGTCAGGTGGTTTCACTCAGCAAAAATCTCGACATACCTTCCTTCGGGTGTTGTCCGACCAGAATAGCGTAGCCACGAAGAATTGTGTACATTGAAATCGCCCGTAACAACGATTTCACTGTGCGGATAGTGGGAAACAATTCTCTGGATTCAGTCAGACAGCGCATCAAATTCGTTAGAAGTCGAATTACCATCCAAACTTGGGCTACAATAAATGAAACATGTATGTATGATATGTTTCGGAGACGAGACCGAGACGAGACTTAATTATACGAGACCGACACGAAGCGAGACGAGACTGCACATTTTCGATTTTAACGAGACCGAGACGAAACTTACAAAAGTCTCGAAGGGTCTCGTGGCCAGCCCTAAAAACATTAATTTGTCCAGTGAAACAAACTTTTTTTTCGGAGTAGTTTTTGAGAAAATTGAAAATTACTAGAAGTCCTTTTTTATGAGTATTATGCTGCAGTTATACGTTACTGCTCAGTTAATGCGATTTTTTCATACATTTACATTTATCATGTAGCTGTTGACATTGGAAACAGAGAATACATTCAAAGTTCCTTAAATGCAAACGAAATTTGGCATACACCGAACCTCGCACATACCCCAAATCCTATAGTGAGCCCAAGCGCGGGAGGGGGGTTACAGGGGGAAGCACATCCCCCAATATATACCACACTGTTTATACGCCGTAAGGCTGGGTGTTGGGAAAGTATGATAATTTAGAGTCAATTTGTGTATATTCTAATTTTACTATCAAAATAAGTCCAAGTAAAATACTCAAGCAAAACAAAATTAATTGAATTAAAATAGAAAATATAAACGGCTCATGAAGAACCAGGGCCTAGTGACTAACAACTCGCAACCATTCCTGTGTGCGCCTGTCGACAGGAATGGAAGGGACCTACAATTTTATGCCGAATCCGAACGGCTAGACGAGCAGCACTTATTCGTGACAAGTGATACTCTTGAAGGATTTGTCAATTCCTCGCAAGAGGCAGTAGCCCTGAAGGTGGACGGTGGTTTTTAGGTGGACGAGGCTGGAAAGCGAACCACATTAAATTAAAATAGAAGTTTTGGTAATTTTTAATTTTCTCGAAAACTAGAAGACATAAAATCATTTTGTTTTCGGTTTCTGATGAGGAATTAATATGAGCAACGATTTCTAAGAAAAAAATTCAATATAAAATCTCAACGTTTTCAAAAATTACACTTTAAACATTCTTTTTATGTTTTTTTCCCCAAATTTTGAAGTTGAAAGTAGTTGTTTCAAAAACTATGGACAGATTTCACTTGATTTAAAAACTGGCTAATAAAACAGAGTATTAGCTTTCAGAAAAGATATAGTACTTAATTGTAGGTATTACCGTTAATTTTTATTGATTTTTTTCTATTTTTAGTACTTTTTTCATTAAATTGCCCCTCCCACCCAAACGGGGGAGATTTACCCATCCCCCCCCCCAGCCATAGTAAAAATGTTTGTATACGACCCCTCTTCAAAAATCCGTTATCAATTGTCGGCGCCCAAGTTATCGTACTCGCCCATTTAAAGTCCATTTTTTTCGTTGTCAGATGTAAAATGCAAAATAAAAAACTCTGTTTGACTATCTATTTGAATGTTTTGTCATAATCCTCTTTGATGATCTTTTTGTGCAGTGAAAAGTCCCCTTTCACACTGGTAAACCAGTTGCTGGCGATTTTGTTGACGTTTTCCTTTAATTGCCTTGTTTCTTTCACACAAGAATTCCCGGAGATTTTTGTTTGTTTCCATAGCTTTGTTCAGTGACGTTGTTCCAAACAGTTTGGAACAGTTTAGAACAGAAAAGTACAAGTTTTTGCTGTTCAATGAGAATTCTCTGTTCCAAACTGTTCTGATTTGCTGTTCAGTGAGGCTGTTCCGAACAGTTTAGAACAGAATAGAACAGGATTTTCTGTTCTTACTTTTTAGGTAGAACAACTTAGAACAGGTTTGTGACAACTGTCAAAATCATTTGCTGTCAATTGCAAGTTATCCCTTACTATCAAAAATGGGGAATTGATTTAAATCTAACGAAATGTGAACTAATTTGTTTTTGGAATGCTTCTGGTAGAGGACACCACCTTGCTGTAAGAGAGAGCCGTTACCTCAAACTCTGCATTAGGGGATATCAGATCCCCTTAAAAAATTCATTAAAATATCTTGGCATCCACATGCATGAGAGACTCAAAATGAGTCCGCATGCCAGAAAAGCCCTCCATAATAGTAAGGCTATAGCGGCTAAGCTAAACTACTTCTGAACTCACGAAGCGTACTCAAAGAAACAAAACTTTTAATATATAACACACTGAATCGGCCATTAATTACCTACGGGTTTCTTATTTGGTTCCATATAACACCTAACGTTGTCCTTGAGTTGCAAAGATTTGAACGGAGAATCATTAGAAACTGCATTTCCAAAAGAAGAAAACCAACGGGTAAATGGTTTAGTAATAATATATATTAAAGACTCCGGAATAGTCCCCCTGCTTGAATTCCTTACTTTGCTTTCAAAAAAAAAAAAAGAATTTCGGATCTACAACATCATGACAACCCTATCCTCCGGAATATTTTCGAGGAAAATATCGGTTGCCATATTAACGAACGTTACTACTTATCTCTGATCAGCATACTCAATGAGGGTTCTGTCTCAGACTTTCAAATCCAGGATGAGGATAGCTTGTTTACTTGTCCATTTTATAAAAAATGTGCCCCAAGTACTTACAGAGGCTAAATGACTCGACCCACTTTGCTAATAATGTTCTTTACTATCCAAAAATGTTTATAACTATAAATATCTATTGTACCTGTAATGTAAACAAATGTGAATTAATGAATTAAATAATACTAATAACAATGATAAATACCTGCCAAAACATGACGGCTGTCAACTTAATTGTATTTTTAAGAAACCATTTGATGATGTACAAACTCCCTGACTTATCATAATGACTTTAATTAAGTTAATTATAATTACCTCTGATTAGACTAAACTTAATGGGGCATATTCATAGTCGCAGATAGAACCAGGTTTAACTAAACTACAATTTAAGACAATTTTCGCTCAATGAATACAGACCCATTTTAATTACAAATTGTTGGTTTTATATTTTTATAAGATAATTAGCTTCGTATACTACAGAAATAGCTTCAAATATTTTGAAATGATAAACTTAAAATAAAAATAGAATCAACGTCCGAAAATTCAACCAAAGCTATGTTTAACTTAGACCCAGGTCTAAAATGACTATGAATACGCCCCAATGTAAATAACCTAACTATCAAAAACATTACTTTAGTAATAAGTACACACAACATTAAATGTATCATACTCTAACTTGGCTGTGTTTCTAATGGAACAAATTTTTTTCAACGTATTATACAAATTAAAACTTGGATGTATCTACGTACATATATACATATATATCTACCCTTCTGATTTGCACACGTTTGTGTTAATATTGAGACGGTATATATTTGTCTCTACTTTTTGTTTTTTCGTCTCCTTTTTATTTTATATTCTTTAGGTTAAGTATTTTTCATAACGATATGGTCTTGTTGAGTGGAGGCATACTGATATAAATCGTAAATTTAATGTCTTTTAATTCTAATTTGTTTTGTTATTAACTAACGAATAGTATTGTTTTTTGTTTAGCCAGACCAATCCTAAGTCGGCAACTTAAATTTTTAAGTTCTTTTGTATTCAATATACATATATGTAATAAGAAATAGTTTGTGTAATGAAAAAAAATCTCAATAAAAATTACTACTACTACTACTATAATTGCAAGTTGATATTTATAAACAAATATCGTGGCTCTTTGTGCTTTTACTTTGCAAACAAACAAAAAAAACAATACAAATTAAATTTAGTTAAATTGTGTAGTTAAATAAATACTTTTTCTAATTGTTTTAAATAAAAAGTATTTTTTGCTTATCCACCAAACTGGAAAAGTAAATACCAATTTTTTTTTTTGACAATTACATCTGTCAGACCGCTGCCTGTTCTATCTTGTCTGACGTTTCTGTTCTACTCTGTTCTGTTCTGTTCTAATCTGAAAAAAGCTCACTGAACAATCCTCATATAGTCTATTGGCTGAACGCACATTACGGACAGTGTGAGAAGGAATGTGATAAAAATCTCAAACGTCAACCGGGGAGATTTTGTTCATTCCCCTTACCTCTTGTCCTTCTCGCCTAAATATCGGTTTAGTTGTTTGGTGGCAACTGGCAACGTAGTATGTTCCATTTTACACAAGGAAACTGAGTTGCCAGCAACTGGAAGTTTGTAGGCGAGAAGGGCAAGAAATAAGTGGATTACAAAAAACCTCCCCTCCCCGGTCAACGTTTTAAGAGATTTTTATCACGTGCCCTCTCACAGTGTCCATGTTGAGCGTTACCGTTCAGCCAATAGACTTTATATGGAAACAAACAAAAATCTCTGGCAATTTTTATTTCTTTGTGTGAAAAGTGCAAGGCAATTAAAGGAAAACCTCAAAAAATCTCCAACAACTGGAGAGCTCCCTGTGTGAAAGGGGACTATAATAGATTCCAAGTAAATCTAGATAAATCTTTGTAGGTCAAATAGTTCCAAGATTTGAATTGTCCGTTATCCATATAGCTCTTGACACATCGTTTGACATAAATTAAAATATCTACCTCGTTGAAGTGAGATGAAACACTATTAAAATTTTGAAGGTTCTGTCAAATGTTATCCTCTTTTTAATCTTTTTGTGCGGCGGATACATCACAATGTATTTATCAAATATTAACTGAAATGAACTTTTGGTGGAAACAAAGTGTGCTATTACACCATGCCTCTAGACGCGTGCAACTTCTTCGAACTTTTTCGAATTCTCTTGTTGCACGAATATTTTACCCACGCGACACACGGCAGATTTTCTTCCGTTTCATCTTTTCGAATTTGTTTTCTATTTTGCACTTACATATGTTCGAAAAGTTGCACGCGTCTAGATTCATAGTGTAATAGCAGACAAAGCATTCGATTCTGTCCTACCCGACCCTGTTTTAATCAAAAATAAAACCAATACTTGGGACAAAAAAATCAAGTATGGAAACTTGGAAAAAGTTTCACGTATCTAATGTAACTTAATTTAACTGCGTCTTTCGCTTCCAATAAGTCATAAAGAGGGTCTTGCCGTGTACTATTTTTTTATATTAAGCTCGCACTAAACAGAGTGCGAGCGTTAGGAAAAAAGTAAAAGATTTAAGAGGAGATACCAATGCACATTGGTTTTGACCCTCTGAATATCAAAATGGCAGAGAAAAATAGTGCCGGGTAAGGCATTTCACATTCTTGTAGTGCGACTAAAGCAAGAATCTCTATACTTAACAGTGAATTTTTTAAGGGGAGGAATGCAACTGGCTATTTCACTAATGCACTGCCTACAAAAATAACGGTAAAATAACGAAACACTTGAAAAACATAATAGTAAGGGCCAGTTTGTTCACAGTGGGTTAAATTTAGTATGTGTTTTTCATAGGCTTTAATTAACTAACGCTAATCAACCAAAATTAGCTGATTAGTGAAATCCATGATTACCAACTCATATACTTTGAATTTTTTAAACAAAATTTGTGTCAACAAAAACATTTGAGGATTTCCCAGCTCCACTAATCATGGATTAAAGATAATCAGCTGTGAACGAACTGGCCCTAAGTACGACAAGACAGTACCTACATTTTATATTTCTTTTGCAATAAAGTTTATTTGAAGCCGCTTAAAAGTAACTGCTCCCTCGCTCGAGCAGAGATATAATTAAAACCATTGTTGGCGATTGCACCTCTTGAACGCACGTAACTGCCATTTGAACATCTGCATACAATTTAAATCCGTTGAAATTAAAACAAAGATATTAAAATTTTCAAACGGTTTTCTCAACCGCACTTTATTAAATATTCTTTTCTTTTCCATTTATAATGTTTTCATATTTTTTTGTTTCTTTTATAATATTTCCGAACTTGAAAAGTCTGCGAATTCGTATTTATTTCATTTTTGTCTGTTTTTAAATAATTATAATATTTTGTATACAATCTAATTAGAGATACAAATAGGTTTTATAATAAGTAATAATATAATTTATATTTTTTATTTTTTTTTTTTGCAATAATGAATAATTATACACATAATAATACTTCTTTTTTGCCAAATTCAATGTTTTTTTTTTTGTTTAAAGTTTTGTAATATTTTGTTCGTTTAATTAACATTAGTTTGTATAAAAGTAGAAAAAGCCCTTAAATCTGTAGTATATAATAATATATTTAATATTTTTTATTTTTGTTAAAAAATCTTTTTTGTTTTTGTAAAATTTATTTTGTGTATTTTTTTCAAATTTATATTTTGTAACTATTTTGTTTTCAAGCAAGTTTTTTTTTGTTGTTGTTAATTTTCAATTTTATTTTAATGTAATGTTAATATATAGAGATTTATTGATTATTGCATATTTTTATTTATTTTGCTTGTGTTTTTAAAAAATTTGTGTTTTATTTATGTTTTTGTTTTGTCTAATTTTCTATGTATAATATATTTTTTCTATTATTTTGCTTTTTTTTCATCTGAAGTTTGCTATTACATATTTCTTTTCTGCTTCTTCTTTGTAAAATTTAACCATTTTTTGTTTGTATTATGTTTTAAATATATTTTGTTGTAACTTTATTTTTTATTTATGTTGGTTTTTTTTTGTAGGTAGAAATGTTCTGAAATTGTACAAAAGTTTTGTGAATTTTTTTTGTTTGAGTTTATATTTTGTTGTTGTTTATTTCTACAAATGTTTGTTTATTTTTTTTTTTATTCGTGCCAATAAAGAATAAAAACTGCAAAATTAAAAAAATATTTATTTTAAATTTAAATAAATTTATTTAAATTAAACAAAAAATGACTTCATCATGCTTTTTTTTATTCTTTGCATTTCCACTTTCATAATACTTCATAATCAATCAATATAATTTCTTCTTTTACTTTACTAAAATTTAGTTTGTTTTTTTTTTTTGTTTTGTTTAAAATTACTTTTGGTTTTTAAATTCTTGTTAAATATAATTATATTTATTAAAAATTCTTAGTAAAAAACAATTTGTACTTTCGAAAAGGGGGAGGAGGTGTTTGGTTTTATTTTTTGTTGTTTTTTTTTTATTTAAACTTTAAACTTTTTCTATTTTTTGTTTGATTTTTTTTTTAATAATAAATATTTTTTTTATTATTTTTAATCATTATTTTTATAAAGGGGTGAGGAGGATTTTTTTTTGTTTTGGTTTTGTGTATATTTGCCAGATTTTTTTTCTTGTAATGTTTCATTATTATATTTCATGACAAAAATTATATAATGAAAAACAAAAACAAATAAATTAGAACTATTAAGCATAAATGTAAGGTTTTTTATTTGTTGTTGTTGAAATGGTTAAATTTTCTAATATTCATTTATTTTTTAAATGTGTTGTATTTAATTAAAATTGTATGTTCATGAGAAACAAACAAATATATTTTATGTATATTTTTTACACTTAGTTGCGATTGTTTAAGTTTATATTTTTTCGTTAATATATTTTTATGGAATATATAATATATATTTACTTTGTAATTATAATATTAAGATAATAATAAATAAAAAACAATCTAAACAAAATTTATTTAAACACAAAATTATGATTAGACTAATATTTCTTTTATTTTTGTAACATAACAAAGATTATATAGGAAAGATTACAATTTTTTTGTTTCAAAATATTAATTAATGTATAGTAATCAAGGAAACCACTAAATAACACTAAAAAAAATTATATTAATATTTTAATAATAATATGTATTTAAAGGAGAGTAGTTATAAATTATTTTAATTAATTAATATAAATATACAGATATAATATATATTTCTATGTGTGGTTAATATTTGTTTATTTTTTTGTTTTATTATATAGAGATGTGTGAATAAAGGTAGTTCAAAATTTCTATAATTCACAATCTCTTCTTACAAGAAATAATTCTATATCTGTTTTTTTATTCATAAAGAAAATTTAAAATAAACAAAAAGAGGTTGGGATATTTAACATTTTTTTTTTCGTTTGTTCATAAACAATATGTAGTTTGTATTTTTTTCTTTAAATGTTTATTTCTCTCAATTAACTATTAGAATTTTATAATTTATATTTTTGTATTTATTTATTTTTTTTTTTTGTGTTTTTGCGCATAGTGTATTTTTTTTTTTATTAATTGGTTTTGTTATGAAAATTTATCTAAATTTCTATGTGAGGTATATTTTCTTTTTGTATGCATGTTTTATTTTTTCTTTTTTTTTCATTTATTTAAAAAAAATATTGCTCGAAAGAAATATTATTTATTGAGTCATTATTATTTTGAGTATAAATAGTTTTGAGTGGTAAAAATGTTTTGTTTTTTTTTTTAGATTATTTATATTTTCTGTAATTCTTTCAAATTATACATAAAAATGGAAAAAAATCTCTTGTATATAAGTTCAAGCAATCGCACGATTTTGAATGAATACTGTCGTCTAACCTGGGATTTAGGATGAGGGTTATACATATTAATGTCTTTTTTTTATTTTAAACAAAACTCAACTCAGCCACAAATTAAATTTCGCTTATTTTTCTTACCAATTATTATTAAAAAAATGAAAAGTTTTTATTTTCATTTTCGTGCTTTTTTTGAGCGCAACTCTTATACAGTAAATCGTTATGTCATAAATTTTCACCGACTTTATGAAGTCACTTTTTATAAAAAAAAAAAACTAAATAATAAATTAAATTTTGTTTTCCAAATCTCACAGATACGAGTTGTATTTTTATATTTTATAGCCTGATTATAAAAAATAAGCTTTGTAACCAATGAATTGTTGTGAAAGTTCGCAGACTTTTTCATACAATCTGTTTTTTTTTTTTTTAATATAAATTTAATTTTAATTTTAAGTTTTATTTTTTTTTTTTGAATTTTTTTTTATGAATACAAATTTTTACCAATCCTACTGCTAACGCACAAAATGCCTTATGTATTTTTTTTTTACAATAAATTCACAGTTTCGAGTCATTACCGTTAAAGCGCAAACAAGAAGAAAACAAAAATGATTTTTGTAAAATTTAAAATTAACATTAAAATTTAGCTTGTTATGAAGAAAATTTAAAACTTCACTATTTTTATTGACAACATGCTGCCTCTTAGGAGCTTTCCTTTTTGGGAATACGATTTTTTCGTTTTTATATTTTTTTTTTGTAAATCTTAAAAGAAATAATAAATTAGAAAATAAAAAAATGAACAATATAATCATATAAAATGTTTTTTTTTTTGTTAATTTTTTTTTTAAACTTTTTATCTCGTCAATTTCATTATCACATATCTGGAGCTCTTCTGTTGTATTCAAAATTTTGTATAAAAATATTTGAATGTTTATTTTTTTTTGTTTTAATTTTAATTTTTAAATATAAGTAAGAACTTATTTTTTTATATATTTTTTTTTTGAGAAAAAATATTACAGTTGTTTGCCAATAATTTTTAAAATTTTTTTATCAATTTTGAAAAATTTAAGAAAATATGATTGCTTTTGATAAAAAGAAAATAGAGAAAGAGACAGAGTAAGAAGAGATAGGAAGACACATCCAAAGAGTTTTAAATATAAAGTCTTCCTTTGCTAACACACGTGACGTATACAATAATTTTGGGGTTTTCTTACGACATTAATATCAACTTTTGTGGCTGTTTTTTTTTAAATGCTAGGGTTGAAATTTTTATAATTTAGTGACATTTGAAAATACACATACAAATGTATTTTTAACACTCTTAATAAATATTAATGTAAAAACACATTTTTATATGGAGAAAAAACTTACACAACATGCATTTTATTTTTATACAACACAAAGAAATCAACACAGTATGTATATATATTATAACATTTATGGTTATAATATTATATACATATTTTTATAATATTAATAATAATTAAAGGATTTTTTTTAATTAATAGGACATTTATAGGACACCCAATTTATAACCTAAATAAGAAGGAAGTTTTTGTTTTTTTTTAGGAATATAAATCGTGCTTCAATCGACCGAAAATGTATGTTTCATTAATTAAATTTTGTTTTTTTTTGTTTCTTTTTTTTTATTTTACTAATTTTATGAAGAATTTTGTGTTTTTTTTTAAGAAATTCAATGGAAAGGAAAGTGAAAACAAAGGAACTAGATTTAAGATAGATAAATAAGAAGGAAGTTTTTGTTTTTTTTTAGGAATATAAATCGTGCTTCAATCGACCGAAAATGTATGTTTCATTAATTAAATTTTGTTTTTTTTTGTTTCTTTTTTTTTATTTTACTAATTTTATGAAGAATTTTGTGTTTTTTTTTAAGAAATTCAATGGAAAGGAAAGTGAAAACAAAGGAACTAGATTTAAGATAGGTATATAATAATTAATGGATTTTTTTTTATTTTAAACTAAGTGCATAAGTATATATTATATACAATTTATTTATTTTACTTTTTTTGTTTGTTACATATTTTTTTTTTCTTTCTTTTTTGAATTAAAATCTATTTTTTTTCGTAGTAATATACGATTAAATCTAATAAAGTTTTGGTGTTCTCCTCTTACAGTTGTGGTTTGCAATTTACAAGTTTTTTTTTTTAAATAATATAAAAAAGAAATTAAATAAAAGTTAAATATATAGATAGTTAATTTCAGAATATTTATGTTTTTTTTTTATTTGTATACATACATTTGAAATTACATTTAATGTTTGAAAAATGATGATGAAAATATTGATGAATTTGTGGAAAGATGTATTTAGATGACGATGATTATGATGAGAAATTCAACTGGTGTAAGTAAATTTAAGTGATAAGAATTTTTTTTTTTGTATGTCTGAACAGTGCTGTGCAAATAGTTTTTAAGAAATTTGTATCATAGTATTAAAATTCATTTAGCAAAAAAAAAAACTATAGTTAATCTCTTATACCAAAAAATAAGCGAATAAAAAACGATTAGATAAATAATGATTCAAATGGGTAAGTATTGTCCTTGAGGCTGTAATGTGCATGCATGATAATGTACATTAGGGGGATCAAGATTTCCATTTTTTCTTTGTTTTATGCCACTACCAGAACTTCTTCAGATTTTTAAAATGTGAAAGATATGAATTTTTCGATCTACATTTTTAGGAAGGTTTAGATAAAATGAGGCTTATTTTGATAAGAACTAACAATACTTGAATACAACTTTTTTTTGTAAAATTCCAATGCCTTTTTTTTCAGTTGAGCGGGCACTAAATGGATTTTGGCTGCCTTTAAAATGTTTAAAGAAACACAGTGCGAGCGTTGTGAAAATAGGGAAGGATTTAATAGGACATTCGTTTTGAACCTCTGAATATTAAAATGGCGGGTAAACGGATGTGCATTCCTATAGAAGTACGAGTATTACGGTTGAATTGTTTTAGGGTAGGAATGCAGCTGGATATTTCACTAGGAAAAAGTTTATAAAAGTAACGGTAAAATAATGTTAGACACGAAACTTTGCGGTGGTGTTCGAGTGATGCAAATGTTTCTGTTATATTTCTGTCACCTATCATTTTCAAATCTGTATTATGAGTCCTATCTAAGAGTCCCAAGTGGGTTATTGGGGCACCTGTCCAAATCAGAGAATTGTACTCAAGTTTCGGATGGATAAATGCTCTAAAGATTACAGCCAGATCAGAAGGGGAGACAAATTTCTTGCATCTTCGAAGAAACTCTAAACACTTATCAGCATTTTTGGCGACGTAAAATATGTGATCGTTCCACAGGAGGTGGTCTGTGATATATACCGAGCACTAAAAGCTTTACGGGTTTCTCAATGCAAGTGCCACTCATGGATAGCGGCATTGGGGTGGGGTTTGCATTAACGACAGGAGACAGCATTGAGTTTTTGAAGCATTAAATTCCACGCGATTTTTGAATCCCCATTGGAAAATGCTGTCGAGATTAGAATTTAATGAGCGTATCATACGCTGCCGTTGAAGTTCCACATCCGAAGGTCATGGATGTATGTGAATCTAGAAACGAATATGTAAAGCTGAGGGTAGTGTCGCCAGCAAGACAGTTTGGATTAGAAGTTTCAGATAGAAATCGTTAATGAAAATAAGGAAGAGAGACGGAGACAAAACGGAGGCACACCAGCATTTAATTTATGAATTTCAGACTTGAAACCATCCAATACGACTTGTATTGAACGGTCCGAAAGGTAATTTCTAATCCAACGAAGAAGAGATTCGTCGATACCAAATGCGCGCATTTTGGATAAGAGAGCTTGATGCCAAACTCTATCAAACTCCATCTGTAAAAAAGGAATAATTTTCTTCTTTAAAAAACCACAAGATACTTCCATTCCGTCAAATCTGATTTTAAGAAAAAGTTAGTATCACAAAAGTTACGCTTTTATTATAATAGTGTCATTCGGAATACTTCTAGTTCACTTTGAATTGCTTCTTTAAATTTAAATGCTTTTTAAAAATAACCTTGGGATTTTTTCTTTATTTTGACTGATTATCAGAAAATTTGGTTTATTAGAGCGTCTGTTTTTTCAATGTCAATTAGCGTTGACAGTCAGTTTTCTGTTTTCTTATTTTTTTGTAATCAACAAATAATCCAAACGCTTTAGGGTAATTTTGATGTGTGATGTAGTTAGTGCATCAAAAACATTTAAAATTTTTAAATGTAATTTTTGCACCAGGTATTTTGAATTTTTCGGGATTCTATTTTCCACACCACACTTCATGATTGCAAAAATAATTATCAAACAAAAAATTAACTATCAACGCTAATTGGGAGTGAATGAAGAGAAACAGTTCGTTCATCCTCTGTTAAGACTAAACGTCCTCCTTAAACGCTGGATTTTGTCGTTTTAGCTAAAACCGATTTATACAATTAATTATACAATTTAGTTAATATAGGAAACGTCATTTAAAATCACTGGGAGGGTGAATAAATAAAAATATTTAAAATCGATCAATTTCTAATAGCGAATTTTAAATATAATGGAAAATGAATAAATTGGCCTGAATGGAGGAACAGCAAACAATTTGTTCAACATAATAAAATATGGGGGTGGTTTTGTTTTCTTCAAATATTTCATAAATGTCTATCTAAAAAAAATATTCACATATTTGCATAGAATTTGATGCTCACGACCTCTACACATTATATTAAAAAAAAACTAAAAAATTCTGGTAGTGCTTTAAGACCCAAAAGTCCAAGAGATGGCTTAAAACAAAAGAAATAAAATCGCGGTCTACACTAATGTCCATACATCTGTATGTAGTAGATTGGTCTTTATAAATAAATAAATAAATAAATAAATTGGGATGCGCAACGGCTCGTGAAGAACCAGGGCCTAGTGACTAATAACTCGCAACCATTCCTACAATTTTATGGCGAATGCGAAAGGCTAGACGAGAAGCACTTATTAATGACAAGTGATATTCTTGGAGGATTTGTCAATTCCTCGCAAGAGGCAATAGCCCTAAAAAGTTAGTTTTTAGGTGGACGAGGCTGGTTAGTGAACCCAGACCTCCAGCGTGACAGTCCAACGCACTAACCATAACGCTACGGGCTACTACTTTATAAATGTCAGTTTTAATTTTTATGGACGCCCCTTCCAAATAAATGCAAGAAATCCGGTAAAATTGCAGCTCTTTATATTAACATTAAATCAGCCCTTAAGACGACGACACGGAGGGACGGTATATCATTTTTTTATTTTATTATTGTTGCACTGAAAGTCAGATCATTGAAATTCACAAACTAGAAAAGCAGTTATATTTGAACTTAAACCAGGCTTAAACCCTGTATCTTATCAAAAATTCAAACTTTCAATTTTTTCGCCTCACTTTCCGAAATTTATATTACCTATATCCACAATTTGTTATACAAGCGAGACTAAATCACGAAAATTGGCTTCACGTTTTGACAACCAATCGAGTTTGGTTAAACCACTTCATCCACCCTTCTCTACCTACGGCACTGGCGCTGGATACATATATTTTTATTTCATATGTATATACTCAACAAAAGTGCTACGGATTCAAACAAAAACACATAACAATAGTACGCAAGTGTTTTATCCCTGCTCCTTCACAAGCAATAATTGAATTGAGAAAATAGGGCTCGCAATGAAAATTTCCATTGCAGACCACAAATTTCTTGTAATAAATTATTTAATAAGACCGATTTCTACAATTTGTTCTTACCATTTCTGTAGCAATAAAAGAAGAAATTATTTAACTTCTAAAGTCAGTTCTATTGGCATTTGTGCTGCTTAACATTTTATTTTCCTTCTACTTTGCATGTATATTAAAGGATTGAGTCGGAATTCCAAGCCGTGATTTTTCTATGTTTCTATTCCATTCAACTGTACCTATATACAAAGTGTGTTGTTTGCCCGGCAGTCTAACTGCAAATAATCTTTCTTGCAAAAATTTGCCCACTAACGCAGAAATAAAAATGTCTGCAATAACTGCTAAAATAAATATAGAAATAAAAATTGCTTCTTGAGCCGTATTTAAGAAAAAGTGTGGAAAATTGCCGACTTCCCGGGAGTTGCATGTTGAAAAATACCACAATTTTCATAAAATTATTTGTTTTATTTAAACAATTTCCCGGTCCCGAACTAAAACTTACATGTAACCGTCAAGAAGTTCCTACAGAAATAAAACTAAATTTGTAAAATTGTTTTTTTTTTTTTGCACAGCACTGCAAAGAAGCATACATACGTTTGTTTTTTTTTAACAACGATGGTTTGTTGATTAGTGAATTCAATGATGTAAGATAATATGCCAAGTGATGATGATTATGTTGTTATGATTTCTTGTAATGATCACATTTTGTGTTTAAAGAAGTGTTTATTTTTTTTGTTGAAAAAATGTTTGAATGTAAGATATTTCTTCTTAAATTTAATCCAACAGATACAACAGCATAAACGAGTCTTGAATTTAAATATCGTATTCATAGAGATAAATACAATTTTCACAACTTTTAATTTTTTTGAAACACGAAAACCAACATGAACAAAACTGCCTCAAGAAAATTCCATGTTTTTGGAAATAGCTCTTGTAATGATGTTTTTTTTTTTTTTTTAATTTCAATACTTAATTTTTTTAATCTAAAAAAATTAACACTACACACATAATTTTTTTTTATTAAAATTACTTTTTTTAATTTTTTACTACTTTTTTTTTCATTTGTAGAAATTTGCCTCTAAACATTTTCTTTTAATAAAATTTCTAATAAAAAGCTTATATTGATTTTCTATAAGATTTCTACTAAAATTTATTTAAAGACAATAATAAAAAAGTAGCATTTTCTATTTAAATGATGGTGTTGTTTATTGTGTAGTAGTGGTTTTGTTTGAGAATTATGGCAGCTATGATTTTTGATGTTCGGTGGTGATGTATTTATTTAAATTTTCGCTTTGAGGTAGGATTTTGTTTTTTTTTTTTTAATTTAGTTCGTTATGAAAATGTTTTCGAAATTTTGTGCATGTTTTTGTTGTAATTTGTTGGCAGTGTATAATAAGTACACAACATGGAAGTCTTACTATTGCTTGTTAATTTTTTATTTTCTAATGCAAATAAATTGCATAAAATAAAATCATCACATTTTACTATAATTATAATATAGTTTACATTTATATTATGTATATACGTATGATTAATAAAAAACTACAGTTTTTATTATGTAAAATTATTCACTTTTTTCGCATATCCAGTCTTTAAATTCACTTTTTTAGTCGAATATCCCCACAAAATACCCTCTTTCCAAGTTTATTTTTATCTATGGTTATTTTTGTTATTTTTTTTTTTTAATTTATCACTTAGTATGGAAAAAATGTTTGAGTATACACATTTATTAAATGTTATAAAGTTTTTTTATAAATTTTAAATTTTCTGTGTTCGATTGTTCGACAATTCCAATTTTTTCATTTAATATTATTTTTTTTTTTTTTTTTAAATAAAAATAACATAAAACAGAATGAAAAATTAAAAAACAATGTTAAGTCTACTTTATACGTATATATGATTTTTAAGATTAATTTTAATTATATAAGTTTGTTTATTTATATACTTACTTGTATGCTATTTCATTTTAATTCTGAAGAAAGAAAAAAATGAAAAAATCAATACAAAAATTTAAATATTGCTTAAATAACACTGAATCTCTTTTTTTTTTGCATTTGTAAATTTAATATGTTTAACTTTTTCAAATGCAATATTATAAAATGCCTTTACAAAACTTATTAACTAAATTTTTCGATAAATTATTATTTATTTCCAATGAAATAAATTAAAATGTGATTTATTCTTCTTTTGTTTTTCAATTATTTAGATATTTTTTCACCGATTTGGTCCACATCACCAGCCTTGCGTAGTGTCATCTCATTGAGGTATTCTTTTTTTTTTAAGAGGAATTTTTCGGTGTGTACTGTGTTGTATATTGAAACAATTAATTTTTATTTATTTAATATTTTTGTTTTGTTAGTTTTTTTTTTTTTTGCATATATATGACATTATTGTCCACGCATCCTTTTTTGTATTGATTTTTGTTTTGTGACCACATCGGTTTTTGTTGTTCTTTTTTAATTTTTGTTAAATTTCTTAAATTTAGTTTTAATTATTTTTAAAATAAAATTTCTCAATTATATTTTTAAATTCGTTTCTTTTAAAACCTGGAGACCAATGCGTTTAAATTCAAATTAAAGCAACAAAATTTCAACACAAATTTATAAAATCAAAATATTTTGTTACACAAAATATTATATAAAGGATGTTATGGTTTCATGTGTTTATAACTAGAAACATAATGTCTTATATGAATGAGTATTTTATTATTAATACATTTTTAAGTATATATATTTACAAAATGTACTTAAACTTATACTTATAGCAAAACCTAACTTGCAGCCCAATATTTAATATACATATATATATATATATATATATATTTAAATGTTCTTAAATGTAAGTATATATTATTATATTTAATATATTTTTATTTTTTTAATTTAAACTAAACAATAACTCACTCAATTAAATGTTTATATCTAACTTCAATAATTATATTTAATATACATATACAAATATATATATAATAAGATATTAATGAAAAAACACAGACAACAATTAATCTAATGCAGGTAATAATAGTAATAATGTTTAAATAATAAAATATAATTAAAGATTAAATTAAAAACAGAAAAACAAAATTTGCATTTTTCAATAAAACTATCAGTGACGACAGAGTGCTTAAATAATTATGATGAGGATTAATCATATATGTATATATTTTATTTACTACTTTTCATTTTATTGTGTAGTTTTATTTGTTTCTTCATTTTAATTAAAGGGTCCTTTTAACCAACTAATTCTTGCTCTCTTATTATTTTCTTTCGTCATTGTCTTCTTCACTCTAAAAACTTGTATTTTCAAACGTTCTCTTATACTATAATAATACCTAGTTAAAAAATCTTACAAAGCTAACTCTAATTATTATTTTTGTATTTTTTTTTTCATTTTCTTAAACAATAAACAAAATTCCCATTTTAGCGAAAGAATTCGATTTTGTTTGCTTTATTAAAATTTTTAATATATTTTTTCTGTCACAATTTTATGTTTGTCTAAGGATATTTAACTAAAAAAAAAATTAACTAAACAATAGATCAATAAGGAAAAAAAATTAAAATAAACTAAATAATTCAAATAATAAATTTTGTATAGAAAATTTTAAAATAAAAAAAAATAAGAAGAATTATTTTACATTTGTACTTTAAATTTTATTTTTCAATAATAATAAGAGTAGATAATTAATTATCAATAATAATGGATTATGTAAACTACTTTTTTTTTGTTTTTAATTAAATTAAAAAATTAAATTCTAATATATTTTTTAAGAAAAAGCAACATATAAATAAACGACATTTGTTTTTTGTTTATTTTAGTTTTAGTAATAATAATAATTATTTTAAAAGGAAATTTTTTTTTTCAAAGATAGAACAATGATATACAAAAAAATTAATTTAAATATATTTTGCTTAAGGACAGGTAACGCTGTAAGAGAAAACGAACTAAGGAAGTATTATTTTGGGTTTTTTAATAATTTTTTTTTTGTTAAATTGTAACTTTTTTTATTTAATTTAAAATTATGTACTTATACTATGTGAATATTATATCGAATTTTCGGGGTTAGGTTTATTTTAGTTGTTTTTTGTTTTTGTTTTGTAGGATTTAGGTATAAGGTGTTCATTATACATTTTATGAAATATTTTGAATTTTTCCCTGATTAAATTTTTGTATTCTTTTTCAGAGAGGAACAAATATTTTGGAATAATTTAAACTGAATGTTCGAAGAAGAATTTAGTGCCTTCGGAAATCGTTGCAAAATTTATTTGGAAACAATAACCTGGGGCCTTATCACGTAAAACAAAAACGATTGAACGATATCGATATACTATAGAAGTGATAGGAATAGCAATATTGAAAACGATATCGTCCGATCGTTTTTGTTTTACGTGATGAGGCCCCTCACTTTGATGCAATATTAAATGAAAAGCTTTTTTTTCATGTTTAAATCGAAATATTTAAAATTCCTGACCTGATGGTTGGAAACAGAGAACTGATTTGAGCCCAGCTTTTAAAAGGAAGCCAATAAATACTCCGTCTTTTCGTGTCCAAAAGCTAATCGATATCTGTATACTTGCGCAGTTAAAAAACTTGTGGAACATAACCTAAAATATTTTAAAATATTGGCTTAATTTTTTTAATTAAACTTGGAAAGATTCAAAACAATTTTTGTAGAAGGAGATATTAGTACCTATACTATCATGTACATTCAGATACAGTAACGAGTTTTGTAATCAAAAATACCATTACCTCAAAAATGTCGACAAAAATCTAAACTGATGCGTAACAACGATTTCGGTAAGAAGTTAAGGACTTAAAAGACTTTTGGATGAGTAGCATTTGGTGTTTGACTGGGAATATTTCATCGACTTATCTAGTAGGTAATAACTAATAAAAATTTATTATAAATGCCGTTTTTTGATCGAGTTATTTTTGTTTAGTTTGCTTGCTTAGGTTGAGCCGTTTATAGATATCGGTAAAACGCATCAAATGTATTTTTTTTCTAAATAAAATTAGTGTGACCATAGTCGTTGTACCGCTGAACTTTAGATGTTGATGCTGGTACCTTATTTTTCATCACCATTAACCGATGAATTAAATGAATTTCACCTGGAAGGCAACAATTATTTTAAACATATCGGAATAAGTCGTGCCTACTTAGTTTCCACCGCAGACAAAACCACGATTTACGGAAATCTACCTAACAATTTCGTTATTGTAGTACCTATATTTCTCTAAACGCACTGATTCAAAAATCAAATCGAATTTGATAAAAAGGACACTTTCCGTCTCCGCTACTCATTTATTAATATTCAATTACATACATACGGATTTCAGAAATTTTCTTTGAGACATTTTTTAAGACTTAGAAATTCCAACTACTGGGTTATTCTCATTTCGTAAAATGATATAACGATCAAACGACATCGTTTTGGCAATAGCTATCCCTATCATATATATGTAAATAGACAAATAAAGGACAGCTGGTATCGCCAAAACAATATTGTTTGATTGTTGTCGTGTTACGTAATAATGCCCTTGTTCCCTGTGATAATTTGTTTCTGAAAGTAATCGTTATTTCAACAGATAGAGAAAAATGCAATGAAGAAGATTCCCTTAACTTTTTAGTATTATGGGATGTTAAGGCGCTTTCATACCCATATAGGCCAACTATACCAAAATCGCATTCTTGAATTTTCAGCTTTTATTCATTAAATAATGGTACTGAGATTGCTTTAGAAAAGAACGCTATAACAGATCATTCCAATATGATCCATAGAAGAATTTACCCTTATAAAATAAATCTTGTATTAAAAAATGTGCATAGCTAATATAATTTTGTCACAAAAACATTTGATCTTCTTCTCAAGCAACAAATATTTCAGAAAGGGTTTAAAATTTATATTTGTATTTTTCGGCGCATTGTCATAATTCTAAATGACAAAAATGCATTTTTAAAAGAAATTATTGAGGCCAAACATTGATTTTAAGTTTAGTTATCCCACCAAAAGGACCAACAACAAATGACCATAATGACACGGGTCAAGGGCATGTTTTTCTCTTACAACAATTTTCAGATAAAGTTGTCTCGGATTATAAGATTTATACTTTTAGAGTTAAAACCCCTAAAAGTATGTCTCATGCCTCATAATTCAATACAAATTTGACAGTTACAAGTCAATAACTGATAAAAGCATAGGAACTTAACTCGTTTAACGTTAGATGCGATAAAAGTCAAGTGTACCAGAAAGTTTGATTTATGTTGTTGTAATCTTTTGTGATAGCATAAAGGATGGCAATTGATGTAAACCACATTACAAGATATCTTGATTTTTTGACGATCCACTTCGATTTAAATCGTTCATTGATAAGCAACCGAGAATCGCAATAAGTACGAGTACAAATTTTACAAAAAATTTTTTAAACATTCATTTTCCTATCAGAGAGATGCTTACAAATTGTATGTACAATTAGTCGTTCTCAAAATATTGGCTAAAACACATTTTCAAAATCTTAGCTAAAGCCCAACACTTAGAGCAGGATCATTTTGGTAGTATAAAATTTCCATTTTACCAAAAAGCCAAGACAATTTATAATACTTGGCAGAAGGTTATTGTTGTCGCATTACGTGTACGATTTAGCGTATAATTTGTGACGTCTCATATGCGGTTGGATGAGAGTACGTACATAGTGCAATATGAGTCGGCGTGGGAAAGGCGGTGTACCTACAAATCTGTTCAAGCCGTCATTAATGCCTTCCAAGAAGTTGACTTAACCTTTTGAACCTAAAATAAGATGGGTCCAAGAGCAAAAATGTGATTAAAAAAACGTTAGTTACATCACATTTGCACTCAATGCTCCTATGAAATCAAATTTACTGTCACTTGAAACAGTATTGCAGATTTTATAATTAAACATCTATAAAAAAAACACCCTTTACTCATATTTGGCCTCCTTAGACTTTATCACCCGAGGCTATTTCTTTCTATGGCCGGTTCCAGCAATCAATGTTATTAATTCAGGTCGTCAAATAATGTATTTCCATTATGTTCTCAAGTTTTTTTTCTAACATCATAAAGAATAAAATAATGTGTAATTGAATGTTAATTATAAATATCTATAACCGTGTTATTATTAATAATAAAAATCGAAAGAATATGCTGTTATCTAGGTACTATTAAAGAGACATAAACGTAGTAAGCAAAAATGTTTAAACTTTCATAATTATTGTGTATATTTTTGTTTGTTTGTTGCAAAACAGAGAACTGCAATAAACATCTATTTTCTATTATTAAATATATTAAAATCTAAATGGATATTTAAAAACAAAATCAATATAAAATGTCTACATCTGCATACAAAAAAATATTAATTATGTATTGTACTGTATTGTATTAAAAAGAACAAGAAAATTGAATTCTACACAATGCGATTGATTGTTCCTACGTTTGTATGTATTCTGTTAATTTTTTGTATTGTTCAATTTTTATTTTAGATAGATATACCTACTATTTATTTCTATTTTTTAATCGGTGATTTTTTTTTTAAAATTTAAATTTAATGAAATTGCGGTGCAATATTGCTATTATATTGAGTTTTATTGAATTTGTCTAAAGTGCTGGGTATTTGTATTTTTGTTTTTTTTTTGTTTAATTTGAGGTATTGCGCGGCACTAAAAACAAATTAACTATATAAAAGAAAATTTAAATAAAACAAAAATTAAAATTAAAACAACAATACAAATTATAAGTTTGTGTTTAAAATGAGAAAGTACAAATAAAAATTTGATAAATGTTTTTTAAATTGCACAATCTTAATATTTTTAATTTATTTACTTTGTCTGCATTGCATCCTGATATGATATAAGATTTTTTGTTGTCTTCTTTTATTAACAAAATAACATTTTGTTATTTTTTTTTATCTTAATTTGCATCATCATTGAGGTATTTTAATTATTCATTTCCTTTTATTTTGGCAGATTTTTCTATTTAAATTTATTAAATTTTTATATTTTTGTTTTGTTTGTTTTTGACAAAATAAGTACAACTTTTGTTGTTGTTGTTGTATTGTTTGTATTTTTTTAAAAACCTTTGGCAGCAGTTTCATTACATTTCTTTTTATTATGTTTAAAATTAGTTTAAGCTTTAAAACGTAGGATATTTTATTCACTGACTTATGTTTACCTATTTGTATATATTTACAAAAAAAAAGAAGAGCAGAATATTACTTTAATAAAATACATTACCTGGGAATTATTACAAACATATAAATCAAGCATTGTCTCACTATCCATATGGGTTGCACATTTCAATCGAATGTTTTTATTTTTACCCGTTAATTTCTGTATTCTGCTATCCGTCGGATTTCAGATGGAAACGATTTATTTTCAAAATAAAATATAACGCGTAGAAATCAAGATTAAAATGACATTCTTGCCGTTCAATACAAACTCTCTTTTTTATGGAAACAGAGTTATCCCAATTAAATACGACATAAATTAAAATCAAATGGTAAAATATTGGTTTGGTTGATCTGTTTCTAAAATAAGAAATTCTTGTCAGTACAAAATCCATGACATTGAAAGTCTTTTAAAATTAAAAATGGACTTAGGGATCTTCCATTGAACGACGACGACATGATGTATGCTCTTGAGAATCTTAAAAAATAATATCTACTGTTAACTCTTTGACCGCTTTCACACAAGGAAACTGAGTTGCCAGCAATTTTTAGTTTGTAGCCGAGAAGGGCGTAAGGGGAAGGAACACAAATTCTGGCAACTTAATTTCCTTGTGTGAAAGCGGTCTTTGAAAACAAAAGATAAAAAACGTGTAAATCGTTGTTTCCAATCGAATCGAATATCAAAATAGGGCTGAAAAGTTAGATCTACAAGTTTGATAGATAAAATTGTTGTCAAATGAAGTCGTTTCATAGTTCACAAAATTAGCCCTTTGATTGGGAGGAGTAAATAAGTGAAATGGTAATCCACATTCCAAATGACTCGACCTCATATAATTACAATCCTTATTGTTCTTTTCATTCAACCAGGTGCCATGACCCACGAGCCACCAATGCCTACAACCTACCCTACTCCACTTATGAATGGTTTTCATTCCCATAAACTATTTTGAAAGTTTAAGAGTACTCAAAATCATGTCCTTCTTCCTAAGGATAGCAGAATAGGTCATAAATATTTGTCAGTTACATCTATTATACATATCTTAATGAAGTGGTGGTAGTTTCATCTTCAAATATATATATCTTTTCCCTTTAATGAATCAACCAATATTATTGGGATTCCTTTTCTTTTGTATAAATGTATGTAGGTATTTGCTAATTGTTTTTGTTAATATTTAAGAACGGGAGAAAATTGGATGCACATAACACAACTACCCACGAATAAAGACTGAAAATAATAATCCGACAAGCACCTCTCCCCTTCCTCATCTTGTAGTCATTTTTGTTCAAGTTGTATAAAACAACTTAGAATCCTCCTAGGACTATTTTTGTTTTGTATTATATAAGGAAGTTCATAATTTGCATATTATATTTAATTTTAAATTATACAAATATTTCTAGAGAGAAAAAAAGAAAATCTATGGAAGAAGTAAGTTACAAAAGAACACAAAGAGACGATGAAGAATCCAAAACTATAATAAAAAAAAAAACACTTCAACAAAATTAAAAAAAAAAACAATTACAAAATTAAATAAAACAAACAAAATTATAATATAATGTGTATGTATTTTTTTTTATTAAAACATTTGAATAATCAACAAAATTAATTAATTAATTTAAATTATTTTGAATGCATTTTTGTATTTTGTTTTCTTTTCATATATTCCATTCACATTGAGTAATAATAATAATAATAATAATATTTTTTTTTTTATATTTTTTATTACATAAATCAACTAAAATATTTATCTAAATTACATTTAATTAATTAAAAATAACATATGTTTTGTTTCTTTCCGTTTTCTGTGTGTGTGTGTAGGTTGGTTTTATTTTGTTTTATGTGGAGTAAAAATCAAAATGTAGGAATTTGTTTTGGTAATTTTTTTAAGTTTTCAAAAATAAAAAAAGAAAAAGGAACTAGCAATCATTTAATTTAAACAAAATGCAGACAGAAAATAATTATAGTAAAAATGAAATAATAATAATACAAAAAAATTAAACTAATACATATTTTATTTCCCTGGTGCTTCCTTTCCTTAACAAACAAAAAATTGTTTTATTCTCTTAAATGGATTAATTGTCTGTTTTCATATTTTTTTATTGAAACAGATTTCAAAGTTTAAGTTCTTGCTGTTATGTTTAATTTTGCTATTAAACTTGTTATTTATTGCGGTTTTACAAACAAAAAACAACACTTTTTGTGAGAAAAAAATAGAATTGTGTTCTTCTTTTCTATAAGAGAATATTAATTCTTTTTAATTTTCGATAATTTAAATTATTTCACATTTTTATTTGGCATTGTAAGAAAATGCATCAATAAATAAAGGTGGACTTTGTTGTTGTTAAAGAATAATGCTCAGCGGATATTGACATAATATTTTAGAAAAAAAAACAATAATTTGTTTTAATTTTTGTACAAAAATAATAATTCACTGGATATATGTATGTAGATATAAATTAACATAAACCAAAAAAAAAAAAAAAATAATAAATAGCAAAGTACAAACTCACATCCCACAAATTGCTTCATTTCTATTTGTACATTTTTTCATCAGATGATCTGAGAGAGTCAGTCCGTTCCATGAAAATGTTCTTAAGATATTTATTAATTAATTTGCATTATTTTGATATTTAATTTGTCTATAAGCAAATAATTTTTAAAATCCATTAATTTTTTGTTATTTTATTTTTTAATATTTTTTATTACGTTTTCTTTTCTTTTTCGGAACCGGTGGCGACTATCAAAAGAAAAATTTATTTAGTTTTTTAGAAATAAGCAATTTGCGGTGAATTCGTTTTTATATAATTTTTTTTTTTTAATAAAGAAGAACTCAATTCTCATTCTCACAAAAAATAATATTTTTTATTGTTTCATGTTGATGATGTAGTTTTTAATAAGATTAGTGATTTTTTTTTGTTTTGTTATTTAAAGTGATTTTTTCTAGGGGTGGGGGGATATATATTTATTTTTTTTAATTATTTAAAGTAAACAAATAAAGAAACTAAGATAATATAAATTCATAAACATATATGTACACATAATATATATATTTTAATTTTGTATTCATTTTTATAATATAAAAAACTTTTATTTTATAATATTATAAATTTATATTAATTATATTATTAAATATATGTATATTATATAATGTTAATTTTTTGTTTTGTTTTAATATTTACTTACTTTGTTTTATTTTATATATCATTTTTTGCTAAAGAGGTATTAGTTCAAAGTATTTTTAAATTAATTTATATTAATAATAATAATTAATGTGATATTTACTTAATGTATAAAATAATGATTTGTTTTTATTTTGTTTATGCTGCCAAAGGATGTGGTTAAGATTTAGGTAGATGTTATTTAAAAAAAAAATTATAAACAAAACAAACGTATACAAAACGTACCTATGTTTAATTTAAGAAAAATTAAAAACGAAAAAAACAATATTAATTTTTGTGTGAAACAACATGGGCTGCTGACTTAATTATGTACATGAAAACATCTTAATTTCTAAGTTTTTTTTATTATTATGTTTATTTGTTATCAAACAAAAAAATATTTAGGTATGTTATAATTAATTTTAAGTTTTAAATTTTATAAAAAAGTTTCTTAAGCCAATTTTAATTATATACGAATTTAACCAAAAATAGAATGTGAAGTATTTTTTTCTTATTTTTTTTGTTTTGATTTGAAACTGTGCCAAATAATGATCTTGTATTTTAATACGATTAAAAAAATTTTGAATTTTTTTCCTCATTATTAAATTTTTTTCTTAAATTTATATTTTATTATCACTTCGTGTTCTTTTTTGTTTTTTTTAATTATTTGGTATTTTATAATAATATGTATTTAAATAATAAAAAAAGATAATATTATAATTTTCTTCCTTTCATTAATTTTTTTTTTGAAATGGTGGCATGTTGAATAAAATTTTGTTTTTAACAAAACATTTTTATGCAAAAAAAAAAAAAGATATAAACAAAATCTTAATTCTAATTAGCTTACAAATTTAGAGATCACATATGATGTTCTTCCTATAGCTACATAATATTAATTTTTGTTTTTTTAATTTTTTAAATCAAATTAAGTATTTTTTTCGAATTTTAATTTTATTCATCAAATGTATTTACATCGAAAGCTTTTTTTTTAATTTGTGGTTTTATTTTTAAACTGTGTGAGTTTTTTTTAACTTTTATATTTTTTTTTAGCTTGGAACTAAGACGCAAGGAAATAAGCGATGGAAATTAAAAAAAAAAAAAAATATTTAATTTCTCAAATACATTCATTTTCATGTTGGAAAATTAACTTTTGTAATGTAATGGGTGTCTTCGGGCTTTTGGAGCAAGGCAATCGTTTCTTCGAAGAAGCTTATTTCTAGTGCAAGATGTTTACCACAAGCGACAAGCTTTTCTTGAGCAATAAAACCAATCTGTACGACACAATAAAATTCGAAGATGACTTAAATTTTCACTGTAAACGTGACCTACGACGATTAAGAAAACTTCTTTTAGCATTAAGCTTCCTTTTCATTTGAGCTAGGAGTTCCTGAGAGGAAAACTTACCAGAAGATAGACTTCGGGTTTGTTCGCAGAGGGTAAGACAGCTAGCCGAGTAAATTCCTAGAGTAAAAGTAGTCTCAAGCGTACTCTCACGCAATGTTAAAGTACTAATGGAATAAACGATACATAAGAAATGGACAAAATATCAAGGTGTTCGTTTATAGGGCTGAGCAATAGACCTTTACGCAATAAACGTAACCAAAAACGAATGAGGAAACCTCTTAGTATTAATTTGCCTTTCCATTTCAGACTTAAAAAGGGGAAGCGAGGAGCTCCTGAGAGCAAAACTTGCAGTTAGACAGTCTTGGGTTTGGCTCACAGTGGGTAAGACAGCTACCCGAGTAAATTCCGAGAGTTTTCTAGTAAAATTGCTCTCAAACGGACATCAAGCACTCTTCAATTACTATTGGAATAAATGAAACACAAAAAATTAGAAAAAATATCAAGGCGTTCAGTTATGACGTAACGCAAAAGATGCCTCGTCACCTATAAGTGGAGTGTGAAATTAATTCTTATTCAGAATTAGGACAAAGGTTATTCGCCTCCCTGAGTGAAAGAACTATAGGTTACTCCATTTTCAACTTTTAAATGTACATCTCGGCAAAGACAGATTTGTTATGAATTAAAGTCTACCTAACCTATCGTCCAAAAAATTTCAAAAATAAAGTAATCTAGTTCTTGATTAAAGGTGACGATAAATGAGTTAGAGAATAAATTTACTATTAAGTGGCTCTAAGTAGACCAGTAAGCATTTTGAAAGTCTCTCATCGGTCAGAGATCAATAGGAGTGTTCTTCTTTTTCATTTCAGAACTATAAGCTGACAGAAAAAAAATATTTCAATGTTATTGAACTCAATCGCTCCCACTTTTTGGTGAGAAAAGGGTTGTTGTAGGTGAGGAAGGATTTTTTAAATAATTTTCTTTGCTTTTGTGGCATTTATTTGCTCTGTCTGTACTTTGTCTTTGGTAGCCGAATACTACAGAATTATGTTCATCAGGAAAAGTGGTAAATTGAATATTTTCTCCACACGGTCGTTTGCACCGAGCAGGAAAATTATTCCAAATTTTGTCAGATCGCTATATAGGGCCTCTTGGGAACAGATTTGTCAACATAACATTTTCAGCAATAATCTAAACTTTTTTTTGTTGAGGATTTTTAACATCAAGGGCAGTTTATATTTATAAGCCTTCAAAATGTGTCTCTCTGGAAATTGAAAAATGTGATTAACTGACGAGATTCTTGTGTTTAAATGACATCTCACAGCTGAAATCCTATATTAACGACAAAATTTATGGCACAATAGATAAGAAAGTCGCACAGTCCCTACTTATCCTAAATTAATTAATTCACTGGAGTACAAAACTGTCATTTTATCATAATCGACCAAATGTTGATTTTACAGGAAGTAGCAATCGAGCCAATTAGTATTAGAATTCAGTTATAAATCTGAAAATAAAATTGAATTTTAAAAAGATACAATTTATCGCTCACAAAACTGTGGCGAAAATCCTACGGTTCGATGTGTTTTCAAATTAATCTTATTAAAACTTAAGTGCTTGCAAGCGAAGTGCATAAGTTTTTTGCACCAAATAAATACAAAATATTTTCCCAACCTCTCTCAAAGTCACTAATTTCATAAGTGAGAGTTAAATATGCGGTACAATTCCTAACATGATCCGTGTTTTTTGAAAAAGTGTATAGCAACTCTGCAAACATTTTATACGCAAAACAATAACAAAACTAATTATTATAAAGAATTTTGTTTGTGTTTTCTGTGTAAACAATTTGCCGAGTTGCTATTCACTCTCTCAAAAAACACGGCTATGATATTATTAAGATTTAAAAATGTTTCTTTGTAAAAAAAAAAAAACTATTTCAATATTAATTCACAATCAACTAATTTCCTTCCTTAAATTCCACAACAATGCCACCCTACCGAGTACAATTTTTTCCAAATGAGCTTATAGTTTAAACAAAAATAAAAAGAAAAAAATGAATAATAAATTAACAAGAAAAAAAAAGTCAAAACTGCAACAGATCTTAACTAAACCTATTATTTATAAATTTGTTTTTGTTTTAACATTTTTATTTTTTTTTAATTCTAAAATGCGTTGTGTGTACTTCTCACAAGAAAAAAATCAATTTCTTATTATTTTTTTTAAGAACACTTATACAAAAAAGTATTCAATTTTTTATTTTTTTACGTTATTGAAAAACACAGCATTTTATTATTTTTAAATTGTGATGTTTTCTTTATACTTAAGAGAAAAATAAAATTAATTCTAAAACAAACATGTTAGTTAGAAAAATAAATAAATATTAAGTTAGAAAAAATGCAGAAAAAAAAAATAGAACTAAAAAGAAACTATGAGAAAGTCAAGGGGGAAAAAATGAGCTAAAAATAAAAAGAAAATTTAAAAATTATATATAGTGTTTTGTTGTTGTAGGTATTCAATAAAAAAAATGTAGGTTTGTTTTGCTTTTTGTTTTGTTGTTGTTTAAATATTAAAATTGTAAAACTAATTAACAAAAAATAAAGAATATAAATCTATTTTATTTATTTTTATTAAGAAATGCTTTATTTATTTTATATATATGTATATATTTTGTGTATGACAAATAATAATTAAACAAAAAAAAAAAAAACTATAAAAAATGCCAGAAAAAAAATAAACTAAACTCAACTAAACTCATAATTAAAATTAGTTTATAAATTTTTGTAGGTTTTTATATAATAATGTATATAGAAAAAAATTATATATTTATATGAAGAATAAAAAATAAAAATTAGCTAATCTTTTTGTTTAATTAATCATATTAAGATAATTGAGGAACTCCTCGGAAAAAAGTTGCATACACGAGGAGCTTCCCGATGACGCCGTTGCAGTTCCTGATGCTGCTGTTGCTGATGCTGAAGATAAAGAGTGGGAGGAGGCCGTCGATGATGGATCGTTGGCATTGGTGAAGAAACTAGCATTTGCACCAATAACGGGACGCTGATGCTGTTGCATTTGTTTTGGCTGGGCACATGTTGCTGCTGCCGATGATGGTTTGTTGCGAATTGCAATGTTGTTTTGTTGTTGCTGATGAGCACCGCAGCCGATAGTAGATGGAGGTGCTGTTGTACGCCAGATTGAACCAATAGTATCACTTTGAAGTTTACTCTCACTGGCAACACCGCCAACAGCATATTGATTATGTTGTTGCTGTTGCTGATGTTGATGGTGATCGGAGGAATTGAGTGTTGCAGAGCAACTGTCTGTGTTGCTCCAGAGATCATTGAATAGCAGATCGCGCGATTGTCCCATATATGATGATGGATTTAAACAGTTTACGTTGCGCTGTTGTTGATGTTGGTTGTGTTGAAGTTGTTGCTGTTGTTGATGTGGCTTAGGATTGCAGATATTGGCAACATTTGCTGCTGGATTTGGTATCTCCCAAATGTTGCTGATTTTGTTCAATTGACTGGCATAGGATGATGCTGCATCCATGGCGAGTTTAGACGACGAGCCCACGAGAGGGCTTTCCCATAAGTTTGTATTTTGTGACACTAAAGTGCCGCCTCCTCCTCCTCCTGCATTTCCGCCATTCGAAGAACATGTCGATCCAGCTGATGATGTGTTAGATGATGTTGGCGATTCATTGCTCTTAATTGAATAAAAACTTTCCCTGAGATTGCTATTTGGCGAGGACTGACTTGAGGTCCAGAGGGATTCCTTGCTATTGCTACGATGGCTGCTGGCGCTATGATACTGGGACGAGCGCACAGACGACGAGGAAATAGGACTGAGGGATGGATGGGTGTTAGTTTGATTATTATTTATATTATTATTGCCGTTAATTTGGTTATTATTATTGTTGTTGTTGTTCGATACAGCCGAGGATGAGGATGTGGAAGAGGTTGCAGCTGGGTGTGCGCAACCCCAGAGGTTGGAAATGTTTGTGGCTGATGTTTGATTGTACAATAGTTGGGTTGTGTTAGTGTTAATATTATTGGTGGCTGTTGGCAATTGGCCCCATAAATTGTTATTGTGTGGTTTATTGCAAGAGTTGTTGCTACTTAAAATGCTAATACTGTTATTGGAATCTCCTACTCCTACTCCGATTCCTACACCGCCACCACCATTTTGCATTCCGAATAGCAAGCTGTGATCGACGGCATTATTTGCCGTGCGACAGTTGATATTCAGAGCAGTGTTGGTGGGATGGGTATTCTGACCTATTACACCTGATGCACTATTATTATTGCTTATTAACTTAATTGCATTCAATTCATGTACTACAGAATTCATAAAATTATTACTACATTCGTTGAGGTTTGTAGGATTTCCGGTGTTGTTGTTCTGATTGTGTAGATGATGATTACCATTGGTGATTGTTGTCAAAGCCGAAGATGGATTTTGTGGCTGCAGCAGACTTGATGTTGTTGTTGTTGCTGCTGCTGCTGACGGCGGAGGCGGCGGTGGCGTTGTTTGTTGGGGTACATTTACCCCAACCGATCGATGATGTCTTACCTGGGTCAACAGTTGTTGTTGCTGTTGCAAGGTTATCTGGTTGATGGCACTGCTATTGGATTCTGGTGTTTGTTGCAGCAATGGTGCCGAATAGTCGATCAGTGGTGAATAGAGAGAAATTGCTTTTTTCAATGATGATGCCCCGCCAGGAGTCCCAACCGATGATGATGTTTTGACTGCCGTGCCATTTGGAGACTCCAACGGGGCCTCATGTTATGCGAGGTTCAACGCAAACTTGCTGACAGATTTGGTGTAGCAGTAGCCGAGGGGCTTAACGAAATGGGTGTCCTGAGTGGCACAATATGGGCATGTGACACAGTGCGAATAGTCGCTGAAGAAGTTCAATCGTTGTTGTGGATGAAGTAGTAGTTTTAAGCAAGTATTGCACTAAGAATAAGAAAGAAAGAGTGAAATAAAAAAATATAATTAGTTAAATGAAAAATTAAAGAGTTAATACAGGTTTTCAGACAAACCCGCGTTTGTCTCCAAAACTCGATCTTGTACTGAAAAACTAGGCCTTAGAAATTTGATCAAAGAGATTCCACTTACCTTGAGTCGTTCAGCACAACACGGCATTGCAGCGAAAATATCATAGGCATACATTGTGCCAAGAACGAGACTGGAGCCATCCCAGAGTTCGCCACAGAATCTTTAAACAAAAAGTGAACGAAATTGGTTAAAATTATGTTTAAATGAGGATACAAAGTTAAGCAACAAATAGAAAACTGGTAAAACTGGGAACGTTGCTGATGTGGAACGAAAAATAACCTTTGTCGCTCTGCTTTTCATTCTGAATCATTCATTCCGCTTGTCGACAGACAAAAGTGTCAGTTTTTTGCTTATTATTTGGAGAACTCTCCAATTTTTTTTTCGCAATGCAGATTCTTTTCCTTTTTTTTGTTGCAATTGGATAAGTTTTCTGTCAATATTTGTCAGCAGTGTTTTCGAAAGCATTAACACATTTTTTTTTTGTTCCGCAACAGTAGCGTACTAGGCGTTAAATAGAAAAGACGTTTTTTGTATATAAGATGAGACTCACCTGCAACTGATAATACGTCCTGATGAAGTGCCATCAAGGCAACCCATGCAAACGCATGTTAGGAAGAGAGAACGTCCTTCGTATTTTACCTTAAATTAAAAGAAAGGATATATAAAGATTTGAATAAAAAGTTCGTTTCTATTTATGTTAGCTACAAGCAAAACAACTCCAATTAAATAAAATCCTGGGAATAAAATTAGTTGGGGACTATATTTCTGAACTTTAGTAGGTCTACCTATAATCCACTGTCAGAAAGTTGACGTTTCTATAATGGATTATTCATACAATTTTGTGAGTTCTGATCCAGGCGGGATGAATTCATTTAAAGATGATAATGGAAGCTCAGAAAATCGCACAACATCGGCTCGGAACCAATTTGGTTCGTTGTTTTCCGACTGGGTGAAAATTAATTATTTTCTGGGTGCACAAATTTAAACCATTTCCCCTAGAATAATAAAATTCACAGTATCTTCTTGCTGTAATTTTTATAAGAGTCGGTAATCATCGACCAAAATTTGTGTCTTAGTAGGGTATAACAGACTGACTGAAGAGCCCACTGTTATACCTTGGGCGAAAATAATTTCTGGAGTTGATGTCAATTGTACTTTTTATTTGAATTATATTCACACTCCACTTAAAACCAAAGTAATTTTAATATTTAAATTTCTTTTTCTTAATTATGAAAATCAAAATGGTTCGGTGCCGAACTTTTTTGACATTTATCCAGTATAAAATGGCCGAAGCCAATTGGTTCCGAGCTGTTTGGCTCACTCGTGTATATGGCCAGCTTTCCATTTCTCACTTACAGCTTCTTTTATGAAAATAAGGGCCCTATTTTTACTCGCAAGTGGAACGTTCCGACTCTAGTAAAATCGCTTATGTCGTGGTTCTACGAATAGCAAAGGCGAACTGCGATATTCTTATAGAGCAATACCTCAATTCAACACCTTCTGAAATTTCAGGTAGTGTGTTTTCCATTGGTAAAAAAAATCAATTTCTTTTTGATTTTGATCTGTAAGAACATAATTTTTGCAATTGGGGCAAATTAATTTGTTTTTCGATTTAAAATCAATTATATACGCAGATCAAATGTTTTGGGCAGATTTACCGCTATCTACATTCACTAACACCAATACAATTCCCTGCATTTGCATTGAGAAAATTGTGTTAAAAATACGAAGGAAAAAAGAAGTAACATTTTTGAATTCATGATGACGAAGGCAGGCACAAATTGCCCTATGTATGTATGTAAGAATATCCCGCTCTCATTTATTCCCAAACGTCAAAATCTTCACTTTGTTGAAACTAAAATTTTTGTTAATTTTTTTTGAAAGTAAACACTGGGCATTTTGACTATTTTTTTTTTTTATTTCAGAGCAGAGCCTGAAGGCCCAACGATAATAGGCATAAGCAAACATAAGCTAATTTCAAAAAGCTAACGAAAATTTGCTTATGTTGTAAAATTACTTATGCGCGCATAAGCACAAATTAAAAAAATACCTCCGCTTTCGTCCCGAATTCGATTTTCAGCTTTGTGTTTTGTTCCGCATTTTTAAATAGAAATGGAAATGCGGCAACAATACAACAAAAACTACACTTACTAGTGCACAACTCGTGAATTGATTCACAAAACAGCTGTGGCTTTGTGTTTTTTTTTTTGCTGCATTTGTAAAATTTACTTTTGCGCTGAGCGACTGGGATCGCTCCTGCTTAATGCACGGTTAAGTTAACGAAACTGAGAAAAATTTAACGAAACGCAGCTAGACTCCTTTATGCTCACTCGCATTGAGATTCTTTGTATGCGCACGTTTACTTATGCGCGCATATGCTAGTATACATATATAGCATATGCGCGCCTTGAGTTGTAAGGAAAATAATTGTCAGAATCCGAACTTGTGTTTCTTTTTACATGTTCAGAGCACGCTCCACGAGCTCAGGGAAAAAAGACTGAGCAAAAGTCGAAAGCTCAAATGTCACACTGAAAATGGAGGAAAATAGTAAAAAGATATAAAAATAAATTGGAATGGCAGACGGTAAATCTGCTCAAGTGGGTTTTTTAAACAAATGAGAACCACTACTGGTATTGTCTGTGATTGTGATACCTACCTTATCGTAAATTTATATAAAAATCAATATTATTCTAGTTAAAACTACATACAATCTAAAAATCAAAATTGAGCACAAATTACACAAACATTAGGCGTGTACCACAAACTGAGCGCTCAGTTAGCGCTCAATGTCAGATTAACGGAGGCAGAATCATTTGGTGGGACAACATTCTCCGCTCTCTTTCAAAAAAAAAAACATGTGTTATTATTCTCATACAAGTTTGGAAATAAAATTTCAACTTTTCTTTAAATATTTAATTATTAAAGCAAACAACTTATTTAAATTAATGAAAATGATTATACTTTATTCAATTAGTTTGAGTTTTCACCAACATTCCATCTTTATTTTGTAATTATTTACCATTTTCTCATTTGCACACCCTCAAAAAATTATAACTTGGTTGTCAAACAAACAGCTGTTTCGACTGATTGAGCAGTGAATCCAAGAAATTTTTGGATCAGAAATCTCCGCAAAAAATCTCAGTGCTCAATTGAGATTTTTTGTCTCACTTAAAAAATATCTGAGCGCTCGGAGCGCTCAGTTGATGGTACACGCCTATTAAAAATTTATTTTCACGTTGGAAACTTGTATCTGTCTTTTTTGACAATGTCAGATTTGAAAAGTGCTCTATGTAAACGAAAATTTGAATATTTGGGTGTTTATTTAATTTTCTCGATATAGTTCAACAAAGAGATTTTAAGAAAAGTAATTAAAATCGAAACTTTAACTGTCGGAGGGGCACTGAAGTGGTCAGAAAAAAATATTCGCTATACAAGGAAATTATATGATGTGTCTACAATTGTGGATACTTTTCGTTTAATATAGTTCACTTTTGCTTTGGGTGAAGGAAGACTCGCACCTCACTTAATCAAAATTGAAATTTGGGAAAGTAGGAATAATTAGAAAAAGTGAAAAATAAAATAAGTTATTTTTCGTTTCAATTATAGTTTCGGCTTAGAGCAAAACAATTGACGGTGTTCACATTGGACTGACTCTTCCGGCTATTTTTGTCTTCTCTGAAATTTGTCTCACTCCCCTTTCATAATAAGAAAGGGAGAAAAGTAGTAAATTTAAAAAAAAAAAATTTTTGACGTTCTTTTGTTAATTCGGAGGAGTCAATCCAATGTGAAGACATAGTGAACTTTTCGAATATGTCAACGACAAAATTGACATCCATTATTTTGATGAAACTGACAGATGCCAAGGGCAGCTTTTACCAGAAGTAAATGATGACACTTTGACGTTTATAAATGTCAAAATGAGGTAAGTTTTTGAACGTTTTGCAGGAGCTGTCACTTTTTTTTAACTTGTTTTTAAAGTGTCAGCAATAATCTAGCTATTTACATTGAGATATCGCAAACACCAGTATTTTAAATCAAAAATTATGTGAACAAATTTCAGCTTCCTCAGAGAAATTTTTTTGACGTTTGTGAATTAATGAGAAATGGATACATGGGTGTTTGCTAAAGAGCCAGCTACCTACATCTATCTCATAACCTTTTATCAGTGACAACACTTTTGTAAATTTCACTTCCAAATAATATCAATTTAAGATTTTCAGATAATAATAATTAAATTAAATAAATTTAATTTCCATTTACAATTGAATCAAATTTCCACCCCTTTGTCACCAATCACCACATTGACTATTATTCTAATGAACTTAATCCCTTCTGAAAGTCCAAAAAGGATTATCGTGTTTATTCAAAACAGATAGGTAGATAGATCTATTCCCAGTGGAATATGAAAGAGTTGCTTATGGCTTATTTATGGGATTGGTTGTTGTTAAGTCATAAATAAAAATTGTAAACGATAACAAATATTAAATTTACCTCAATGCATCCTGCTGAATGTTGTTTTGGGCTTAAAAAGAATGACCCATCGACCAATGGATAACGATCAAATACCAACATTGGTTCCTCGCATAAAATGCATGCAACTCGACTCATTTGACTTTGTGCCAATGATGATAGAATGAATAAACGTGTTTCATCGTTTCCATGGTTTCCTTCGTCCTCGATCTGTAAATAATCCAAAAAAAAAAAATAGAAATAAAATAAAAAATTTCATTTATTCGTAGATTTATCAAAAATTCATGCCTAGCTTAACAAAAATATAAGTATATAAAAGGACATTTGTTGTGCATTCGTTTGCAAGAAATTTATACAAGTTCAAAACCAGTTGAACTTTCGAAGCGGAACTTGAGTTCATCCGTCGTCGTCGATTGGACTTTCGACAGGACATTTTTCTTTCCATTTTTGTTTGAGTTTTTTAAGTTCGTGCAACTGATGTTACTAGAGGTACCTTTGTACATTCTATATGTAATTCATTCGGTCAATTTTCAAAATGCCAATTGTATGTACCTTAGCAACTGAAGCCATTACTTTTGGCAAAAGTCCGAATAATAATTCTCAAATGGATAAATGTCCTGTTCGTTCGTTCGTGCACAAAAGTCAATACACGGTTAAAGCGTTCGTTCTTCGTCCTTGGTCGTCGTCGACGGCGTTCCGTTGTCATAGAGTTAGGACACGGAAAATTCTCTATATCACATTACAGGTGAATGCATGCACACATCAGTGTTGTGTAGCCTTGTAGCACAGGAGAGCGGACAGGACAGAACAGCACGTATGCAACAAAGTACCATATTAAGCTGAAATTGGCAAAGAAAAGGATATCCATTCTATAGAAAAGGGACATGGTCCTTTCGGATTATTGAAAAAATTAAAGACATCTGGGAGTGCAGGGGGAAGCACATCCCGATTCCCTAGCACATGATAAACTTATTGCAGCAAAATGAAAAACAAGAAGAAGCCGCCTGTGGAATAAAGAAATATCCTTTTATTTTTTGCCAGATCGAACCAAAAAACAAGTACAACAACAAGCTATTTGGATTTCATGTCCTTTTAACGAATGTAACGTATCTACCTTTTCTCAGAACGAGTGTGTGTTGTTCTATTGAACGAACAAACAAAAAAATTCCGTAGCAGGATAGAATAAAGAGGTTTTCATTTTGAAAACAAGTCCCGGTCATGTTTCACTTCTTTATTGATTATCGATTTGGGAATTTCATTTTGTTCCGATATATCCCGCGTGACATTGTGCAGAAAAGCACAATGAATACGCTAGTGTAATCTCGAAATACTTATATCATCCTTTTTTTTTTTGAACAAACAGAAAACCTATCCACACGAGACAAAAATGATAATAATTATCATGGAAGGAGCTGCAGTTTATGGATATTCTGGAAATTCTGAAGGTACATTCCAAGAGACACAGACATAGTGGCATTACAGACATCACTACTAGGATATGTAGTGTTTATAACTCCCATGGTTACCTTGACTAAGTTGTGAGTGCATTAAGCTGATGTGGTATTTGGATAGAAGGGGGGTTTCGATTTGAACTTGACGGATGTTCTCATGGGATTTTGGGGAAAAACGATTTTCGTCCAAGATAGATAACGGCGAACAATTATAATTATTTTAACCTTTGTTTGAGTTCAAAACACTGTAATTTTTAGTTTTAGAACAATTTCGAAGTTTGCGAACTAAAATTTAGGAGCAGAATTGGGGTTTTTTGACACGAGAAGAGTTTTTTCAACAGGATCAGCTTTTAGTGATAAGATTACAAGAGTAGGGTTTTTCGATAACAATAGTTTCCTATAAGAGTTGGGATTTTCAATCAGAGAAAGGGTTTTTAATAGAAATATGTTTTTTTTTTGAAATACAAGGAGTTTCGATTAGTTGAGGGTTTTTTGATAGAATGAGTTCTCCAATAAAAATAGCGTTTTTCTATGACAGGGTTTTTCGATAAAAGTAGGGTTTTTCGATAGACAAAGAGGTCCTTTGGTATGGTTTTTCGATTAAATAAAGGTTTTTCGATCAGAGCAGGTTTTTTTTTTTATAACAAGGTTTTTATATCGACGAAAAGTTTTATCGATAGGAATAGGGTTTTTTGATAACAAGGTTTTTCAATAGACGAAGGGTTTATCGATGTAGAGTTTTTCTATAATTTGGCAGTCGCAATGGACTTCAATCAACTCGGAGTCTGTAACTTGATGATTGAGCTTATGGACCGAGTTACTTGAAGGAGAACCTGTTTGCTGATGTTCAGGTTGACCAAATTAAAAAAAATTGATTTTCTGCGACTTCCATTGGGAAACTGGCATAGTTCTGTCATAAAACTGAACAAAAATAAAGGGGAAATTTAGTTCCTTAATAACAAATTTTCATAAGGCTTTCTGTTACACGGTTTTTACTTGTTAAATTTATATTAAACAATACTATAAGTAAACAGTTTTAACTCCAATGCACCATTTAACTTCGTCTCAACATAATTGGAATTATTATAAATTGAAAAAGAAGTACAAATGAGCTTAATGGTTTTTAAATTTTTCTGTTATATTTCTTTTGGTCTGGACACATCTTTTTAGAAATAAAAAAAAAAGAATGGAATTATTAAAAAAAAAAACATTAAATAAAGCTTTTAGAATAATTTTGAACTTGTTTGTGAAACATGGTTTGAAAATGCATCTTATTTGCAATTTTAGTGGAACTGGCGAAACAGCTATTAAAATTCAATTTTTTGTTAAAAAAGTTTAAAAGTGTTCATGTCATCTTATAAAATTTATGATCGCTCATAATTATAGACTAATATAGCATTGTGACAAGCCTGCTGAGCCATTTAACCTCCTATAATATGTGACCAATACAAATTAACCAATACTTCGGACACCTTTAAGCTTCTTAATTTTCATAGTCTTAGGTCATTTTTCTACATAAGATTGATCAATAAGATTACTACATAAGATTGAACTGATAGAAATATCGTTCAGGAGTAAGAAAATCGTGAATCTTTTTCTATCTATCTTCTCTATGAATAAGAATGAATCGCCAAAATGTATGTACGCGCATAACTTCCGAACGGCTGCACTAAATTGGATATTTTTTTTTTGGTTTTAATAAAAACGAACAGAATTCATTTTTAAATCTCCTAATATGAAAAGTGAATTAGACAGAAAACTGTGCTAGATCTTTAATATATTAACAAACCATTGACAGATTGACGTCCAGTTGTTCAGCTAGCTGTTCTTAACTTAAAAATAGACCATACGTCATAATAATATTAATTCACATAGAATTACCGCTTTTATTCGCAACAGCAAAACGCTGGTTGTGTGTTTAGAGGTTTATCGTATTGACGTTACAAAATGACATGTCGGCGGAAGAGTTTTCAAATGCATTATAAGACATTGACAATGGAAAAATTCCTGCTGACACTTCTACTGACCTCATTTCTATTCCACCAAATGTTTGTCAATTCACAACGTCAAAGGAAGAATTAATATCGAAAGTGTTCCCAAACATTGGTGTGAATTATAAAAACGATGCTTTGTTGAGCGAATGAGCCATTTAAACTGCGAAAAATAAGGATGTTGTAGATGGTTTAAATATACAAACTCACCAGGGTCAAATTATTGGATAAATGCATTCATTTAAATCGATCGATTCCATTATCCATCCAAATGAAGTAGTCAATTATCTAACTGAATTCTTAAATTCATTGGATTTGCCAGGATTACCACCAAACAATTTACAGCTCAAGGTTGGCTCTGTGAATAAGCCAAAATTGTGTACCGAAACAAGGCTCGCAGATGTTAAAAAAATTATGAAAAATTTGATTGAAGCTACTATAATCGTAGGAAAGTTCAAAAGCAAGGATGTGCTTATTCCAAGAATACCATTTATACCAACTGAATTTCCTTTTGATTTCAAACGTGTCCAGTTTCCAGTGCACCTTGCATTTGCAATGACAATTAATAAGGAAAATTGTTAGAAGTGTGTGGAATAAACCTTGAATTGCAGTGTTTTTCGCAGCAGTTGTACGTGGCGTGCTCGAGGGTCGGCAAACCATCAGAGCTTTATATTTTCTCGCGAATTATTCGAAATATTTAATTGTAATTTTATTTCATTATATGGTCGTATTGTAAACGGAAGATTTTGTCTCATTTTTTGTCAATAAGTATACATAGATAACATGTTACATTAATTCCGGTACTTTTTAATTTGACGGGTTAATAACTTTAGATACATCAAACATGTCAATCGTGTCGATACATCAAACGTGTCACTTTCGATACATCAAACGTGTCAATTATTAATTGATAATCCAACTGATTTGAATTAAGCGGAAGTGTATCATTCCCTTAGTCTGCGACTGAACACCACCCGTGTGAAGCCGAGGAGGGCATAAATAGTAAAACAAGTCTTTCAGGAATTCTAAAATATTCACGAAACAAAATATGGCGGTACGAAGTTCGCCAGGTCAGCTAGTATAATATGATAAAATTCTTCCCAGTCCTCATTTGTATTCTTTTTTGTTGAACAAAATAGCAGGTAAAATTATCTCGTTAAGGATATAAACTCATTTTTCAAAACAACTTGCAAAATGCAAACATTACAAAATAAAACAAAAAGAAACTTTCCAGTTCAATAAATTCGCCACCACACACAGCAAGTACTATCAGGTAGAATTGTTCGTATCTAACTTCATCACAATAAACTTTGTTTCATCTGATGATATCTGTGTACGTGACAAATTGTAAATACGTTCATTTTTTGAAACTTTTATTTAGACCAAAGAAAACAAAAAAAAAGGAAAGGAAAGGAAACTTTATACTCGTACATTTGAAGAACCTCAGAATTCAGAAACAAAATAACACATCATAGCAATCATAATAAAATTGACATTTATAAATTTACTTAGTTTATCCTTTTTCTTATGTTCGGTTGACCAATATCATTGAGTCTAGACCATCAGGACTGTGGAAAGATGTGTATAGAATCTGTATACAGATTGACACATTTTTGAAAGTAAATGAACTTTAAGTAAAAGTTCACGGTAAAAACCCTTTTATTATAATTCTGGTATTTTATTTATTTTTTTTTTATTTCTGCGAGTATATGCACAGGATTTACCCAAAAGCAAGAGCAAATAAGAGATATAAAAAATAAAACAACATCACATCGCATTTCAGCTATAAAACTTATTTATGATATCTCCGGCTGGTGAATATGAATTGTCTTGTTCGCTTATGCCATTCACAGAATAAGAATTTTCCACGCTTATTTATATTTTATACATATTTCTGTGTGGTCTTTTTTTTTCTGATAGTCTACGAATCAATGTTACTTTTTTTTTTAATTTGTAAAAGTCTTGAATTTTTTTTGAGAATTTGTATATGCTACAAAGTTTGACAGAAGAGCTGGAGACAGAGTAGCCTAGCTACTTTAAGTTCGCTAAAAATATCATAAATTTGAATATTAGTAAAAAAAAAACCAACGCCAAATTATTAACAGATTTAGGTATTTATACTGGGGCCTCATCACGTAAAACAAAAACGATTGAACGATATTGTTTTGAATAAAGCTGTCTTTATTTTTCTCCACAGAAGTGATAGGGATAGCAATATTAAAAAACGATATCGTCCGATCGTTTTCATTTAACATGATAAGGACTTAGGATTTTTGCATTGGATTTACAGAAGCTTAGAAATGTCTGTGGCGTTGAGCCATGAGGCCTTCGCTAGATTTTTGAAGATTTAACGTCTGTGAAGTTGGCATGGCAACTTTCTTCTAGAGTAACGGGACCAACGCAGTAATTTGTAGTTTTCTTTTTGCATTTATTTTGCATTTTTATTCCCAATTTTGCAGTTCACCAAATAGTAGGTGTAATCGAGGGACCTACTAAAGTTAGCAGGTCACATAGTGTATCACGTATCACATATGCTAGAGACGTAAACTCTAAAGTTGCAGTTTATTTTGCATTTCAAGAAATTCTAGTTCCAAATTTCGGAATCCTGCATTTGAAAAAAAAATAACCACTGTGAAGTTAGCACGGCAGTATCGAATTTTTATCAAATAAAGGACTTCAAAATTTGAACCTACAATTTCTTGAAATGCAAAATAAACTGCAAATTTGGAGCCTAACTTTAAGTCTCTAGCATGCTTGGTTCTCGAGATACACTTATTGACCTGCTAACTTCACTGTGAAGTTGGCAGGTCACTCGATGAACTGCAAAATCGGGAATAGAAATGCAAAATAAATGCAAAAAAACTGCAAATTACTGCGTTGGTCCGTCAAGATTTATCATCTTTGATAACAAAAATAAACAATCAGCAAAATCACTACTATCTGCAACTCTATCTTCCGTACTTTTCTAAGCTTGAAAAGGAATTTCTTTTTAATTTCACATTTTGTGGATATTTCTCTCTTATTCTCATATGCACTCTATATGAAATATGACTTTCTGGTTGTCTGCATATGTGATTTTTTTTTGTATTTCTTATATTATGTTGTTAATAAAGAAAAAAGAATAAACTAGAAGTAAGTTGTCTGGTTGCATCAGAAACCCATTTTAAAACAAAAAATAAATAGTAGTAAAATCTGTTTTGAAGAAAAATCCTTGTTTGATTAAAAATGTCATTGGATTTCTTGTCAGACAGAAGTAATGCTGCCAAGTAACCGCATAATCTCTTAGGTTTTTGTATGTTGTCTTTGCCAAAAACCAAGGACGGATATAAACCTGGTAAGGGAATATCAAAGGATGCCATATTACCATTTTGAAAATCCAACCAAACCAAGCAAAAAGGAAGAACTATGAAATCGAAAAATCCTCCTCAGGTACTTACGTACCTATACATACATGTATACTCTCGAGGACTGAGATTAACTAGGATTTACATTTAGTGTGGTAAATCGATGGTTCGTTTCAATTTAACCGAGTATATCAGGAGTGAGATATTTATATTAAAATCCAGTGCATCTTTATTTCGATGTCAGTTTGAAAATTTGCTTTTTTGTTCTGCCATATTGTTCTTAGTTGAAAAGATTTAGCCATGGACCTTTAATTATTTAGGTTAACTAGAGATAGAAAACGGGTGATTTTTTTTTGTCACAAGGGGTTATACCTATCCTATGAGTAAGGCAATGCGAGACTTAAGAAAAAAAAAAAAAAAAAAAAAAAAAAAAAATCGGGCGGTACAACGGCTCATGAAGAACCAGAGCCTAGTGACTAACAACTTGCAACCATTACTGTGTGCGCCTGTCGACAGGAATGGAAGGGACCTACAATTTTATGCCGAATCCGAACGGCTAGACGAGAAGCACTTATTCGTGTCAAGTTATACTCTTGGAGGATTTGTCAGTTCCTCGCAAGAGGCAGTAGCCCTGAAAAAAAGTTTTTAGGTAGACGAGGCTGAGAAGCGAACCCAGACCTCCAGCGTGACAGTCGAACGCACTAACCATTACGCTATGGGCTACTACGAGAGTTAAGAAAGAAGATTCAAATTTTATTTGTGGAGTTTCTTTAATTTAGTTCGTATTTTTATATTTATTCAATGATCTGGTGTGTTTCAGCATAACCCTTTTCTTGCCAGCGGCACCCGTTCATTACTGGACTTCAACTAACATCATATCGATGGGTGCCGCTGTCTTCTTAGTCCTTAATCAAAAAAATCCCCAAACCGAAATCCTTGAATCAAAATCCCTAACAAAAAATTTAGCAAACTTAAATCCCCATATCGAAAATCCCTAAAATCAAAATTCTAAAATCCAATTTTCACAAAAAAAAAAAAAAAAAAAAAAAAAAACTAAGTCCTTAAAAAGCAAAGGTAAGTGGTATTTTGGATAGGTGAATTTTGAAGTTGGGATTTTCGACGCTGAGATTTAAAATTTGGTGAATTTTTCAAAGTGCGGGAGTTTTGGATTTTCAGATTTTTAAAGATTGCGTTGGTATATTTCTAAACAAAAAAACATTTCTAAAATGTTTGTTTTGTTCGCAACGGAACTGAAATAATTTTGAAACGTCAGTTGTCCACTTCAAACAGAAAAATGTTTTGTTCTCATAACGATGATGGAGAAGTTAAAAAAAGTGATTTTCGAAACGATGTCCGTGGTTCTGTTTATCTGTGCGTTGGTGACGTACATTAACCTACAACCTAAACGAAGTAACGGATTGGCTTCAAATTTAGTGAAGCATTTTTATGTCATTTTCTAGAGGATAAATCCAAGTTTTTTTTTTATTATACATAGCTAATCTAAAACGGGTAGGTGATATACAATGATTTTGGTTGTAAGTTTTCTCCAAAATGGCTCTGACAATTTTAGTACAAGTTCCTACACATAATCTCTAGACTAGTTTTAATAATACTGCATACTAGGTCAAGAAATTCGAATAGTGGAAATAAAGTTTTGATGTTTTTTTTTTTTTGAGAAAATTCGATAAAAACTTGTCAGGTACTTGGCAAGCCCTTGCTGGATTTCAGTGCCAAAAATTTAGAGAAGACAAACTTTTCAAACCCTTGTTCTAGCCTTTGCTAAACCTTGCTAGCCCCTTGCCAGGATCTATGTAAAGCGAAATGCCTGACGACGCAAAAAGGGTTCATAATCGTCTAGGCTCTTGTTCTAGCTTTTTCCAAAACATGCTTGCCCCTTGCCAGGATCTATGTAAATCTCTCTAGTGCCTTGTTGAAAACTATATTGTTTTTCTGCGCGGGTAGTCGTGCATTTTATTTTTCTAAGCTTTTCTGATTTTCTAAGAAAAAACCTGTTCATTTGATACCTGAATTGCTTCTTTAGGCAACAAGTTCTCCAGTTATTACCAAATCTAAGATGGACGTGGTTGTTGTATTTCGTTTTGAGTATTTGACTTTTTTTTTAATTTGATAAAATTACCGAATTGTTTTGATTTAAAGGATAATATAATCGCCCCTACAACATATATTAAGTATCTCTTGTCAAAAGTATTATAACATCGCTTAATTTCCACTTAAAAGCCATCTATACCCATAAGTATCTATTATATTGTATGTATATACTTTTTTCCCTCAATGCATCCGACAGCTATTTATTTTCTAAAACTCTCGATTAACGCGAAACAAAAGAGAAAAACACTATATGTATAAAAGGACGTTTTCGTCGTCCTTTATTATTATTATTTTTTTTTTTTTGCACAAAAACAATATTTATTGCTTCGCTTAAATGTATCTTAACTCTGAGATAAACAATAATCCACTACAGCACAGCCACATTATATGTATATTCTAGTCTGTTCGGTTGTATTACATACAATTGTACAGTCTCGTTTGTGTAGTTATATTAAAAAGCAATAAAGTTAAGTTCTTTTCTGTAAAAGACAAGCCATTTGGGGGTTTTTCTTTTAACAACCCGCCACAGAAAAAAAAAAAAAAAGCATTAAAATGCATTACACCAGAATATAAAAATGAAAATCCAACAACCGCGTCGTCGTCGTCGTCCTCATGTTCGTTTGAAATGTATAAAAGACCGATACAATGACGATTAATTTGTGGAAAGGGTATATTATTTGAAACAAATCAAAAAGTATCTGTGAGATATACTTTTCTGTTCAGTTTATCTATTCGATATCAAAATTCACTCAAGTCTTATGAATTCAGTTGTTTTATCCGCTTAGTGTAGAGAGTTGAATTATATGTGATGCGAGATTTTCAAATTTCTGTCGTTCAAAGGGAACGGGGAGATCCTTTTAAATAAAGAAATAAGGGAGTGTACTCGTCGTAGATACTTATAAATATAAATGAAATTAGTAAAGTGTGTAAACAATTTATTAATCGAAAAGGCGCTTTGCACACTCGAAAGGACCTAATGTCAACAATCGTCATCTCCTTGATGCGCGGATGGGGTGGAGACTTTTGTTATTTTAAGAAATAAATCCTTAGATTGTGAATGACTCCCTTAAGTTGAGACTCGAAATAGACAAAAACATAGGTAGAAATATTTATTCCCAAACGCACAAAAGTGCGCAAATATTTTCCAAATCTGCTGCTGCTCCAATAACTCAGCTCATCATCACACCGACACGACACCACCCCCGCTCCCAGCGGTTTTCCTTTATTTTATCTTGAAATTCTTTGTTTTATTTGAGAGCCCAAAAGAAGGCATTCAATAAATGATCTCTGATGAAGGATATTTTCTAGAGGACCAACAAAGAAGGTATGCTTAGCTATTGTTTCGTTCTTAATGAGAAAAACAAAAGTTTACTTTGCCATCTCTTAGTGCTGGTGCTGGTCTTATATGATTGTAGAGATATCCTTGGTCCATTTTTGCGATAGTATTTCATTTGAAGAATTAGTCTTAATCGTCGTTCGTCTTCGGTCGTTGGTCGGTCGTCGTAAATTCTGTTTCTGTTTCTGACATCGTTGAGAATTTCCACCTCCCATCAGACTATCTCTCATCATCATCAGACAACACGATATGGGTGGATGTATTTCTATATCCGATGACATGATATATCTCTCTATAAACACCCAAGGATAACACAGATAAAGTTCTTGCAAATTGAATTGCTGATTAAATAGACATTTCGCATTGGTAATCAACTTTGGCTGACGTCTTTCGCTGTGCGGGGTGCTCTGTATGTTGAAGGGTGGGGTGTGTGCTTGGTGCCTTTGCCGTGTATATACGCTTTATAATATACGGTGTGGTGGCTTTTTGGAGGTTTCTCTATTTGTCTAGCTTTTGATTTGATTAGAAAAAGTTTTCCTTCGTCCTTCGTCTTAAAGGATTTCGAAGATAAGATGAATTTTATGATGATCTGGCATTCTGTTGTTTAGACAAAGTTTCTATTTGGGTATCTACCTATAACAATGAAATTTCTTTAATTAGAAATTTATATTTAATAGCATATCGGCTAAAGGTGCAAAATTTTCTCTTTGAGTTTAATTTTAGTTTCAACTGAATTGGTTTATTTTAGGTTTGCGTTAAATCGGAGTCCAAGGGGGATACCACCAGAACACTCCAACAAAGTCTTCCCTCTTATCTTCCATTGTCCTTGGCCACCATCTTTAATTCCGTGCATTTCAAGGGTTTATTTAACTATCTTGGTAAATATTGGTTTTAGAGGAAAAGGTTATGATACAAATTATTCTACATAAGATTTCTAACAACTTATGTTAAATACATTTTTTCGAAATTTAGAATATTTATAAAGATAAAAGCTTTCAAAAACTTAATTTTTTTCGCCTGATTTATAATTTCGTCACAAAATAAAAAAAAACATATTTGAAATTCCAAAATTTTATTTTTTGAAAGCTTTATATCTTTTTAAGTATATTCTAGATTTTGAAAAAAATTTATTTAACATAAGTTGTTGGAAATATTATGCTGAACAATTTGTGTGTTAACTTTTTTCTTCTCAAACGTATATTTAGAGAGATAATTGAATTAACCCTTAAAATGCACAATATTCAACATGGCAACCATACCTGGAAAATGGAAAATTAGGGGGGAAAACTAAGTGGGAAAGTTCTGGAGATACCCCCCTACCAACACTTTAAATTTCCTTGGACTCCTATTTAACGCATACAAATTAAGTTAAGGTGTGGTTAGTTCATAAATTTTTAAGTGTCACACAAGTAACAAAAATATATTAAAGTTTGTGTAACTACAAAAGCAAATTTTTTATCAAACTGATAGACCATTAGACCAAACAAGCTGTATTAAACTTGAAAATTATTTGAAACACGAATTTATAGTTCAAAAATTGTGTCACAGCCGTAACATTCTAACATTTCGAAGTAATTTATACTCACATTTAAAATTTCATTGGACTTCAATTTAATGCATACAAATGCAAAAGTGTCACACAAGTAACAAAAGTATGTTAAAGTTTATATAACTACAAAAGCAAATTTGTTATCAAACTTAAATTATTTTAAACACGAATTTAAAGTTCAAATATAGTGTCACATCCGTAACATTTCGAAATTATGTATACCTGATTTCTTTTCATCCACATTATGTGTGTCTTTCTCACTTGAAGAATAAGAAACAAATATCGATTTGGGTATAGATGGGAAATTATTTCACCTGATCAAATGTGTACTCTCCAAGTTGAGTTACTTTATCTTCGTTGGAGGAATTTCACTTATGATGACAATAATGTTCAATAAGGATTTATAATGTTATAATATGTTCTAGATATGGTACATGCGTAACATTTACTTGTCAAAGTCTTAACAATTTTTAACCAGCATTTGTACAATTTTTCCAAAATTACACATGTATTTAAGATAATTTCCAAATAGAATTTATTTTATTATATTCTGTCTATGCATTAGGCATGCAATTCATGCTTAGTCACATGCGTCACATTCATTTTGCATAGTCGTTAACAATATTTAACCAACATTTAGAACAGTTTTTCCTCAATTTCGTTTTTCAATATTGAACCCATACTTGAGATTAGTTTTCACATAAATATTTGAATAGGAATGACTGATAGAATTCATACGCTACATCAAATATAAAACTTCGCAAATCGACAGTTTTCAAAGGTCACACCCGTTTAAGGCCACAGAAATAGATAATTTAACAAATCCAAGTATGTTATATTTTAAGATCATTTTACTTTCCAGTACAGGCACTTATTGAAAATAATAATTGTGTAATTAATTTTAGCCCAGTCAATAATTACAAAAAAAGTGCTAAATTCGCAAAGCGCGATGTAGTTCTGCATTTTTGATATGTTGTTGGGGCATGTTAGAGAAGTCTGTAGCTAAGTTTGCAACTTCGAAAATCGAACTTGGAACTTTTAAAATCGATATAAAAGTTGCTTGATGAAAAAGATATAAATATTATAACTATATTTTAATGATAGTTAAGGGTTCTATGTACGTGTACAAAAATCAGTGCCAACTTAAGTGTCCTACTTTGACCACATCAAAGATGCAAACATTGCTCGTTGCACTTAGTTAACATCTTGTTTCTTGCCAAAACTAATTGACTAATTTAAATCGAGTTTTCGAAATTCGTCTTGTAATACTATAGACTACTCGATTCCCAATTTTCAGCAGAATTGAAAAATGTTTGACCTATTTCTTGAGTGCTTCAAAATTACTAAGTTTTTTTAGATTTTTTTTTTTAATTCCTGGTTAGATAGCAACACAAATATAACATGCATGAATTTAAAATTAATGTGGTTTTGTAGACAAATTTACAACAAACATGTTTATAGTGGATGGTTTTTTTCTAAGTTGCATATTTCCAAAGCTATAAAGGAAAATGTCGGAAAAATTGAAGTGATTTTAGCTGTTGCATTTTTCCTGCAGCGAGCACAAGTTTTTCAAAGTTGCAAACTTAGCTACAGACTACTCTAACATGCCCCAGCAACATATCAAAAATGCAGAACTACATCGCGCTTTGCGAATTTATTGTCGAATTTGACTGGACTATATACTTTTTGAATAATATTAAAATTTCATGAAATCATAATAGAGTCACAACCATGACAACCTAGACTTTACGAACAAACACGCCTTCAGCAGTTATATTTTTGGATTCGTGCAACAAGAAATTAACGCTCACCGTTCGTTTCTTTGAAATAGAATGTTTTCCGATAAGTCAATACTCGGAGGTAGGAATCGAAAGCAGGCAGATTCAAAGTGGCCGCACAGCAATCCATACTTTTTGAACACATCTCTGCTGAATTCGAGCGGTTGGATTCCTCCCGGTCCGAATGCAAATTACGAATTCGAACTTACATAAACATACATATTGCTCATTAAAAGAACAACGTCATAACTCAAAAAACGTCAAACTTCAGAAATCGCAATTTAAAGTTTGCATGGCTGTATTTCATAATCATCTTCATTTGTATTTATTTTTTTCTTTTTTCTTGTAGAGCTATTGATTAAAATTTTATCGCAAAACATGACACTTTTAAAATATTTATTGGACTGTTTTCACTTCAAAGGTCCCTGCGTAAATGAAAAAAAAAACACAGTATTTCCACAATCAAATATTTAAAAGTGACAGTGTATATAACGACAAATGATGCTCTATAGCCTTCAATTTTTCAGTTATAGAAATGAAATTTTTCCAAAAAATAGTTTATAGAAAATAAGTTTGAACTGTATCATTAGGTAAAAATTGATGTTTTTTGAGCAATCACGTTGTTCTTTTTAATGAGCGATATGTATATGCTCAAATTTCATATTCTTTTTCCTACTTTTTTGTTTTCAACCACGCAGCATAAGATAGACAACCTCCATGCTACAATTATAGTTTTTGAATTAAAAATAAAAGAATAAATAAAAGAATAACCACGACCTTAACATTTGGTCCTTCAAACCGAATTTGCCGCATTACGGGGCAGATTAATGCTACGTTATCGCTACCTATGTGCATTCGATATGGTAAAGAGCAATGGTGGGGTTTGATCAGTGCCACCGAAATAACGAGAAGACATATTATCGGTTCATATTCTTGCTACGTTGTAGTTGCGCGCAAAATTGTTAACAACTAAACAAATCATCTTAAATCCATGTTTATTGTAACTGGTAAACAAATATGTATCAACAAATCAAAAATTTCATTTGTTGATCAAGGAAATACCTAACGAGCCGATTTTTGGTTGAGTTGCTTTTTTAAATTAGAACATAGGAATGCCCATGAGTTTATCCTTGAGTCCAACTTCGGACGTACTGTCAAGTATAGAGATTCTTTCTTTAGGTGCACTACAAGAATGTGGAATGCTTTACCTGGCACTATTTTTCCCTGCCATAACGATATTCAGAGGTTCAAAACCAATGTGCATCGGTATATCCTCTTAAATCCTTTCCTATTTTCGCTCGCACTGTGTTTAAACATTTTTAGGGTAGTAAAAATCCCTTAAGTGCGCGCTTAATTTAAAGAAAAATAGTCACATTGCAAATTTGACCCACTGTAAACAAGCTGACCCTAAGTAAATGCACCAATGAAAATTACTAGATTTGTGTGGACGAATTCTCCAAACAGACAATTTTGTACCAATAGTTTAAAAAAAAAATTATTTCTACCATCGCATTTCGTACAAACTTCAAGGGTCTTAGTTCAATCAGATTATCGAAAAAATTCTGGTTTCTGCCCAAAAAGCCTTTTATTCTGATAGAAGGTACTTAAAGAATTATTGTAAACGCCTGTTTGACGCGACATAATGCTTTTTCGACATAAATTTCGAAATATATTTTAACAGAAGAATCACAGATTACTCAATCGAAGCAAATGGTTATAATGATGTTAAAAATGCAAATCTAATACCCCAAATTGTTCTAATAATCTTTTTCAAGAAACACAATTTTCCATAAAATGTATTCGTCTTTTTTCTTCCTTTCCATAAAATGTATTACTTCCTCCAAATTGCATTTATCGTTATAAATGTACAAATCTTCTTATTTCGTTCCCTAATTCCAAACCCAACAGCTATACCATAAGAAAAGACAATCTCAGTCATGTCATCCCATACACTTGATTCCTATAACACCATCAAAGTTATTTTCATTTGCCTCTAATCTAAGGCACTTCGCACTCTCCCAAAATGATACAAAACCAAAAGAAACGCAATAAAACCAGACCAATTAGAAAGATATTTTATCTAACCACCTAATTGTATCTATATTTTCGTTTACGAGTGAGTGTATATTGTAATCGACGACGGCGACGTAGCGCGCCCTCTCTTGGTGAATTTAAGCCAGTAGCTCGCAATCACATCAGCAGACACACACCATCATTGCCATTATAGGAGCTAAGCTCTCTGTGCACCAATTGCTAATTACAATACCAATTTTCGGAATTAGTCAAGTAACACTTTCTCATTTGGGATTTATCCAACCAGTCCTATTCCTTGCTATATAGATAGCGAGAATGATACAATGAGTCGTTCCATTTTGCCCTCGCTACTCTACGAGTATATCTAGTCGCATTTGAATCTCTGTTCACCATAAATTATTCTCAATTAATGTGAGTTTCTAGTACTGATTAGCATTTCATTTATTGCAATAGACCCAAACTTGAGTGTTGTATAGAAAGAGAAGGGAGTTTCTCTTGCGTCCACGTCCACTTCCACTAAAACCAGGACAACACAGATCGATATAAAATGCAAAGTGTGCAATTGACCGAATATTGTTGTACCAATCTCATATATAAATGAGATGCTTGTTAGATTCTTCCCGGCGAACATTGCCAATTTTGTTCGTTTATGGGAAAACATTGAATTTTATTGTGCAAGTTCGTACAAGTAAAAAGGCGCGGGCACATGGAAAGGGGCAATAACAGGGTTCTTTGTACCCCTCTCGAACTTCCTAATTTCTTGTAAGCTTCTTACTCACCACGAAAAGGTTAAACCAATATAAAAGAATTTTCTCACTGGCATGGCATGGCAATGCTATTGGGCTATTCTATTCAAAAGGTCAAAACCATAGGGTCGCTTAGTTACAAGAAGTCGCTGTCAAATGAATTTGAAAGGGCGACCTTAACACCATCAAATCACACGTGTCTAGCTAACCGTTTCGCATAATTAATCAGATTATTACATGGTCTCAGAAGTGGGATTCGAACCCACTACAGATCATTTAATCAAAGCTTTGAATAGATTCCAGACCTGAAATCAATATAGGGCCATTTTGTTCACAGCTAATCATCTTTGATCCACGATTTTTGGAATTGGGAAATCGCCGAAAGTGTTTTTTGATCAAAGTTTTCTTCTTTTAAAAAAATACAAACTATAACTTGCTAATCATGGATATCGCTAATCAGCCAATTTTTGTTGATTAGCGTTAGAAAGTCATATACTAAATTTAACCCACTGGCCCTTAATCTGTTTAACTGAGATGAAGAGGCAATGTAAGCCTCGAAGAGCAGTTCTCATGGCCATCTGTTAAAAAGTCAAGACTTCGAAGTTTCGGCGCAGAAATAAAGGCCTCAAAATGACGAAACTTTAAATTTTTTTTTAGAAAAGGAAAAATTAAAGAACTTCTCCCGTTTGAGCGAAATCCTTAATCCGGACCTGATCTCAGATGTCCATTCGCTGCGGGAAAACTCTTTAAGCACCACCTACAAACCTGCAGCTTTTCCCCCCGTTCTGCAAGACGAACACTTATAGTGAAAAAGAAGGTGTGTTTTGTCGACGGACTTGATTGTTATTGCGCGGGGGAGAAGCCTTAATTAAATGGTTTATTTCCCTTCGTCCCAAGACCAAACCCGACAAGCAGTAAATCGCAGCTTGTGGACCCGTTTATTATTTAAGGATCGTTTTTGTTACGTTTATATCTTTAAAGCTAGACGGAGCATCATCTCACCTGTCAGCTTTTTTACATTCAGGCGCAGATTAAAATGGGTTTTCTCCTTCGGGGCCATATTGTTCATTTTTCAGATCAATTTTTGTACAACACCGCCGCCGCTGCTACCTCCAAAGCTGACGATGATGACGCGCTTCCCTAACGAGGAGGTAAAGAAGTTGGTTTCTCTTACTTCATCTAACTGCCAGACATTTAATGAGATGGCTCTGCGACTACTCTTTGTATGTAGCTATACCTTGCTGCTGTCTTAAAAGATAAACATCAAATGGCTTCTTCTTCGTCTCTTGGTTGCTCATAAAACATTGGTTTTTAGGTTGCAAAGTTCAGATGAGATGAGACAGCACGGGGGGCTTTATCTTTCTCTCTTGAATTAAACAAAACTTTAAAAATGTTTATGAGATGATGCTTTTCCTTTTTAATAAAAAAAAAAAAAAAACTAATAAGAGATGAAGACAAATGGATAGCTTTAAACAGAAGGTGATTACTACTATGTAGACGTACAAAATCCGGGAGATATTATTTTTGTGTTCCTTACTTTTTTTCTTTTGTTGGTTGTTGATGGTTTTCAAATAAACGGAGACGGAAACACTATTATTTGATAAATGCCATAAATTGTGTGATTGACTTCGAGATGGGCTTTGGCAAATGTGATTGTTACCTTCAGGAAGGTAGTATAATATACTTATTCAGCTGTGTCATTTGAAATTTAAAATTGAACTGTTTTTGAACCTTTGTAGGTCGATAGGGTAATTGGAATGTTAACAAGCAGATAAGTGAGACACAGATTGAACTTTCTTTTCTGGTGATTTATTTGTAGTTGTTTGTGTTGCATTGAAAGCTGTTAAAATGGAAATATGATGAAAGCTGTTTTTTTTTTTTTTTAATTCAAAAACGGCTTTAACTAAAAGTTGGCCATTGACTTCTATAGTTTTGGAATCATCGTCATGACAATTTTTAAGACATTTGTATAATTTGAGAATCCGAACAAGCTGAAAAGTAATTTTTGTTTGTTTGTTTGATATTTTGTTTCTGTATAAAGGTTAATCTTAGAAAACTACAGGCACAATTTTTAAAATATTTTCGAGTTTGAAATTTCATATTTAGAAAATGTTTAAAATAAATCGAAACGTTCAAAAGGGTGCAATAGGGTAAAACTAAATAAATGGGATTTGGTTTCAGAAATTCTTTTTGTGTTTAAAGTTTATATTTATATTTTTACTACGACGCACGATAGCTATCTAGATAGCTATCATTATAGGGGTTATCATTATAGAGGCTATCATTATAGGGTGAAATTACTAGTTTCAAGTGCCTTTTTTTTAAAGGTCTTATTTTAAATGGATTTAAAAATTGGATTTAAAGGTTGGATATTTTTCCAAAATTATAATTTATATAGGGTGAAGTGGGGTTAGACAAAACAAATGGTGTTGAATTAAAAAAAAAAGTTTTAGTTTAAAGTTTTTATTTAAAGGACTAACGATAGCAATCTACATTATGTTATATCTAAGGTTAAAAATGTACCTTATTATAGGGTGAATTGGGGTTATGTGACATTCAAAATACATTGTTAAGGATAGCAAACAGATTGATGTAGGCACACACGAATTTGAGTGTGTTTGTTTTCAGTTATCATTTTACGTACGAAGCAGAGCAAATCTCATCCTGAGATCAAAAAGAGGTGGTGGACAAATTCGGAGCACTCAAATTAATTTACGATAAGCTGACGGTAGACCTCGGATATTATGATGCAAGTATCGAGGACAACTACGAAGAATCGGAAAAGAGTGCCTGTAATTTACAAAAAAATATTGGAAAGAGGAACAACAAAGGAAGCTGTTAAAATCCCAGTATCCAAGGGTGACATAAATGAATGGATGTCTTTTCGTGATTTATTCATGAAATTGGTTCATGAAGCACCCATCACAAACGTGGAAAAGATGTTCAGACTAAAATCCTTAGTCAAAGGTGAAGCAGGAAAATTAATCATGCATCTCAGCGTAACAGATGCTAATTATGAAGCGGTATGGAGTATGCTTAATTGCTTAAGCAGAGATTTGAAAATCAAAGATTCCTGTTCACATCCTTGTTTGACCGACTTTTTGACCAGCCACCGATTAACAGTGATTCTACAGCCCCTGTAAAAAGGCTCTTGGACACTTCAAATGAGTGTATATTTGCATTGAAGAATCTAAAGATACCACTAAATTCTTAGCAAGAGTGGTTATAAGGAAATTGGACAGAGAAATCTTAAGGCAATGTGAGCAAAGTGGGGAGAAGACTTAAGAAATCCAGAGCTTGGATGACGTTCTTCAATTCCTAGACCAGCAATATCAAACGCTGGAGGCAGTAAGAGGAAAGGGTATTTTAAACGACAACATTCAGAAGCATTACCAAAAACGACACATCCATAACAAAAACTTTGAATTGAAGGAATATCAACTTACCACTGTAACATTTGGAACGGCAGCCGCACCATTCTTAGCTCTACAGACCTTGATGGACATATCCAACAACTGCAGTAATCTGAACGATGATGCTTCTAAAATATTCAGAGAAGATTTTTACATGGATGATCTAATGACAGGAGCAGACAGTGCTTCTAATGTCGTAGCGGTTAAGGCCCTAGCATTAAACTGGGACCCAACAATGGATCATGAACAAGGTTTCGTGGAACTGCCCTCTCAAGGTATATTGACTTTGGCACCACGATTTATCGATATAAGTCACTATTCGAGGGAATCAAAATAGTATCTGGTTACCAATTAGAATATCATCTGAAGCCTGATCCTCTTACAAAAAACTAGTATTTAGTATTTACTTTAATACTTTTAACCGATAATCAACTTATACTAGCAAATTCGTCGCTGGTAGATGCTAAGAACAGCATCCAAAAATTGACATCAGAAGTTCGTGCGATGCGGGAATATGTATCAAACAGAACTAGTTAAGTTCCATCAAATAAGTGGACATGTATCCTTATTCATTACGGCTGTTGTTTAATTTTATTTGTTTTATAAATATTAATTATTAAACTTTTGTGGTTAATACATAAATCTTTCTAATCTAAATCTAATCTAATTATTATTTTAATTGTGTTATATGTAAAAAGAAAAGATAAAGTAGCTGTAATTGATTTCACCCTACCTGTCTCCATAATTATTCATGGAGACAGTTGACCAGCGAGGAACACTTCTGGGGAAAACTGTACATTCTGGAAGGATCAGCACTATTACATAGTTATTATATTAACAACAATTTGGGGGAATATCTGGTTCCATTCGTACCATTTATTGGAGAAAACTTATTGCTAGTGCAGGGATAATCCTAGACCACACGTTCCTAGATGCATTACCGACTTCTTGCAAGAAATGGAAATCGACGTGATGAGCCCCGACATGAATCCAACCGAACACATGCTGGAAAAAATGGAAAGAAACTACCCTTTCAGGCAATCTCATTGGGCTTAGATCTGCTCACCTCGAGCCGTGGAATAATTTGGACGACGCCTTCGTTTGTTTTTTTTTTTGTTGACATGGACAAACGGATAAATAGAAAAACGTTTTTTTTTTAACTTATTTGAAAAATTTGGAAAACTCAAAGGTGCGCCATTTTTTTTTTTTTTTTTTAACTCAGTGTAGAAATCGCAAGTACAAAATGGTCAAATTCTAGGCCGGTTCTTTAAATTAGTTCACATTTAAGCTTTGTCATAAAATTGATATAGGTTGACTTAAAAATGAAGAAGAACTGCATACAAGGCGCCTTCAGACGTCAACCAAAAAGTTCAAGTGAGATCGGCCAGACGAAACTCTAAGTTTTCCCAAACTTCTGTTGGGTATTAAATTTAAAAAATGTTTTTACTTTAAAAAACTCCAAAACTCCTCAATTTTATGGAAATGACACTTTTTTTTTTTTTTTTGTTTTTTTTTTTTTTTTTTTTTTTGCAAATGGTATCTTCACTCGAATCTCTTGCTTAACGTAATTTCCAAGCAAAAGCTACCTAAATATTAAGCGAAAGCTATAGAAGTCTCTTTTCAAGTAGATACATGCATCAGTTATCGTTTAATTAACGATTCATTTATTTAAAATAGAAATACTCGTATCTACCTTTTGCAATCAGTAAAGTTCATGACAAACTGTAGCTTTAGCGTCTACTTCTAAAATTCAGCTTTTACTTATTTATCTACGAGTATTTTATTATTATCTTAAACTCGAGCACATTCCTTGTTATGTTGCTCCATATACAAATATCACATCGTCCAGCTGTTTTGCTTTAAATACTCGCATGCCAGTTTGTGCAAACTAAAACTATAAATTTTACCCCATTCTTGCATTGATAAGCTGCAAACACTCTATAAATACCAAACGATATATTTTTTTTCAGTATTTTTTTTTTTTACAATTGCAATTTATAATTGGAATTTTGCTGGTTTTACATTCACGATTTTATGTCCAGTCCAATGAACTGGTTGCACTATCAGTTAGGAAGTGAATTATATTTGTATAATATGCACTTGGTCATTGGTGCGTTAAGATTAAAGTGAAATACTCTTGCCACATAGAGCGAAGGAAATAGATAATTTGTGTTCTTCAGAACTTCAGATAGATTTAATTTGCACAATAAACAATATGTTTCTTTGTTCCGAGTCTATTTTCCGTTTTGATACAATTGATAAGTGTTAGTAACAATGTTGCTGGGAAATAAAATGAATCCAGAACTAATTTGTGTCTTATAGATTTTTGAAATTCTATTTTTTCGCTAAAAGTACTTTTTTTGATCGTTAAATTAAAACCTCTTTTATTTGCTCAATCTATAAACGCTGATCCTATTGTATGATGCCAAGGATAAAAAGCAACTCTATAACCAAACCATTTGTATAATGTGTGGCGCGTCGTCGTTGTATGTCGTTCTAGCAAAAACCAAATAACAATAAAAGAAATGCCAATTCATTGAGTTTTATAAACTGTTTAATATTTTTCTATGATAATTCTATTTCCGTTCGACTGCATTTAGATGACATACTTAAGGCAATCGTTTGGAAGGATCTTCTCTATTTAATATGGATTTAAAATAGAAATTGATTCCATGAGATAGTTGGTGTTTTTTTTTGTCTGTTGGGTAACTATTTGTACGCCGAGAGTAGTACTTTACTTATACTTTGTAATATCCATTCAAAATAGTAATTTTTTGTGTACAGAGAAAAATTTAATATCCTTTTTATATGACCGCATAGCACATACAAAACACACCCATCACCATTTAACTACAGAGAAGTTGTGGAGTCTTTTTCCATTTTGGTATGTGAAGAAGGAATCTCAATTTGTTAGGTGTAAATTGGACGCAGTCAAGAGTGACAGTGACAATCTTTAGTCATTCGTTTTAAGCTTTATAACCAGGGTTTCTTAGCCCAGGGTTTTTGATGTTTTGTATAGGGGAGGTGAGGTGATGGTGACGACGACGACGCATGGCAGAAATGATGAGGGCAACACTTAAGAAAGACTCATCCATGTGGGATGTGTGAAATGTTGCGGTTGGTTAAATTCGAATGATGTGACTTTAAGAGGATTATGATGATCTGACACGGAATGATGTTAAATTATGTACCTACGAATGGCATCGTTAATATATCTATTTGGTGGTCTTTTTACAGTCTAGTGTGGTAGAGTTTTTGTTCACAGACTCTGTTTTGATGGATTGATTTTTGTTTCAATGAAAAAGGTGCAGTAATGGATTTTTTTTATATCTTAAATTTTTGATCAATAAAATCGAGTCTAGAATAAAGAATTTCCAATTTGTTTTGTGGTGACATATTTTCGAGATTTACAATTAACCAAAAGTTTAAAGTCCAAAAAATTAATTTTTTTTTTAAATATAGACTTTTGAAAAAAATATGTTTAGATTAAAATCTTGAATATAACATGGTGTAGCTTTTAAGGTGTGGCCATTAAGGCTGAAAGTTGAACCTAAAACTATTTAATTGGCCTGCTAGTTCTCCATGAAGTTTATCAAAAAGAAGACCAGAAAAGGATTGATTGATGCGATAAACTTTTAAACAAAATTAAGTCTATAAAAGATTTTATGGGAGAGTAAATAGAAAAAAATACTAAAGCTACGAGTATATGTATAAGTAAGATGCAAATTGTTGCTTTGCAATTCTTTCTGATGAAAAATAAGAGCTAATACTTCAACAGTAACCAGCACTTAAAATTTGGAACTTTACTTCTCAAAATTTTATGATTTAATGTAATTTAAAGAAGAAAAATTAAGGTTTTTTTTTTGGAATTCATTTAAGGACCATTAAGCACTTTCATCTGGCTGCAGATTAAAGGAATTATGTATTTTTTGCAGTAAAAATCAAAATGGTTTCTGTGTGAATATATTTAAAATGTACAATCAGGTTCATCGTGCGCCATTTAAAAATGCCAATTGGATTTCGCTTAATATGCCTACAGTTTTGGGAAAAAGTAATTTGGCTTATGTAGATACATCAACATTGAGGAAAAAACTTTATCTACTCAGCATATAAATGCAGAGGCTCTCTTCTCATACATTTCTGCTCATATAACTTTTTGTACTCATTACCTCATGAAATCTATAGTCCGATCAATATTCTATCACCCAATCGCAAAACGATGTGTCGGGTACCTGTAATTTGTTTATGATAACGCAGTGAGTAAAGCCTCTATGTATGCACTCAATGCATAACTTATATATATGTATATAGGTAATATATATTACATAAATATGAAGTGAATACAAAGAAGCTGTACTGATCTCAATGGGATGTTACTAGTTTTATGTAATTAGTACATTACAGTTCCCTGTGCTCACTACATATTTGTAGCTTTGCTGTTTACCGCACAGTTTGATACGCAGGGTGATACGTGAAATTGCGAAAGCTACCGTTCGGTCAAGCTGATGTCACACACCATGAAGATCGTTGAGCGGGTACGGCTATCTGACGACAAGTATGGGTTTGTTTCGGGTAAATCAACCATAGATGCTATTCAGAGTATAAGAACCAGAATGGAAAAATATCGGGATTCCTCAAGAGATTTGCATATTGTATTGGTTGATTTTGAAAAAGGATTCGACAGACAACCACGAGATCTGAAATGGGTTGCACTTAGGCAACGAGGAGTTCCGGAAGTCTACGTGCGGTTGATCATGGACATGTACGAGCAAGTTAAAAGAAAGGTTCCCAATGAGAGTAGGTGTGCACCAGGGAAGCGTCTTCAGTCCTTTGCTCTTTATTACTGTCCTTGACATTCTGCTTGAGGACAAGGTGTCGGACTCGAAAGTGAATCAGTTATTCTTTGTTGACGATGTAGCCATCATAAGACATCTATTTGAATGGAACAGTGCTTCCCAAGTGCGAAAAGTTTTAATATCTTGGATCAATGATCAATACTATCGCGGAACTCCTGGATAAAACAAATGCAACGACACCTGCATTTAGTTGGCCTGTCGAAGTTTTCTGAGGTTAACCCGGCGAAACCCACTAGTGGAAACTTAGGTGAAACAGGGAGAGGTGTAGTAACCCTCAAGATCATGACAATCGCCTGTTAAATGAAGAAGAAGAAGCTGTTACCCGCACAGTTTGTTTCTCATTTATTCGGAAATAGATTACCACGCTTATTACATAAATATATGGAGGTTATGGAGTGAGGACATTATCTTTGTATATTTTCTGCACTCAATGCATAAACATTCCACATAAATACCCGTCGCGTCGGTTATCTGTGATGATTATGTAGTGAGTTAAGATTGTTTAGCGGTATTATATGTCTTTATTACATAAATATGTACACATTACAAAAATTCGATGTTCTTATTACATAAACATTATTATACTCATTACAGAAAATTTTTGAGTACAAAAGACTGTACTCCTCACAAAGGGCTGTTTCTGGTTTAATGTAATGGATACATCTTCCTGTACTCAGTTTATTTTTATAGAATTGCTGTTTTCTCTTTATTCAGAACACGTTGCTTGTCCTTGGCTTTTAGATTTTATTTAATCAGTACATTACATATATATTGATCAGCTATAGATCAATATATATGTAATGAATCAATATTGTCTGTGTTCAATACAAGTGATGAATTTGAACTAGGATTGGATTTAAACATTTTAATAAAGCTTCTATAGATTTTCCTGAATTTAATGTCCTCACATTTGAGTAAGGTATATATTATAATTTTATAATTTTCCCAGTGTAACACTTAAGTCTGTTAAAGATAAATGATAGCTACATTTCATTTACATTTTCCCCAAATGACCTCAGCTGTTGTGTAGATGTATACTCAACAGAATAGAATGAAAATGAATTATATCCTTGTTGTATACATTTTCAACGATAAAATAATTGCACAGCATATGCAAATGCCATTTCGTGTTGCAAAAACACACACAAACACAAATAGATCCTTGACACAAACATCAAAAGCATCGTAAAATAGCATTTTCTGTAATGTTTTTTTTTTGTCCGCACTGCGTTTTTAAGTTCTGCAGGGTTCTCTAGGGTTTTATTCAAATACATATATCTATATAAATGTATGTGAAAATCTTCAAGGATCTCCTCCTCCTGCAGACACAAAATAAACACAAACATTGTGCTTATGGTGACAACAAATCCCCATCTGGGAAATGGCAATGAACAATAATGAAATGAAATCGCGAAAATGCACTGCACTTGCACTCTCTCTCCCCCTTGAATTGAGCAAATAGGATTCAAGGATTCCTTTTATTGCTACTTCCAGCACTGTTGGGGTGGGTGGGTGGATGGATGGATGCTACGTAAAGTACTGAAATACTGTACAGTTGTTTGACTACTAGAACATGAAAAAATAAAAACCATTAGAACGTGTCAGATGAACGTCTTCCTACCAAACGCGTGATGCACTTATAACTTCATAAGGAGTTCCTTTTCTTATTTTTTGTATGTGTGATAGTTGTGTTTCTCTACATTATATGTAGGATCATTTTATAATATACATTTATGTAGTTTTGCTTTGTTTTTTTTTTGTTATGTTTTGGTTTAGTGGGAGAGACAACAAATCTCATACAATTTGCACTCAATTTATATTCGAGACACATCACAAGGACAGCTTATAAAAAGAGCAAGGACTAATGTCAAGAATTTGTTGCTTGACGTCCTTGCCATATTTTTTTTTCTACACTATATCAATCTTTGAGTGGGATTAAAACGTTAAAACAATTTTTTGACTCTTCGAAAAAAGAAAACCTACACAAAAGTTAAGGCCCCACAGAGACATAATGTTCTTTTTTTTGTTTGTTAAACATTTAAAAAAAAAAAAAACGAAAAAAGAGGTCCTTTGAAGTGTATTTTCTTATAAGAAGAGCTTTTCTTCGCCAAAAACGTCAAAAATTGCAATTAAAATATAAAAAATAAAATATATTCATTGTTTGCTATGAGCAAAGAGAACCCGTCAAGAACAAAAAAAAAAAAAAACAACTATACTAAACGTAAGCATTAAGAACCGAAATAAATTTTATACAAAGAAAGGTATACAAGAGCCAATAAAATAAAATTTCCATTCAGTTTTTTTTTATGCTGGAATTATTTTTGTATCCTTTGAAAGTTCACTGAACTAAGTTATTTTTTTTTTACTTTTTATTTATCGTGTTTTGCGTATTTTTGTGTTGAAATGTTTCAAAGGACCTTAAAGCAATTTCTGATAAAAGGTTTTATGATGGAATGCAATGCAAGTACCTTAGTATCTTTATAAAAAAATTCTTCAAAGATGATAATAATTGGCTGGTAAATAAGAAATGAAGTCGAATTTGTATAAAAAAAAAAATATGGTAAATTTGCAGCACCATCACCCAGAACAAAAGGAAGCTTAAAATTCAAATTTATGTGTTTGCTAACATTTGGATGTTATACATCAATATAATATGAAATTGCACAAATTTAATCACTAGTGCTTCAAACAATATCCAAATCTTCAAACTATCCGGATATCCCAATACTTAATACGAATGAAGCTTCTGATATCCCACACTATGCGTATAGGAAAGTATATCGAATATCCGGATAGTTAAATGAGATACACTATAGCGGATAGTTAAATGGGAAAATATTTATTAAATTAATAATATCACCTCTGTTTAACCATTCTTCTGAGTCTGTGGGATAGGTATTAAAAAAAAAACAATAATATAAATTTTAAATTAAAATGCAATATTTTTTGACTAGCCAAGCCATTGGCGAAATTGAAAATATGCCGAACAAAAAAAAAGGCAATTTTCTCGGAAAACATCAAAACTTTATTTCCGTTATTCGAATTTTTGTTTGCCAAGACACGTCTTGGGGAAAATTTTTTGGACTTCTCCATAATCATTATGTTAGTTTTGGCTAAAACCACAATTTTTCTGTTTGACACTTGCCATAGTAAAAATTGGGGATAAGTTATAAAACAAAATTGTAGCCGCTTGGACTTTACCAATCCGGATATTTGTTGTACACATTTTTATTCTCTCCGTACTCCGACCAATTGGAATTGAAATGAAATGATTTAAGAAAATAAAAGGGGTGTAATGGGGGGAATACGACAAATTTTATGTCTATGTTTCCTACTTTTGAGGAACAATAAAATCCAAATTCTAAGCTATTAAAAATGTTTATTTTCTTCTTAATTTTACCGACGATTGTCATGATCTCGAGGCGACCACAACTCTGCCACTGAAGTGCTTCACCTTAGGTTCCACTTGTGGGGTTAACGGGTTGACCTCAGAAAACGTTGACAGGCCTTCCGGTTTCGGATTGTTTCATGTCTGAGGCCAACTTAATGCATGTTAAGTTGTATTTGTTTCATTCAGGAGTTTTTCCGCCTGCCTTCCTTCCGCAATAGTGTCGAAACGTCTTGTGATATTGCCTTTTGAACTGGGTTCTCATGGCATCTTCTTCGTACAGGATAGTACCAGCTAAGTTGGTCATGCTGTATTTTGGCCAAGATGGTATTTTTGACGTGTAGACTTCCTCGGATTCACTTGCTTCTTATTCGATCACGCTTTGTCACTCCTGCTGTCATGCGAAGCATTTTTATTTCAGCTGCGAACAACTGCGCCGTGTAGAGCTTTCCTTTCAGCTTAGGGGGCATTTTTCGATCACAGAAGATGGCAGAGTTTTCTTGCCACTTCATTCACGATGTTTGATGTCATCATCACAAGATCCTTCGGTATTGATCATTGATCCAAGGTATTACTACTTTTCACACTTGGGAATCACTGTTTCATTCAAATAGATGTCTGGAATAGGCTTGTTCGAATCAAAAAATGGACAGCATAGGTATTCGGTCTTTTTCGCGCTGATGCGGTATCCATTTCCTTCCAGAACATCAACCCCTAAGTGATCGTTGCAAGGACACAGGATCTTCACTTATGATGGCTCCATCGTCAGCAAAAAATAACTGATTCACTTTGGGGTCCTTCACATTATCCTCAAGGAGAAAGTCAAGGACAGTTTACAGTTTTGCAGCGTCTGTAAACCACTCCAGGGCGTGCTTTTTCCTCTATATTTTGAGAGAGGGCAAGTTGACTAAGCTTTTTTTTCCCAGTCATTACTGCTTTGGCTTCACCATTCCACCACCATGTTTCTTTGTCGTGTTGGTAGTGTCCCCTGATAATTCCTAGATTCCGTCATTTCGCTTCCCGCAGGCAGGTTACTTGCAAAGAGTCCCACATTTCTTGTAAAAAAATGTATTACAAATTTTTATCATTTTCTATAAATCATTTCAAAATTTAAAGATTTACATTTTAATTAGTAAAAAATGCAAATCTTATATAGGTATCTCAGAATACGGCTTCCATAAAAAAAAAATTGAGTAAAGTACCTACATTTTTTTTTTTTTGAAAAATGTTTATTTTTGGTTCATCAAGTAGATATTTTTCTGGTTTTTGATTTTCTCTTTTTTTGCATGATTTTTGTAATGAAGTTCCTAAAAAGTTAAAACAGTATGGGATACCAAAACTTTTGAGATAATATTGTTTTAAATTAAAAAACATCTAATTTTATTTTTGAAAAAGCAGTATTTTGAAAACCACTTGGTCAAGTTTTTGGAAACTTGACATTCCGTGATTTTTGAACATTTTCCAAAACAGAATACTTGAGAAAATCGTGTCCCTTAAACCAAAAATATGGTAGGTACCAGGGCAAATGTTGACAAACCGTTAAGAAATGGTCTTATTTTTGTCTTTTTGAGTATTTAAAAACCTATACGCTTTCAAAAAATTATTTTTGTTTGTCAAATGTATAGTTTTGTCAAAAAATCGTTTGAACCTCCAAAGTCTTAGTCTTAGTTTTTGAAGCCTTTAACCTTTTTTAAATATTTTTTTATTTCGAAAACAAGTATTTAACATAAGTTGTTGGAGATTTTATGGTAAACAGCTTTCATCTTCAACAATATTTGCCGAGATAATTGAATTAACGCTTAAAATTCAAAATGGTTGCCACACATTATAAAAATTAAGGGGAGGGGGGGGGGGGGGGGGAACTAAGTTGGAGTATTCTGGCGATTCGCCTTATCTACAGTTTAAATTTAATTGGACTCCGTTTTAAAGCAAACCTACCCATTCTTTTCAACAGTTTTACTGGGCGCATTAAGCTTGAAAGACTTTTTTTCTTATGAGCTCCATAATTTTATTTGAAATTAAAGTCATGATTGCCCAAACCAATTCGCATCGAAAGAAAGAAAATCCAACATCAATCAAATAAATATAAAACTCAATCTTGAAACTAGCTTAAAGTATTAACCGAACCTATTAATTGTAGTCATTCCCATCATAGTAAAAGGTTAAGTCCATACACTTCAAAAAGGATACCAAGTTAATCCTGTTCAAATAATGAATGGAAGACGCCACTTTAGATGCGACCACGCAAAAATGTTCTACTATACACATAGTCCCTGATGTGTAACGCCACCCTATATCTCCTGCTCTAGAAAGTTTGTAACTACTGCGAGTTTAAGGATCTTATTGCAGTACTACTTCAAAACAAATCCCTGCATCCTTTCTATGTGGCGCTGCATTTCCTTTTTTTCCATGACCAAAAATAAAAAACAAAACCAAAAGGCAAGCGAAAGAAATGGAACGAAAACAAAAAAAAAATCCCGAAAAATGTTTCATAGTAGTAATCATGTGTCTGGACTAAGCTCCAAGGATTTAAGTAAGTGGAAGAAATTACCCCCCACAGAAAAAGGATAAATACAATTACTTTTTTTTTGTTTTGTTCTGCTGGATTAAGTTCAAATCAAAGGACAACAGGGAGAAGGAGAGAGTTAGAAAAACGACTCGATTTTTCCTTGTGCGTTACGTCTCGTCGCGTCGTCGTAGGGACAAATGTTATTCCTTGCTCGTTTAATAGATTGGGGAATTGCCACATATTGGATCGGAGACATACAGGATACAAAAACTCACTTTCAATGGTTTTCCCAAATGGGACCCAAAAATTTCTATGTCTCACTGTTGCTGTTGTATGTTCAATGTGTGGGAAGAAGAGTTGATTGATGGAAATGCAACTTATAATTGAAGGATTGATAAACAATATTTCAGGCTGAACAGACAAACCAAAAAGGATCTAATTAAAATGAGAATAAAACTAACGTATATGTCCAGACCCAGACGAACATCAGCAAAACAAACGGAAGGCCATTCAAACCCTTTCATTCAAAAACATAGCCCCAAGATATTTTGATTTTGTTTGTTTGCAAAACTTGTATCCCACTTCTGATTGAATTGTATGAGTTCTTGCTCCTTGGCAGAATTTTTTCGTCGTCTGATGTAAGATTTACAAAAAAAAATAAGGTTCAGTTCCCTAAAGGAGCTGTGCTTTAAAAAAGAAAATAAGCTTATGGGAATTAATTGGCTTCTCTTGGGGTAAATTAAGTTTCTTTTCTTTTTATACTTTTTGATATTTTTGTAGTCCTGTCCTGATGTTGGTTGATATCCAACCTGAAATCAGTTTTTTTCTTTTTTTTACCAAAGGTCAGTCTATAGGAGGACGAGAGATGGTAAATTTTAACCATGAAGATCCTTTAGTAAGAATCTGTTTTTTTTTTTTGTTTTTAAATTTTACTATGTAAAATATCTTTATAATTGCGAAACGTCTGCATTTTAATAAAGAAAATGGAAGAAATAACACTTTTTTGTTCGTCCTCTCTTACTTACTGGGAAAAAAAAATCTTTAAAAAAAGGAAAATTTAAAACGAATTTCATGAAAAAAAGAAAAGTAATGCAAAAAACGAAATGCAAAAACTTAAATTAAAAAAATAAAAAGTTCGTCCTTTATGGTTATTTTTTTTATTTTTTTTTTTTGAAGTTACTTTTGTCAATTCATTTGATCCTGATTTTTATACCAATTCTAATGTCCCATTCGAACAAAAAAACGAAGGGGTGAATAACAAATAAAATGTAAATAGCACTCCACAAAATGACTGTTTGAATGCTGATGAATAAAATGAGCAATTTAAATGCAGACAATGATCCTTAAGAGAATCGTAGTAGTAGTTTTAATGTTAATTTCATGACCATTGGACACAGAGAAATAGCAGTGAGGTGAGAAAGTAGTTAAAAGGATTTTTTTAAAGACAAAAATAAGGGGGTAGGAAATTTTCTAAGAAAAAAAGGTCATAGTTAAATTGGTTTCTTTCTGAATAAGCTAATTTTTGGATTTTGGATGCATTTATTTCAATTAAAATATTTGATTTATTTGGGGAAAAATATGTGTTTTTTCTTGGTAGACCTAAATCTTAACCTATTCTTCAGAATTTATTCAATTGTGGTTTCAACAGCTTCTTATTTGTTTCAACTGTTTTCGAATTGTTGACTGTTCTGTGTAGGATGCATTTCAGGTAATTCATAACCGTCTGGGAGCACAAGAATGTTTTTAAGTTCAGGGATCATTTAAATAACTTCATTCAGCAAACATACAGGTACATTTTAAACAACCGTCTTGTTAAATTTACGATGTGGACTTTTTCCTATATAAAGTTGTGCAGAAAACATAGAATTGTACACGATTTCAATAACATGTTAAGCGTTCAATACACGATACAACCCATCCTACCGATTTGAGTTGTACGGATATCGGAAGCGATATCGCACGTGAGCACACACACCATACGATTAACTCGCGATTCCATCAACTGTCAAAAAAGTTGTTCCTATATTCGGGAATGTACACATTCCACAAGCAAGATATCGACCTTAAAATTTCAATACATTTCAACCAGAATTCTTTGTCTTCTATTGAAACCATTTTTCTCATTCATATTTGTTTACTTACTAGCAGCGAAAACAGAAGCATCGGCTTCAACGGTCGTACAAACGTAAGCAAACGGTACGATCCTCATCACAGCAGTCGCACGCTACCTCTTGTTTTCTCTCGATAGCATTCGACAATGCGATTTCGGTACAGCGGATGCTTTCGTTTACACACACGATACAACCGTCGCATGTGATTCAACTTTTGTACGATAATCTGTACAATAATTGCATCGTGTATTGAACGCTTTACTCATGGTTCCAAGAATTTTGATAAAATGATGTGCGTTTTTTAAGATATGCTCAATATTTTGATGAAAATACATTGTACTAATAACGGGTAATAACGGTACCTGTCATAGAACCGATTTTTTTTTGTTTTCAAATTTCTCGTTGACGGCTGCACCGATTTCATATTTATCAAACAAATCAGATGGCATACTTGATTTTGAGCTCTAACTTTTTATGCCATTAAATTTAAATTTGGTAATGATATCATAATATTTTGGAACCAGTACATATGTATTTGTACACCATCAATTCCTAGCTACGTTTAAGTTGTTAGCTACGAGAGCAAGTTCGTGCAATCCAGTCGTGCCTATTTTTGTATTTATTATGATTTATTTTGATAGAAAAACTAATTTCCTACAAAAAGTTGCTTAAGCTAAATTCTCAAATTCTGTTTAGTTTTCGAGTTAACCAAAAATATTGAAAAATGACCAATGTGACCATTGTCTAAGCAATACATGGGTAAATTAAAGTGAATTTTATGTTTTAAGCAAACTTATGTTAAAAAAAAAAAAATATACTCAACAGCCTAAAAATGAAAAAAATAAAAGCCAAAACATTCAATGTGGCCACGACACGAGTTACACGGCTTTTAAACTCAATGACTAACTGAAAAAGCCTTCTCTTTGCATTAAAGGACACAAAGGGTCTTGTGGGTATGGTAAGTAAACACGAATGTTGGGATCTGCCCTCCCCCTCATGCCCTACCGCACATCCCATTCCCAATTGAAAATCAGGTCAACATCTTTTGAATGTCCTAGTTTTATGAGTTCTGTATTTTCTAAAAATATGCAACAAAAATCGATTATTCGCATAAACAAAAAAATGCCTTACATTTTTAGTAAAGGACTCAACAAATAATCATTCGCCTTCGCAAAGAATTAAATCACAGTTAATTTTAACTAACAACCATCATTCCATAAATAACCACATAACCACATAATTAACTTTATCAACAAAAAGAAAAAAAAAACAAACAAAATTCTTAATCAAAGTTCAACCACATCAAGTAAAAGTTTCGTCTTTTTTTTTTTTTAGTTTTATTAAAACAAAGAATTAAATTGTCTTTCTGTTCTTTCCATAAGCAAGCAACAACCCACATTGACTTCAATTCCACGCCTGTCAAGATACTACATTCTTATTAGCATCTTTAATTAGCTTTCAAGGAGTCACTTTCACATGTCATTACCTTGCCAATAATATACATATCGTCATATGTTTGTATGTATTTTATATGCATGTGTGGATCTTTTCCATAGGTGTTCTTGTCGGTTGTATAGCTGGCTTCCAAACAAAAGAAAATTATGTGAATCTTTCTTTATAACAACTTTGCCCCTAAAAGTATACTATACTTTCTTTATAACCACAAGGGTACAATATTAAGTTGAGACTTTCGGTATGTTTTTTGTGCTTATGGAAGAAGTCGTCGTCTTCTTCTGTGTGTAATTAGCACTTTAAACACATAAACATCTCTAGACAAAATTGAAAATTCACTTTCTTTTCATATAACACAAACAAAAAAAATATACAAAGATGCAAGCTGAAGCACACCTTTTTCTTGTATTTTGTATTTTAATGATTTTTCACATCATCGTCATCATCATTGTCATAGTTATTGGCATGATGACAATACCTTTATAGTGGTGGCGCTAATGTCTCAACTTCATAATGAGATTTCAAGAGTATCTTTATTGTGTTGTCTGCATAAATAAAAAATAGAATTAAAAGATACTTGATATCGTACTTTTTTTCCATCGCGTGATTTTAGTTAACTTGGCGTGTTCAAATCAATTTAGCAAAACTAAACGTCTCTCATGTGTACCTATGCTTCCATTCTGTTGAAGTTGAAATTAATAAAATGTTCAAGCGAAAGTCAATTTAAGCAGTTTGTTTGTTTAGTAGCAAAATTACAAAAATCTTTGCATACTCTAAGGAGGAGCAAAACAAACAAAAAAGAAAGAAAGAAGAATACAGCTATAATAATTCAAACACTTAATCCGTCAAAATAAACAAAAAAAAACATAGGAGTAGGGGAGAGGTGGTGGTACCTACAATCAGCGGTAGCGGAGGTGGCACACTCAAGTGGAAACAATTTTCCTTTCGAAGCAGATCGTTAATCAACTTCTCAACAAGGTCGTCGTTGACAACGAGAATGAGGACGAAGAAGGACTCACTATGGAATATTGAACCGAACAAGGTGTAGGTGATAAGTGGTCACCATGTCCCTCCATTGCTATACCCAAACCATAAAAGAAAAAGGTCCTCTGGAATTGAATATGGAACAATAAGTTGTAGGGAGAGTTTCGACTTGATTCCCTTTATAAGAAAATCTACGATATTACGAAATTAAAAGGGATTCCCTAATGGATTTAAATAAGAGCGAAAATTCTCTAATGGCTGTTGGAAAGGATGTGTGAAAGGACATATTCCTGTTAATGGTTGTATCGTTCGTTCGTTCCACACACTTCTACTGCTGTTTTCTCATGAATTAAACATTCATACAAACACCCGCACATATACACAGAGTGTATGTTGAGATATTGTGGAGCAATGTCTTAAAAGGATTTTAAGGATTAAATCATGGCGCTGTCCCTTTTTTGCTGTGGCTAGATTTCCATTTAAGATTCTATCGCCAAAAACTATCATGTTCACACACCATCATCACGGATACAACATATAAAATAAGGATCATCTCCTTAAGTAATATCATGATGGTGTATATCTTAAGTTTTCTCTCAAGACCCCATTCTATTTCACAGATAAAGGATTCATGTAGTCTTTTTCCCCCTTCCGCCCCCCCCCCCTTATTCTCAATCTCCTTTAATTGCTGTTTGTATTTATACAAAATGTTGTCAACTTAATATCTTTAGGTAGATTACATTTTTGGACATTAATGCAAAAGTTTTTCTTATAACGAAGAAGAAATAATACAAAACAAAAAATAAAATAAAATACTAAATGTATGCAAAAAGTTTGCCAAGAAACGTATACTTTCATAACTTTTTTTTTTCTTTTGGGAGTCATTTGAATTTGATTTTTTTGGTTGTTGGTACGAGGTGGTGGTTTTCATTCTACTTAAGTTTTCACGTAATCTGTGCACGGTTTTGAGTTTAATAAAAGTTTTAATCAAATTGCATTTGTAGAGAGACTTTAGGAATTCGAACATTTTTATGTGACGTAGGTTCGTAGACACTTTATTGGTTGGGAGAGGGCTTTGTTAGTTTTAATTTGTTAAAAAAAAATAAACAAAACCAAAAACCCTAGCGGCAATGAACTTGAAATGTTTTTTATTTAAATTCTAGAAGTCACATCGTCTTAAGGCCTAGAAGGTTCCTATAAAGTTCGCATGAAAATTAAAAGTTCGTACAAAATCGAAACGGTGAAATTCTTTTCTCTAAGGCGAGTATACACTTCGATGGAAAATAAAATATTCATACATAATTTTTAAATTTATATTCCACATCTTCAGTTTAAAATTTAAGCAAGTATATTGTAAAAATTTGCGTCACTATAGATGCTTTTTCTCTTCTTATCGCAACCCCTCCCCCCCTTCCTCTGATTCAAAAATATAAAAATATTTGACCGTTTGAAGATTCTGGAATGATTGCAATTGGATTCCACATTCTGCAAATAATCAAATATCTTAAATATTTGAATGTGGAGCAGGGGGGGTGGGATAAGAAGGGAAAAAGCATCTGTAGTGAAGAAACATTTTACCTTTTACAATCTATGAGCTTTGGTTTCAAATAGAAGATGTGGAATGTAAATTTAAAATTTGCAATCAATTGATTGTCAGATGTAAAAAGTTTCAACACTACGTTCAATTTTTTTTATTCGTATCCCATGCCGAAACATGGGAAATTATGGTCATTGGTACATTGTGGAATGTATTTATTTTTCATTCCACAAGTTTTGAGAACTAGGTTTGATCAAACAAAAAAATCGGTATGAAATTAAAGAATTCTAATTTCATATCGTACCAGAACTGGTAAATATCGTGTGACGTATTGTTAATCTTCTGTACACTACTTCAGATTTTCCCTTTTTAGCCTAGAGTTGGAGGGAAAATGAAATATGCACACAAAATCGTCAGCGTGAAATATTTAACTTCGCGTTCCAAAGCTTCATTTAGAAACCAGAACTAATTGATTATCAAAGGTTAATTTTGCTTTCATTACATAGACTTTTCCGATTGTTATCCTTTACACAAACATTTAAATAAAGGCCGTTTGAAGATTGTGGAATGCATTCATTTTTTTCATTTCACGAGAGGTGAGTACTAGGCTTATACGTTGGCTCATAGCGGTAGAACACTGAGAAGTTAAAAATATGGTGTGAAAGGTATTGTGGAACGTATGTGAAATGAATTGTGGAACGTTATCATATTTTTCACGAAGTCTAGCAGGTATGGTGGAACGAAAAATTAAAAAAAAATTACAAAATGCATTCTAATGACTTCTTAATCCATTTTTTTGTATGAGAAAGCAAGTAATAAATTTCAAAAAAGTGAAAAGAATTAAATTTAGCAATTATTGTAAAGATAAATATTTGAGCATGTGACAGCAAGAGCAAGGGAAAAATCGCATGAATCAACGTGAAAAAGTTTTACATTATTAATAAATAAACTAAGTTAAACATTTCACGATAACGCTTTTGAATGAACATTTCAGTTTTCACTCGAAATAATATATATCTACATACTAGCCTTTACTGTTTTTCACTAAGTGTAAAGTGAAAAAATGAAATGAATAAGTTATAAAATATTTTACATGTTTTTTATTTTACCTTAGTTGCTATAAGACCAAAAGGAACGAACGAAAGAAAAGTTTGATAAATCAATACATGCTGCAAAGTGGAACTTGTGGAATGTAAGACACCTTTAAGAGAGCTTTTCATGAATATGTCCCTTGTCCCTTAAGTACAGAGTTCAAGTGAAAATGAGATATTTATACAAAATCGTAGACATGATTTGTTAACTTTACATTACACAGCTTCTGTTTGAAACCAAAGCTAATTGTAAGGAAGAACTTCACTTCATTTCCTTCTTATCCTATTCTTAAAAATTTTAAAAATGACGATTTCAAAAATTTTGGAATGCATTAATTTCTTCATTTCACTAGGGGTAAGGAGTTTGGAACCTCTATTGTTATTTTATTTTTGGGAAAGTGAGAACGAGACTTTAACCGCACATCACGAATGTTAGAAAATAAATATTCATACCACGTTCACTTTTTAAGGCCTGGTCTGGCGGTCTTTAAAAAAAAAAATTATAAACAAAATTGACCATCTCGTTCTTTCCTTGTCGGTAGAGGTTTGACCGCGTCTTGTTTGGCCATCTTTTCATAGTCTTTAATTTTCAACCTGACTACTTCCTATCCATTTTCCTATTTTTCCAATGATTTAAGGACTTTGTTGTAATTATATACGAGCCCATTAAGTATTTCTAGGGGCTTTTCCATCTTTCACGAGTCATTTGTTCGGCTCTTAAATTATTCAAGGAATTTATTTTTACCAGAGAAACATAATGTACCTAATGTATCCAAGATGCTATATAGACCTGTACCTATATTGAAGTATTAAGGGTAGAGCACCTATTTGCTTTGAACACATCTATGTATATAACAAAGCGGTTGGAATGTGTAGGATGTAGGCTGTAGGGGCACCTACATGTACCTACATATGCCATGAATTATGTGAACATAACTTTGCCGTTACCGTAACCGTTGTCGTCGACTTCACAGACTTCGTCGTGGCGTTTTAGCTAACGATGAAAAGTGCGCACAGCGCCAAACACTACACTACACATAGTACACAACTCACAGACAGAAATTCTGAATCCCTGAGGGGCATTCTTGACATTGGAAATTAATTAGATTGAATTTTATCGTAAACATTGAAGTGCATGCATTATACTGTTTGCCATCATGATTAATAGATAAATTCAGGGAATTAAATGGAATTTTGCGATATAGAGGTGTATGTATAGATATAGATAAAACATTCTTAAGAGATTGGTTATTGGGTTTTTGTTTGTTTTTTCCTTTCTTTTTGTATTTTGTTAAGTCTGAGAAATTTTGGACTAAAGTTCAAAAACAGAATCGGTTTGAAAAGTTTTCGACTTAGTTCATCTACCTATTGCACCAACATTACACCGAAACATATGAATTTTAGAATGCCGATGTCTATGGTTTTAAAAATCCATGATTAACAGTGGTCTACTTTCCATATGATTGCGGAGTAAACTGATGAGGGCTCTAAATTAAATCAAAAAAATAAAAATTGAGTAAGGTTTAGGTTTTTTAATATTAAATTCATCTGAAGGTAAATTAAAAAAAAAACCTTAATTTTACTATTATTTGTAAGAGTACCCCTAAAAGGTTGATAAGCTTATACATGTGTGTACCTTTATGAACATTTGTACAATGTCTACTATGTACATATATGTACATTCATGCATTTAAGGTAATGTCCGACCTTCGTAAAGTTTGAAAGTTTACATATTATGCCAAAGGGCTTATTAAAACAAACTGAAAGTATATTATGTATTTATATTTTTTTTTGCCAAAAGCCCAATAACCTTACAGCAAGGAAAACCATCGACCTCAACTAATCGGTTATTCCTCTTTTATAAAAAAAGGTATCATCCATAAGTAAAAGTTAGGAATGGGAAAAAGACTGCAAACAAAAAAGGAAATCTGTTCGAATAAATCTCATCAAAACTTTTGTTGAATAGGGTAAAATTTATAGATATTGACAAATGCTTAAGCCCCACGGCTGGGTAGCAAAAACAGGTACTTGCTGCATAAATTAAGTTACGAAAACCGACTTTATAACTTTATGTCTGATGACTGTCGAGGTTATAAATTCTTAATGCGTCGAATTGAAGTTTCTAAAAATTAGATTTTAGAAATTAAGAAATTTTCAAAAATTTTAAGTCCTACAATGTTTGTATAAGTTTTCAATATTTTCGAAATTTTGGTATTTTGCTTAAATTGAAGATTTATATAAGAAAGTAAATGGTGTGCAGCTTGTGAAATATTATCTCAGCTAATCCTAATATTCATCTAGGTGTGTTGCAAGTTGCTAGTAAGCAACAATACGTGGACATACATTTTCTGCCGAATTAAAATACCCTAATGTTTATGCAAAAAAAAATCTAATTTAAACGCAAAAATACATATTTTGATCTAAACAATACTGTCGCAAAAGTACATTATCAGATCGTGTACCTACGCGTCAGAAGTCATTCAAGATTGAATGTCAAAAATATAAGTTTTTCGCATATAACTCTGAAAAGGTATCTATAATGCTATTGAAAAGTATTTGATACAAAACTTGTAGATCTTGCAAAAAAAAAGAGTTCTTAAATTTTTTCCTGCGACTCACCGCCAAGAAGATATAGACATTTCAAAAATCATAAAATGTCAAAATTGCTCGTTTTTCACCGCGATTCTGGTTCATATTTTCAAAAACATCTGAATGCAAAGTTTGTTCATTATCTGGCGATTTATAAGAAAAGAATAATTAGTGTTGCCTTTTTAGGAGAGACTGGGTACGGTTTAAACAATTTTACCTATATCGTCCATAGTATTGCCATTTGAACACCAAGCGATGTTGATGGTATGTTAAATGAAAGATCATGTTTTTATCCACATATGGACAGTGTTATTTTAGTACCATGTGCATTATTTTAAATATATCTACGTCCAATTTGTTTCAACCGTACACATACCAAGGCGGTTGAAACAGTGAATGGGTCAGTTGAAATACGTGCAAATAGTGCATAATATTAAATAGTTATAAATGTTTATGATTTTTTTTTATTATAACGTTAATTATGACATTGTTTGACAAGATAGTCTTCAATGTTTAAATGTTTATCAAAAAAGAAAACAATGAACAATAAGAATAAAATAATTTAAAAATAAAACGTTACCTCATTAAGGCCTTATTTATTCGCTTTTATTAAGTTTAAATTTGCTATTAAAAATTAGAAATTGATCGATTTAAAATAATGTATTTATTCACCCTTCTTTAACGATTTGTTATGAAGTTTCCTCTATTAACTAATTGTATAATAAATTTAAAATTGGTTTTAGGTAAGACGACAAAATCCACTTTTTAAGGGGGATATTTAGCCATAATAGAGAGTTAACGCACTGTTTCCTTTTAATCACTCTCAATTAGTGTTGACAATCGATATTTTGTTTGCTTTTTTTTTGTTATCATAAAGTGCGATGTGGGAAACAAAAGTAAACAAGATTTGAAAAACCTTCTGGTGCAAAAACAATCTACAACTATTTTAATGTTTTTAATACACTGAATACGAATCAGACCTCAAAACTACCCTAAAACGTTTGGTTTTTCAAATTCTCCAATATTAAAGCGGAAAAAACTGTTTTGCAACGATTTTTGATTGCAATATAGCGAAAAGAAATTATTTAGGTGCTGGATTTTTATTCAGTGTACCAAAAATATTCCGAAAAGAATAGTTTGTATTTTCACCAGAAGAGTTTTTTCTACTTTGCCGGTTTTTCTTATTCAAATCACACTTTCAGATTACAAATAAAATAAACAAACACAAAACTGACTGTCAACGCTAATTGAGGTGAACAAACATACGCTATTTTAAACTTGATTTAGTGCTAAATTGATAGTTCATCAGTCAAAATAAAATAAAAATCCCAAGGATATTTTTAAAAAGCATATAAATTTAAAGCAGCAATTTAAAGCGAGCCAGTAAACTATAGGCGAGTGAATGAATCAAAAATTAATGAAGTGTTCTTAATGACAATTTTATATTAAACGTGATATAAGTTAAAACGACACAATTCAATTTTTAATGTACGGTGAAGTTATTGGCCCTAAATAATTTAAAATAAACTAAAAGAAAAGTTTTCCTTAATTTTGTTTGGCCAGACACCAATAAAGTTACTATTTCGGAATATTCCAGGTCGCAATTGTCGTACCCAGATGCGTTGTTTCAACAGTCCCCAACCCATTCTGTTGCCAAACAATATAAAAAGTGTCGGTAACAATACTGACACACTGAAAATGGTCACCATATTGTATTCTACACTCTTCACTTCGATCACAAAAACATACTCAATACTCTCCAACGCATAGAAATCACGGTAATAGGAAAAACATTCGAACAAAAAACTTACTTTTGAATGTCAAAAAACTAAAAGGCCTCCCGTAGACAACTGAAACGACCGAATCAAGATTGAAGTTTGTCTTTTAACCTGTTGCCACTTTGTGCGTCTCTGAGACCCATCCACCCACCACCCACAATTGGCAATATATTTGCCTTGTTTCAACCGTCCTGTGTTTCAACCGTACCCAGACAACCCCTTCATATAATTATTTTTAAATTTTGTCCAAAAATCTAAATTTCTGTGTTTTTGCATTTTTCTTTAAGTTTAAGGTCAATTTGTAAACAATAATATTCTTTACAAAAAGGTTGTGAAAATTATGTCCACACAAGCCACAAGATATTGCTATGTGCTACGCTATTAACATCAAATGTCAAAAATACAATACAGGTTTTGGAAAAAACATCTTTTAAACGGCGAGTTTTATCGAGATATCACGACTGACTGCAAAAATGGTCAAACTTTTTCATCGAACCAACGAAAAATTTAGTGCACAAATACAAAATTTTTATTTAAAAGATACCTCATTCGTCTGAAGCAATTTTCACTGTCTCAAGAAAGTTGCATTCCTACACAAAGTCCTAAAACCAAAAATCTATAAAAACCAAGATCAAGGATTCCCGAAATTTATGTTTCGATTTCGAAAAAATTTTTTCGGAATTGATTTTTTTTTTTTGTTTTCGATTGTGGGCTTTCGGGATTTTGAGGTTTTAAGATTTTCCGTGTAGTGACTTTTCAAAATTTCGGGATTTTGTGTTTTAAGAATTTAAGTTTTCAAAAATATGACTCTAATCCTTCATACACATTTTTTCCGTTTCTATGAAAAAGTATTTTCTTATTTTACGTTGAACTAATGATTATGAAATTTTTCGTTGTTTTATGACTAAACTAATAAAAAAAAATGTTAAATCAATGTTATTCATGTCAAATGAATGGAAAATGATAGTGAAGCATCAGCAAAGATTAGTCAATTTTTTTTTTATTTTTGTAATTTTTATGTTAATAACCTCCTATATGTTAGCTATCAGTTGTGGCGTTGTCTTGGGGAAGCATTTTATCAATACGAGATTTTTTATTTGTACCGTTCAATTATAGTTTTTCTTAGACTCGAAATAATTACGAAAATAATTCATTGACTCAACGAATAAATTATTAAGTCAACGAATCGTACGTTAATTAATGAAATTGACTTAAAAAAAACTCATTGGTGGGTTAAATGTTGCCTAATGAAACAATTTTACCAACTCAACAGATTGTTGTTGTTTAATAAACAGATTTATCAACTTATGAAAGACCTTTCACTGACCATACGTAGTAATAAGTTGGATTTAGTTCAGTGATTCATTCATGTTCCACAAGAAAAGAATATTCGTCGTTTGTCCAAAAATTAAACTTTCTTTCATATAGCTATATAGCAATCAGTGAATCAATTTTTGTATTGAACTGTAGTTTGGTAAAACTGGAGTTTATTTTATGAATATGCCCCCTTGTGTTTATTTTTGACGAAAAATCTTTATTTTCTTTTTTGATTAAAATTTATAAAATAGAACCTTAAAGACTTTGATTTTATTGTTTTCGGTACGTATTTAGGAGGTAGAAACAAAAGTCTATTTTTTGTTTTCTCGAATACATAACTTTACCTATAGGAGCATAAAAGGTGCTTACTTAACTTACTTTAAACAGAAAATAAAAATATCAAAGTAAAAGAAAACTTAACCTTTGCAAAAAACTTTGTTCATCTCATAAGCTTTATGATCGGATAAAAAGAACGAAACACAATAAGGACATTCTCAATAAAAAAAAAAAAAATAAAAAAAGAATAAAATAAAAATATGTACATTTCAAAAAGTAAAAGTTCATTGAACGACTTTTCGAAGTCATTAAATCTTCTCAAAATTTATATAAAAAAACACAAAACGAAAAAATTGAAACGCATCATCGGCGACGGAACGAAGGAAGTCTGATCGAATAGGGCGCACGGACTTTAAGCTTTTTATTTAGCTAGGTATGTATAGTTTAACAAGGATAACTCAAGTCAGACAATATTATAGGAAGGAGTCCGAAAAGTGACGTAAGGGGATTTTTTGTTGGGTGAGGGTGGTGTCTTGCCAAAGTAAGCAAATTCCACTTGATTTAAAATTCAATTGAAATTGAACGATGTTGTCGTTGTGTCTGATTGGAAATACTTGTTGTTATAATACATAGTCTGTGAACCATCAAAGATACCTTGCCTTACCTATAAGGGTATGATTATATTATGTGCAGCATGTCGTTTCGAAATAATGATAGGTTGCGTTATGTGTAACAAAACCTTATGTACCTTCATGTACAAACTATTCCAATAGACCAGACAAAGTTCAATATCCTATATTATTTGTGTAGTTGATGTAAAGTATGTATTTTGTATGCATTTAGAAAACAGTTTTTTGTTTTGTTTGGTTAAGGGGTAGTGTCAGGGTTGATGGTTTCAATTATTCAACTACTGAATTAATTATTATTGAAATTAGCTATAAGAGTATGGATTAGGAGACGCTATACACACAGGACAAAAAAATCGATTCGTTGGATGACGAACAGAAGTTCGACTAAAAGGTTAAAGTTCATAAAATAAACCTACATAAGTTATTAAAATGTAATAAAATGCAAATCAGTAAAATAGTGTCCGATTTAATGTCGAAATGAGCACACGCAAAAAAAAAAAAAAAACAAATTACCCTAGTCACAAAAGTGAAAAGACAAAGACTCAGATGGCTGGGTCACGTAGAGCAGATGGACACCAATGCTCCGGCCGGAAAAGTCTTTGAATCCATCCCCAAGGGAAGGCGCAGTAGAGGAAGGCCGCGAAATCGGTGGCGCATGCAGATGGAAGAGGACCTCAACCAACATGGCATGCGAAACTGGAAACAGGTAGCCAAGGACAGAGCTGGCTGAAGAAGGCTTGTTCGTTGAGGCCCTGGTCCACACCGGACTGTAGCACCAGAATAAGTAAGTAAGTAAGTATATAAAACGGTTAGATTAAATAAAATCGACGGCCGAAGGATATTCCTTGTACTTGCTCAAAAGTCATATTTTTAAAATTTTCAAAAGCACACAATTAATTTTAAAATTGCATAGCTTAATATTTTAAGCCAACAAAATCCATATATTACATAATGCATTAAGGCAAACAAAAGTTTAAAAATCGTTAGAGCGGTTTCTAAAAAACATATTTGTTTGTAGGTACCTAAGTCTTTCATTAAAAGAGCATTTCTATAACAATATTGGATTCTCGGAAACGGCTCTAATGATTTTCATGAAAATTAACAAGGTGTTTTTTATGAATGAGAACATAAATTTAAAAATTTGATTTGGTATAATCCAACCAAAGCTACGCCCGCTTTTGATATTTCTTGGTTTTTCCGAAACGAGCTATTTTCAGAGTTTCCTCTTTTAAACAAGAACAAAATTAAAGACGGTTCTAAGATGTTTTAGTTAAATCCGCCCACGCCCACTTTTGTTATTTCTTGGTTTCTCGAAAACGTCTTTCAACGATATGGGTGCAATTTTTTTTTTGAAAATTTAAATTAATGGTTGTGAAACCATTTTTGAGATAAAGTAATGCTTTTGTTGCACAATTGTTTTTTTGTGGTAGGGGTAAAATTGTGGTAGTATATTCGCTAGAAATTAGGGATGTAGATTGAGTGTGATCAACAATATTCGCCATGAAAATATTGTTAAATGCGCAAAAGCCATGCTTGACTTGGCGGAGAGTGAACTCTTCTCCAGCACATCATCTTCTGAATTCGGCCGTTTTGGACAGCCCGAGTCCAAGCGGTGCTTTCACCGCAACATTAAATGAACCAGGAGCTTCAAGTCCAACCAATCTCTCGAGATTTTTCTCCACATCCTCAAATGGGCCAGCAGGATGGTCAACAAGCACAAGCAATGTTCTCGCTCGCAATATAGAACGCTGTAAAGATTAGACCGCACTCGACCAGAGTTACCCTGCAGCGGAACTGCGATTCACAAGAATTCGTATGAAATTTTATGAAGTTCAGTTGCTGCTTAGTGCGATATAGCTCAAACAATTTCATAGATATAATGTTTTGCCGCGTTGTGAATCGCAGTTCCGCTGACGTTGAGTGCGATTTTACCTTACCAAAATCGGAAATGAATGATTTTTTCATTCTCTTTTATCCATATCATTCTCACTTTTGCTGAATTCAATAAATCCTAAATAAAAAAAATGCAAATATTCTGGTGCCAATGTTTGATATAAAGCACTGCAACCCTCTGGAACAATTTTAGAGATTGCTGGCCGGGAAACACGAAACACTTGAGACAGTGTGTTGTATTATTATCGCCATGTGAAAGATAGGTGTTTCAGTGTTACAGCTGTCACACTGATGGGCACACACCATGGTGTATTTTGTTTTTTAACAAACGGGCGTACTTTGTCACACAAGAAATTAAACTACTCCTCCGAAACTTGAGCAAAATAACGAAAGAACTGGTCTCCTTCTGCGCGCAAATCTCTCATGAGCGTTGCGTGGTACTGATTTTCAGCACTACGTTCGCCAAACGATCGCACCCATTCCATTTAAGTTAATTGCCTAAATTCCAAAACTGCCCAGAAATAACAACCGTTTACATACAAAACACTTTCAGAAAGCATTTTCAGAAAACGCTTTCACTTTCATTGTGTGACGACCCGAAAAATGTTTTCAGAAAATTTGCTTTCTTGGAAGTAAAAAGTTTTCAGAAAGCACTTTCCTTAATAATATTGTGACTGCTGTCTGAAAGCACTTTCAGGAAAATTTCAAAATCGGAATTTTAGAAAAGCTTTCTGAAAGTATTTTGTAATTCAATTATCACAAGCTGTTGTTCCTACGGGAAAACTTTAAAAAATCGGAGGATATACATTTCATTTAAAAATTAATAATAATCATTAAGGAAGTGCCTAGTTCAATACAACGGTAAGTTACACAGGCTACTGATTATGTAGCAATAAGGACATAATACAATCCTTGGGTTTATTGTATAAATCAAATCATTGAAGATGAGAAAACCACATTTTACTATTGGAGTAGATGTTCCAAATTGGAGAAGGAGGAGGGGGGAATGCAATCGGGTTGGTATTTTGCATATAACTCGAAAAAGAAGCAACATTTTGTGATAATCCGAAAACTCTTTTTGTACAAAATTAAAATGTACGTTATTCCTATTTTTGTGATTTTGTATAAAATACAAATGTTAATAATTATGTCAGCTACAGTCCGCATAAGAATTAAGATAAATACAATTTATCATCGAAATGACTAACCCAAAAAATGTTAGACAAAATTGTAATGAGTTAAATTAAATATTAAACAAAAATTGGACAAAATTGTTTGCAAAGTCCAAATAAAAAAGCTTTTTTGAATGTATAACAAAAAAAAAGTGTTTTTAAATTTATACAAAGATAGCTAGTCTAATGCTAGGTTTCCACTTCATCTTTTTCAACTGACCAAATATAATTTTTTTTTTTAAACTCAAACATCCTTTAAAGCAGCTTCTATTTTCTTTAATCTTTTTTGGTTATCAGTCACTATCTCTTGTAGTCCATTTCCAAAAGAAGATAAATTAGACTTTTATAAGAGAGATTGGAGATTTATTTCGAGATTTAAATGGTCTTCAAGTCCAAAAACCTTAATCTTCAAATAATTTCATTAGAAATCCCGTAACATTTTTTACACTGAAAGCCCTCTTTTCAATAAATAAAAAAAATATTCAACTCCTTCATTGCAATAAGTCTGTCTCATCTAGGTATTCTACATATATGTAGGTACCTTCTACCTATTCTTAGCATTTTGCCATAAATATTTCAATTTAGAATAGGTAGCAAAAGCATGATAAAAACGTCTACTGGATACTCTTAACATAAATCTGATATACGAGAGTCTATCTATCTATATACAAAAGCTCTAAAGTGTTAGCTACCTCTATAAGAATATATAGAGCATACCAAAAGGATTCTTTTCCATTCTGGAAGATCCTTTAAAATAGGTATATTTGTAGGAGTAGGTCTATATAGTCGTGTTTAACTGTAACAAAACCCTTTATTCTATTTTCAAAGATTCGAATTTTTCTTTTCAAAGCATACCAGTGTTATGATTTATTAAACCACCTAAGCAGGTAGGGATGTAGTGGGAGAGGAGGGGGGGTGGGGTATATCCCACCCTATACCTACATCTACATTTATTCCTTGCAGTGTAGTATATTTTCAGGATTTGTTTTCTTTTGCATTTTTACCTTATAAATCTTTCAGAATCCATTTTGATATAAAAAAAGCACAAAAAATGCAAAAAGCAAATCCCCATGATAGAAATTATTAAAATGGAACGTCAGTTTTACAAAGAAAAAAAAGGAGAAAATTATAGGTAGTCTCTGAGTGCGCTGCGCCGTATGCCACCTGGTCGTCCATAAAGCGTACATTGTCTCTTCGTAGAGGGATAGTTCTAGTCTTTGGTTGAGCTTCAAGTTCTATAAATCAAAAGCATCCTTTGACAGTAATTTTTCAATCAAATTTGAACACAGAACGAAGATAGAAAAAAAAATAAAATGGATGACAGTCACGTCTTTTAATAAAAACGACGATGACGGCACTGGAAATTGAATATAGTGTTGTGTAGGTGTACTTCAGAATTACTTAATCATGGATATACGTAGGTAGATCTGTGTATTAATGCAAATTAATAATTATTTTAAATTATCGTGTCCCCTATAAAACTGTACAACAGCAAAAAAAAATCCATATCCTATGCCAACACGTCTGGGTATTTATAAATACCCTCTTAGTTGGTGTTGTAGGCCTTCCTTCCTTCCATCTTTCTCTTCCTGTTTTGGATGATGGCAAATTGTTGGATCCTCTGGGTTTTTCTTTTTTTTTTTTATTATTTTCGTTTTGTTTCGCTTTTATATCGTCATCTTCATTCAAACACAAATACATACACAGAAAGTGTTGGAGAATAAATACTCCATCAACGTCACCAGAAACAGGAACTTTACCCTTGGAATAGAACTTTCATTGCCAATCTCGGGATGAGGGTTTTTGCCCTACCATCCTCTTCTTTGAAACCACATGACAAAACCTCCTTCTCAACTGCGCCCATTTAGGTAAGGTCTGGGTCTGATGAGTCTGGGAGAATATGGAGGTTTTTCTGTATCTGGGAAAAGCAAAAAAGGTAGACATAACATTGACTGCTATAGCAGTAGGTATATGCGAGCAGGATTTTCCCATGCGTCTGCCTGTTGGCTGGAAAATGCCGACAACTAAAATATACTAAAATACTAAATGACGAAGACTATAAAGCCGAGGATGACGATGATGATAATGCCAATGGAGGAAACGGATCGATAATTTTAAAGAGGAAGTGTTTAATGTGTGTTCTTTATGCCTATAGGCGCATATTTTTTTTGTTGTTCCTTGGATTATGTGTTTAATAATGGCGCAGTTGACTTTATGGGCATTATGGTATAAGTGGGTGGGAATGACTCGATATATTTTTTTAGAACGAGTCGTGCTGTAGGAAAAATTATGTTTGTGGGAAGTTTTTATGATAGCGCGTTGTGATGATGATGGTGTCTTATGAGTAAGAGTTCGCTTAAAAGTTGATAATGTATCGAAATTGACAATAAAATCAGAGAGAATATGTATTTTGAGTGATAGGCGAAGTTTTTAAATAAAATGTTCCTTCGAACGGGATTTTTTTTAAACAAGAAATACGATCTTCACTTTGTTTTAAGGAATATAAGAAAGCGGGGTCATGTTTGAGGATGAGTAGTTTTTGGAGAAATATACATACAAATTGCACCCTCTTCAAATCAGTACCAGTGGTAAAATGTCCTGAGGCTTAAGCCATTAAAATAAAACCTTACAACAAAATCCAGCTTCGTCGGAATTCATGCAAAGTAAAATTGTAATACTTTAAGGTCGGAGATAATGATTTTTTTCTATTGGCATTTTTAAGACCTTAATTTCTATATACAATAAGGGAACTTTAATTTACTCATTGTGATTCGTGAGACCTTTAATTTGATATATATTTATACAAATTGAAGCTTTTTGTTTGGTAGTTATAGCTTATATCTCGGTTAGGCTTTTAAAAAAGATAACGTTGTGCTAGTGGTAGAAGATATTGATTGGATTGTTTTATTGATTTTATTTTTATAAACTATGAGCATAAAGAATTTAATGCCTACAAATTTGTGAAGATAGAAACTATTGAGACCTTTTAATCAGCAATTCTTCCAAATATTTCGTTTGTAATTCAAAACAAGATTGTCAACTTGTTGTTTAAGATATTGAATATAGTTTTGCTATAGATAGTGGGTTTCTTATTATATACATTAATTTAAATTATCATTGCGGTTCTTTGTGGCGCTTTTATTTCTAGCTTTGGCTAATACCTCGATTTCACTGGTCCAAAGCAATCTGAAGAGATTGCTTTTAGAGGTATTCAATTTAAGGTATTTTATGAAGTGCGTGTACATGTTGATTTTTAAATTGCGAGCTCTGGCTGAATACCTCGTTTTCGCAAATGAAAAAAATGCATTTGTGAGGTAGGTATGTAGAAATGGCGGCCACGGGCAGCCTTACCCATAGCCCAATTAGCGCTTAATTGCGCTGTTTTGATGCCATAACTCGTTAGAACCTGTGGATGGAATTGAAGTGGGAGATTGTGGGCATATCCTCAGGATATCGTCCATTTTGGTTTGAGTTTAGAATAGGATTGAAAGGATTTTGTTGTTTGTAGAATGACTGAGAAGCTTTAAGCACAATCATCAAAAAGCAGATCACTCACTCAACCAGACCAGCACCCGCACCCGCACCATACACAGTTTGCCCAACTAGACAGTTTGTTGGCTGACACTGGAGCGTCCACTGACCAGATTGAATGATCATCCAGCCGCTGTGCACCATGAACCCCCACCAGATCCACAGTCCGTTATCTCGCGATCATAGGGAATCGACGGAGGTACAAATTGAATTATTCAAAAGACTTTCGTTCTTCTTTAGCTTAGAGCTTATTTTACATCTTTTTGTTCTCAGCTTTGGCCTAGATCTCGTTTTGATTCAAATCAGCAATCTCATAAAATTGCATACCTTTGTTCTTATTTAACTTTGAGCACCTTTTAAATCTTTTCGTTCTCAACTTTGACTTGGATCTCGCTTTGATTCAAATCAGTAATTTCAAAAAATTTCTGGTGGAGGTATAAATTGAATTCTCTCTCTATGAAGTACGTGGACATATTACAGAACTTTCAATTGGATATACTTTAAAGCACATAAAGTCCTTAAAATGTTTAGCTCTATCTAATACCTCGTTTATGCTTCAAACTATTTTGGAGATATCGATTTTTTTCTCTTTGGAGCGCATGGAAATTTTAAAATCCATCATTTTTATAAACATAACAGCATATATGAGGACGTTTTCAATTAAGGTTATGGCTAGCACCTCATGTATGCTTCAAGACATTTTGCAGAAATTGCATTTTTTTTTTTTTTTTGGAAAATTTAAAGGTCTTCATTTTGATGTACAGAAGAGCATATAAGAACCCCTAAACTCCTAGATTTGGTTAATAACTCATTTTGATTTTAATCCAGGAATCTAATGAACTTGCATTTGGAGGTATATATTGATTTTTTTTTCCATGGAGAACATGAACGTTTTTTTTTCTATTGAGCGCATAGTATTTAAATTTCCTTCATTTTGATAAAAGTAAGAACACATTGGGACCTTTTGATTCTTAGACTTGGTTTATAACTCATTTTGCTTTCAATCCAGCGATCTAATGAACTTGCATTTGCAGGTATATGTTGATTTGTTTTTCTATGGAGCACATGAACATTTTTAAAACCTTCATTTTGAAATACATTAGAGCATGATATGATCTTCAAATTTTAAATTTTGCCTTATACCTCGTTTAAGCTTCACACCCTTATGTTTTCATAATCGATTCAATGAAATTGCATTCGGAGATATTGAACTTTGTTTACTACGAAAACAGTTTAAGGCCCTTCGTTTTAATATAATTTAGAGAATCATTGTTACATTTATATTTCTAGCTTTGGATAATACCTCGTTTATACTTCAAATCATTTTGAATAATTTTAATTTGGAGATATTGGATTCCTTTTTTCCATTGAGCACATAGAATTTAAATTTCCTTCATTTTCATAAACATAAGAACACATTGGGACCTTTTAATTTTTAGATCTCGTTAATAGTTCGTTTTAGATTCAAACTCTCAAAATAAATATATTGCATTTGAATGTATATAGTTAAATTATATTTCTGTGGTGCGCACACACAAATTTAAGATCTTTATTTTGGTACTCATAACAGCACATTATGATCTTTAAATTTAAAAATCTAACTAATACCTCGATTATGCTTCAAACCATTCTGAAGAAATAGCATTTGGAGATATTGAATTCTTTTTTTATGGAATACGTGGGTCTTTTAAAATATACCTATTCTTATATTTGGATGTACCCTACTTAAAAGACTACTTCTATTCATAATAACTCGAAATTATTATCACTTTTTTTTTGTTATTAATGCTGAGTCATTCAAAAAAAAAAATATTTTCTTTTAAGAATAATAATTGCTACTTTCTCAGTTATAATGATTATCTATGGTATAACACACATATGAAAATATTTAAATTCATTGAACTCGTTAAGTTAACCGCAGAATGAGTTAAGAAATTCATTCACAAATAAAAATTTAAATATTCAAAAACCATCTGGAAAAAAACATTATTCTTACTATGAACGATACCACCATTTTTATCAGACCTTCTTTGATGCCTCAAACACCTGAATAGCAATTTCAAAAAAAAAAAAAATAATAATAACAATAACAAAAATACATTTGAAAAACAGAATTCTCCATCTAAGCGTATTTAAACAGAAATATGTTTATCGTCCTACAAATAGATACGAGAGAGAGATATTATATAATTGATCCCAAGGCCCGCATAGTATTCAGACACGACTTTGGCAAAAATACAAACAAAAAAAAAATAATATAAACTTTTGTCCTTGGTTTATAAAATTTTAATGGAATTTTTGAGAAAGTTTACGAACTTTTCAAGATCCTCTGTGTTTTGTCTTTTTTTTTATTTTTTTATTTTAGCACGGACGAAAGAGAGAAAATATTTTCTTCAAAGTCATCATCTTAATGGATTGACACTAAAAGATGTGTGGTGTCTGCTTTGCCTGCCTGCGCTTGCCAGGTTATATTGTTCGTACTATAGTGAACCTCCTTTCCTCTAAAAGACCTTAACACCAAAATGAAGTGAAGGGATTTTCCATGTCACACTTCTCTACAGCGAGTGCGGTAAAAGCTTTAAAGTGTTTTGGTCTTTAGTTTTGTCTGGGGCAAAATAAAACGATAAACACACGCGGTAAGCAGCAACTACGTACATATACATAAATACATATACCCTTGAAAAGGCTCTCAAAAGATTTCCAAAGGTATTTCAAATATTTATGCGGGATTTTCTCTTCTCATCCAAAAAAAAAACTTTTATTTTGAAATGTTAAAACGTTTTTTGCCATTGTCCTGCTACGCTACTATAAATTCACAGGGAAAATTCAGTTGAAAAATAAAGATAATGATGACAACCGTGATGGAAAGAATGGAAAATAAGGCCGAACACCAGGTCAAGTTTATAACGATGACAGTGCGTCTGATGGTACGGTGGTGTCGGGTCAGTGGCAGTATGGTTATGACAGGTTGATATAAAGTTAACCATAGGTCAGGTCATTGTCCTGGGGATATAAATATTTCTTCTGCCATTCAATCTTCTTTGTCTAGATATAAGGTTCTTTTTATAGTGAATAGGTAAAATGTATTAAAAAGAGGGAGGTTTTATATTCGTGGACAAGGTGTTTCGGTGGATTTATTCGCATGGTAAGCAATTATTTACTTTGACCACACATGTCCTGACTCGCATGACAGCGACGAAATTTACGAAAAAGTTTCACTTAACTGTCATCATATGTAGCTCTGTTTGTTTTATAAGGAGTGACTTTATTTTTGTTTTTGTACCATCGAGTTAGTTATATGGATGGTTCATATGAACCTATTTATCTTTGAACATTCAAAGCTTAACGAGGTGGTTTCAGGTTCAATGAATAACTTGGCAGACGACACGTGAATATAATGGCAAATGACATTGATGGAATGAACTTGAATTTTGTTTATAGGTACAAGCTGAATAAATCATTTAAGAGTTATAAATTTTTCTTAAGGTCTAAGATTTTTATAGACGCACAATCATTCGTAGTATAAAACCACCCAATTTCAACAAGTCAAAAACAAACATTATTTGTCACTGTTGTCTAAGAGCTGTCTTATACTTATTAAACACCACAATCAGTTGAATAAACCTTGACTAAAGCGTAATTTTGTTTGAATTAATAATTTATTAAAGTATTTCCCAACTAACTGAGCCCTTTAAAAACTTTTTCCACACTATCCAACTAGGCTACCGTCTACAGAAATGTAATAAATAAAAATGTGGTAAAATTTCTATTATTAGCTTTTTTTTAAATTTAAATACCTCTACATGTTGATTCGTATAAGATACGACAAAAGTCAAGAATGTGTAGGTTGGCTTGAGACGAGAAAAAAATGGTATGGAAGGGGTATTATTCGCCCGTGCTGTTTATAGTCTGGGAGCCCGCCAAAGGACGACCTACCCACATCTCTTTACCAGATGAGAGGTATACAGTTTTTTAGATAGTGTCTAAACAAACATATCTGTTTTCTCTGAGGGAAAAGAAATATTAAAGTGCAGCAACCCTGAGATTTAACAAAGTTTTTGTAGAAATCCTGGTACAATCATGCTTATATAGGAGAATTAACTGCATTTTGATGTTAATTTCAATGAAAATACTAAAGGGTACAAAAAAAAAAACAACATATGAATAAAAAAAAAAAAAAATATTTTTCAAAAATTCACTTTGCCAAAACCAAGACTTTAATTAAAAATTTGGCAGAAACCTATCAACTTGTTTTTAATCAGCATTATAAAAACATACTTTGTATTCAAGTAGAACGTCAAACTGATTTAAAGTAAATTTTCCCCAAACATCTAATTTGCCATTTTGGACTTTCAAACGTTCATATCTTGAGTTGTAAAGTTTTGACAACTTTTTTTTGTTATGTATAACTTTTATGTATTTTATAAAATCCATCGATTGTGAAAAAAACATTTAGAAAATAAATGTTCGACCTTTTAATACGTTCGAAATAACTTTTTAAAAAGGGTCGAACAGTTTTTAAAAAACAAATATAAAACTTTATTTAGAAAATAAAATACAATAACAGAACAGACGAAAGTCGACTGTGTACTATGATGTGTAATGTGTGAATGTTTATCGCTGCAACTGAGACTTATCTGGTTATGCTATCCGATTATTGTTGACCGCATCGAAGATCGTCCAATGTTTGTTTTAGCAGATTGATTTACTGATGCTCTTCGATGTGAAGTGGTGGTTGTTTATAGCATTGAAGATTGTCCAATGTTTATATTCAAAAATGCTATTGGATTTGTACTAATGTTTATGTTATCTCATATTTCTCAGAATGCTATTAAAATTTAAGTGTCGTCGTTGCTTCGGTCTCAAGTGGCTTGTGCAATAGATTAGGGTTAGAAGATGTAGATGTATACGTAACTTCCGCCCTAATTTACCCTACTTTAATTTAAAATTTAAAAAAATCTCCTATTTGAATATTTTTAAATTAACTTTCCTTTCTTATTATATTTCTTTTATATCTTTATGGCTTACCACATCAGATCAATCAGATAATATTGGATAAGCGCAAAAATTGATCTTTAAAGCGTGGCAACCCTATGAAGGGCCAACTTTTGTATAGACAACCCATGCGCAAACTGTTTGTTTTGACAAAATCTAAAAAACTGTATACCTCTCATCTGGTAACGAGATGAGAGCAGGTCATCCTATGGCGGGCTCCAAGACTATAAGGTAGGAGTTTGAATTTTCTAAAAAAAAAATAAAAAAAATTAAATAAAAGACAACGGCAGCACTTAAACTATTATTCTATACCTTTTCTGATAGCCAGAAATCTATGTAATAGTTTTTGACTAATTTATTAGTTTTCAAACTTAAAAGTAAAAAAAAAAAACATGGATTTTTTTTATTTTAGATTTTTGCGAATCTCAGTACTCTTTTGGATTTTATATTCAATGATCCTAATAATTTTAAGTTAAACACTGAAAACCAGATAGTTCTAATTCTTTTACTCTTTAAAATATCAAAAAATAAGGAAACTAATATCTTCATACAAATAAAAAAAAAAAAAACTATGTTGAAATGATCATTTAACAGGACTCTTCATATATTTGTCGAGGAAGCTGATTGTAATAGTTCAGGACAAAATTCATTCAACTGAATCGTGTTCAACAAATTGATCTGATTTAGCCCAAAATATATCTATTACATTACAAAGATAGTTTCTTCTTGGAGTAAATCCACTGGAAAAACAAAAAATAAACAGAGCCGGACCAAAAATACTACCTTGTGGTAAGCCTTATTAAAGCAAGCATCTTCCGTTCGTAGAAATCAATTTTTAAGGCATCATGTATGAGTATGATACACATAGTATCTGTTTCGGAAATATACCCGTTAGTAAATTACACTTCAAGACGTCCTTCTAGATTTTTTCGAATGCTCAAGAGGCAGGCATAAGTAACGTATAATATACGAGTAGCTGCTGAATTGACTTGATCAATTGTTGAATGATGCTTAAGAAGAACTGTCTTTCTGTGGAACCGGAATCAGGCTGAACTTAACACCCAGGACAGAATTTTTTAAAATGATTTTTAATAACATGTTACTGAAATAAGATTTTCCCAGATTTAAACAGTCACAAATATTGCGTGGTAAACGCAAAGTAAGAACTAGCTGTGTTTACAAAAGCGGCTAGACTCGCCGCAACAACCAACAAAAGACTCTTCGACCACTGGTTTTGTAAATCGATAAGTCTAAGCTTTCATTTGATACGCCATTATAAAAAAATACATCATGGTTTAGGTATCCTAAGACCAAAAGGCAACCGAAAAGTGCGTTTTCTACCTAAATAAACTTGTCAGACCATGCATCGGTTTTGTTTATGTTAAGACTAAAGCTATGAGTTGGCATCATTTTTTGCACGGCAGCGATTAGATAGGTAATCGCCTACCATACTATAAATGTAAGATATTTAATACTCTAACGCCTAAAACTATGAAATTATTCATCAGTGTGGTCTTAACCCTAGAAAGATAACCCCTTTTCATGTCCCATAAGAGTTACATGTAAATGTTACGTCGATTCGACGTAGGTTATCTTTCTAGGGTTAACAAGAACAAGGGCCTTGCCGATTATGAACCCGCTTGCCAGGTAAAGATACAAAAAAGTTGGCTTATGTGGGACTTGATCCGCCGATTTACTGCTTGTCAGTACAATGCGCTACCACCTAGGCTTACTCGCTGTACAAAAATTCAATGTCAAAAGTGAATAAGTTTCAAACTCCAACAAGGTCTTGCCAAGTATCTGAAAAGTTTTCCTCATCTAGATTTTGCCTTATGCAAACTTACTAGGATCATTCTCAAACTAGACAGAATCTTAGCATTTTTCCAGCCAGGCATTGTTAATATTTAGCATCTTCTAGATTCAAGCTCTAGTTTGATCTTTTTTTCAAATTCAAACCCAGAAGAATTGCGACCATATTTTGACACGATTTATCGATATTTATTTACCTCTTTCTTATTCGATAGTTTTGCATTTTGCATTTTTGAAAGCTCTGCTGCTAAAGACAAACACTTTTGATTCGGTGGTTTCGTACTGTAACCACCCGACAATAAATGGTCATTAGGTTTTTATTAATATATAAAATATTAGTTTTTCAGTATCGAAATGAGCGTGAATTTGGTGACGTGAAAGTAGTTTTTTGTACCCTTACAATAAGGTAGTTAGTTCGATGACGCGACATTAGGAAAGCTTTTAAGTTGCGCGTCTAGACTGATCTTACACAACCACCTTAAATCCTACTTATCTCTGTCTTTATACGAGAATGCATGCCTGCATGCAAAAAAAAAAAAAGAAACTCCCTATTTTATTACCGCCAATAATTCAATGACAAAACGTCGCCCCTAGACCAATAAAATACCTTAAGTGGGTACATACAACTTCTTAAGTTGCATGAAAATTGAAAATCGACAAATCACTATAATCTAATCGTTATTGCATGAGTTTTGTTTATTTTGTTTTTTTTTTTTACTTAGCAAACTCCAAAATCTTATCGAAAAATCATATAGGAAATAATATATCCACGCCAACGCAATGAATAAAATATATAATTTTACCAAATCGGTTCAATACGATAGAAATCGAAACTAACCAAAGTAGAAGTGCATGCAAAAAAAAAAAAAAAAAATCAGGGCAGCACAACACTCAACTTATTCACTATTATGTATATGCATTTTATTCAAATTTGATAGAAAAAAAAATTTGCAATCCTGTTCGTTGCTTTTGGCGTTGATTTGTGGTTTGTGCCTCTCAAATTTTTTGGCTGGACTTTTAGTGGCACTTTGTCAGACATCGTCATCGTCGTTTTTCATCGTCATCGCCGGAGACGAACGAAGTACAGTGGGGCAGTCTAAATGAAAATGTTGACAAAGAAAAAGTTAAATATAAACGAGGTTTATAAGCAGTTTCAGAAATACCCGCGCAGAAACACAATATAGTTCTCGACAATTCACTAGAGAGGTTTACATAGATTTTGGCAAGGGGCTAGCAAGGGTTGGCAGAGGCTAAAACAAGGGCCTTGTCGATTATGAACCCTTTTGCCTCTTGAGGCAAAACAAAAAAGGAGGTTTATGTGGACTTGATCCCGCGATCTTCTGGTCAGTCCAATGCGCTACCAATGGGCTAACTCGCTATACAAAAATTCAATCTCGAAAGTGAAAAAGTTTCATACTCTAATGTTTCGTACCATATGGCATACGGAATAATACTTACGGAATAGAACAGGATTTTATGTATCGACTTGCTTTTTAGGCAGTACCTTGGAACAGATTTCCTGATCTAACTTATCTGACGTTTCCAAGAATCTGACAAGTTTTCCTAGATTTTCCCTTTTTTAAACATACTAGGGCATCACCCAAACTAGACAGAAACTTGGCATTTTTCTAGCCGGGTAGGAATTTTTAAACATTTATTGTTCTGATACAAATCAGGCAACCTATACGACATAATTAACCAAAAATTACGCTTTTGTGTCAATTGAGGCCGTATGAGAATTGTACTAAAATTATGGTTAAATTTTATACCTCAAATTTTAAAACTCTAAAACTTAGCTTCCAAACAAACGGTATAAATAATTTGCATGAATTATAGATTTTTCTAATAAAAATCACTTTAAATTTATTTTCCATGTTTTATGTAATTTTGTCCCATGGTCTTAGCGAAAAACTACTGCCGCCCGCCACTTTTAGCCATTCAGTGTCGCAGTTTTTAACGCTGTGTCACAAGCGGTTTGTATTTTCCTTGTGAATTTTCCTATTTCCTAGGCTGCTCGTTGGAAGGCCCCAAGACTTGTATGACGATGCCATGCCTATACTGCAACTGCACAAATAATACAGTCTGCTAGCAACACCAACCATACAAACGAACGGGAGTCCGACAATCTAATGTCAGATAGTTTTGCGGTCGCTAACCTATGCATCCGATGAATGCAAATTTGTAGATACGAAAAGTATTTTTTTTGTTTTTGTTGTCTTCACTGTTTTTTTTGTTCCGCGAGAAAAAGAAAATAAAATTTGTCAGATGAGTGTTTTTTTTTTTTTTTTTTTTCGAAATATAAATTTACATAAATAGCCACAATAGTAGATAAGTACCTATACACAGGCGACGACGACGACGAATATAGGATAATATAGCTCATTGAAATGGAAATTATTGGCGGGAAAATTAGGATTAATTATATTCTATTCTATAGAAAATTACAACAGTGGCACAGTATACTTCATGGATGATGAATTTGTATGGCAACACAATGAGATGCATGGTTTTTGTTCTATTGTCTGATTTTTTTGTTCTCTATTGTCTCAGAATTTGTATAGTCTTTGATGTGGGCTAATTTTCTATTAATTAGTTGGCGCCAGTAAAATATTTCATCAATTATTTTCTAGATGTTTATATGAATTCTTGTTAAAATAAATCAGATGATTTTTATTAGCAGTTGAATAAAAATACATTAGATACAAGTTTTACAATTTTTTTTTTTCAATATTTGCTGATTCAAAAATGTTTCAATTTGCCGCCTGGCTGTACAAATTCTAAGTTGCTGTCGGGTTTAGGCAAGGCTCTGGTAAGTTTTCAGTAGGGAAAATGTAGACGAGGATTTAAAATACTTAACAAGTCTTTGATGAATTTCAGTATCGAAAATTTAGACGAGGGAAACTTTTCAAACACTCGTGAGGCCCTCCCTAGTAAAAACTTGTTGGTACCTCATCAGGAATGTCCTGTTCTATTCTGTATGTAGTTGTTTGTAATATGGTATGAAACATGATAGTAAGAAACTTATTCACTTTCGACATTGAATTTTTGTATAGAGAATTAGTCCAGTGGGTAGCGCATTAAACTAACAAGTAGAAGATCGTGGGATCAAGTCCCACATAAGCCAACTTTTTTTTTTCCTGAAGAGGAAAAATGGTCCATAATCGGCAAGGCCCTTGTTCTAGCCTTTGCTAACTCTTGCTAGCCCCTTGGCACAATCTATGTAAAACTCTCTAGGACCTTGTCAAAAACTAGATTGTTTTTCTGCGCGGGAGACTACTATTATACGAATTACAAGAAATAAATCAAACATACAATAAATTCAACAAAGCAAAACACACATTTTTCGACAAAAGAAAAAACCATTGCCTAGTTTTAGGAAAAATTATTAGAATACTGAAAAATAAATTTTTTTACTAGGAATGTAGCTAAGTTGTTTTGACTACTTTTTTTTAGAGTGCTGAATTCGAATGTGAGGATTGTTAACAGAAATTTCTGACGGAAAATGGACGAAATGCATAAAAAGAATACAAAATGGCACTTGTTGGTGATTTTGGCACGAGTACGATAACTTTGGCGCCAAAAATTAATAACAGTTTTTTGTAGAAGGGTCAAAAACAATCATTTTTACATTCAAAATACTTGGGCGACATACCTCACTCTTTATACGCCACCCAGAATGCTGGGTGCTAGCATACCCTATTTATGTAAGCAAGCAAAAAAAATCTCATAAAAAAAGCACTTTTAGTAATTTTCAATTTTCTCAAAAACTTGATGACATAAGGCCATTCAGTTTTTTGTGTTCGATTCAAAATTAATATAAGCATTGAACACTAAAACCCAATTTAGAACTTCATTTAACACTAAAAAAAAAACTGCTCTAAACTTTTTTTTTTCATTTTTTTATCAACATTTTGAGTTTGCATGCAAATTTTTCGAAAACTGTAGGCATGAATAACTCAATTTAACTTTTGGATTAAAAAACAGATTTCTGGCTTTAAAAACCGGTATATTTTTTCATTTTAAGTCATTTTTATTCTAAAATGCCCCTACCTCCTAAACGGGGTGAGATAGACCTCCCTCCCATAGTAAAAAAGCTTGTTTTTGACCCTTCTACAAAAAAAAAAACGTTATCAATATTTGGCGCATAACTTATCGTACTCTCCCCGTGATTTTTGTTGCTTATTACTTGGAAAAAATCAAATTATCGTAAATAATCTTTCAAATAAAAATAAGAACATAGGTACATACAATTTTCAACAAACTACCTATGTGACATATATTTTTTTTTTTTGCTCTGATGAACTTTTTGGGCTTCAGCTGTTTTATAAAAAAAATCGGCTGTAAAATAAAAAATCTGACAAATGTGCTCAGGATTACAGAGAAGTCATACAAAAATGAAAACAAAAAACTAAAAAAGATTCGAACATTTACAGTAAAGTTTTTAATTTGAATAAGAAATTCACTTTTGTAACAATTTCTGTGTGCGTGTGTCGACAGGAATGGAAAGAACCTTAGATTTTATGCCGAATCCGAATGGCTAGACGAGAACCACTTATTTATGAAAATATTGATACTCTTGGAGGATTTGTCAATCCCTAGCAAGAGGCAGTAGTCCTGAAAAAAATTTTTAGTTTTAGTTCTAGGACGAGGCTGGGAAGCGACCCAGACCTTCAGCGTGTCAGTCCAACGCACTAACCATTACGCTACGGGCTAGGAAATAAGCAAGGATCATTTCGGAAATCAGTTTAAAACTGACACAAAATTATTTGCCAATGTTTTGACCCTCGATAGGTAGTTAAACCACCTAAGTCTAACTTTTAGTTTGAAATTTTAGTCCAACTGCCTATTTTAATAAAAAACTACGAATTTAAGTCTAAAAGGGAAAACTCTAATTCATATATCTATATAGAATTAGACAAAGACATAGAATTTCTGTATAGTCATGTTATAGTGATCATTTGAACATAACCTCAAAAAAATAATTATCATAATTCACTTTAAAATCGAATTAAATTACAGTGCGGTTTTGAGCGTGTGCGACTTATTGTCTGGTTAAGACTCAAAAAAAAAAAAAAAAAAAAAAATGCATCAGGCCAATACTGTATCTATACTATGGCATACCGCAGCAGTAGGTAAATTAAAACAAAAAAATCCATGCTACCAAGCAGATACGAGGACGCTTTTTAATTACTGCTACTTGAATGCTTCTCAATAATATTATTATAAAGTCTCATCACATTACTTTCAACCTCAAAAGTGTCCCAGACCACGAAAAGTCTAAGGTCACAAAACAATAAAAAAAAATAACTAAATCCACATCAATCATAGAAACCAAATTGAGAGAAAAAATAAAAACTAAATCAAGTCTCCCTGTCACGAGTTTTGTACGTACGAAAACCTACCTCATTGCAGCAAGCTGCGTGCAACTCGCAACCATAACATCGGGAATGCAATTTTCAAACTTTTTCAATCGATCGTTCGTTCGTTCGTTGACTTTTGGCATAGATCTTTAGCTCATAAAAATAAAGCCTCTATACGACATGCGGTTCATTGAAACCACATACTACTACTATATTATATAAATGTATGCGTGCCGTTCAATACAATGTCATTTCTAATGCAGTGGCAGCCAACCAACAGCAGCAATAGAAGCAAAGCCGCCTTCAGGTATATTTCTATCTATATAATTTGCCTCCTCCGCGCGAACTCAACAAGATCCATACCAATTGGTTGTTTATTACAAAATACACTCCATGTCGTCTGATTAGGGTTTGAATTTTTTTTTACTTTTTGCAAGATCGTCGATCTGAATTTGTTTTTTTTCTTTTTAATAGAATTGTTTTAGTTTTTTTTTTATATTTTGTCTGTTAATAAAAATGTATTGCTTTTTTTTAAATAGGTTTACAATTGAATAAGGTTTAAATAAGTTAAAGAAAACAGAAGGGGACCTGCCCAAATGTGAGAATTATACTCGAGTTTTGGACGAACAAATGCTTTCTAGATTATAGCCAGATCAGAATGGAGACAAATTTCTAGCATCGCTGAAGAAAGCCTTAACCACTTAGCTGCATTTTTGGCGAAGTCGAATATGTAATTGTTCCACAGAAGGTGGTCTGTGATACACATAGGACTGAAAGTTGTGAAGTGGATTTTGTTTTAACGACGGAAGACAGCATCGAGTTTTGGAAGCACTAAATTCTACGCTGTTATTGATTCCCCATTGGACAATGCTGTCGAGATCAGAATTTACTGAGCTTAGCATACGTGCCGTTCAAGGTCCACATCCATCTATTTCATGGATTTCAGACTTGAAAGTAATTGTAATGGACGATCCGAAAGATAATTTCTAATCCAACGAAAAGTACCAAATGCGGGCATATTCGATAAGAGTGCTTGATGCTAAAATTGCTTTTGAAATTTCAAACGCAATAATTTTACTTTCTCCAAAATGATGGTAGTATTTGTGTTCGATTAGATATACCATCAGATCAAACCACTGGACCTATTGCTACGAAAGTCATTCTGCCGGTCATTAAGAAGCTTCCGTTCTTCGAGATATTTCTTGAGCTGAAAATTGATCAACGTTTCCATGACCTTGAAAGAAGTTAAGTGCAATAAGTCGATAGTTTCAGGGTTAAGAAGATATGCTTTTTTTAGGGACAGGCTGGACAAATGCTGTTTTCATCCACTCGGAAAGAGACCAGTAGAATAGAACAGATGGAAAAGCTTACGCAGTGGTTTTGCGTTGAAGAACACCTCTTCAGAACAATGAGAGGGATACTATCGAGATCTTTCAGAACTCTAGAAACTGTAGGAGTACGAAAGAAGATTTCTCCCGTAAAATCGTTTACGCTCTCAAATACAGGCGGAGTTCTAATACCTACTAGCAACGTCGAATTAACTTCAAGCAAATTGGCTTTATCTCGCGAGCTGACATCAGACGTGTCATTGAAGACGAGCGTTGGAACGGAAGACGAAGTTGTGTTTGGAATATTTTTAACAAGTGACCAAAAGTTTTTACTACTTTTGGGACATTGTAGTATTTTTTGCCTAAATTTTCGGTGATGCGGAAATTAGGTTCGAGTCATTCCATATGAAAACGTCTAATCGAAAAGCCATCGCATTTTTGATTTTTTTCAAACTTTGTGGGAATCATCTCTAGGTTCCAAAAGATGGAAATCTAGCTGGATTTAATTTTCGCATTCACCGTTCTCCCTCTTTCCGAGTAAAAATAATCATAAAAAAAAATGTCAAGTTAACTGTTTTCGAGAAAATCAAAAACCAAAAAAACTGCTGTACTGGAGGTATACCAAAAATATCCAATTTTGGAGAATAAAATAATTATCAAAAAGTAGCTTTTCTTTATTTAATTTTTTTTTTTCAACAAAATCCTCGGACCCGTTTTTGAGATAAAAAAATGGCGAAAAAAAATTGTATGTTTTAATTGTATAAAAAAAAATTTAAAAAAACGTGTGGACATATTAGTAAAAAAAACACTATGTACCAAGTTGGAAGAAAATCCCTCCAGCCGTTTAGGCTGTAGGGGCGAGGACAGACCAGAATTGCGAGACCCACTTTTTTCGCGTTCTCTATAATCGTAATGTTAGGGAAATCGAGTTCGATTACTTGTAAACTTGTCCTATACAAGTAAAAATGTGAAAAAGTTAAAAACAAACAAAAAAAAAAAACAGTTTTTTCTATAATTTTATTTGTGCGTTGAACAAAAAATTTATACAAATTTTGAATGCAATATTTTTTGACTACCGGAATCCAAAATGATGGCGAGATCAACAGATCAACTATTAAGCCATTCAGAAGATATTTGCAATATGCCAAAAATAAAAAGAAGCAATTTACTCCAAAAACCTCAAAATTTTATTTGCGTTGTTCAGAGTTTATTTTTGACAAAAACCTGCACTTTTCTAGAAATTACATGTATGCAGTTTAATCAAAATCGTAAGAGTGGTTTCGGAGAAAACTTGATAAAACTGATATCGTTGTATTAGAGGTACCCGTTCTAGATGAGCTAGCAGAAAATCTTTAATTTCACCTCTAGGGAATCACATAAAAATGCTTCACACAAAATTATAAGCAAATCTTTCCTACCGCTTAGGCTCTTGCTCGATGAACATCAGGGACGCACATACAAACAGACTGACAGATGTCATGCCTAAAAGAACTTTTTTGGCCTTTTGCATCATTGCAATGAACAAAACTCCGAAGAATTTTTTTGCAACACGAAAACAATGCTTTCCTCATAGAGCAAGAACAAAAATTGTAAAAAAATCAAACTTAATCAAATGGAACGGGTTGTCCCTTCACTAAAAAGAATTACTCTTGATAGTGCCAAATGCCTATTTTTCTATAGAAAGTTAACAATAGATAGAAATATCACTAAATACATATACGAGTAGAAGCTAGTTACAAGCAACGTAGACATATTTTGTTTGTTCGGATATCAATTTATTAGAGATAAACAATTTTTTTTTTTTTTTTTTAAATTTTATTTCACATTTATTTCCAATCTGATGAATGCGTGGATGTATCTTTTATCTTTTTTAACTAATTGTTACTGCAGTTGTGATGTGTTTTTTTTTGCTATGACTGGGCTGTGGGGCTTTTGTTACGATAAACAATTATAATATTTGATTGCGAATATGGTAAAATATAATAGAAACGCACACATGCTGTATAGGTATTTAAGTGAGTGAGACTGAGTGAGTATGGAAGTTGAATAGATTAGCTAGGTACCTAACCTACCTATCTGTGTGACATAATAGTCCTCGGTATAAGTACCGAGTAAAGTTCATTCAACTTGCATGCACAATAGATACAAAATTAAAATTGCGTTTTTATGCAACGAACGACAACGACAGACGATGAAGGCAACGATGACGAATGAGCATTTGGACTTTTTATCTTTTAACGAACCGACATATACCTACACAGCACAAGAGAGTAAATTAATTGGAAAGACCTAAGCAAAGGTGTGTTTGGCGCTGTGTGGAACTAGATATAATGCACCACACGTAGGTATTGTTGTACCCAATTTGTCTAGGTATCTATTTTTTTTTTTTTTTTTTTTGCTTTTTTCAAGTTTTTCTTTTTATTTATTGAAAAAAAAAAATCGTTTTTAATGACTAAATTACAAATTCACATGGTAATTCATTATGACTTAAGTTGGTCGAGTGAAAATCCCAGATTTAATAATTTAAACGATTTAGACAATTCAATCGGGTGAAATTCCCCTTGATCTGTGTCATTATTTTTGTCTCAAGAGCACTATTTTCTGCTTCAAATTTTATCTCTAAACGATTGACAGGTTTATTTAGTGATTTTTATTTGAGAAAATAGGTATCTTACTGAAGTGCTTTTTTTTTTTTTTTGTCTTTTTAGGTAGGTACACGTAAATTGCAACATATTTAATGGAAAAACAAGCCACATTAACATGATGAAATTTTAAATTATGGAATTTAATTGAGTATTAAAACGCAAAGTGAAAACTAGTCAGGCGAGAGAAATGAAAATGTTGGAAAGATGCCCTTCTAAAAAAAAAAATTAAATAATAATTCACAACAACAAAAATTTACCTTACCAAGCAAGTTGGAAGCAGGGTAAATAGCTTTCTCCATATCCAGCATGAAGACAAACTTGGCAAAGTTTAATTAACTTATAATTATTTAAGGTCCAGTAAGTTTTTCAGTGCGAGATCGAGTTTTGGAATTTAACTCGAGTCAACCCTTTAATTTAGAACCGATTTTTCAATTATCAGTTATACTATCAGAAGAATAAATTAAATAAATAAATCGGAACAAATGTTTGGTGTGTTCGAAGAATAAATACCTACTATCTGAGGTTTAACGGACTATTGACAAATTGGCACTTAGGCCTAATTTATTCAATTCCTTTTAAATTTATTTAATTTACCATTTTTAATAGCGAATTTGTAAATGGAAAGTGAATAAATTAGGTCTTAGTGAGTTAACCCAAATTTAACTTTAAACTCGTCACTTAAAAACTGGGCCTTAGTGAATTTTTCTCACCTTGATTGTCATTTTATGAATTTTAAATTATTGAAATGTGAAATTTTTAAAATAATTAATTAAAAAAAAAAAATATAATTGCTCTTTTAATTCATTTTCTTGTCTGCGTCATTCTCACTGGATCAAACTTTTATCAATTAAATTGCTTATTATCGAATATATAGATATTTTTTTTTATTTTACCGATGCATGTGTGAAAATTAGCTGAAGCAACGCCAGGCCGGGTCGGTGAGTTATTTTATATGCAATCAGAATTAAGTACTTAGATAAACAAAAGTAAAACTCGAATTTTTGTTTTGTTACAAGATATATGTATGTATGTAAGGAAGAATTAACATCTTTTAGTCATAAATTTACATAATTATTAAACCTAAGCATATATGTACATACTTACAGCTTTTGTTTATATTAGTTCAATTTATTAGCACTTACCTGTAAAGAAAAGACAAAAAAACACAATTAACATAAGTTTAAGTTAAGACAACAACAAAAATCTTATAATTAATAATACTAATATTAATAATTCTATTACAACGCAAACAAATTTTTTAATCAAATAAAAAAGAAAAATGGATATAAGAGCAAATTACAACACTAAGTAAGTCGCTTAGCATTAGTATCATGTTAACACAAAAGAACAAACACGATCGTATAATATGTAGCTGTTCCTACATAAACCTTATGAACTTTAATTAATGGTCATGAACTTTTTAAGTAAAGTTCGTTTCTATGTAATATTCACCACTAGAAAAATAATAAATTTGTGTATGTAATACCGATACCGACATTAACATTTATGTAGGTTTCTATAGATTTTTTTCGAAAAGAAAGAAGAATTGGCCATTTTTATTGAAATGGAATATGAACATCGAATCGTTGCCATTTTGAAAACATTAACCACTTCGCAAAATAAGAGAAGAAGACTTCACTCATTTATATATATCACTCATCATATTATATACATATGTGTTCAGAGTACGCTCCAAAATGAAATCGAGAAGAAAACAACTCTTAAACATCACTTCCAACAGCTAATGGAGAAAGGATTTTTGAGTGATGGGAGTGTTAAAGAAGCGCTATAGGAGTGCCCAAAGAAAAGTGGCAATAAAGTAAATTTTACCGATCAGTCATTTTGAAAATATTGGGACTCCAAATAAAGCCTAGTACGCAGCTGAAGTGAAACGAAAATTTTCTATGGTCTCCAAATCGACAACGAAAACGACGAAAAGGCTACGGAAAAATATTTATGGAGAGCTCTGCTCCTATCACAAATTGTCAAAAATACCAAAATTACTTGCAACTCATCGACAAGTTCGAGTAGGATTTTCACTATGCACTACAATTGGGAAGTAGTAGGCGATTTACGTTCTCCGATGAGTGCAGAATTTGTCTCCATGAAAGACAGGTCATCTGCTTACTCTCCTCTATACTATAGCTTCTATCCAGACACATTCTGCACTTATCCGATAACGTAAATGGCCTACATCGCTCAACTTCCAAATTGTAATGCATAGTGAAAATCCTACTCGAGCTTGTCGATGAATTGCAGTTAATTTTGTTCCCGTCGCACGCATTTTGGGGTAAGGTCTGCTTCTTTAAGTCGTCATTACATCCAGTGGCACACAGATCCTGGCCTTAACCTTCACCTAGAAGTTATTGTCTGAACCTTCCGTAGATCTTTGATATGGAAGATTGGCTTATACCGAGCTATCGGGCTACAATACATTGGTTCATTCCTTGTTGCAGTAGTGTGACAACTTGACTTGCTTCTACAGGTGTGGTATTCATTTTGTTCTAAGATAAGGAGGCCAAATAAGTCAATGTTCTTGATGTTTTGGGTGGTTATTCTTATAAGAATGCCAAAAGAGTGTACTGTGGCGTATACGTAACATTTTTCGCATTGCATTTCTTACGAGGCAAAAGGATGGGATGTGTTGGGCAAAGGAAGGAAAAAGGGATAGGTAGGAAAAATAAAAAAGGAAGAGTTTGGGAAATGGGCCTGCTTGCGAAGCTCTGCTAAGCTCATCGGAATGGGTGGGATCTTGCCCCCCAAACTTAGCCTCACCTGCAAACAAAACACAAATCAGGCCAGATACAAAAATAAACTAAAAATACCACGGACAGACGATCACCACTTCAAGGCGCTGCTAGTATTAGTGCAGTGTGGCCTAAAACCCACCCAACCATGGAAATCTGCGGCCAGGTTTAGATTTCACCAATATTAATCGATGATCAGACTATTGCGGTCAAACTTTGTACATATATATGGAAATTCAGCAAGTTTATTGAAATTAAACAATACACGAGTACAATGCGGACAGGCAAATCCAAGAACATTTCTTATTACTACCTCTTACGACTATTTTTTTCTCTGAAAATTTACCAAATTCAAAGAAACGTATTTTTGTATAACACATAATTTAAAATACGTAAATATGTAAAAAAAAAACTACAAACTGTAAATATCTTCGGGTCAAAAGTCAGTTACTAAAAAAAAAAAAAACTTTTGAAGGAGTTAGATTAAAACATACTTTGAAACTAAGAAGTCGTGTTTTGCAGAAAAGAAAAATCTTAAAATCTCAACTCCCAAAAAATGTATTTCAATCTAGTTTAATTAGAGACGGTACTGAGCGAGTTTCATCTTTGTATCAAGAATATGATGTTTTCACATAAGTTTAAAAAACATTTGTATCAACTTCCATTTAAATCGGTATCAACTTTTTGTTCTTAAAGAAAACAAAAAAAAAAAAAACAATTTGTTTAGATTAATTTACCATTTATCTATTCATGACGCAAATCTCCTCCCCAGAGCATTAATAAATCAATTTTGATTATAAAACATCAAAATATTTGTTATTCTTTTTATTGATATTCTCGCATGATTTCAATTAAATTGCTTTTAATTTAAAATAAACATTTTTGAATTGTTTTCGGTTATTATTTCATATATTTGATTAAAATTATTATAATCTTGTAAAAAAAAAAAAAATTATTATTTAAACAAAATAAATAAGTATCGTTCATAATTTATTAATCAGCACTTAGCACAGAGAAATAAATACAAAAACAAATAAAAATAAAAATCAACTCTTATAAATAATAATTAAGCGAGGTGGGAGCTGAGATAATAATGAATCTATATTAAAAACTGCTTGTTGCACACAGAGGGTGGCATTGACCTAGTATTATATGTCTGTTTATAAAGCGTAAACGCTTTTGTTCTTATTTTTTTTTCTTCTTTTTATATTATTTTTTGTATTTATTTATTTTTTTTTTTTTTTCTCTCAGAAAATCACTCATCATCGTCACCAACATAACAGCTGCTGATATAAGAAGAAAAAAAAGTTATAAATGTCTCGCACTAAATAAATATATACAAATGTACATATGTGAATATATATTCTTTTTTTTAGTTGTTGGTTTTCCTTTCTTGGATATTTAATAATAATTTATTTTTTTATTTTTTTTTCTTCTCTCTACACTTGATGTACAAAAACAGGGTGACTTCAAAAAGAAGAAAAAAAAGATTTTTTTTTATTGAGGACAGTTTTTTTTTTTGTTCAAAACTGAAAAAGTCAAATCGGTCAAACTGAAAAGTCAATGTTGGGTATTTTTCAAGTTCTCTATGTACTTTGTTGATTTTGTTTTTAAATTTTCTCAGATTAAAGGAACTAATCCAAAGAAGTTTTCTAATAAATAAAAAAGTGCCTTAAATAGTTTTGGAAATTATTCAAGCAACATTGAAAGATGGTGAAGAGAATTCGAGAATTCTGAATTCGAAAATATGGAATTGGAAATTCGACTTATTGAAAGTGATGCCAAGTCATCCGAACAAAATTAGTGCGTGATCCGGGTCATATACTCTTTTTTAGTTGTTAATTACTAAGCCACAATTTATTCACACTCTGTTAAATTTAATAGAGACTTTCTCAAATAAAAATGAGAAATTTATAAAATTTGTGTGAAAATTTGAAAGCATAACATTTTTAATGGTGATTTTAAATTTAAACATGAGTACCTAGTAAATAAATTGAGACTAAAAGCTGATGCAGTTAACACAACAAAAAAATATAATTTTTTAGCCGATTTCTTTTTTTTTTTTTTTTTTTTTTTTTTTTTATAAAATTTGTCTTAGTTTTGCCAATTTGATTTGAGTGCACCCTTTTAAATTTAATGGAGCTCTTGACTTGTCATATGAGATACATACGAGTTATCCATGGCATAGGCTTTTTATTCTTATTTTTTTTTTTTTTTTTTAACATTCATATAATGTACGACAAGTAAATAATTTATTATGTGTATAGAAATATGTAGATATGTATTTTACTGTGCCAAGCAGTTGAATAATCTTTTTAAGGTCAGACACAATGTTTCAGATAAAAGCAATAACAAATAATAATGAATATAGAATTACTTCGTCTGGTATATTGAGATTTATTGAGTATTTGCACCCCCACAACATAATTTATTATTTTTAATATTATTGTCTCTTCAAAAAATAAAATATTTGTTTATTACGTTTTTTTTTTTTTGTTTTAATTAAATTGTATTTTGAATAAGCAATGATTTTCATTTATTGGATTTTATTTGATTAGTTGATTGATATTATTGGAGTTTTTTTGCATTTGGTATAAATTGGTTAAAGACTGGGTAAACAACGATCGATGGAGGAAATTAATAAATTGTGGAGACGACTTATAAAAAAAATATTAAATTTAGTCGAAAGGAAAGAATGAAAAGGTTTTTACAGATTTGATTTAAAATAGGATGTAGGTTCACTGAGGGAAAAAATGCGATCTAAAATTAAATACGATCGTATTTGATCTAAGGTATTTTAAATGAAGTGGCACATTTTTATTTTTACGTTAAAATGATGTTAATTGCAATATACGACGTAATTTTAAGAGATTCAACCTAGTTTCAAAGTAAAACATTTTTATTTATACACTGAAATCAACTTTTGTACATTTACATTCCGTTCAACGTTAATCTAAAGTGAAACGTTACCATTTTTACATAGAGATCCACATTTAAAGTGCGTTTAACCTTGTTTCAAAGTGAAACGTATTCATTTATACATTTAAGTCCACATTTTACATTGCGATCCATTTTTGTGGCATTTAAAGTGTCATCAACGTAGTTTCAAAGTGTTGTATAGTTAAGTAAACTTCAATTTGTTTGAATTTCTTAGCTTTATATAAAGAATTTCGAGAGCGCGTTGTTGTTTTTCGAGGTAGCTCCCTTACATTTGTGAACAAATTAAACGCGCACTTAAAATTAACTTACATATAATCGAAAAACAATATTTAATTACTTTTCCTATATTTATTACTATGAAATACTCATAGCATTAAACGATTCACTTTAAGGCGTCACAAATTAATGATTTAACACGAAAATGAAATGCATTGAGCATGAATATACATTTGTCTTTGTCTTACCTAAATTTAAACAAAGAAGCGTGGCGTGGGTAGCCATTTTGAATCAATACCTAACCAAGCGAAGTTCAATCTACGTTGATTCGAAGTAGATAAATACAGCCGTATCTATAAAATTATCTTAAAATGCCTTTTAGACGTTATTTAGTTAAGCTTGCTTAAATATTAAAGTTGCCTTTAAATCACGTTACTTAAATTTGTATCTATAATCAATATTCCTTTCATACTTAACTAAACAACCGTAATGTAACGTAACGCAAGAAAATTGACAATTCTGATACAAATTTCTAGTACATTTTTCACTCTCAGGCTATTTCTGTCAGATTGGAAAAAAAAATTTGCAAACACAAAAGAGTGCACAAATAATAAGACAGAAAGAGAAGCAACTGGGTGTATGTGTGTATGCATCGTCAAACACAGAAGACAGAGGAAATGAAACCATTCCACTTTAGTTTTTTTTTTGATTTTGTTTTCAGAAATTTCCTTCCTATATTGGTGAGAAAGTATATCATTTACTATATTATTTTCTTTAACAAAAAAAACAAAACAATTTAAATCCGGCCATCGCAGTACACACATAAATATTTCCTTACTCATTCTACGCACAATTTGTTTTGATAAAAAAAAAAAAAACAATTCTCATATGTCAAAATATATTTAAGTTGGCTTTGCGTAGCCTTTAAACGCTTTGGATGGTGTTTAAGTTAAGAGGTGTTTAAGTTACGTTGCTTAAATGTGGAAATTGATTATAGATACCGATTTCACACTTAAGTGATATTTAGAGGTAGTTTAGAGTTAAGAAGCCTTTAAAATTTCTTTATAGATTCGGCTGATAGTGTTTTAAAAGATGGATAAATTTGATTTAACTATGATTCCACTTTAAATCAACATATAAACGTAGTAAAACCTAGTTCGTTTTTAAGTATTGAATCACTTTGAAAAAAAGTCGCTCCACTTTGATTTGAGAATTTTCGGCGTTGACGCCAAATCGTTCGGAAAAAAAGTAGAAACGACTCTAGACGAAAATTATTTCAACCGATTCATTGTTCAGTATACATTAGGGTGGGGATAGTTCTGGAAATGTTTGAGTTTCTTTTAACACCCTCACCCCCTTATAAAATTGATTATAATGACAAAAAACATCCGCAAAATTTCGTTGAAATCGGTTAACCTTGAAACGACTCACAATTTGGACGGATTTTTGAGTAAGAGACTGGGAAACTCTATGTTTATTGTGTGTGCAAATTTCAACTGCTCGGTGGCACATATTAAGGTAAACTGATTTGAATGAAATTTTGCACAGAATGTTTTGTATTATTATGATAATTTTTAAAAGAGAAGGGGGTGGGGTATTCCATCATTTCCAAAATAAGGGTCACCCTAATATACATACTAGACAAAAATCATTTATTTTAGGAATTATTAAATTTTTCAGAAAGTTTTATCGCGGTGCGTTCGTATTTCAACAGAAGGAATTTTTTGGAAATGTACTCTTTCAGTAATGAATAAAATATTAGTATTTTTTTTTTCCAATAATATAATCGATTATTCAGTAGCTTCTAACGGCCTCTAGTTCATATACAAACTGACGTTTTGTCTATGCGATCACAATTGAACTCATCAGCTGACTAGATAAAGGCTATTTTTGTTAACAGAATCAACAACGCAAGCCAATACGAATTTAAAAAAGTTTTCACCACACATGCCGACAAGTATAATATACGCAAAGCTGCATAAATGTTCTCAACGACATAAATATTATGTACGAAACATAAAAGTATATATTTACAGACCAATGTTCCTACTTACGACGCAAGTACAAAAAGGAAAGACGCTTTTATTTTAGCAATGGGTCATAGTTCAGAATGGAATTTTGGCGCAGTCATATACCCACAAAGGTTTATCAAAACTTGGGGAAATGTTTTCATCAACTTTTGAACTTGCGCAGGAGTAAAAATTAAAATAACGAGAATTTTGCAAAACTTTTTATAGGTATTAAATTTGTTGCCCAGTACCAATAATATTTATACACAATTTAGCCTGAAATCTTTAGTTAAAGACCTTAACCTTAATGATCTGATCATGATAACAGAAGTTATAATTTGTTGAAAGCGGCAATATCGGTTGAAAATTGATTTTGCTTTAATCGACGACTGAATAATTTCTGCATGTACTCGCAGTCTCATTATAATATCATTTTAGGAACAGAAAAGTTTTTGTGACTAAAACTTGTAAGTGCACACTCACGCTAAAGTTGACTTTTAAATAGTAGCCCAGGCAAAATGTACAACAAAATGTCCAATCTGCCAAAAAAAAATCCAAGTGAAGGGTTTTAAACGCAAATGTCTTTATTTTGGCATAAGAAATACTGTCGCGAAAGTCTATCGCCAAATTGTGTGCGCGTCAATAGTTATCTAAGGTTAAATGTCAAATATATCAGTTTTCTCGCATAAGACTCGGAACCGGTAAATGCTATCGAAAAGTGTTTCACAACAAACTTGTAGATTATGTCATTTGCCAAAAAAAAAGTTATGATTATTTTTTTTACGACCCACCGTTGAGAAGATATCGACATTTCAAAAAACGTAAAATGTCAAAAATGGTTGTTTTTCACGTATAACTCATAAACGGTTCAAATTTTGAAAACACCTGAATACGAAGTTTGTACATTATGTAAATCCCTACAAGAATTTTTTTTTAATTTTTTCTTAAAAACAACCCTTTTAAGGATCTAATTTTTTTTTTTTTTTAAGTTTGACAAAAACTTCAAATTTCTGTTGTTTTCTACTCTTAAAAGCACAAGTTGTCGAAAAAAAATCGTACGCTCAGTTTAAAGATCATAATATTTTCTTGAAAAAAATATGAAATTTTTTTTACGAGTCATAAGTCGTAAGATATTGTGACTTCAATAGTGTCGACTGTCAAAAGAACTGTTTTTCGCATATATCTCTTAAACCCTAAGCTTAATCGAAAAATTATATTACCTAAATTTTTACATTATGGAATATTATATAAGCATGCATTAATAGTTTTTTTTCTATAAGCCATAATTTGTATGACATCATTATTTAAATAAAAACACCAAAAGTCTAAAATACCGGTTTTTGGCTCTTTACTCTTAAATGACGAATTTTTCGGAAAATATTTTATACCTATTTTGCAGATTTTTATATTCCCTAGAGGAAACATAATTACACTTTTTTGCGTATAACGCATCAGTTTGCTAGATATTGCGACTTAAAAAATGAACAACTTCGAATTAACAAGATTTTGTAATAAAATGTATGTAAAACTATATTTTCGGAGTTTCTTTTTCGAAAAAAATTATATTTTTTTCTTGTAGGGATTTATATAATATTCACTTCGTTCTTATAGCCTTTTCCCACCAAACCCAAAACGGGGTTTTTGGCAATACGTTTACGAAAACTTGAAAAGCGCTCAAACCGAACATTTACAAGTTTTCATTTGACATTTCATTTTTTTTACTTGAACACAATGGTTTCGACGAAGGGCCGCGCCGCTTTGAAAATTTTTAGTGCCACAGTAAAGGCAAAAATCAAGTGTATTATGCAAAATTAAAAGACAATTTATAAATATTGGATGTTAAAAAAGGAAATGCAATTAATACTGATTCGTTATATTCAATTTATTTCTTATCCGAAGAAGTTCACGTTGTAGTAAGGATGCGCGACACTGCATCGCGGTCTCTAGTGTTCCAGCTGAAAAATTATTTTTTCCTGGCAGTAGCTATTTAGGTATATGACGTTTTAATTGATCGCTGAATGTTTTACAAGGTGTCTTTGATTAGTTCATCCTGCAAATCCAACATGTTTTGGACAGGTTTTATTCAAAACTTGTGGTTTATCAAAGCTTGTGGTTTAGCAAAAATGTATTAGAAAACTTGTGTTTTCGATATAGGTTTTCAGCCAAAACCGATATTTTCGCGAAAAACCGCGTTTTGGGCTAATTGTGAAAAGCCTAATGCATATACTTTATATTCAGATGTGTTTTAAAATTTGAACCGTTTAAAGGCCTTCCACACTAGCCCACTGTGTATTAATACATGTCAAAAAAGTGGGAACAAATCATGTAGAATAGTGTGGAAACAAAATATGAAAGCCCAGCCTACACAACCCGACATTCTAAGCCACACGATTTGACATGTATTAATACATGAATAATTTTAGGAATGGGTCTTTTTCTATCCCACATTCTATCACACTTTTTTTAAGGTTAAGGTAATGTATTAATACAAGCAAGTGTGGAAGCAAAATATGAAAAGTCATTTCTTTCACACAAATTTGGCAGTCGCGTGGAATTCTTTCCCACTTTCAATTTGACATGTATTAATACACTGTGGGGTAGTGTGGAAGGGCTATTAGGAGTTATATGTCAAAAACGACCATTTTCGACATTTTACCTTTTTTTAATAAATAAATTAACGGTGGGTCGTAAGAAAAAAAAATAGTCATAACTTTTTTGTTAGCAAGTTTGTTGTACCAGTTTTGTAAGAAACACTTTTCGATAGCATTAACTGTTTTTGAGTTTTATGCGAACAAATTATTTTTTCGACATTTAACCTTAAATAACTATTGACGCGCAAACGATTTGGTAATACTTTCGTGACAGTATTTGTTATGCCAAAATAATTCAATTGCGTTTAAAAATGTTCACTTGGATTTTTTTGGCAGGCAAACTTTTTTGCCTGGTATAACAACTACCCTTTTTCAACGAAACAAATGAATTGTATACTTAATATTCTAATACGTTTTTTAAGTGTCAGTTTGAAATAAAAAAAAATATTATGGACTTATGATCACACTTGCACTCTAAAATTTGGGGAAACAATATGCAAATTTTTGGAATGCCCTAGAGTGGGTTATAAGTTATCAATTGATTTGTGAATTTATTACCCTACACAAAATTAATCAAAAGAGGATTGTGAACATTGTGCCATGTGAACTTTATGATCCTTCGTCAAAATAGAGTGCTTGCCCATTTTGTAAAATTGTCATGAACATCGTATCGTTCGTTGAATAGGTACTTTTTTATTTCATGCATGTGCATGTGAGCAATCAATATTAATGGTATTATATTGCCATCGAATAAAGAAAAGTAATGAGCTTTTAATTTGACTAATTAAAATTAAAAAAAAAACAGGTTTATTATAAGTAAATGAGGTTGTTAATCTTTAATCACCGTTCAATTTATTAACTTAATCATTTAAAACACTTAATTTAAATCTTTCATTATAACTTCCAACATCATATTACTGTGTAGTTATCTATTCAATTCATTCGACTAGTGCACCATGAGCCAATTATATGTTTAAGTCTCAAATCCAACACCTGGCATTAGGCCAATAAACTTCATTTTTGTTATAGCCAATGCAGAATTTTATTGTATGCATTTTCATAGGTAGAGGTAGTACAACAAAAGACAAATCGTTAACTCATTAAAATTCTTCACTTCACATAAAAGAAGAATTAAAAAAGAAAAACTAAATACTTAAAAGGGTTCTTAATCACAACAAGGCCAAGAGTGTATTTTGAATGGTATATTAGACTCTTTTATTTAGTTTCTTAAGTTTTTCATGCTCTTTTGTAATAATTGTTTGGGGCCAGTCATAGAGAATACAAAAATAGAAAAACAATGAATATCTTCTTAACAAAATTTTATTAATTAAAAGTATTTTTCTTGTATATTACCTCGCAGAATCATTAGTTACACCAAAATATATTTAGGTATATTTCCATCTACGCAAAACAAATAAGTATTATTTGGCTTTGTGCTTAACTCCACTAAATTAATTAAATTACGTACGAGTACTATTTTTAATTTACACATGGAAAAACACAATGAAGTATAAAATAAAAATATACGATTAGTAGGGCTGGCCACGAGACGAGAAAAGTCTCGGTCTCGCATGACGAGACCGAGACCAGACGAGATTGCCTTTTAAGCAACCGAGACGAGACCGAGACGAGACTGTATATTTGGACCGAAATTTACAGAGAGTCTAATAAATTAAAAAATCCAATTTCAGTTATATATTTATTTTCTTCTGCACGTATTCGATAAACGATAATCGAAAATATTTCGTTCCAATAATCAACAGTTTGTCCGGAAATCGTATTTTTCGTAGACGAGGCCGAGACGAGACTTAATTATACGAGACCGACACGAGACTGAATATTTTCGATTTTAACGAGACCGATACGAGACTTACAAAAGTCTCGCAGCGTCTCGTCTCGTGGCCAGCCCTAACGATTAGGTCGCATATTCTTGCTTCTAATTAAGGAGGCACAAGTTCTATTATTTGGACTCCGAAATAAATATTTGTCTCTTACCATTTCATATGAGACGGTCCAAGACCAAATTGCACCCTGTGCATTGTGCAAGCTCCAATTATTGACCCCACATTTGAGAAATTTGAGATTTTTGACAAATATTGAAAAACGGATCGTTCTAGGAATTCGGCCTTTCAAAATATTAAACAAATAAAGAAACCAACTTCTTAGTTAAAACAAGAAAAAATGAAGCTGAGGATATTTTTTTTTTTTTTTACTTTTATGATTTATGACAAAGTTGGTTTATTTATTTTTTAATATCTAGAAAAGTCAAAGTCCTGGAACCATCCGATTTTCAGTGTTTAACTAAGAATTGATTAAAACATTGAATTTTTGAAAATAAAAATAGGAAATTTATTAAGCTAAATTTTGAAGAAAAAAAAATGACAGAATCAAATCAAGAATGTCCTTTTTGGACACATATTTTCTAATCAGCCAGCCACATTATCTTAAAACTGCCAAAATAATAATTATTTGTTACTAAAACGTGATTTTTTCGCTTTTTTAGCTGTTTTTAAATGTCTGGCTGATGAATACGCCCCACTGTAGATGTATAGCTGATGGGGGATTATTTTTAAACAGTTGCCCATAGAACATATAAATATTAGCCATAAAACTACAACGTAAATGGCACGATTAGTTTCACAGATTTAAAGTGTCTGGCTCACGTTAGACCCCACTGTAGATATATAGCAAGTGTCAAATAAAGTAAATGACACCATCTTCTAAAAAGAAATCAAAAACTCAGCATTGAAAAAAAATCGCAATGTTGTAACAGTTGTATGCAACGTTAACACTCGTTACCTCTTAATTGGACCCGGATTGACTGGAACTCGAGCTTTTTATCGCTGGTACCTAATACGAATCACCCTGTTTTTTATTAGTGTTCGCATTCAATTCACCTTCTTGCAAATCAAATAAATTTCAAATTCAATTCATCGTTTTTCATATAATATTCACTCTTTTGCTAATTAGATTCAATATTTTGCAAATAAAATTCACCCTTTTTCAAATTAAATTTACATTTTTTTTTTATTCAAACCAAATACATTCATACATATGTTTTTTTTACAGCAGGTGAATTTGATTTGCAAAAAGGTGAACTTGATTTGCAAAAAGATGAAATTAATTTACAAAATTCAAGTTCACCTTGATTTGCAAAATGTTGGATTTAACTACCAAAAGGGTGAATTTCATTTGCAAAAAGGCAAAGATGAACTAGATGAAAAGGTGAACTTGATTTGCAAAAAGTTGGAAATGTTGGATTTTAACAAGACCGAGACCGAGACGAGACTTACAAAAGTCTCGCAGAGTCTCGTCTCGTAGCCAGCCCTAGTAGAGAAATGTTATACCTATAATTGAGTATTAAGAAGATGAAGAAATTTAAATATTAAAATATTGAAATTACTTCTGAGTATACTACTAATTGAGTATAATTTTTGTTTCTTCTTCAAATTTAAAATAGTAAATACATATAAAGTTGACGAGATATTTACACACCCTTTTAGTAAGAAACCTTTTCCCCCTCCCCAATAATTTTTATTTAAAAACTTAGCCACATTTGTAAGCTAAATATTTTGAGATCTGAAGGCCCAACTATAATAGATTAAGCCAACATTAGCTTATGTCAAAAATCCAACGAAAATTTGCTTATGTTTGCGAAAGTACTACGCACATAGCCATAGTTCAATTTTGCTCGCGTATCTACCTGTCCCCCTCCATTTTGCTTTTTAAAACTTTTTTTTTTTTGGAGCTGTCAAATTAAATTAAGTTCCGACCGACTGGAATCGCTCTTGCAAGATTTAACGAAACTTAACGAATCGCGCTTAAATTGCATTATGGTTTATGAACAGGGATTGTATGTATTCGCTCGTTACTTATGCGTGCATAGTGAGCTAAATTCTATTATAGTTGGGCTTTTAATCTTAAAAATCTGACTAGTAGAAATGAATTTAGAAGTTTTAAAAGGGAAAAAAAGGCGATTAGAAAAAATAAAATAAAAAAAAATCAATTTTTTCTGATCGGCTTTTTTTACTTTTAAAAAATCCTAATTACGTTACAAAAAAAAAAAAAATAATTACTCTACGACTATACTCTGTCCAATGAATATGTGCAGTACAGGGAAGATAGGACGTTAGATCTCAGTCTAACTGCAAAGGAATCCCATTTAGTTGTGTGAAAGAAATAATTGTCAAGGGTTTCCGTACTGTATACTCAAAAAATGCAAAAAGCTCAGAAGGGCTGCCATCTATGCTTTATTATTAAGTTTAAAACAAAGAAATTAATTTTACAAAAATCATTAATTGAATTCCTTAAACGCAAATTCCAAAATATAGAATCAACAATAATTATGCATCGCATATGAAAATTACGAAATTCAAAATCTTAAAGGTGAAAATCTGGAAACTGATTTTTCTAAGTCAAAGCTTTTATAAGTACGTCAACTGAAATAAATTGATCTTATCTTTTTCGACAGCAACAAGCGGTAAGATAATAGGCGCGTTATGTTAGTAGGCCTGATCTCTTAACAAAAAAAAAAAACACACATTCATTCTTCCAATAAAAAAACAAACATATATCACAGGATAATAAATATGAGTAAGGAACTAAATTTCAATGTAAATTACACAGCACCATATTACATTATTTCACTTGACGACGAGTGACTGCTGTTGCTTTCGTCATTTAAACTTATTATACGTAGGTATGTGCATAGGTTCAAAAGTAAAATCAAAAACACAGTTTATCTTACACAGCACTAAAAAATAAGTTTGAGCATTTAATTTTTTCCTTTCACAACCAGAAATCAAAACGATTATAAGTAAACGGACTACATTCATACTTTACATCAATACAAATTATGTGCCAAACCGCACGCGCTCGAAAATCCACTCAAATAAATCCTTATTTCAATTTTCCAAATACTTTCTTAATGCCTTTTAATTTTTTTTGCCAAACTACCAAGAAAAAATCAAATCTATGAAACAAAAAAAAAAATGCAAACGGTAACAATTTTGTCTTCAAGTATCCTTAAAAGCGTATAAAAAGCTTCCATCCTGAAAGCTCCCTTATAAAATCCAAAGAAAAATATACATTTGTAAGCATTACCATTGCCACGGTAACTCTGATTTGATGTCCTTAATTTTGGCACACATAAAGAGGTAGAGGATTGTTAACGAGTATACGATCAGTACGGCTCGAGCTTGATAATACGAGAAAATATACACATACAGACAGTGGTTATTTAAGGGAATTTGAGATATTTTTATATGCAGCAGACACCCTTTGGAGAAGGAAAGCTCTTCCATAAGGCCTGTACTGCACATATTCATTGGAAAGAATATAATAGCTTCTCTCCCCCCTGACATTTGTTGTTCCACTCCAAATTTAGGGTACTTTTTAGGAAGTGATAAGGACGTACAAATGAAGCTCTCGATCAAAATTCAGCTTTGTCGGAATTTTTTCGTAGTTAGGCCATTTTTGTGGCTAATTTTCCAGGACTATTTTGGCATTTCTTCAATTTCCTTTTTCTCATTTATTTTCTTAAGCTTCCACAAGGTCAAATTATAGAACTTATAATTCCCTAAGATTTCTGAATGAAATTTAATTTTCTTAAGATCCCAAAATCATGCCCTTACAGTGTCTATAAATCGAAAGTAAACAATCAAGTATAAATACAACCTCCGAAACGAGTTGCAAATAAATCATGCGTGTTTTAAAAATACCTTTCCATTTATAAATTTTCTTGAATTTTCTTCTTTATTATTTTTTTTTTTTTTTTGTTTTCTTACAAATTTCTATATCACTATGCCATTAACAGCTCATTTCATTCGCTATCTCGTGCAAAATTAGTTGCATAAAAATAATAAACTATCTATGTAAGAAGAAGAAGAAAAACAAGCAAACAGCAAAATAGAAAATAAAAAAAAAAAAACAACAACCTTTGAAATGCTAGCGAACTCTCATTGCCTTGTAGGCGGTCATTAAACTTTCAAAGCAGCTCTAGCCAGGCCAGCAGCAAAAACAGCAGCCATATTGTTGCACTAGCAATAGTTTGTAGATAGATAAAAATGACGAAGAATATACGACGGCTATGGCGGCGGTGATGGTGTTGGTGGTGCTGGTGGCGGCCAACGACAAATTCTATTGACCGTCATCAGTGCTGCGGGCTGTGATGTCTGATGTCGTCGGTTTGCCTTGGCTCACCATCTTGCTTGCGACTTATTATAAACAAACCTATATGTGGGACTCTTATAAATTTAACCGCTGCAAAATGCATATTGCATCTCTCTATCTCTATCTTTTTATCTATTCTATCTATAAGTGGAAAATATGTAGCTGAATGAGTGTGATTACAATTATTTGTCAGAATATTTATGGACATTATTACACCTCAACATGTGTGTGAATAAAAAAAGCGAAAATGAAAAACAAGAGAAAAAAAAATGCCCAGAATATTTAGTGTAGGCAAATATACATAGATACATAGATAGATATTGTAACTAGTCTTTGATGCGTCATCATTGGCAGACACTGACCTATTCCAACTGTATCGCGTGCAACAACTTAATAAATTGCCACATAAGATTAGATACTTGAGATACGATACTTTATATCTTCGTTTGCTACCCCCTCCTTCCTTCTATATTAATAGCTCTGCCATATCGAGTGTTCAGATGTTTGCGCTGATCTCGAAACTTATAGTAAAACAAAACAAAAAAAGTAATAATTAGACTTCAAGCACCGCTAAGGAGAAGTTGGTACTTCAAATGCGCTTTGCACTTAAATATTCGTTCAATTGGTGGGTAGACATAGTAGACATAGTAGATTAACACCCTTATTCATAAAGAAAAAATAGTTATTTTAGCTTCCGTGTTTAGGAAAACTACACCATGGAATAAGAATGTTCCGGACTCAAATGGAGCAGTAAGCAATTGCCTTTAGTTTGAGCCCAGAAAATTCTTATTCCATGGTGTAGTTCTCCTAAACACGGGAGCTAAAATAACTATTTTTTCTTTATGAATACGGGTGTAAGTGTTTTAGATATACCTACCATATGTATCTACATTCCAACCTATGTATAATGTTGTTCGCAGGGTTACCTCCGAGATTTTTCAAAAAGTTGCAAAAAAGGTCGCATTTACAAAAAAAAATCTCAAACTCAAATTATTTGAAAAAAAGTCTCATTTTGGAGCAGAAAGTCGCAATTGAAAAAAAAAGTCGCATACCATTATTATTTTTTTTTAATTAATAACAAAAACAAAAAAAAAAATTGTTCGTAATTTTTACCAAATGCTCGTATTTTAAGATTTTTATATTTATTTGACACTAAACGAAAATTGTTGAAATCCTGCTACAACCTTATTATTTTCGGATGTAAATGTTTTAAAATAGAAAGCTTTTCATCTTTTTTATTAAATTTTTAAGAATAGAAAAAAAGTCGCATATTGCAAAAGGTCGCAATTTTAAAAATGTCGTCGCATGCGTCGTCGTCGCACAGCAAAGAAAAGGTCGCAAAAATGCGACTTAAGTTGCATAAAGGTAACCCTGGTTGGTTGTTGCAAGCTTCGACAACGACGAGACGGACGACAGTTGGCGAGCGACGCGACGGTCTCGACATCATGATTCATATCAATGATCTCTTAACGTGATCATGGTGGTCGATTTTTTCGTTTAGTTATAATCCTACTCTCGGTTATCTAAACGCTATTTTTTGCTGCTGATCTTAGGGGCTTAGTTTTAGATGATCACATATATCATGTGAGGGGGAGAGATACTTTGATTTTTTATAGATATTGCTTGTGCGATCATAGATAGTGTGATGGATTTTTTTGTTTTCGTTCAATCTATTTTATGATATCTAAAGTGGTTGCGAAGTCGTAAAAACAGATACAATTAAAGCATATCAATTATCGACTATAAATTCTACGAGTGGAATTTCAGAAACAGAAAACTTGACAAATATTAATAAGAATCCTAGCTGCCTGACTATTTCCTACATAGCAAAATTGATTTGTTTGGGTTTTATCGCAGCTGGGCTACAGCATCTTAGATACCTACATATAATGAAGTTAAAATCAAACATTTACACGTGACAGTCGATGACGTTATTCAAAAAAAAAAAGTTACATTTCAAAGTTCCCTGCAAAATCTGGACTGTTTGTCCAATTCGACATCATTCGATTTTGATATAATGTCTAGTTACATCACGAAACATCCAAGGAGTCCGTTTTCGGAAAATTCTTATTCATCTTAGAATAAAGATGGCATGAAATTTCAAAGGCTTTAACATGATTTCAAGCATTTTTATCCATAAGTCTAGCCATTATACAGAAAAAATGTTCAATAAATGATATTCTCGTTTTGCATGGGTATTTAAATGCTTTGATAGCGACAAGTTTGCAATACAAACAAAAATAAAAAGAAAAATACAAATTACCATTAATATCTTTTATGCTCTATATTTGCCTTAATAAAAAATTCGTTGCACGAAATGCTAAACAAAAAAAAAAAAAAAAAAAAAAAATACCACGAAAAATTATAGTCCAAAAACAGAAGGTTTCCCTTCGACCATCTTGATGAACTCCCAGTTGTATATAATACAGTAAAGCATAGGGATCGTACATAGCATACAATTCGACATGATGTAACCGAACTAAATCTGAATTTTCATCTGCATTATTTAACTTTGAACAATATTGCGTGTTGCGTATCTTTTTTTAGTTTTTTTTTTTTTATAAATCGAAGACAATTTGCGGCACTTATCTTACACAATCGATTCGCCAGGCTTTTGACTTGATGTTGTTGTTTTCACCCCAATTTTGTCCTGATGGGACCAACTTATAAGTCCTATCTTTAAAACAAATTTTTTTTTTGTTTTTAATTTTTTTCTGCTCCAACAAAAAATTAAGAGTTTCACTCTGTGTATTGGAAATGGTTTTGCTTTAAGGCAGCCGCCAAACTGTCCGATAAGTAAAATTATACTTCTTGGCCAAAAGCGACGGATGCGGCGGGCGTGCGGACAAACGACCGACAACGATGTTGCTCTTGGTTATATACAAAAATATAAACAGCAAGTGATTTATGGATTGCAAAATATCCAACTTTTAGGACCAGACATCGCGATATTCAATCTTGAAATCCTTCAACTTATACATCGATATAATATTTCTACACAAAACGAAAGATGCGATTGAGAATTATTACATAATCAATATTAACATACTTAGCGTGAGTTAAACTTTAAAAAAAAAAAAAAACCAGAGATGATTCCCGGGGAGTCTTACTGCTCCATTTTTGTGTGTATTTTCTTTTGTACTTGCATTATGAGATCATTAAAGGCAAGTTAAGCACCTCTAAAAAAAATAAATATGAAGTTTTTAGATGAAAGAGAAGAAGAAAAACAGAATCTTAAGATTTCGAAACTAGTTTTGATATCATTGTGCGTACGGATAGTGTAGATTCTCTTATCCGAATATGCTGTACTTTCTCAATAAGTCGGATAATCTAGAAACACAACTTCTTTGGATACCAAACACATTCCAATCCTACAAAAATTGTGACTGATAACTAAGTTGTATCCGATATCCTATGTATACTATCCGGGCGGTACGGATATAGAATTTTGGATGCAAGTCCGTTTTTTGGATGTTCAGATACTATTGTGAATTTAGAGAACGTGAGATATCGACAAAGGTTCTGCTATTCCGATGCATTAAACTATTTCGTATAACTGGATACAAAACTTGGGTATCAAAAAATTGATATCCTACCTTAACTATAGATGGTGACTAAGTTCTGTTCGATATCCTATGTTAGCTAAAAATACCATTCGAATCTTACAGAAATAATGTATTATAATTATCCGATATCGTGTACTTTCCGGATAACCTGGATACATTACTTGAATAGATGGTAATGGGTATCTTAGTTGTGTCCGCTAACCTATACCTATTATCCGGGCAGCCCAAATACCAGATTCTGGTTACAAATCACTTTCGGATAATCGAAATAGGCTAGACTATCTGACATGCCACAAATATTTCCCGGATTTCCGATTCTTGGTGTATTTTCGTTCGGATAATCAACAGCCCGTGAGTCCAAATGTTGTCGGATAAGAGCATCCGAATATCCTGTAGCATCTGGATAATCCGGATTATCTAGAGAATTTTGGATATTTACGTAATGCTTGAAATTTGGATATATATGGTATTATCGAAATAATTCGGATAACCCCGGTCTAGCAATATCCTAGTGCAAGATAGTGGCTGAACTTAACTTGTGGCCAACATGCAACTCTATTCAAGCATTTCGGGTATTAATTTCTGGATACAAATCTTTTTGGATAATTGACATTTAGCGAGTTCAAATATTGTCAGATAGCAAAATGGGCTCTATCCAGATATCTTTTGGTATCTCGATAAATCTGATAAAATAAATAAATATAATGGCGCAACGGCTCCTGAAGAACCAGGGCCTAGTGACTAACAACTCCTAACCATTCATGTGTGCGCGTGTCGACAGGAATGGAAGGAACCTACAATTGTATGCCGAATCCGAACAGCTAGACGCGGAGCACTTATTCTCTCTCGCAAGAGGAATAAGCCCTGAAAAAAACTTTTTAGGTTTTAGGTGGGCGAGGCTGGGAAGTGAAACCAGACGTCCAGCGTGACAGTCCATCGTACTAACCATTACGCTACGGGCTACTACGTATAATCCAGATAACCCAGAATAATTTCGGATATTTACACAGTTTCTGATATATTTTTATGGAAATCGTTGGAATAACCTGCAAATTAGATATATAACCGTTTCAAGTACCAAGATATGCACAATAAACTAGTGCTAGAAAGTGACTGAATTTGATTGCGTCCAATATGCTTAACTATTCGAGTATTTTGGAAATTAGATTCTCGATATAAATGTTTTTCGGATAATCGACTTGCGGTAAGCCCATGTGCTCCTATCCAGATATGTTATAGTACTTCGAAAAGCCGAGTTAACTAGATAATAACCAATATTTAAGTAGTATCTGATAATCGGGTGTATGGTTTAATCGAAATAATTTGGATAATCCGAATATCATATTGCTAAATTTGATTGTTTCCGATATGCTTTTTTATGCCAGTACATATTTAGGATATCAAATTCTGAACACAAATTTTTGTCGGATATCTTATAGTATATCTGTAATTCGGATAACCTGGAATTGGATATTTACACAAGTCGAAATAATTCGGATAACCTGTAAGCTGGATATGTAACTGTTTCAAATATCAGCATATCCACAGTATCATTGTGCTAAATAGTGTCTGAATTTAATAGTGTCTTATATGCCTAATTATCCAAGCATTTCGGATATCAGATTCTGCATAAAATTCTTCGGATAAACGAATTTGGAAACTATTGGGAGTATGGATAATGTCAGATATAAACATGGATTCTACTATATAGATGCCTTAGAACATTTCGATAAGTTGGATAACCTGGATTAATATTTTTTTCGAATACCCGGATATCCAACTACCAGTTATTGAAGAAATATAACTTATTTTCGATATCCTTTACTATTTAAGCATTTGCGATATCCGATTGCAGTACAGTAATTTTTCGGATAATCCGATATCCGAAATATCCCAATAACTGAAAGCAAAAATATGAAAATACAGCTCAAACGATTGGACTGATTTTCATTTTAAGGCCTCCCATTTATAGAGTCCTGAATTTTATCCATCAAGTAAGTGGGTACGCACGACCCAGTGGGGTTATTTATTTTCTGTTGGTTCTTGTGTGTTGTTTTTCCATTCATGTTCCTGCTGACAGAATGAAAATTTACTGCCCTACTGATTGGGAGGAATATACACAGCGTGCACGATGACATACACAACACATGCAGCGAGAGAGGGCTTGTTAAAGATGGGATTTATGATTGCGCCCTTGATGGTATGATATTTATATGTGCCTTCCATAGTTTTTCTCGATACCGGGCTATTATGAAAAGAGCAGCAGCAGTCAGTAGTGTGTCGTCACATCCATCCACACAATGGGAATATAAATTTATAATACTCATACCGTAATCAAAAGAATCGAGAGCTACTTAGTCTCTGGTTGCGCTGCGCTAAAGGGTTCCAAGCTTTTTTTTTTATTTCTTTGGAATTCAAGGTACACCAGTTTAAAATGTAGAAGACGAACGGACGTGTCTCTCTCTCTCTCTCTATACCTACCACCACCACCTACCTACATATACGAAGTGAGTGAGTGCGAACCGTGTTAAATGCCATCGCTGATATGATGAAGGAATTACCTGTTTGGTTTTTTTTTATATTAAATTACAAGGAAACCCAAACAATCGACACGTTCGCGAATGAAATCAGAGAAACCTTAAACAAAACACACAAAAAAATTGGAACAACACTCCGCAATGGTCAGGTAGCAATAACAAACACCATCGAACAACGACGATGAAGGCGACGATTACGACGGAACAAACACAAACAAAAATACCAAAATCGTGATTTGAAAAACTACAAACACCAAATCCGTGCGTCTTGTAATCTCTGATCGGGGGGAGGGGGATGGAAACAATGCGGTTTGCTATCAATATGTGGAAATCTTATCAAATTACATAATGGCATAATTAATTTCGAAATAAATAATTTTTCATCCCAAACTGTCTTTTCTTTGAGGTTTTTCTTTTTTTATTTCTTTTGAAGAAGAATTTGTAGTTTTTTTGAATCGTGCTCATCTCATCTGATCTGATTTGTGTCCCCCATTTGACCGAATGACACATAAGAACATTATTTTATAGGCAAATCACGTGTAGTAGGTATACATAACGCATAATCTGACCCATGTGCTATGTTCGCTCATATGTCATCCATGTTTGTACATAATGGATTCAGGGTGGCATGGCATCTGAAAGTTGCTTGTTATCATTTTCTTAATTGGTCCTGAATAAATTTCTTTCTTTTTTTCTAACACAGGGGTTTTTTGATGGTTAATAGGATGAAATTTATGACTATCAACTACTGTTGGGTTTTGAGAGAAATGAAGATTAGACAAATTTTACATTTTTTCTCGGTTTGGAGAAATTGTTGATACAATCGTGATAGAAAGATGTCACCAATATAATAAATGATGAAAGGTACTCTTGGTTTTGTCTGCAATAACTTTCTCTTGTAAACACATTGGTAGGCTTGGGAAGATTTTCTAGGTTATGTTTTATTTCAAGTTGATATCTCTAATGGTGTACAAAATTTTTACATGTGACGCCGCATCATGTAAACTGATTTCTGAGAACTTTGAAACGCTTTGCATAATTCCTTAGGTTTTCTTAGATTTTTCTTCATATACGTGATAAGTTGATCTTTTACCTATCTACACATGACTTGATGAGATATCCGAAGTAAGAACATGGGTGAAAACATTCTGGAGGCAATACATTTTAGGTAACTATCCTACTGAACGGTGATTGATGAGGTTGTTGCAGGAATTTTAGTTGGAATAAGATAAGTAGAAGGTTAGGTTAGGTTAGGTTATAGTGGCTGTCAGCAGATAATCCGACACACTTAGACCATCTATTGGTCCATTGTCATACCACATGAATCTAAAGTTTTCTCTCCACTATCGCTTAAACCAATTTGAGCTTTTTACAAAGCGCGCGAGACTGTTAATGTCCGCGCTTGCTAGATCAGTAAGATCATTTAAGAAGAAATCTTCAAGATGGAGTTTACGTTTTTGAGATAAGGCGGGAAACGTACAGAGAATATGAGGAATAGATTCTTCCTCCTCTTCATCCATACAGCTTCTGCAAAAAACATTTGCGAATACTCCAAGCGGCGTTGCGTGTTTGCCAGTTATGACAGTGCCCGGTAATGACACCAATTATGAAGCTGATATGCAATTTGTTTAAAGATAACAAACACTTGAGGCCTTCATGTCCAGCATGGACCAGATCTTTTTAGTCGCCAGGCATAAGCATCTTGCTTCAGCATAAGTTTGCAAGTAGCGATAGGTAAGCCGATATCTACCTTGTCTGGTAGAATAGGTAGTGTTGTTCCACTTTTGGCGAGTTCGTCGGCTTTAGAATTTCCCAGAATTTCCTTATGGCCGGCACCCAACAAAAGGTGAATATTGAACTGAAGTGCCATCTCTGTTTTTGGCTGTTTTAGAGTTTTTAGAGACAGAGTCCAGGGATTTCAAAGCAGCTTGGCTATCTGAGAAGATACGAATATATATCACGTTTTCCTTGAGCCAAGATAAAATTTACTTCATCCCCAAAAGTTCCGCCTGGAACACGCTTCAATGGTCAGGAAGACGAAATGAGAGACTTAAATTTAGTACATGCCTCTACCAACTCCATCATCGGGTTTTCAACCGTCCGAAAAGAAATGAATCTCCTCGTCTTCCATGAATTTCACATCCTCCATGTAGATCTGGAAGGTATGGCAACTTGAAAGTTTTTGTCGAATCGGTTTGGTGTAGCCAACGATACTTGGAAGTGAACCATATGAGTTCAGAATAGCTGAGTGGCCTATTTCATTATTGATCCACTGTGAAGAGGCTTTAAGACGGAACCATTTATTCCCAATGGTCTTTTTACAGGAGAAAAGGACCACTGTGATGGCCTTTCTTACTGTTTCCTGTATATTAGGTTTCCAGCTTAACTTTTTATATAAAATAAGACCCAGATATTTTGCTTCGTCATAGAATGTTAATGGAATGCCTTTAAGAGTTGAAGGATCTCATTGGGAATTTTATATTTCCTGGAAAAAAAGGACAAATTCGGTTTTGTGAGGGTTAATACCCAATCCGCACCGCTCTGCCCAGTTTGTTAGCTTCTTCAAAGGATTCTGTAAGAGTTCACTCAAGGCAATATGATGCTTTCTGATATTGAAGACAAGGAGTGCCTGAAAATGAAATGGTTTTGAATTATAAGGAATTCATACAAAGGATATATGAAGTTATCCACATTCTCTACCACCACTGGCCTGGGAAGCTCTTTGTTTTGATGACATAAACGTGTTTCACTTAAGTTCATACAATCTTGTTAGAAGTTAGTCAATCACTGAAGTAAGTTCTTATTTGTGCTCAGTAAGGAACTGCCTAGGTATGCAAAGCAAAAGTATCAAATCAAACTACATGCTAGAAAGCCAGACTTTCCACAATTTGTCAAAAGTTTGGTTTTCAGAGGCCCTACACTAGCCAAACAAGTATCGAATCTTTTTGAGGTGAAGGAGGATTCAAACACGTGGATTCAAAAACGGTGGAAAAAAATATCTTAAGCTTATTTTATGCTTCGAAGTATGGGCCAGAATCCTGAAATCCAAAATTTTCAAAACCCATATTTCGCAAACCAAATTTTTCTTAGACCACAATCCAAGACAAAATCAAAAATTCAAATTCCAGAAAACCCAAAATCCCGAAAACTGCAAATCCAGAAAATCGAGAAAACCCAAAATTCTCAAAAATAAATTTTGAAAACTCAAAATTCAGAACACACAAAATAGTGAAACGTCAACAAAATCGTTTTCTGGATTTTGGATTTTCAGAAATTTCGATGTTATGGGTTTTCAGGACTTTAAATTTTCAGTATTTTTGATTTGCGTTTTTTTTTTAGTTTTAGGGATTTTCAGTTTTCGGAATTTTAGTTTTTCAACCTTTCACACTGAAAAAAGCCCAAAATAAGTTTCAAGCAGTTTCTCAATCAGATAATCAGACTGCTTCTTTGTGTAGTTTGGGTAAATGGGCTTTTAACAAATAAAGGGTTTTTCATTAAGGACGGTTCGATTTAAAAATTGAATAGACGAAGTTGTTTATGCGATATCAATAAGTTTTATCTTTATTTGAGAGCCCTATCAATGGCATTACGGGTGAAATATAACATCGTTCAAATGGCCGCGCGCCGTGGGTTCGCTGGGTGGCGCGGATTCGAAAGGTCCAGTTTTCGATAACTTTGGCGCATAAATCAGGCTGAATTTGACCGATGGCATCGATTATATTGTCTTTGAGGGCCGCGGTGGTTTGCGGCTTATTCGCATAGACCTGCGACTTAAGAAAGCCCCACAAGGAAAAGTCCAAAGGGGTCAAATCACACGATCTTGGTGGCCGATTCACGTCGCCCGGCACACGAGAATTTCATTCCATGAAACCGCTCGTGCAGAATATAGATTGTGCCTTGAGCTGTGTGGCACGTAGCGCCATCCTGTTGAAACCATATGTCTTCGGTGTCCATATTATCCAATTCAGGCCACAAAAAGTTGGTGATCATCGACGTATAGTGATCGCCGTTGACGGTGACGACCTGGCCATCATCATTTTCGAAGAAATACGGACTGATGACGCCTCCAGCCCAAAAACCAAAAGAAACTTTATTTGGATGCATTGGCACCTCGTTGATCTTTTGTGGATTGGTGTAGTCCCAAATCCGGCATTTTGCTTATTCACGTACCTATTGATCCAAACATGCGCCTTATCGCTAAAGATGATTTTTCGACCAAGATTGGGATCAACAGAACACCCATTTTGATAATAAAGTTTTATCATTTGCACGTGTTGCTCGATGCTGTAACTTACCATGATAATTTGTCTTTAATAACTGATTAAAAGACGATATTTTGACAGAAAGTAAAGAAACAAAGAAAACTCTTTATTTGACCAATTTTGTTCTAAGCGTAATAGTCTTTAGCTGTAATAATCTGCACCAAAATTCGGACAGCATATCCAAAACCAAAATCTATCAGAAAACACAAAATTCAGAAATATGAAAATTACGAAACCCCAAATTCCAGAAAACCAAAGATTCAGAAAAACCATGTCTCGCAAACCTAAAATCCTCAAAGGCCAACACCAACAATGAAGTTTTCTCGATTTTGGGTTTTCATTATTCTGGGTTGTAACGATTTTGGGTTTTCGGGATTTTGGGTTTTTTGAAATTTCGGTTTACGAGATTTTGACCCAAACCCACCAAATTATTCTAGAATCTTCCACAAAAATCCCAATCACTTTCCTCAAAGCAAAATGATGACATTGGAAAACATTAATTTTCAGTCAAACAGGCAGGGTCTGGGCAGAATCATATAAAGGCATTTAAGTCTAGGAACTTTTCTAAAACAAAATTCTCACTAATTATGAAAGTTTAAAAATAAAATAAATAAATAAATTTGTAATCAAATTTTTTCATCTCAAAAAATTTATTTCCCAAAATTACAAATAAAAACTAAAAAGTAAAATTTAAATCCTTTCATAACCCTCCTGTATCTCTACCATTAAAAGAGGACTAACTACCTTTACTTGGAACCTTAAATTGCAACCATCTTGTTGTGAAAAGAAAATATATACCTAATCCTTTTTTACGGTCTTGCTCAACCTATATTATACTTTCATATAAATCTCATCTATTAATTATCCTTGTGAATGTACAATGAACTCTCTCTTTCTATTTATTTCTCTTTAACAAGGACTTGAAATTTAATATAAGAATAATGTAAAAAAAATGTTCATAAAGAAATTAATCCGCAACATAACCCAATTATAAACCCTTTTTTTTGTGTTCTGTCTTCTCTCTATCTGCATCTACTCCTTTAAGGTATAGTTATGATCCTCTTTTTGTTACTTTTAAATCCACTTAAAGGACAAAATTATAAAATTAAATTTATTCTAAAACCCAAAGAAGAACCGAAGAGCAGGAAACGATATTTCTCAAGTTATTTTAAATAAAAAAAAATATGTACTTGAAAACATGAATTCAAATGAATGCGTACTTGAATTGCGGATTAAAAATAATGAATTGATACCCAATGTCCGTAGTCCGTATAGTTTCGAAGCAATTTCTTTTTCAACCATTAAACTGACATTTTAATTGATACCAAAGATACCTTATCCATACTCCTTAAAATCCATTATATATAATTTGTATGTTTGGGTCCTTATAATAAAATTCCTATTTCCATGTGGAAAAGGGTTGTTGAAATTGAAAAAAAAAAAATATTAAATTATGATCCTTAAAAGAATCCACTTAAAAGGATTATTATTTTTAATGTTCCTTACTTATGTACGTAGAAACATTAAATGCAGTCTCTGAGCTGTTTTTAATACCACGATTGTAAGTCGTTATCGTCGGAAATATATGATGGGTAAAGAAGGATAATATGTCCTTCGAATAAACGCAAACTAGATTGAATGTTGTCAATGTCAAAGGTTCTTTGAAAAATTATTCCTCGACGATGAAGAAGAAAAAAAATTAAAACTGAAGGACATACTAACTCGTCGTCGTACAAAGATAGAAAATGGCAAAGTTCAAGTTTTACAAATGACACGCAGACATGTTTTTGTGGGTTTGTATTTTTGTTGCTGTTATTTTGCGCTCCTGGCATTGTTCCCATCTAGCGAGTAAAGATGAATGCTCGCAGCACCCACAAAACATTGCCAAAATTAATTGAATACATTATTTTCGTTTATTTAACTGTATGTGTGTGTGTGTGTTGTTTTTTTAGTTCTTATTAGCAAAGAAATGAAAAACCACACAATTTTGGCATAGACATGGTGAGACCAAAGCAACAACAAAAAATAAAATAAAAAAAAACACACAAACAACAGCATCTGACTTAAAGATACCATTTGTGGTGATATTGGATCATTAAGGTATAACCACACACATTTGTGATGTTATACGAGCATAGGTACCTTCTGTATAGCAATTAAGTTAAAGTTTCACCTGCGAGTCGTGTCATTATTGCGATAAGTTCTACACTCGAACGATGCAAAAAAGGAGACTCCTCTTCTTGAAGAAAATGCGCATAAATATATATCATGGGTCATGCATGTGGCATTCAAGAGAGAGAGAGGACTAAACAAAAACATTTGAAACTTTGCCCACAACATGAAAGACCCCTATTGTGTGTTGCCTCATCCAATTGGACCATTCATTTTGGTTTGGCACTACCAATGTGATGTCCTTTTGTTGAAGATAAAGAATTTTTGTTTTTTTTTTTTTTTGTAGCTCGAAAATATCTTAAGAGGGTAGCTTAAATTCATAGCTCAGGTCATGACTTTGGTCATATTATATATGAAGAATAAGATAAGAGAAAGGACATTCTGTCACATAATTTGGTAGAAGATATTACTGATAGCCATGTTGAGGAATCTCATTTGAATTCATGAGGTACATAATAGGGTTGGGGTGAGGGTTACTTTTTCAAGTGCCACAAATTGTTTATATATTTATATTTTCAAAGTAGAATTTTTTGTTTTTCAGTTGGGGGAGATAATTCCTACGAAATCTGTAGGTATACTTGAAAAGGAAAATACTACAAACCTAAAGCAGCGTCCACATTATGCTGATTTGTGTATATCAACAGTGCGGATAAACAATGTTGAGTCAAAGCAGCGTCCAAATAACGCCAATCAACATTCTTTATTTGCATTGTCGATAAACACGCTCAACATTTTAACCTGTCCACACATTGCCTGTTAGTGTGTACGTGTTAAAGGGTATACTGTCATGTGTTTTGTGACATTTTTGACATGTGCCTACGAATAGAGGCACAACCCTATGCGGTGTCAAAAAAATCAGTTTGTTGATTGTTTCGTAGCTTTGATGTTGGGCTTGGGCATCTCCAAGCCCAGTAGGTACATACGTCCATGGAAACACTCATTTTGTACCTACTCAATTTTGCACGTCCATTACAAAAGAAAGCTGCGTCGTTTGGTCTGACCAATTCATTTCAAATAACAATACAAACAAGACTACAAACGAAATCAAAACATTATCTGATTACACAAATCAAAATACAAAACAAAATATATTGCACACAGACATCACAACTGACATCTGTGTTGATCAACACGTCCAGACTTAAAAATTATTGTTCTCTGACTCAACATTGTTGATTTCTACCCATTTGAATCGGGTTACGTTCGGGTCAAGAAAAGTTGATCGAATCTGTTGATTAACACATATATGGTACCTACTTAAGATTGTAACGACACACATTTTTATGACTGATTTAGAAAGACATGATGAAAATGTTCTGAGTTCATCTTCTTTAAGTTGATTGAAAAAAGATAACATTTCAAAATCTTTTGAAAGAGGAATTAGTGATGTTCGCTCAAAATCCCAAATGAAAATCCCAAAGCCAAAATCCCAATGAAGAAACCTAGCAAAGAAAGTAAAAATACTGAATATTTAATAAATTTGTACAATTCAAAATCAAAAATAATCCTTTTGTTTTCTAATAAACATTTTAACGGAAAATAACTCGGCATAGATTTGAAACAAATGTATCATAAGTAGCCTTATCGCTTATTCTGGGACGATACTTTTCGCTCGAATTCATTTACCCCCTCCGACTAAATGAAAGCGATTTTTTTCTACTACTACTACTTTACTACTTTGGCCATATAATGCAAAAGCGGTGGCGTATGATAGTTAAATTTTAATATAGGATGGACTCAAGTACACATTCTATAATACATCATAGCTCTTTAACCTATAGAACTGTTAACCATTTTCAATTTCCCCTATGGGGATTTTGTCGGCGCAGGGTCAAAAGTCCTAAACAGTTCTTTGGGTGGCCAGCTTCGCGGGTTTAAGGATTTTAACTCCCCTTTCGGGTCCTCTGTCCCGCTCACGCGACTCCGTCGCTCCGCTTAGGGTATGCTCAGTCGCCAGGCAGGCGCCTTTGTTGTCAGTTGGTGTGCTTTAAGTTTACGAGTAGTGAAGAGTAAACAAATTAATTCTTAATTGTTCTGCTTTTTTCAATACTATAGTCTGAAATTATTGTGGACTTATTACCCAGGGAATACTGACCCTTTTTTTGTGGACTCTCTACAATACAATTGTGGACTTCTGACCCACTCAAGTGGGACAAATTTCATTATGGACTTTTGACCCTGAGCCGATTTTGGCTTATTGACTTACATTTTTTTTGACGGTTTCGCCCGATTGCAATATTAGGCGTGTTTTTAGTGCCCTCTATGTTAGCTTAAAAAAAATTTCCATGTAAAATACAACAACAAATATGCTAACTTCTCTGCTTAAAAATTAAGCTTAAATAAAACAGTGCTTCCATACACTTTTTTCTACGTTTAGCCGATGGATTCTCAAAAAATGTCAAAAATTCGTCCAAAAATTCAATAATTTGGTAGATGGATCTTGAAGCACGAGTCGAATGATCGAAAAAAGGATGACAAAAAAAAACTTACTTTCCAATAAATAAAAGCAAGACCTGGTCCAGGGAGAAGACGCTTATTTTAATTTATCAAAATTTTAACGAAATTTAGTTTAAAGTTTTTTTGTTGACAAACATTTGACAGCCAAAATGTCAGAAAATGTCTTTTTGTATCAGGGCTGCCAAATTCTTTTCTGAAGCAATGATGAGCGTTTTTTGTGCCATTATTTCTTAAGCTTATTATTTCGATTAAGTATCTTTCCTCAAACAAAAATGGTTAGTGGTGTGTGTTTAAATAAAATAATCGCAAATATAAAATCTCCAAAGCGAAAATTTCAAAAAAGAAACTTTGCAGAGAATCCCAAAAATATAATGAGAAATAAAATCGCTCTATATTTAGAATATTATATTGATCAATAGACCAAGCCCCAATTTAAAAACGTCCTATTAAATTTAAAATCGTGATTAAAAATGGTATTTTCACAACTTTTCGTAAATTTTTATAAAGGACTGCAACTAAGTCCTTATTTACTCATTCTCTGTTGAATTGTAAATCGGCACTTAAAAATGTTATGTTTATACGTTTTGTATGAACACTAGAAAAACAGGTCCCATTCTTAATACTGATTTTAAATTTAATAAAAATTAAAAATTAGCTATAAATCCAGCTAAAAAAAATAACTTGGTGGTAGACCACTTAAGTTGATGTTGTTTCATTCTTTTCAATAGAAACTGATTACATTATGGCTAAAACATAAACTTGTAAATATTTAGCTCTTATTTTAAATTTATTGGTATATTTGAACAGATTAAAAGACTGTAATGATGTGTACTTTTTAACGAGTGCTCTACAATCGTAGCAAACTTGAATTTAAAGTTAAATTAATTTCCAACCACCCTTATTTTTCTGGGTCTTAAGCAGCGTCTTCTTTATGCCAATCAACATTGTCGATCAACACGCGCAACATTTTAACCTGTCGGGTGGTACAACGGCTCATGAAGAACCAGGGCCTAGTGACTTACAACTCGCAACCATTCCTGTGTGCGGCTGTCGACAGGAATGGAATGGACCTATAGTTTTATGCCGAATCCGAACGGCTAGACGAGAAGCACTTATTCGTGACAAGTCATACTCTTGGAGGATTTGTCAATTCCTCGCAAGAGGCAGTAGCCCTGAAAAAAACTTTTTAGTTTTTAGGTGGACGAGGCTGGGAAATGAACCAAGACCTCCAGCGTGACAGTCGAACGCACTTACCATTACGCTACGGGCAACTAGCGTAATGGTTACGCTAGTAGCCCGTTACGTGGTGAAGCGAATGAAATTTTATAATCATTAAATCGGTTCTGAAAGTTAAGCACCTCATATGGGATATTCGAAAAAAATGTGCCATTTAAAAGGTCAATAAATGGTCAAAAAAGGTCAACTAGATTCAAAAATTGGTCAGCAATAGGCAATTTTAAATCAATAGTTGGAGTTTTTCAAGGTTACCTACTATTTTCGGCACCTGATTTAAGGGATAATCGCTAAAGAAGTATACCATTCGAAAGGCCACCGACTCGTGATAAAGGGTCAACCAGTTTCAGTAATTGATCAGCCATGGTTTTTTTTTTAACGACCTTGAAACAAAAAACTTTAAAAATTCATTAGAAAAAAACTGGATGACTAATTACTGAAATTTGTTGACCTTTTATGTGGATGTGGTTAACTTTTAAATGGTGTGGGTTTCATTCGAATATCCCATAAATAAGGTGCTAAAAATAGTTTTGATCTTGCGAAATTAAAAAAAAAATTATTTAAAAAAATGACTTTTTAGATGGCACAATTATTTTCTTTTAATTCTGTAAATGAGGTGCTAAAAGTCCTTTACTGTGACCTTGTAAAATAAAATAAATAAATTGGGTGACACAACGGCTCGTGAAGAACCAGGGCCTAGTGACTAACAACTCGCAACCATTTGTGTGTGCACCTGTCGACAGGAATGAAAGGCACCAACAATTGTATGCCGAATCCGAACGGTTAGACGAGAAGCACTTATTCGTGACAAGTGAGGCAGTAGCCCTGAGAAAAAAACTTTAGTTTTTAGGTGGACCTTGAAAAAAACTTCAAAAATTCATTAAAAAAAAACCTATGGCTGACCAATTACTAAAACTAGCTGACCTTTTATCACGAGTCGGTGGCCTTTCGAATTGTATACTTTTTTTGCGAATATCCCATACATGAGGTCATAAAGAACCCATTTAATGCCTTCTTAACATGCCTATTTTTTTTTTTTTTACTTTTGCGTAAGAAAAGTGGTTGTATTTCAGAGCCACCCAACAGCATGGTATTGTTAGTGTTGCCGCTGTTTTTAAATATTATTTTTTTAGTATTTTTTTAAGAAAACTGCCCTTGCTTCTTAACAGTGGGTAAAAGAACCACTTCTATACAATTTATTTTTTGTACAGAAACAACCTATCCGTTATAAAGTATTTTGATAGATTCAAATGATGCAAACCACCCTATATAATACTTTATTTTAATTTAATTTAATTTGGAACAAAAATGGTTTTAGAAGGCGTAGTCATTGCTGAATATAAAATTATCAATAAATAGGTTCTAACAACATTTCTAAAACATTTTAAAGTTCCTTACTCTAGTTTCATGTTCCATTGTGATACGTCTAAATCATATATCTTGTTTAATAGTTACTGTTCTCTGAGTGTAGCAAAAAAAAAAAAAAAAAAAAAAAAAAAAAAAAAACTAACATATTCCATCAGATGACCCCAGAAACAAAATTTCCAGATGGTAAATTAATAATACAAAATTTAAGTTCAATATAAAACGCTTAGATCCACTTTGTTTTAGGCGGAATTAAAGTTATGTCCAAGGTAACTCATCAAATATATAGCTCAAATTTGTCTATAGCCAGTAAAACCCTAGATGGTAATTATTCCATTTGATGCTTAACTGATAATAATTGAAATATAGTAACTCGAGTTAACTCAGGATTTACTCAGAACATGCTTTTGAGATATACTCAAGTTTGATGTCTTTCTGCTTTCTATTCTTCTATTAAAAAGCTGATTTTTGATTTAACTGTAGATAATCTATTGCTGATTAAATCAATTCGGGCTTAGATCACAACTAAAAAATTGGGCTGTAAGTAAACTAAATATTTTATTTTTTTTTGAATTGGGATTTGTGGACAATTTATTATTCCTTTATTATAATTTAACGAGATAAATAAGCTTAAAATAGTGTTTTTTTTTTTTCAAACATCCTCCGTAATTACTTAAATGGAAACTTCACCTTAGAAATTAACCTTTTTTCCATAAAAAAAAAACTAAAAAACATAAATTATATTTTTATTGGCATAATAATAGCCGCCCAACCCATTATACAAACGTCTACTAACAAACTGTGCAATCTTATCTTTAGAATAAAAAAAAATAAAAGTATTTACACAAAATATACTACGTACTAACAGAACATATTATTGGTGATAAAAAAAAATCAATAAAAGTTCATTGAGTCGCTTCAATGCTTATGATGAATTATTATTATTAGTACTGTATTTTATAGCCTGAACGTTTGTTTAAACAATTTCTCAACAAATTGTCATTTTATCTTTGTTTAATTATTGAATAAAAATAAAAAAAAAAATATTTTTTTCTCTCGTATCGCAAAACCCCACATGATAATATATTGAGGTAGGGTGTAGAACTGTAGATTAAGAATATGACATACCTACAGTTCAACCCGTTTAATAGAATAGACATGAATTCTTTACATGATTCAACTGGATTACCTATATAATAACAATAACATTACCTTAAATGATACAATTCAATGAGTTTTGTTCCACTAGCGGTAAAAGAAGTGGTAAAAAAGTGCTGCCAAATATTTTCTCGAGCAAAGATGGCAGCTTGATTACCTAGTTAACTCAATAACAAACATAATATATACAATTATATGTACTAGATTGTTGGACTTGTTTCAAATTGTAAAAAAGTGTTTCCAAAGAAACATTTTTAAGCTAAGTTGAAGCTCATGAAATTCTAAAAAAGTTCTGCCAAAAAAATATTACTAAGCAAAATTGGCACTGATGATTATGGCAAAAATACTACCAAATCAATTGTTGCACTTCAGGTTTAAATGATTTCATTTTGTTCATTTCTTCTTATGTATTCCTTAACAAGGGTTCAATTGTTAGCAATTAAAGGAAATAACAAATATTGTAAGCAAATAAATTATAAAAACGCATTTGATCGGGTACAACTGTTTCTATAAAATAAACCATACGTTCATCAAAACCACTACTGGGTGTGGAGTATCGTGTCGGTCCGATATAATTTTGTTTACTATTTTTCATTTTCAATTCATTTTCTCTCTCTATTGAGGCAATTTTCCTTTGCGTTTTGAAGCTTAATTAAATGGTATTTACTTGGTTTTTAGCACGTACATACCGTTTATATTAATGTGTAAACAAAACGAATACCACAATCTATAAAAATAAAAAAAAAATACAAGAAATTATCGTTAAGAATATCCCAACTACGTACGAGTATAATATTCTACAAGTTCTAGCGGCAATAAATGAAATTATTAGCAACATTGTAGCTGAGTGATTATTAAATTGCTCGCTGGTGACTAAAGTCATATTGTAATTTCATAATTATTATTCTTGCCTCGACTGACAGTAATGAGTGAGTGTGAAATAAATTTTGAAACCGCCTCCCTTTATGTTATGATTATGATAGAAATATTACAGAAACAGCTGTGTGCAGTTGACATGGGCAAAATATAAATATGTCTTAAGGAATGTAGATTTGATGGAGTGCCACAGGGTTGAGCTTTAGTGATAGTACTGTTTATTTAAAATGAAAATGTATTTTGAGAAGAAAGCAAACGTAAATAATAAAAAATTTAATGCTGTTGTTTGGGTTTAAGTTGAAATGTTTTTATTTATTTAATTCTGAGATATCTGTGTTCAAAACCCTAAGTCCTGAAGAAATTCATCGTGATTTACAACCCCATATACTCACATCCACATTGTATTTCCATGTCTCTAATCGCGACTTTGGGACAAAGAAAAAACAGCCATAAAAGTTAAGAATTTATTGTTCAGCAATGAATTAAGTTTGTTGTAAAGCAATTCATTGAAAATTAGCAAAGTGAATTATGTTTATAGCTCTCTATTTATACATACATAGTTTGATAACAAAATGGACAGATTATCACTGTCATTATTATTATGCTGTCTTCGGACATTCAGATAGATATATAGATGTCTATAAAATAATTATTCGATGAAGTCATTAACTCCTTTCTCTTGCTTTTATTATTGCCGTCATTTGGATGTGTGTGCTGTGTGTCGTTCCCGCTTATCAGAAGGATCATTAAAAAATTTCCCTCATCACCAAATTGAAGTATGTAGTAAGTATAGTGAAAGTGGGAAAGTTACTGTCATATACATGAAAAAGACATTAGAACGATTAAAATCTACTTTAAGCTTTAGGTATCTACTATATATGAGGTCTATACTATATGGTGATCAATTTACAAAGAGGAATATCATGTGAAGAAGAGAAGCCACACACATTTATAAATCACTTTGTAAGCGAAATAAAAAGGACATTAAGCAACGATAAAAAATGATAAATGAACATTGCGAATAAATTTACGGACTTCAAATTAAAAAAGAACAAACACAAAAACACTTTGACAAGGACTTTCCTAAAGTTTCTGTTTGTTTTTTGTTTAATCCTCCATGTGCAGTGAATATACCTATATAATCATTAATCGGGATAGCGATAAATAAAAAAAAACACATAACGATGTGAGGAAAATGTAGTTGAAGGATAATTTATATGAAGAGAAAAAGAAAAACAAGCATAACATCAGACACGTGAAGTAGGTGTGTTTTGTGTACCAAAGACAGACGGGGAGATAGACTATTCATAGACTACAGACATGCGATTTAAATTGTCTGGGCACAGGTTCTGTTCTGAAGGTTAAGCTTTAATCTGAATTATCGTGGGAAAAATACAGAAATATGGAAGCTTGTTCCAATTAAGGCAGATATCTTGCAAATTAATAGCTTAAGATGTGAATAATGCTAGGACAAAGGATAAAAATTGAGGATATTAATTGTGTTGTGGGGTTCGCGAAGCTGTTTTTGTTTTTATTTGTTTTGCAATTGAAATAGTTAAACTAAAATAATTTTAAAAACCGTATCAGGTATGTTAGATGGCTCTTTATCTTCAAATTGTTGTTTTTGTACCTATAATATTCTATTTCCAATCTCAAAGCACCTAGTTCTATTGAACGTGAACTTGTACAATTCGAATGATTTTATAATGTAGCGCCTATAAGAGAACGTTTGAGTGGGACTTAGTAAAGAAAATTAATAAAATTCTTAATTGGCGCCCAACGTGAAAAATTCTTCTTATTATAATATTCTACTTTTTGTTGTTGCATTTGTATGGAATCATTTTCAGTGTTAAAATAAGATGATGTTTCCGAAGATAATAATGTAATTAAATCATGAACTAAAACTCTTATATTATTCACTTAAATATTAAATCTACTATGCTTTCTATTTCGTCTACATAGTGCCGCAATTTCAGTTAGTTTTTAAAAGTCCTTAATTCTTACAGGCATATATTTATTAAAACAAAAATCAAAATTTTTTGATCCTAGATATTGTTTTATGCTTTCCTGCTATGTACTTTTCTTTTTATTTCTACAATAGAAGCAATCACATTAGCCATCTTTTACAAAGTCCTTTTTTTGTCTTTTCTCTGCTTTGTTTATTTAACATAAACGTATACACTTTTCGAAACCATATATTTCTTACTTTATTTTTGACATCTCGAGATCCGGGTCACCGATTAATTAATATTAATTGTGGGAGAATTTGGACATTTAAATTTATGTAAAATAGAAGCATTTGACAAATTAATTACAATGTTGCGTATTGCAAGTTTCATTAAAATGTAAGCCAACAAAAAGAGAGAAATGGCGCCCAACGTGTACTTTTCATATCATCTTAATGAATGTTATATCAATGCTTCCTTGATGTTGGTTATACATTAATGGTGTTCATATTTAGTAAATTGATGTGCAATCAAATAAATAGAAAATGGCGCCCAACGTGAACACTTCTTAAACCCTAATCAAATGTATAACTTCATAATTATTATAGAAAACACATACCGTTTTTTTTTACAATTAAAACAAAATAAAACAATTGATAAAAAATGGCGCCCAACATGAAATTTTCTGCATTCATAATTCGCAATACAGTTAAGTCGAAAATGTGAATGATTATTGTGTTATTAAAAATTATTGAAATTTCTTTGAAAAGCAGTTTTTTCAATGCCCAAATTTTGTTGCTGGGACGTTATGATCACCGGAATTATTTGAATAGACACATTTTGCAAAGTTTAATTCTTTGATAAAAAGTCTACAAGCCAGTACTTAAACAAATCTATAATGTTTGTATTGCTCAGTTTTATTTCCATTTAAAAATTTAAATAAAAATGTCTAAACTAAGTAAAACATAAATGGCGCCCAACGCGAAGTCTTTTGTTTTCTTATATTTTGTATAGTTTGAAATTTCGTATGATAATAAGTATGTCTTTTAAGACTATTAATCATTTCGAATGAACATATTCTTCATTGTTCTCATATTTGTTTGTCATGAAACTAATATGATTGCAATTTTTTTAAGACATTTTTGAAAGAATACTTTTTTAATAAATTAACTACCGGAAGTATTTACAGAAACTACAGATAAAATCTATTCTTCGTTTTATTTCTATAAAAAAAAAAAAACTTAAATAAAACCATTCAATCTGAATAAAAGAAGTAATGGCGCCCAACGTGAACATTCTTAAGTATCATATTTAATTTCAGATGGATTGGATAGAACGATCCAACAAAAAGTACAATTAAACTGTATTAAATTCAATTACAGAATTCAATACCGTTTTTTTTTTACTTTTTGTGAATCATTCTATCCATCTGAATTTAAAAACGACATGTGATTCAATGAAATTTAAACCAAGTTAAAAATTCGCAAGGGTTGATCTTAATCATGATAGTTCATTTATTAAACCTCCCCTTCATTGAAGCTTAAAAATTACAATAGCGGCATATAATATAAAACTCTTAACAAAAAAAAGGGTTATTTTGGCACGCACTTTTCTAACAATCAAAGGGTTGGCATTGGCACACAAATCATTTTCGCATTTTCAAGGTGAAATTCCTCTCTTCTACCGGAAATGCGTAGAAAAACTAAACAATGACTAATGTCCTTTTTTTATAAATAAATGTCTGCAAAAAAAATTAAAATTAAAGCTTCAAAGAACATCTGTCAATTTTGTGCCACAAGCACTCTTTGTACAGGTAGGGTTGGGTAGGGGAAATTAAATATTCTTTAGAACTATTTATGCAAATTATATTTTGCAACTGCCCAGAACAAAAGTGCCGCAGTTGGTGTTCATATCATCTGCTGGTGATGGACAATGATGTATTTTGTGTGTCCTGTCGTCCAATATCCATCCTGTTTGGCATGTGCTAAACATGTTTTTTAAAACATTGTTTTGAATTTAAATGTTGGTAACTATTCAAAAATGCAAATAAGGACTAAGGAATAATAGCAATAATTTCAAACGTGATTTGATATCACCACCATCATCAATCCACATTTACACGTATATAAAAGAATTGTCCGTAAAGGAATTTTTAACCAAACTAGCCATCGGATATACGAGAATTTATTTCTACGGTTTCTGCAAAAAAAAAAAAAAAAAAAAACAGACAAAATTGGTCGTCTCCACTTTTTGTTTTGTATTTTTTGTAGAAAATTTGTTCGAATGTCCTGCGTCATTTGCACTAAGGTTTATTTGCTGTGATATCCTGTGAAAAAGTGCATAACTGACGTGAAGCAATTTAGTTGATGATTTTATTCATATTTTATTCACAAGTCGCATCCTTGTCTGGTATTTTTTTTTTTTTTTTTGTACATTCTTTTTTGTACATTATATTAAAATGCCAGCGACTATCAGGAGTCCTTTATCACTGTCAGATTGTCTGTGGAATCGGCTGCTGTTGAGATTAAAGTGATGAGGGGGAGTGTTTTTGCTGTACAAAACAATTTTTGCCTCATAGATTTATTTATTCTTGTATCTATTTTGTTTTTAATAGAACAACATCGTCGACATTAATTTCACTTTCTCTGCAATTTGCTATAGGAAGGAGACTACTTATATATTATGTTGCAAGTTGCATGCAATGTCATGATTACGATTAATGAATTTTTCGCAATAAAATAAGGTATGAGCTAATGAAGAAGGACTTTTTTGGTAATGGGAAGAATTTCCTATGAAAAAAAAAAAAATAAAAAAAAAAAATGAAACAAAGGCTTTTTGGTTTATGAGCTTTTTGAGGACTTATTAAGGCAATTTTTTTAATTCGAAGCACTTTTTGTTTAATTCTTTAATATCTTCCCATTAGTTTTGAATCGAGGGGTGATTTAAAATTGAAAAAAAAAAACAAAATGGCGCCCAACTTCTAATTTACTTTTTAAAACATTTATATCCTATGAAATAAAAAAAATTGCTTTGGAGTGTACTTCTTTAAACTCTCACTAAATGATTGCATTTTTATTGGTCATACATAATTTAAATGTGAAATTATAAAAAATAGAAATGGCGCCTGGCACGTAGAATTTTTTGGATTTAAGTATGATATTAAATTTATTCGAATTTTTTTTTTTAATTGAAAATTATTCAAGATATTTGTGATGGTTTAGCGGGTAAACATAATTTAATTATTTTGTTCTGTCATTTTATTAAGGTAAACAAAATAATTTGCCTTTAGCTTAAGACACAAAAAAACTATTGATTTGACTAAACATGCTTCGTGAGGGCTAAAGCTTAAGATATATTTAAATGGCACCCAACGTGAAGTCGTCTGAAAACTTGTTTTTAATCAACTTCTCACTTAACTTCTTTTGATTAAAGCTCATGTTTTATTGGCTTAAAATATACACACGTATTCATAAAGAAAAAATAGTTGTTTTAGCTCCCGTGTTTAGAAAAAAATACACCATGGAACAAGAATTTTTTGGGTTCAAATTAAAGGCAATTGCTTACTGCTCCATTTGAGTAAGGAACATTCTTATTACATAGTGTAGTTTTCCTAAACACGGAAGCTAAAATAACTATTTTTTCTTTATGAATACGTTAGAAAAACAGTAAATACAGAAGGTATTGGATATTTTGAAATATTAATCTGCGGCCAGGGATTATTAAGGATACTGTTGTGCAATATATTTCGAAAACAATGATAAAAAAAGTGTTATAATACTATCGTATAGGCTCTAGGGCCAGTATTAAAGTAGATATTGTATTTAAATGACGCCCAACATGAACTAGTTTTTTTTTTACTATTATCCAACATTTTTCAGGATTGTTATATTTTTCAGGACTATTGTAATGCTAGCGTATTTAATCGATGGTAAAATTAAAAGTTAACCATGATATTGCAGTAATTCTAGGATACACCACAATAATAAAAAAAAAACTAAATGGCGCCCAACGTCGACTTCTTAAAACTCATTTTTATTGCCTAGATACATAATTTTAGAATTAAATTAAAAGTTAACCATGATATTCCAGTAATTCTAGGATGTATTTAGGTAATAAAACATGAGTTTTAAGAAGTCGACGTTGGGCGCCATTTAGTTTTATTTTTTGTAATTGTGGTGAATCCTAGAATTACTGCAATATCATGGTTAACTTTTAATTTTACCATCGATTAAATACGCTAGCATTGCAAAGGTTCTGAATAATATGACCCTCCTGGAAAATGTTGGATTAGTAAAACAGTAAAATGCAGCAGGTATTCGGTGTTGTACAATATTGTATCCGGCCAGGGACTATTTCGGATGTTGAGCAGTATATTTAGAGAATTTCGATAATACTTTTACATTATCAAATAAACCAAGCCACACAAATCTATGACTTCTAGAAGTATATATATTAAACTCTAAGGTTATTCTTTTTAATGAATTTTTATTACTTCACAAGATATGAATATGAAGAAACTTTAAAAAAATAAAAAAAGAAGAAAAAATAAAAAAAAAAAAAAAAAAAAGTGGCGCCCAACTTAAACTTTTTTCAGTAACTAAGCTCTAAGACAATTACTATTGGTTTATTACATTATTTACAGCAAAGATTTTCCAAGATAAGATAAGGGTTGGTCTTGCAATCAAAGCTCATTGAGTATAAAGCAATGACTTACCATGAGAAATGTCCTTGCATTGGAATTAAGAATACATTATGGCGGCTGAAATGTTCTTGTTTTGCGTCAAGATTAAAAATATTAAACTAAAGATTCATTTCGAAACATTTTATTATGAGGAATGCACGAAACTCATAATCTACAAGCATTTCAACGCACTTTGCAATTCTCATAAAACTGTAGGTCTTTCATTGAGGTTAATGCTCAAACAAAACACCATAAATAAATGATTTATATATCACACGGACCTACGACAATATTCATCATAAAAACAAAACATTTAAACACATTTCACTGTCTGCTGGTACTGTTTTTTTTTTGTTTAATTTTTCTTCTAGAAATAGACACGACTTGGCTATAAAATAAAGCAATATAGACGACCCATAACATGTTGGAATTTACAAATATAATTTAAAAATGCTCATGAAAAAGTCATATTTTTTTTTTAATGAGTTTTGTTGTTGTTTTTGTAATATTGTGCTGTTTTGTCATATTAAACAAAAAAAAAAAATTCAATATTTAAAAACAAGGAAGCAGTTGACGAAATAGCAATATTATTTATTGAATGACTTTTGCGTTCTAGACAATAATAAAATTTCATTGAGAAACAGCCTTGGGTTACAAATTAAAATAAAAGAAAACGTTACATTGTATACAAATTTTTTTAATTTTAAGGAGACAAATCGTTTGTTCAGAAGAGCATGAGCGCATAAAACTAATTTACAAAAATCTTGGATAAAATTAATATAGTTTTCAAAAGTGTCTTTGTCAATATGATGCATTTTAGCAAATTAAAAGTTATAACCCGCTAAATAAAATAAATTTTAGCAATAACACCATACTTTTTTCTGTCTGTCTTGTATACTAAAACGAATGCTTTCGAAAACAAAAGTAATAAATCTAAAAAAAAAACTTTGATATTTCATTTTGAAAACAGTTTATGTTACCTTTTGCAACAAAAATAAACTTCTGTCACTAATAAAATGACGGATTGTTGTGCAGTGTAGACGTGTCATAATAAAACAAAAACGCAAAAGCAACACACATTTTCAACCAAGATCATAAACCAAACAAAAACTATACCCAAATTTTTAACTCACATGATGAAACCAGAACCCTCGAATGGTCTTCATAAAAATATATATAGGTACATGTTTTTATTATTGACAATTTTGGCAAAAAAAAAAACAGACGCTACTACACACTCCCTCTGTTGTCAAAAATTAGAAAGATTGATGGCATGCAATTCACTCTCAGACACAGGTATGGTATGCATTTTTATTTCATGTGCGTGTGATTTGTTTTTAGTGTCATTTTATTAGCTTCTACACAAAAGTTACTCAAGGATATAAAATAAAGCAAAATACAACACTCTTTTGCTTTGCGCTCCTCTTTGGTGTGCAAATTGGTGGACTTGAACATGGACATGTGCTAAAAGCACAAAGGCGTCTCTCATTCAGTTTTATTATCCCCTGGATACGTGTGTCTTTAAAAATTATATCTCTTTGGAAGTAAAAACAATAGAAAACAAAAGATCAGTTGGCAACTATGTGTGAAACGTCATAATTGACAGCTGAGTTAATTTTTGTGAAAATATGAATAATGATATGAATAGGGATGTTAAAGAATTATACTTTAATTAAGTAGATATGTACATAGGTAGTTTTTTACTTGCGATATTTTTAACTTGTGGCGCTGTCATCTGTTATACAAATTATGAACGTTTTTTTATCCTAAATCCCATGATGGCTGAATACAAAAAAAAAAAACTAAATTGTGCTTGAGTAAGGAAAAAAAAATTATGTGTACAAAAGAAATCCTCTTAGCCGAATGAATTTTATTTTTTTATGGAACTTATTTCTATATCATGGATGATATTCACTCAGTTGGAAGAGAATTAAAATCTTCAAAACAAAACATCAATTTCGGATTAAAAAAAAAAGACCCAAAGTTAGAAGTTCTTATATATTTTTTTTCGCTTTGTTTTGTTTTTCAATTTAAACTACATAATACCTTGAATGGATGAATAGCTTTGCGGGAGGGCTTTTGAGCTTGAATTACAAAAAAAAAAAAAGAAAAAAAAAATAAACTGATTAAAAAAATACTGCTTAAAAGTCTTCATTTTTTATTTTTCTTTAATGACATCGATACTTTTTAAGCCGTTAATGGTTTTTCGTTTAAAAATTGGTAAATATTTAAATGATAAGTCGGTTTCGTTTGTTAGAGGCTTAAGATATTGAGATAATTAAATAGGTACCTCCCTGAAAGTATGATATTTGGTAAGATTTGTACTTATAATTTGTAGTTGGTTGACATTATTTGGTGCAAAATGTATTCTTCGTTTCAGCAAACAAATAAGTCTTGCTTACAAAACTAATTAAATCTAATTAAGTTCCATCCATTTTATTTTTCGCGTATGAAAGCTTGCATAGAAATTATCTTAAAAAAAAATAAACAAATGGTAGACTATATACCTTTGAGTTACAAGTCAGAAGTGGGAATAAATAAAAAAAAAATTTTTTTTAACAAAAATGTCAAATTTTGTGTTAAGGTTTTTTTGAAAATTATTTTGCAAAGTTATTTGGTATAAGACAAATCAAATATCTTGAACATGTTTTTTTTTATATCCGCGCGGACAAAAGGTGTTATGATTACCCTTAAAATGTTTTAACACAGCACGAGCGATTAGGTAAGTTGGAGAGGATTTAAAACCGATGCACTTTGGTTTTGAATGTTTGCATATCGAAATGGGAGGGGAAAATCGCGACGGGTAAAGCATTCCACATTCTTGTGGGCGACTGATGAAAAAAACTCTGTATTTAACAGTTCGTCCGAAGTTGGGCTCGAGGGTAAACTGATGGGCATTCCTAGAAGCGCGAGTATTAAGGTTGAATTGTTTAAGGCGAGGAATGCAACTGGCTATTTCACTAGAACTGATGATAGAACTGATTATAAAAATAGCGGTAAAATAGAGAAAGACATGAAACATTACGGCGGTGTTCGAGAGATGAGACAAATTTCTTGCATCTACGGAGAAAACCTTAACACTTAGCAGCGTTTTTGGCGACGTCAAATATGTGGTCACTCCACAAAAAGTGGTCTGTGACAGACATACCGAGAACTGAGAGCTGTTCGGCTTCCTCGATGCAAGTGCCGTCCAATACAACTTGTATTGAACGGTCCGAACGGGCGAAGATGAAGAAGATACACCTTTTTTAGGGACAGGCTGGAGAAATGCTGTTTTCCATCCACTCGGAAAGAGACCAGTAGTGTAGGACCGCTGGAAAAGCTTACGCAGTGGTTTTCATATCTTCAGAACAATAGGAGGGATACTATCCGGGCCAGCGGATTTGTTTATATAATGATCTTTTAGGACTCTGGTAATTGCACGAGTGCGAAAGAAGATTCGTCCCATAATTTCGTTTGCGCATTCAAGAACAGGAGGAGTCATAACACTTTCTGGCAGCATCGAATTAACAGCAAACTGTGCTGCAAGCACAGGTTTGCTTTCTCTAACGAGCTGAAAGGGGTGTCATTGAAGACAACCGTTGGAACCGACGACGAAGTAGCATTTCGTATCTTCTTTGTAAATTACCAAAAAATTTTACTACTATTGGGACATTGTAGAATTGTGTGCCTTAATTTTTGGTCTTGCAAAAATTTTGTTCTTCCAATATGACCGTTCAAGGTCTTCCTGCCTTGTTGAAACTTCATCCAGTTTTCCTCAGTAGGGTCGGCTTTATAACTACAGAAACTTACTTCTCTGACCCTAATAACCTCTTTACAGCTCGAATCAACCATGAGTTTTTTTTTGGGGTTTGATAGATTTTACCCTATTCGGGATAAAATTTCTCATGCCACAAAGAATTATTGCTCTTGTAGTTAACAATTAGAATACGGCTAGACATTATTTACTGTGTTAGTTAAGGGTTCGATAATAATTTTATGCCGTTGAATAAAAAATATTAAAAACAAGTTAAAATATCCGGGTTGGGGTCGAAAATCTGCCGATGTCAAGGTTCTTTTTTCAAAATTCTGCTTTCAAAATTCTGCTTTTCAAGATTCTGTTTTACAAAATTCTGCGAATAATAAATAAAAGTTTCAAAAATGTAAAAAAGCGCGCGCTTTTATTTATTTATTTCTCTGTGGTTTTGCTTAGATGTTGTTTTTGCATTAATTTAATGGACTATGTATATTACTTTTTGTTGTTATTTTTTTCGTTACATCGTTTAAATCCTTCTTTAAAAAAAAGGAGAATTTTATTTTTCTATATTATTACTTTTCAGTATTTTGTAAAACAGAATCGAAAAAAAAGCTGAATTTTGAAAAGCAGAATTTTGAAACCAGAATAACCATTAACCAAAATAACCATTTTGAGATTTTTGGATTTAATAATAATAATAATAATAATAATAAAGAAAAACAAGAAAATGTGGAAAATATAGAAACACAAATTATTATTATTTTTTTTTTTTATTTTAGTTGTTCGTTAAGAAAGATTATGTATCTACTCGTATACAAATTTGCCATATTTTAAAAATAACTAAGAAGTAAAGGAATGCAAATATTATGAAAAAATCCACCCAGCAATGACGATATTTTCGGGACTAGAAAAAATAAATAAATAAATTGGGTGGCACAACGGCTCGTGAAGAACCAGGACCTAATGATTAACAACTCGCAACCAATCCTGTGTGCGCCTGTCGACAGGAATGCGACAAGGTATGCCAAAAAAAACCTCAAAACTTGAGTTCCTTTATTCGATTTTTTTTTAGCACAAAACGTGTATACAGAATTATTGAAACTGTTCTAGAGAAAACATGAACGAAATTTAATCAAATTCGTTAAAGCCGTTTTTGAGAAAACTTGATGAAAGCAAGATCGTTGTATTGCAGTAACCCGTTCTAGATGAGCTAAATAAAAACATTGAATTTCTCCACTAGGGAATCACATAATAATGCTACACACCAAATTTGATGCAAATCCGTGCAATGGTTTAGGCCCGATAAACCTCTTTTTGAAAATACACTTTTTTTACTCCTAAATTCAGTAAGTAATTTAAGTTTATCCCTTTTATTTGTACTTCACACGTTCAGAACAAAATCCGCTATTTGCTCAATACATTCTTCAATATGATACTTGGTCTGTCAAAAAAAGCTCAAAACCTACAAAAAGCAATGATTTTTGAAATTCGATATTCCCAAGATTTTCAATAATTTTTTTTTTAATTCAAAACTTTCATATGTTTTTATGAAAGTTTTTAAAAATCATGCCAGAAAATCTCATAAGTCGAGAATTCATACACCAGAATATTTTTTTTTTTCAAACTTTAGTTTTTCAAGTTATTGAGTTTTCGGAGTCTTGATTGATACAAAAATTTGAATATTAAAACTAAATGTAAACGTGCAACAGTTTTAATCAGTAGGTTTGGGGCCACGTTGGCTAAAAAATGGACTTAAAATAAATTATTTCTACAATCATTGCATACTTTGTGGACTAATTATTTTTTTTTGTATCAATTAACTGATAAAAACGATTCATTATTAAAACGAAGTGAACACATACTCAAGTTAAATCGATAGATTTTGCGTCATTCTAGCCTAAAAATGAGTATTAAATAAATGAATTGCAAATCCATTGCATACGCTTTGGATTTTTTTTTTAATTCGTTTAAGAATAAATTAAGAGCCACGATCAACAATTTAAACTAACAATTTATATACAAAAGCTTAATCTAGTATATTTCGGGGCATGTAGCTATAAAATGGCCCTTAAATAAAAAAAAAAAAATATAAAACCATTGCATACTCTTGGGACGATTTTTTTCTCTGTTTTTAAAATCATTTACGAATAATTTTGGAGTCATTATAGATAAAAACCGGTAATTATTAGAACTTAAAGTATAAATTCTTGAGTTTAAATCGATAGTTTTGGAACATACAGAAATTAATTCCAAAACCATTGCATACTCGTGGGCTTTTTTTTTTTTTTTTTTTTTTTTTAATCACTAACGAATAAATTAAGCCTTTTTACATATTTATTTATAAATTTTAATTCAAATATATAATAGACTGAAATAAGCTCTTTTTTCTTTGAAACTTTGAAATTTCACAGACCTCTGAGCAATTATACAGTTGTAGGTATAATTATTTCATTTTTCTTTAAAAAAAAAAAGCCAATACAACATTTTATGACATAATTCTGCAGTTTGGCATATTAAAATAAATAAAATGCAACTTACTCTTACTCCAAGTCCATTTAAATTTATAGTTTGAAACTTTTTACATACCTGAAAATAAATAAAAGAGATCGTTTTAATATTATGTATAAAACTATACAAAAAGTGAAATAAAAATATAATAAAAATAAAGCTTATGTAACATTTTGTGTGCGAAATGAAGATAGGTTATAAAATAAATTTGTTCCATCAGGTAAAAAAAAAAATGTGCAAAAAACTATACAAAACTCCATAAATTGTCCAAGCCAGACGCACAAATTATGATGTCCACCTCCAACTAAACCAACACAACTATCCACCCAAAAAAGAAAAAAACCAAGCCCTGACAAATAAAATGAAGTGCCAAGTGCGGTGAGGCAATGCAAGGTAGGGCAAGGCAAACAAAATCCAACAAAATAAAAAAAAAATATGAAACTATAATAAATTGCACATAGAGACCAGATGTAACAGACTCAGACTATAGGTTTATAGATCTGGCCAGCCAGTTAAAACACAAATAACAAAAAAAAAAAAAAAACACAACAGGAACAGGAAACTATAGAATACAAAAAAAAACGCACATTTGCAACTAAACAATTTCAAGTTGAAATGGCTGGCGCGAGGATGCATAAGAAAAAGGAAATAAGGAGTAGATGCATCTTCAAAACTACTACATGGTAAGAGGAGTATGATAGTATAAATGATGCATACATATAGAGAAAAACCGTTTGAACTTTTCTCATTTCCTTTTTATGAGGTGCAAATAAAAATACCTCCTCCACCTAGACCTACACATAATGGACTTCATACAAAAACACGACGCTCTACACAAAAAGATGACTAAGTTAAAAGGACGAAAATAAAAATAAAGGAAATAACTAACGACTGCACAAGAATATAGTGGCAAATGGGAGAAGTTAAAAATTCCACCGTTATAATATAATTTTCTTGTTTTCAGAGTAAGTGTAATAGTGTGTGTGCGTGTGTCTCAAGTGTGTCTAGAGAATCTTGAAGATATAAATAATAGAAAAATGCTTTTCTAAGAAAAAAATATATCAAAAGAAAATAAAGGTAGTTCGAGAAAATAAGGACCCCCAACTGAACCAATGCAAAACTAATAGCAAAACTATAAGCAAAGGATAAACAAGTTTCTCTTCTTTTCTTTCAAAATAAATCTAAAAACTAAAAAAAGAAATATGTAAGATTCTTTTCTTTTCTAGGAAAATAACAAAAGTTGAAGTTCATGGTTGAAGTCGGGCAAAATCCTCCTTCTGCTTGTACCTGCCACAAACAGAAACTCACTTTCCACATGTCGGAGGATTTAAAGTTTCAAAAAGTACAAAACAAAACTTTATCATGATGATGCAGGTAGGCATTTCATGGTTTTAATGTGTTTCGCTCGCAGATCTACAAAAATGTTATGTCCTTCGTCACACATGAAAAAACCCAACCAAAGAACAAGGACTTAAGACAAATCTTTTGCACTTTTGTGTTTTGTCATTAAAAAAAAAAAACAAAATAAACAACAGAAAATGGTAAAAGAGAAGAATGTAAAAAAAATACAGATTTTCAGATAGAAAACAATACAAAAGTGTCATTCAAATGACTGATGTGACGTTCTGATGTGCTATGTGCTTGCTTGCAAGGAAGACGAACGAACAACTTTCTAGACAAAACTCTATTAATATAATTTAATTCTTCTTCTTTTTATTCTTTTCATTCCTATCTCTGGCTTTGTTTTTTTTTTAAATTGAATGTATTGTTTTATCAGAGGATTTGCGAGAACAAAATCTTCTTAAATAAATCAAATCCTTAAAAATAATAAATAAAATTTAGAGATAGGTATATCTCGAAGGAGATAAAGCCAGCATGTGAAATATAATTTACTATACATGGATAAGGTACCTACCTACCTTAGAAGAACGAACAACTTTTCTCAATGAAAACGATATTTCTTAGGATAAATTGAATATCGAAATTCATATGTCATAAGTTAAGGAACTTTGAGCAAAGACTGTTCAACCGACAGGAACAAAGGGCTTTTATTTCAATGATATAATAAAGAAAAGAAAAATAAAATAGAATCAATGGTAGGTAAATTAATAGTTATAGGTAGGTAGAAATAATGGAAAAATCTTCGATTTTTTTAGCTCTTTGTTTGAAATTCTTTTATGATTAATTAAGGTGAATATTCATTAAATGTGCGAGACTCAATGGATTTGCATTGAAAGAAGTGAAATTGGATACGAGAATTAATTGCATTGAATTAGGTAGGTACTTGAGGGAATAGAAAAAGACAATAATTAATTCAATAGACAAAAAGGGATTAGGAATTTAAAGAAACTATAATTCAGCAAATATAGCACAACATTATGAACATAGGTCCACCAGGCCTCATCAGAAAGAAATAGAAGACCCATCTTTTATTACAAAAAAAATAAATTAAAAACATGCTGATGAAAAATAAACCGGTTGCTGAAATGACTATTTTGCCGGATTATTCTAATTTTTATGACATAACTTTATTTTCTAATGTTTTAAAAACTATACCATTCCGGTTTTCAGTGTTTGATGTAGAATTTTAAGATCATTGAATATTAAAATTTAAAATTTTTCAAAATACTCAAAAAATAATAAAATAATAAAGAAAAAAAAATTATAATGATAAAAAAAAATATTTTTGTTTTCAAAATTTTGAAATTTAAAACTGTTTATTATTCAAAATAAAGTATAAGAATGGATTTCTGGCTTTAAAAATCGATATATATAGTAATATAGTTTTTTTTTTTTTTTTTTTTTTAAATAAACTATTATTTTTATTTTAAGTTTTTTTTTTTTTAGAAAATCGCCTTTTTTACTTGTTGAATTATTGATTCAAAATAATTTTTAACGGCCTTTAGTCCTTAAAAATTGGCGTTTCGTCCCGGCGTTCTCACTTGAACTCTTCAGTTGATAGTGAGAGCCTTTTCAAGACGCAATTTTTATTAAGTTCCAGTCCAACTTACATCAATTTTACAGGCCCTAACTATCAACTGAAGAGTCCAAGTGAGAACGCCGGGACGAAACGCCAATTGTTAAGGACTAAAGGCCGTTAAAAGCTATTTTGAATCATTTTTGAAGTCGCAATATCTCGCACCTGATGTATTATACGTAAAAAAGTGTGATAATGTTTTCTATAGTGAATATTAAAACCTACAAAATAAGCATCAAATATTTACCAAAAAATTCAACTTTTGGTGATTGTTTTTTAAATAATGACATCATAAAAATTATGGCTTCTAGAAAAAACTGTTAATGCATGCTTTTATAAAAGGTTCATAATGTATACATTATAATAATAAAAATTTTCGATCAAAGGGCACGGTAGTGCCCAGCCAAGTTCTGGCACTACACCCTTTTTACAGGATCAAACTCAGGCGATTTTCGACCTTCTTCAACTTCAGTACCAATAAAGTCAGAAACTTTAAACACGCAGCATTTGCTAAGCTCACCGGGTTTATGCAACACACCAAATTTCAATTCTATAGCACTAGGGGTTCCTGGGATATTAGACTGCAAAAATCGAAAAAACCGTAACTGACTCACTGACAGATCATCAAAATTATGGAGCACTTCCGACATCGAAGAATCTTGTAATTTCGCACAACGGTAGGCCCTGTGGTGTATACAAAGGAAAAAATCGAAAATTTTAGATTTTCCATTCAGGGGGCGTGGTTTCCGCCCATTTTCATAGAATTGTTATAAATTATTTGGAGCCCTTCTGATTGTCGTAGAATGATGAAATTTAGTACAGCGGTAGGGCTTAAAGTGAAGACAAAGAAACAGTTTTAAAATTTAATATTTTAAATTCAGAGGGCGTGGCATCCGCCCATTTTCGCAGAATTAATATCAATTATATGGAGCACTTCTGGTTGTCGTAGAATGATGAAATTTGGCAGAGCGATAGGACTTGACATGCAAGCAAAGGGAAAATTAAAAATTTGAGATTTAACATTCAGTGGGAGTGGCAGCCACCCATTTGCACTTTGCATTCACATGTTTTCAAAAATTGTTCCCATATGCACTACAAAAAGACGAGAAAAAGTGGAAAAAAATTAGAAAAAAAAAATACTATATTTTTAACGCTTAATAATTTAGAAACGGTTATATTTAAAAGTGAAGATGTATTACTGTAAATTTTCTGTTCTTTCATTTTGAACTTAAGTGTTTTGGACAAAAACCGTTAGAAATGGAGATATATTGATTTTTTAGGAAAAAAACCTTTTGTTGACTTTTTACAGTTATAAAACAGCTAGCACCCAACATGTCAAGGCGGAACATTTTGGGTTTATTAAGTAAGGTTCAATAGAATGTGTATACCAAAATTTAGCTTTCTGGGTAAAGTTTTTTTTTTACAAATGCAACTTAGTTGCTCGCTTGTCTAAGCCCTGGGTCATACAAAATCTTTCTTATCATTTTTTTTTTTTGTTGAATTCATAACATGACCTTACGTCAAAGAAAATCATCGTAAATAATTCTTGTTAGATTTGTCTCCTTCAATTAATTAGTCTTCTTCAATTAGTCTTTTTTAGTATTCCCATTTAAGATGTTCCCAAAGATAACGCATCAAATATTTGCATACAAATTTGCTTTTTTTTTTTATTTTATTCTACAGTTAACCGGCCGGTGCGGCGGCGCTCGCGGCGCGGCATTGATATTTCATGGTCTAAAATACGAAGGGAAATAAATTAACATTATTTTTGTAACCCATTAGCTCCATTCTTTCTTGATATGCTGTTCTATTAGTTGAGAATTTTAAATTTATTACAAATTCTTTTATTTATGATTCATATACCTACAGTAGGGTGGGTTGTGATTTTATTTTATTCGTTTGAAACTTTCCAACTGTTGTCAAAAACTGTTTTCTACTTGACACGTTTAAACCAATATCAATTTTTAGTTCGATTATTGGAAAAAAAAAAATAAAAAGTTTTTTTTTTCAGGGCTATTGCCTCTTGCGAGGAATTGACCAATCCTCCAAGATTATCACTTGTCATGAATAAGTGCTTCTCGTCTAGCTCTTCGGATTCGGCATAAAATAGAAGGTCCCTTCCATTCCTGTCGACACGCGCACACAGGAATGGTTGCGAGTTGTTAGTCACTAGGCCCTGGTTCTTCACGAGCCGCTGAGCCACCCAATTTATTTATTAATTTTTTTGAAAAAAAGAAAAAAAAAAACTGCATTGTGCATAAAATTGGTTTTAAATGTGATTTTTAAAGTCTGAAAAAATCTATTCCATGTCTTAAGATAAGTATTAAGGGGCATAATATTCAGCCATGCCGCTTATTTCAAATAAAAAATAATTTATATTGGAGACAACTATCTCTATTCCACTTCCTTGTTTAGTTGTATAGCCGATTTAATGCTTTACAGTCTCACTACTTTTACCAGCTCATTCATTGCTAAATAAGGACTGATTTATAAAATTCTTGTTTCTAGTATATCAAAATTCCCAACTATTTTCAACTCAATTTTTTGTACCAAAATGTCAATATTTTAAATGAAATATCCATAGAAACAACAAAACAACCATTTGAAGAACAGTGAAATTTATTTCACTTAAATCGGCTAAAAGGATTTTCTGGAATAATTGCGAAGCGTAAAAAAATATTTGAAATTTTGTTTTAATTATTGTTTTTTTTTTTTTTTTTTTTTCAATAATTTAAAAGCCGTCTTTAAATTGCTTCACGTTTTTTGCTCTATTTTTGTTGACTTTGAAATGGTAAACAAACATATAGGTATTTTGTGAAGCTTGTTTATTTCGAAAAAAAAAAAAAAAAAAACAAATTCTCTTAGAAAAATCTTATTTCAACAGAGTATTTAATTAAAACTGTCACTGTCACTTTCACACATCAATCCTTATAAGTTGCCTCCATGATGGCAAAAAAGTTTCAAGTAAAACTTTTTGTTGAAAGAATTAACAAAGAATTTTTCCTTCACTCTTTTTCTGACAATATTTATTTTATATACATACATATTTTTTCTTTGTATCTACTTTGTGAGAAAGAGCAAAAAATATGTATTTATTTTTTTTTTTAATCGAAATTAAATCGGAAAAGTGTCGAAAAGTTTTATTTGCTATGTGGCTGATTTTTTTTTTGTTGGTTCCATGAATTGCTTCTGAAAACATCAGTGCAATGGTTTTATACAGTTAAATTAAGAAAATAATGTGAAAATGAAAATGGCGATAATAAAATAGCCAGAGAAACAAGTTTAATTATTAAAGTCAATACTACAGAAAAAGTCCAATTTCTGTTCTCTCATTTGTTGTGGTGGAAATGTAATTAGTTTCGTTTACTTATTGAATTAAGATCAATGATTACTGTATGAGATTTCGATGGTGGTTATTTTTGTTTTATATAGCCACGTTTTTATATGGTTAGTAAATGGTTTTGACTTTTGTTTACTTGGGAAAATGTATTTTTAATCAATTAATAATGTCGTAATTACGTGATTGCAATTTGTTGTTGCTTTGTTGTTGATTGTATTTATGGTATCGACTTAGACAGATATAATTTTATTTAAATATTTTATTGGAAGGGGGTTTAGAATTATTATCTTGCGTGCGGAATACAGTCAGCGGCTGCTGGTGGTCGGCTTTAGTCGGCATTTGGTAAAAATCCATTCAACAAGAAAATTTGTGGCCTCAATAGTCCAGTCAAATCGTAACCTGGAGTGCCAGTTTCAGTAAGAAAAAAATATAGACTATTTTCTCACTAGTCTTTTATGTTATAGAGGTCGCTGAATCTGAATTTCAACTTTTTTTTGTTTGAATTATTTGCCTGTAACTCTTTTTCCAGAAGAGATAGGTATAGGAATAAGTCCACATGTCCTGTAATATGACATATAATTTTATCACGCTCTAGCCGGTGTATTTTTTCGCCAATTTAAGTGATGAAGGTGACAAACTTGTAGAGAATTTAATGTTCTTTAAGCAGAAGCTTAGGTTTTCTACAATTACAGGCATGGTTTTTGAGTTAGGTATAAGCAAAAATCTAACGAGAGAACTGTGTTTTCCAAAAAGTACGAAATTTTGGTCTTTTTTCACTGTACTCTAGTGGCCAAACCGTTAATTCTAAAAACAAAATTTATGGACCATTTTTGTAGGAAATTTTATGTTCTATAAAGTGTAGAAAGCAATTTTATCCAAAAAGAGTATAATTTTTCGAATTTTTGGCAAAAAAAAAAAAAAAACTGAAAAAAGGTCGATCATTTTGAGGTTTATTTTTTGGGATTTTCGCTTTGAAGCCATATCCGTAGGAAGTAGCAAAGTTGAAATTCCGTTCAGCGACCCCTAAAACAGAAAAGGAGAGTGAAGAAAAAACTTCTATATTTTTTTTCCTGACCAAAACACCATTTGACTGGACTTTCAATTTCAAGCCTCAACTTTTATTGAAATATTAAATTGGAAGGTTTTTGCGACCTATAGATGTGTTTCGCTCTGACAACAACAATTAAGCTCTTCAGTAAGAATTGTTGTTGCCTTTCTTAGACAGATGTTTTTAGTCGATGGCTACCGACGTATTTATAAAATAAGCTGCACTGATGTGCTGAAAATTATATAATTTCCAGGGGAATTTGGTTAAATTATATAATTTATTTATTATTTTATAGTCTGTAGCCATCGACTAAAAACATGTGTCTAAGAAAGGCAACAACAATTCTTACTGAAGAGCTCAGTTTTTGTTGTCAGAGCGAAACACATCTGCATCATAGGTCGAAAAAACCTTCCAATTTAATATTTCTTTATTTAGTTAAATAGTTTTGTTAAAGATTTATATTTTAGAAGTTATGGATGTGCGAAGATTTCTTCTTTCCCCAAACGGTTCCGTGGTCCAAAGTGACAGACACTGGAATAAGAAAGTGCATGCATCACTCTATGCAGTACTGCACTTCAAAAACAAATTTTATTTTTAAAAGCAAAGGAATATTTTTCTATTATATCTAGGGCTTGGATTTCTATGCAATTGAAAATTAAAAATATGCAAAAAAAAAAATCACTGCTAACTGCTGTTTCTTCGGTCTAAGAAGGCATTTAAGTAGTTAGGCCCTCTCTCAGAGATCCAAAGTGACTTTATACAAGACCCTAATCATCCCGGTGCTTCTCTATGGGACAGAAGCATGGACATTGAAAAAATCGGATGAAGGTCAGCTAGGGTGCTTTGAGAGGAAGATTCTTCGGGAAACTTTCGGTCCGGTGTGTATCGAAGGAGTGTGGAGGAGAAGATTCAACGACGAGCTATAAGGGCTATACAGCGACGTTGACCTGGTCAAAAAACTGAACATACAGCGGCTGGGACACTTGGAGCGTATGATTCTTTTCGAAGATAAACACACTTTATTGAAAAATATTACGATATATATTAAAATATGCATTTATTATGAAAATATAATTTACAATAAAAAATATGAATTTTGCATTGAATATGTAACATTAAGGTTTAAAATTAGATCCACAAATTGGAAAGAACTACCAGGACTGAGACAGGCTAACCTACTACTTAAGAACTATAACCATCAAGAACGGTTTTTGAACGGTATGAGCTTAAGTAGGAACAACCTTAGAAAAATAAGAGGCCTCCTCACTGGACATGGCAAACTTAAAAGACATCTTAGCATTCTCGGCCTAGAAGGCAGTGCCAGAGGCAGATTCTGCTATGTCCATGAGGAAACACCTGAACTTATTCTAGGCAAATGTGATGCACTTGTGCACCAAAGACACAAACACCTGGGACGTCACCAGGTGGAAGAGAGTGATTTACGATCTCTGAAGGTACTCTAAATACTTAAATTTCTTAGAGAAAACAATTTGGGGGGAAGAGTTGTAAGATGTGGACCTATCAATGCCATAGATCGCCAAAAACTGAGAAAGCAATTATGTGCGACGCAGCCTTTTTCAATTTATTTAAACCCTCATCGTCACAGCAAAATTTACAAATGATTCAAAATTCAAACTCTTAAAAGTTGATCTACAAGAAAAGAAAAAAAAAGCAAACACTGTAAATAAGTAGGTACCTCTATGGCGCTTCTAATTTAATGAGACATCCAGGGCTGGTTCCGATAATATCTTATCTATCTCTAACATTAGAATGGCTATAGTTAATTTAAAACATAGCACTTAATTTTAAAAGCCTTAAAAACCCATTGGCACATCATTAATTTTCAATGTAAAACAAAATAAATTCAGAAAAAATAAAAGTTATTAAAAAAAAAAAAAAACAATAAAAAAAAAAAAAAAAACAATAAAAAACAAAAAAAAGCTACAAGACCAATACTACACATAACTTCCGCCTTATAAATAATAAATTGAAAAAATTATGCATGCCTGTTCTCTTCTCTATACTCAAGTGGGTACATAATTATGTATATCTACATATATTTATATACCTAATCTATTTGAAATAAATTTATATCAACATTTTAATTAAATCACTTCTGCTATAAAATACTCCTACGAATGATAAAAACTTTTTAGTTTCATTTCATCGCTCAAAGAGTTTAAATACCATCATCACAGTACCTTCGTAATTTTTTTTTATTTTCCAGGGAAATGTTTTCGAAAAACATTTTCTTGCTGGCAGTGATTTTTGCCATAACTGCTTTGGCTTTATTAAAAACAAGTTACTGTTATCCTGCTGATGTCAAGCGACCACCATTTGCACCATTTATGTTTAAACAACAATTTAATAAACCACCTCAATACCATTCACCTCAATACCAACCACCTCAATACCAACCACCTCAATTCCAACCACCTCAATACCAACCACCACAGTTCCAACCGTCACAACCACCACCTGCAGCATTGCCCCCATTTTTGGCAGATAAATTACTTCCGCCGGATTATTCAGAAGTTGATCGAAATGAAGTTTATAGCAATAATGCAGGCATAAGCTCAGTGAATATTGGATAAAATTAAATTAAGTTAATAACAATAAAAAAAAAATTATTTAATTATAGAAAATACGAAATTTATTTGTTTTAATTTTAAAGTTTGGCGTTTGTTTAAATGTGTATCGCTATGTGAGAGTGTTTTCGATAAATATTTAAATAATTGGACGAAGGAGTTCGTGAAAAGCTTTAAATTAAATAAATAAATAAAAAAAGGATAAGGCAGTTAACAAAAAGTCATTTCTTACAGGCCGCCTCCACAGGCCATGGCAGGACTATGAACATGTCTGAAAAAAAAATCCAATGGAGTCCATGCAGCGACATGTCGACAAAAATAACGTTATGAACAAGACATGGAGGGCTGTTCAAAGCTTGGCCATGCGATGACGTTTCATGTGAGTGTGAGTTTTGTACTGGTTTTTATTGAATGTGTAAGTACATTTTGTTGGAAAAGATACAAGTAGTAGTAAAAGGTTAATGAACGACATGACATAATTTGCCCAGTGAGTAAAAATGCACTGTTTGTTGATTGTATTATGGTTGTGGAGTCAGCCTATGGAGTCAGCCTGTTATATATGATAAACTCGTGCGTTGTAGAAAAATTATTTTTTTTTTAAATCGTTCAATTAAATAATTAATCAAACCTCCTCCGCACTGATTGACTTAGGTATAATGCATCGTTAGTAATTTATTTTTTTTTAATCACTGCAGGTTTTGCCATTAAATTGCATTTATAAAAACGGAACTTCCATTTATAAATTTGCAATATTTATTTTCTTAATTTGTTTAAACAAATACAAAAAAAAACTAAAATTAAAACAGAAAACCTGTTTTAATTTGTTTGTTATTCATCCTAACAAAAGTATCTACCTATGTACATAATATAACCGCTTTTAAACAACGAGAATGATATTTGTTGGCTTTCAGTATCATCTAATCATCGTTTGAATAAAGTTATTGTATAAAATTTGTGTGTGGGATCGAACAAACAAAAAAAAAATGTGCTTCTTCAAGTATTTCACTCTGTTAATTGTTATAATTTTGGCATTCAATGCGATTTCTAGTTGTTATGGTTTACCTGCTTCACCAATAGAGAGCGACTATCAATTAATTAAATCACCATCAAGAACTTACCAACAAGAAGAACAACATTTACAACAAAATAAACCAATTCAAACAAAAATATTAACATCCAAAGATTTAATAACATTGCCAAAAATAACTACACCAGCGCCGCCATGCATAAATCGTGATAAAAATGGCGATTGTCCAAAGCCAATGTTTTATTTAAGTCAATTTACATTAAAAACTTTAACTGCTTAATTCAAATAATACAAAAAATTTGTATGTACATAAAATAAATCATTATATTAATTGTAGATCAATAATAAATTGTTTTTTTTGTTTTTCGTTCGTCTGTATTTATATTTTATTAAAGTGTGTACTGTGTTGTGTTAATAAACTTTGCTCAAAGTTGGTAAAAAATTGCAATATAAAACTACATACTTTGAAGAGAAAGTGACGATTTTCTTAATAACAAAAAATCTGTGTGTACAGCCTTAGGCAACGTACATTATGAGTCATCAATCACTGTGAACATCGTAAAATAGCAACACCTTTCGGTATCTTCAAAATTTGACTTTTTGGAGCGAAAAAAATCTTTTCAATCAGCCCTATTGTGAGTTTCACCCGGAAAACTTTTCGCCAGAAAATGTTTTGTTCGCCCGGATGTTTCAAAGCTATTGCTTAAATTAAATGCAAATCTTGCTGTATATGACATGATATATTTCAAACGAAAAAAAATGCTGTCATTAGTGCCAATAAGGCAATTTTTACGAACAGGGAACATTTTTTCGCCCGCAGGAAAGAGTGAAATGTGGTTTTTCCGGGCGGATTTTCTTCACAATAGAGCTGACTCTTTTTCTCCGCCATTTTTGTTAGTAAAGATTAATTTTTCTATGGATTTCAATAAAAAATGCAATTCAAAAATTCTCGCATGCAAAATTCACAATTCAAACATCTAAGTATTTTTGAATTTCTTTTTTCAGTAACGTTTCTGTTTATAACTTGTTCCTTTGGATTTGTATTAAAATGCAATGCAAATATTTTCCCATGCAAAACAATTCACAAGGCAAAAATTCTATTTTTTTTTTTTGTTTGAAAGTGATTGCATGTGTACCTACTCAATATACTCGTAAATAAAAATTGTTTCAATACAAAACTGGTTTGATTGCGGAGAAAAAGACTGGCAATTGATTTTGTTTGCATGGTCTGGTCAGCGAACAAAATTTTGCATGCAAACAAATTTACACATTTTTATTTTTAGTTTTTTAGTTCTAGACAAAAGATGGCAATGGATTTTAAGTGGTCGGAAAAATGTTGGCCATGTAATTTTTATAGCCATTCAATACAAAAACAATAGTTTGTCACACCACCGGTTCGATCGATTAGATCCTTCAGCCCGGGACGCGGTCTGGCGGTACGGCCAGAACGCGTCGTTGACCGCCGCGTTCTATAATGTCAGACAGAACGCGGTCAGCTTTCGGCCTTTTAGTTTCGTATGTGTTTTTCTGTTGGTCGGAGTGCAGCAGTAAAATTAAAACAGCTTCTTCTGCTTACACTTGCAACCAGAAAACGACGAAAATGGGTTCATGAGATAAACCAAAAAAGAAGCCATTTCTTCCCCATATCTTCGTCTTTTAAGCAACATCTTTATACTCCGGGTGCTTGCAATCATATATAAAATATGTTTGTTCGAACTAATTTGATCAGAACTTCAATGTCACACATAATATTTTCTTTTTAATTTGTCTTAAAATTGGAAAAGAAAACGACGTTTTGACGTTTGGTCTTTTTTGACATTTGACCGTCGCGTTCTTTGTAAAAAATTTACAAAATAAATTTGCCCGTCGCGTTCTATTTTTCGCCGCTTGACTTGTCCGCGTACTGTTTGAACAACAACAAGTGATTCTACGCAAGACAAAGAACGCGACGGTCAAAAATGTCGACCGTACCGCCAGACAGCGTCCTGTGTGTCCCGGGCTTTAATGTTTAAAACTCTACGTTATTAAGTTCTATTAGATGCATTTTTATATTCAATGCTCTTATAAAATTTAAGTTAAACACTACAAGTCAGGTGGTTCTAGAAATTCTACGTTCTCATGATATAAACGCAAATAACGAAACCAGCTTTATCATAAAAAGAAGAAGAGAAATTCGGCTAAATGATCATTTCAGCTTTTTTTGAGGAAGTTGGCTTCTTCATTTTTTTTTTTTTTTTTTTTAATTTCGTAAAGTAAAAGTACAGGAAAAATCTAGTTTTAGTACTTTACTAAAAATTGATAAGAGCATTTTATTTTTGAGACAAAAATAGTTCTTGAAATTTTGGAAAAAAAAAAATCAAATAAACGATTTAATTTTGAGTTTGAAAATTATTTTTTTCAAAAATTATACACTAAAAATAACTTGATTCGCAAATAAAACTAAAGAATAAAGTTCTAGCTTAAAAACAAACAAACCTTTTTTTTTTTAATAGTTTTGTTTGTTTTTCATTTTTTTTTTTTAGAAAAACGCCTTACTCTTAAACGGAGGAAATTACACCTCCCCCTAACAAAAGCTTAATTTTTCGTCCTGTTTCAACCCACATGTTTCAGGTGCTTGTCGCGAGAAATTATAAATTTTTTTTTTATATCGTTACAATGGGTCATACGGAGTCCTATGGACGATTTTCAACCGTGTACCCCTCTGTCGGCGCCATCTTGAATTTTGAGAAGTTTGGTTTTTTTAAATAACTCTCTCATTTTTAACTTTTGACTAAAAATATCATTAACAAAAAGTGTTCATAATTTGACTTTCTACAATTTTTTAAACAATAATTTTTTGCTTGCGGTTAAACTTTCAACTTAATCGGAAAAATATGATTAAACTAAGTAGCTCAGTAGGTAACTCTTAGCATCTCTCTTAATGAGGATTAACAGTTGAAGAGTAAAATTACTTTGGCAGCGACCGTTCTTGTAGAAGGTTTAAAAACAAGTATTTGAATATAGCACGGTGTTTATCTCCCCTCATTACCCTACCCCCAACGAATTAAAATTGAAAAAAAAAAAACAACTTAAGTAAAGGGTTCTAGGCCGTCAAAAAGCGCACCATATATCCGCCTCTAATGAAAAGAAACAAAAAATAGCCCTACAAAATTGTTGCCACTTTAGCACTTTTTTGTGTACATTCCGATTGGGAAATTTTAGGAGTGACCAACACAATTCGTCATAAGAATGTAAAAATTACTTTTGTTTACAAAATCTATTGATAAATAAAAAATATATTAAATTCATTCTTTTTAAATATCTTTTTTTTTTTAATTGAATTCACCTTTTTGCAAATGAAACTCAGCCAGTTGCAAATTAAATTCACCCTTTTGCAAATTAAATTCACCTTTTGAAAAATCAAAATTGAAAACACACCATGTAGTTTTACAACAGTTTAATTTACTTCGCAAAAAGGTGAATTCGATTTGCAAAATCTTTACGGTCATTTGCAAAAAGAGTGAATTTCATTTGCAAAAAGGTGAATTCAATATGCAAAAATATTAATTTAATTAGCAAAAGGTTGATGAATTTATTGTGAAAATACTGTGCATATCTGCCGATTATATGTTATCAATTTCACCGTTTAAAATTAAATATAACAAAAAAAAAAAGAAAAATGTAAGAGAAAAATTGAGTTTAATTCATTCTCTGTATATCAAATATGGTGGGATTGGCATACGAAAAAAGTCTTTTTTTTTAGAAAATTGGCCAAGCTATAAATTTGAATATGGGTGTTTTTTCTCACAAAATAACCGATAACGAGATATTCACCAAAAAACATTCTTGGGTGAAATTTGACCCCGATTTCGACAGAATAACAAAAGTTTAGTCTTTATCTATGGCTAGCTAATTTATTAAGTAGCTGAAAGGTAAATAGAAATTGTGTTGCCTTAATTTTGCAAGGCAAGAGTTAAAAGATTAAATAATTATTCCTTTTTTATTAAAAAAAAATTGCTATAAAATAAAGCTGTCAAGCTGACAATCAAAATGCAACAGTGGTGACAGTGTCAAAGTGACAGATGTCAAAGTGGCAGATGGCAAAATTAGAAAAATAAAAAAATCATGATTTGACGCTAATTATCGCGGCGCGGTACATCATAAAAGTGTCGCCCATTTCCGTTGAAGTGCAGTTCAGCCTGGTGCGGTCTTACCTTTAATGTTTTGCTCGACAATTTTGGGGCTTTCATGTGACATATGTATATGGAATTAAAGTTCAATTACACATAGGGAAACGAGTTGTTAAAGATTTTGTTGACGTTTTCCTTTAATTGTACCTTTCACACAAAGAACCTGATTATACGGTTAGATTTTTCGTTTGTTTCGTCTTTTTGACAGGCACGAACGTTTATGATTACATGGGTTCGCAAAAATACGTACCTACCTACATAATCGCATTATTAACAAGTAATTAAGTTTTACTTAGCATATAAATCTGTGTTTGAAAATGAAGATTTTGTATTTCAGTATCTATTAAAAAAAAACTGTATACAATACTCTAAATTTCATAAAAGAATCCTGTTGCAATATCCCAAAGTCTTAGAAAAAAAAAAAATAAAGCCGGATTAAGTTGACTATAAAATACTTTGGTTCCCCTAAAGAAGATGCTGTATCTTCACTTTTGTTCATCATTTAGCTACAAACAAATCTTTTTTTTTATTTTATACGCATATCCATAGTGCGGCATTGTAAATATAAAATTGCATCAACAATATTTTTTATATTATATTATATCACTTGTTTTGTCATTCAAGCGGAATGAATACCAAGTATCTAAGTAAGATGTTGGAACAGACAATTTTTTTGCTCAGTTTTTCTTTTCTTTTTAATGTTACTCTCGTTATCCTTCGTCAAAAATATAACAAAAAAAAAAAAAAATAAATCCAACACATGAAAAAAAAGGACTGCTGCACACACATAAATTCCATCAAAAATTTGTTGAAACAGAAAAAGCGATGATGCGAAAACTATGCGATACATAGCACTTTGAATAACAATTTATTTTGTTGAGCAGCAACAAGATGACTTCATATAAAAAATATAAATATGATGATGCATGTGGAAGATGGTGACTATTATTACATACTAAAAGATTGTCATACAGAAATAGGATAGAAAAGGACCTTTGACTTTTCTCGAAAAGACGTTATGAAATTCATCAGAATGTTCGTGTCTTATCTGGGCTTACAGTGGTAAATCCAGTAGACTGTTGTCTGATTTTAGCTGGACAAGGTCAAGCACCCACAAAAGAAGAAATACCATAAACTGCTTTTGTCGGGTATTTAAAGAGCAAAGCACAGCAAGGAATATAAGATAACACATCACAGAAGACAGAACCGCACCATCTTTTCGTTCTATATTGTGACGATTGGTACTGTAAACTTATCAGTGACACACCATCATCATCATCGGCTGGCTAAAGCAAAACAGTGTCTGCTACAAAACGCTGGCTGGCTGTTGGAAGTTAGAACTTCCTTAGTCAGTTATTTTATTTAATTTTTTTTTTATTTTTTTTTTCTTGCACTTCGTGTGTCCCGTTTTTTGTTCTTTTACTTTTTTTCGTTGGTGCTGATGGTTGATTGTTGGCTTGGGAACCAAAAAACCAACGATCTAAAATGAACAAACGAACCGACACATCACGCACGGCTGCTGGTACAAAGTCCTTGTCTGGTCTTGAACTATTCAGAAACCATAGACACAGTTTTATAGTATAGAACTTACCTACCTACCTACTATAAAAAAAGCTTTGTGTGGGGTTTGCTTTTTATCTATCGATCGGTTTTTTTTTTTTTTTTGCGAAGAAGACTTTTCCCGAACACATTTCCTCCTGCTTCCATTTTTTTTTTCTGTCTCTAGGTATTTATCTCTATCGGCTGCGGCGATACTACTGCTGCTGTTGTTGTATGTGTCGTTCTCGTCGTCGTTGTTGTTCCTATAGAAAGAGAATAAAATATTTTAAAAATTCTTTTGTCGGACTTTAATGGCAGCTGAAAAACACTATCACTGAACTTTTGACATCCGGAATTTCCAGGTGACCAGACATTTTGGAAATTTTTCCATATTTTTCTATTTTTTCTTGTGCGAAGACGAGAGAAAGAGGACGATGGTGGTTCTGGTTTCATCACAGTGGAATGTGTCGTCATCAAAACAACAAAAACCTTCTAACAATGTCCAGGGTTAATACATATTTCTTTACATATACAAACGTATGTAGGTAGGTATAGAATAACACGTATCGCATCAAGTAATGAACTTGTTAAGGACCATCATAACAATCTATTTTATGTCTATCATCGTTTTGTAAACTTGAACACGGAGTGTATCTTTTTTTTTTGCTATTTCTTTTTCTATATGCGATGTACTTCGTTATCATATTTGCGAGATCTTTTTTGTCAGTCAGTTGGAATGATGATGATGACTGGGCGAACGAACCAAACAAACAGCTACTATCTCATAAGCTAGGATTAGGAGTAGCATATGGTAAGCAGACGATGGAATAGATACTTTTGGTTATAGTGTTGGTGATGATGATGATGACTATAGTGATGGGAAATAAAATGATGATTCGGTGTAATGAAACATCAATTTCAAAGCTCATAACAGTTGAGTAAGAGCACAAAAAAGATGGAAATCTTATTATTTATTTGGTAGTTTTAATGAACTAAAAAAAAATATTCATGATGTGAGAAAAAGGTCTTCAGACTTTGAGGGTGTGTATTGTAAAATAAAGTTGCTCATCACATCGATGGCGTTAAAGTTGCTGGATTTAATAACGAAATAACCAGCTTTAAGATTCTTTTTGAAAAACAAAGAACCAGTTGTTAAACGCGAGTTAACTCACTCAATTCAAAGGCTTAACTCGAATTTAACTCCCAAGCTCGGATGATATCGCACAGAAAAACAAGGCGAGAGTTGATAAAAATCTAGGAAATAATATTAAGCCTTATGCCAACTAGCCACAATTTTAAAATTATAAAACCTCTTAAGCTTATTTTTCTTGACTTAAGGTATGTAGCTTTAAAAGATATAAAATACTTCGAGCAGGCTCCTGAGCAGCTCTTGAAAGTACAATTTGTACGTGAACACAACAGTCATGAAATAAGCTTGTGGTGAGTTGAATCGAGTTGATACTCGAGCATTGTCTAGTGAATGAACTCTTAAATAGCCCGATCAATCTAGCAATTCTATCAAAGTTAAATGAAGTACAGTAGTAGAACATAAAACCACAGTTTTAGACGAAAATTTGGGCACGAGTACGATAACTTTAGCGCCGCAAAATAATAACGGATTTTTGTAGAAGGGTTTAATAGAATCATATTTTACTATGGGAGGGAGTATGTCTATCTCCCTTCGTTTAGGCGGACTTAAAATTAAAAAAAAAAAGATTTAAAAAAGTGGCAACACTAACAATAAAGTATTATACCAGCCAAAAATCTGTTCTTTAATCTTAAAATTGAATTAAATTATTCATGCCAACAGTTTTCGATAAATTTGCATGTAAATTTAAAAGTTTGATAAAAAGAATTGAATTGAAAAAAATGGTCTTAACTTTTTTTTTTTTTTTTTACAAAATGTTGAAATAAAGAGCTAAATTGGCTTCTAGTGGTCAATGCTTAAATTAATTCTGAATAGAACACAAAAAACCGAATGGTTTTATATCTTCAAGTTTTTGAGAAAATTGAAAATTACTAAAAGTACTTTTTTATGAGATTTTAATTTTCTTTTGCTTGTTTACATAAATAGAATATGCTAGTTCCCAGCATTCCGGCGCGGCGTATAAACATTGAGGTATGTCGCCCCAGTATTTTGAATGTAAATTGTTTTTGTAAAATTTGGGGGTTCTTTCCTCGATTTTTCCAAACCGAATTTCAACGGAATTTATTTTCAATAGTTTTCTCCTCTCCTCTGTCCCGCTAAGTTTTGAGTTTTAAAGTATTTTTTTTACAAAGCTATTAACACAAATAACTTGGTTGAAACAAATAATAAAATAACAAGTTTTTGGCTTCAGAATAACCTATAATTTTAGCATTGTTAGTGTTGCCGTTGTTTTTAAATTTTTTTCATTTAAAGTCATTCTGTAGAAAATTGCCCCTTCCGCCTAAACGGAGTGAGATAGACCCACAACCAGTAGTAAAAAATGATTAGGTAAGCCCCTCTATAAAAATCCGTTATCATTTTGCGGCGCGCCGTAGTTATCGTATACTCTCCCCAAAATTTGATATGCCGTGTGCTCAGAATTTTGGATTTTGTGTTTTGTCGATTTGCGGGCGTATTTTGCATTTCTCGCTAAAAATGGTTATAACCAAAATTATAGATAATTAAATTTTCTATCTTTTTTATCAAGACAATTATTCTGTAAAATAATTATTTATTGCTAATAATAAGCAAAAAGTGATATAGATTAGGAGATTTCCCCTGTTTTTTTTTTACTTTTGGACCAAATGACAAAGTTGTAGAAGACTAAATTCCCTACAACTTTTGTAGGGACAAAATTTACGTTCAACGAATAGATAGGCGTTTAAATGATGTCCCCAATTTGGTTAAAGCTAAGGTGCCATATCACATTTATTAGTGTTATAATTTGATTAAAAAAATCATCTGAAAATGGAAAGGGACGACCATTTTCTTATGAAGTTGATAAAGCAAAGAACCATATATTTGAGTATATCGAAAATAATTCTGACGATTGCCAATTTACAATTGCACACCTAATAAAGCAAATTTAAAGTGATTACAAGCCCCATATTTCTACCGTTAAGCAACACTTACTATCACAATACGGGGACTGTATAGTCCTTTTTGAATAAAAAAAAAAAAAAAAAAAAAAAAAATGCTCCCATTATTGTTTGCTTTAAGAATATTACAGGCCGCAAATACTTACAAAAACATGGTTTGAATCAAAAGAATCTGATCCGAAGGAATATTAAGAGTCTTACGCGAGGTTGCTGCCATTATTGTGGAAGACGTTCGTGCAGAAAGTACGAGACCTCTACGACTACGTTGTTGTGGAAATGTGTTGAGTCGTTTCCGCCATGTCTCTGTGTTGAGCGAGTTTACGGCCGTGATCTATTCGTCGTACGTACATTTTGTATCTACAAAAGTTGTAGGAAATTTAGTCTTCTAAAACTTTGCCATTTAAACGTGTCACTTATTTAAAAAAAAAAATGACCTAAAAGTTAAAAAAAAAACATGGAAGTCTTCTAGTTTTTATCATTTTTTTTGCTAATTATTAGCCATAAAATGTTATTTTACAGAAAAATTGTTTGGATATAAAAGATAGAATATTTAGCTATCTATAATTTTGGTTTTAACCATTTTTAGCGAGAAGTGCAAAATACGCCTACAAATCGACAAAACACAATATCCAAAATTCCGGGTGCACGCCATATCAATTTTTGGTCTAAAACTGTGGTTTTATGTTCTACTTCATCAGTGCAACCTAATTGCATGAAAACATTTTGTACTTCATTTAACTTTGATATGTGGTGAAATTTTGTCTAAAATGATCGGACTAAAATCGACACACACCTTTGTATTTCCATCCGAGAGTAAAGGACCGTGTACCTACATACATTAAAGAGTAAAACTACTGGGAGCAGCTACATATATCAAGCAGATGTCGAGAGCAAAACTCGCACGATAGCACAATTAATAACATGACTGCTTGTGGATAGTTTAAAACCACTGAGAGTAATCTCGGGAATTTTATAGTGAAAGTAATCTCAAATAGACAGAGTTTACCTTCGCTAAAGAAAAATGAATCTTTTTAATATTAAAAATGTTATTAATAAACCCTCCCGAAGTTAATCTAATATCTGTGTTCCTGTTCACACCCGAATTTTACTCTCGCGATTTACTGAGTTTTTTTTTTTCTACTATCAAATGGACGCGCAACTTTACTCTCGGGTAGTTTTTTAACGAACTACTCCATTATGACTATAACAACTTGTGAGCTTGGCTTTTGAAAGGTTCTTAAAAAGCACTCGCAATATTTGTACTCTCAAATTAAATTTTTTCTAAAGCTTTTTTTTCGACCACTCGTTTTATCAGTGTATTAGTAATTTTGGTAAGCTTTTCAATTTCTCAAAACCACCTCACGAAATTTTCATAGCACTATAAAAAAAAAATTATTTCTAGCAAGTGATAAAAAAAAACTAATTTATTTAAACAGTTTTACTTTATTTAATTTTTCTTTTTTTTTTTTCTCGTTTATATTAAAAATCTGTGGTTTTAAAATTTTAAGGATTGAAGATTCGATCTTGAAGCTGTGTTACATCCGATGCAGGAGGTTGAGTTGGATCATCCTGTGATGGCGGTTGTGTTGTATCCGATGTAGGAGGTAGAGTTGTACCCTGTGTTGTGGTTGGTTGTGTTGCATCCGATGCAGAAGTTTGTATTGCAGCCGATGTAGGAAGTTCTGTCGTACCAGCTGCATTTTGGCTGACATTATTCGCACATGGCTGAGCTGTGATCATGTCGCTTGCAAGTTCTGAACACAATTGAGGGAATTCAATTAAAAGTTTATCCACTTCTGCTATAGCTTCCTGAACAGTCAGCGGTAAAGTATTACAATTTAGAACGAAAAAAGAAATTACAAAAAAATTAAATAAAACTAAAGTTTTTTTAAGTGACATATTGTAGGAAAGAAAGTTAAGGAGGTGTTGATCAAACGACAGAAGACAAAAAACTGACAAAAAAATGCAAGAAAATAATAACGAAATATATAAAAAAATTAATTCATTCAAATTTTTGATTAATCCAATAAAAAATTATCATATTGAACAAGTTAATATTTAAAAAAATAATATTTATCGATTAAAAAGCTCTTTTTTATGAATATTATAGTTGTTTCTTTAAAAACTCTCGGTATATCTCGACAAGATAAAGCAAATAATCCAGAATTGTTGGTATAGACATATATTGTATATCCAGTTATTCATTTCGTTCAATTTCTTTAGCAGCAAAATAAAAAAAAAAGGATAATCGAAAATTGACAGTCAATAAATAACACTCTCAAAAGGTAAAAAAGCTCTGTCCGAGTACCAAATTCAATGCAAAAATTATGACGTTTGTTACATTAATATATTTAAGTTACTCAGCTAAAATTAAGTCTATTTATAGCACAATAACCAGAAATTAACCAAGATAAACCCAAAAATTCAATGAACGGTATTATGTGATCGTTTCGATTAAAGTACGTCACTAGGGATGTAACTTTTAGTGGGCTGTATATAATTTAGTACGTCACTAGGTATTAGCATCACAATCTAAGCTGAAAGCTTGGACTGTATGAAAATGAAATTCTTATTATAAGCTTTATTTTTGTAAGTACTAAATATAATGAGATGACACATAGATGAAATATTCTTTATTATTGACGAAATTCCAATAAAACAAAAAAATGTTTGTATCTTTAAATAAACTACACGCGTGACATCTCCACCATAAAGATAAACGCTAAAGCAAAATAAATGTTTTTTTTTTTAAGACAGGTTTAAAGGTTCATAAAATTAATAAGTTGCTTCATCATGTTTCACAGAAACGGGTATTTTATAACCTTTTATAGGTAGGTATTCGAAGACTTTGCTGTTAAAATAAACAGAAGCATTTATAAAATCGAAAGTTTCTAGGTATATTAGGGTGGTCGTTTTTATTTATTATTTTTTTTTTTTTTTTTTTATTATTATCTTTGGATGGGTTTAGTTACAACTCCAATTGATGAAAAAAATTAAAATTTTTCAGATTTTTGTTTTTAACTGAGTGACTTAGTTACTAGATATCTAAATAAAAGTCAAACGTATCTATTGTATCGGGTTTTTCAATAAGAGCGCTACAAAAGTTTTTTTAAATAAAACAAAAACTGTTTTGGACATCAATGAAATTATTTATTCCTGTGAAAGTACGTTTGATGCCATTATGTATCTAACTCGATTTCTTTTGCATGGCCACCACGGGCACGCTTGCAGAAGTCCAGACGCTGAACCCAATTTTCGACGGTTTTCAAGCATAAATCGGCCGATACTACTGCAATTTCACGTTCGATATTCGTACGAAGTTCATCAATCGTCGCTGACTTGTTGGCATAGACCATAGACTTGACGAAGCCCCACAGGAAATTGTCTAACGGCGTCAAATCGCACGACCGAGGCGGCCAAGCGACTGGACCATTTCGTGAGATAACACGTTCTCCAAACTTGGTTTCCAATAAATTGATTGTGACATTCGCTGTGTGGCTTGTGGCGCCGTCCTGTTGGAACCACATGTCCTCCAAGTCCATATCATCCAATTGGGGCCAAAAATATTCGGTTATCATTGAACGGTAGCGATCCCCATTCACAGTAACGTGCCGGTCTTGATCATCACGGAAGAAGTACGGCCCAATGACGCCGCCGGCCCATAAACCACACCAAACCGTAATTTTTTTCGGGATGCAATGATAACTAATGAAATACGTGTGGATTGCTGTTTGACCAATACCGCATATTTTGATTATTGACGAAGCAATTCAGACAGAAATGAGCTTCATCGCTGAAGATGATTTTTCGATGAAAATCCGAATCATTTTCAAGTTGTTGCTCAGCCTAATTCACGAACATACGACACTTCTGGTAGTCAAGAGGCTTCAGTTTATAAAATGGCAAAGCTTACTGAAGAGAAATGTCAAAAGAACGGCAAGAAATATGGCGTCGTTTGCTGTCCCTGTTGCTCTACTTTTATAGCGTTCCTGTTGAAAAACCCTTTATAATGGTTCATGGATATACATAATGAAGACAAAAAAAAAACTGACAAAGAGTTCATCTATTATTTTGCTACCCGATGGTACCGTTTTATGTGTGTTAACTTTTAAATTTGTATCTTAAGGATAAAAGAGTGCACATCGAGTGGAAAGAATTTTTGAAATTAATCTCGAAGTCTAGTTTAATTAAGCCAAAATAACTTCAGCTAGCCCTGGTTTTTGAATATAAAAAAATGCAGTCTATGCAGGAGCAGTAGATTTTAAAGGTCATTTAACTGTTAAAAAAGAGGCTGGATGCGACCCACACTAGTTACTTTCCATTGGTGCCCTTGAAAACCATATAAATATGTAAATTTTTGACTAAAAAAAATCTCTAATTTATGCTCCTGTCGGTAAGGAGGTATTATATTGAAGCAAATTATTTCAAAAAAGACTATTGACAACTAAAAAAAAAATACCATAAATTAGGGGAGTACATACATGGTTAGAAAGAATATAAAAAGAAAATTAAGCGTCAGATGCGAAATTTTGCTTTTGAAACGATTTTGAGAGTAAGAATTATTAGAATTAATACATTTTGATTAATACAAATTTTGAGTTTAATCTTTTCAAAGTGTGGATTTAAAAATCTAAAAAAAAATTACACAATGTATAGATGTTATTGTAATAAATTTTTGGTAAGAAATTGAAGTCGATATACTTGTTTGTTCTCAAATTATTCGAGTTAAAAAACAGTTTTGCTTTAAAAAAAACTGTCTATTGAATTTTTTTGAAAGAATTACCAGTTGCCTTTGTTATTATATGTATGCAAAAAAAAAATAGACTGGGGTCGGAATCATTATTTGTTCTTGAAATTTTTGAGACGAAAATTATTTTTCAACTGTTTTTCTAAGTTAAAAAAAAAAAATTCCGTTCATTTTTTTTTAATTTCTACCAATTCTTTATTGCCTGACGTTATCTTTTTTTCGTTCTAGAGATATTCGAGACGAATGGTATTTCACAGATCCTTTTTAAATTGCTTTTCAGCACGTTATGACCATATTGTCAGTAAAATAAAATTCATCCGAAGTCGATCAGTATTAGTTCTCGAGATTTGGTGGACGAAAAAAGTACCCCGAACATACCTACATACACACATATGTACATGTACAACGTACATACATCTTGCTAAAAGCGAAGGATTCTGATTCTAGAGACTTCAAAAAGTGAAGATATTTCGACAAATCGCACAAATTACAATAATTTCCAATGGAAAGTTAAAAAAATTAGTTTTTGTAACTTTCAGTTTTTCAACCAGAAATTATATTAATAATTGAGCGTTAAAACTGAAAACTAAATTGAAAAAAAAAAAAAAATAATACAAGTTTTTTAATTTTATTTTGTATTGTTTTTTTTTTTTTATTTTATTTTCTTTTTTTTTATTTTTTTTTTATTTTTTTTTTTTTTTCATTTTATGTTTGAGAATAAATATTTTTTTTTCTTTAAAACAATTGAGTACCTTCATTCAATAACAGTATAAAAGGTGACTTTTTTGAAGTTTGTTTTCAATATTTGTATTACATATTTTAATTTTTCGACAGTTTTTAATAAAATTGCAGCTCCTGCCATATGGGGCGAAAGAGACCCCCTCCTACCCATTTGTTTTCTTGCCTTGAAACAACTTGAATGCCACAACTTTTGTTGACATATGTATTATGCGAGTTATACTTTCTGAGTTATTGGTTGAAGGAAGAATAGTGTGAATGGTTTTTGTAGAAAATTTTGTGGTCTACAAAGTGTAGGTAGACTACTTTTCGATAGCATTGACGATTTAACAGTTATACTAAAGAAAAAAAAAATAATATTTTCGTCATTTGTTTCTTTTTTTTAAAGCTTTATTTTCTAAATTTTAGGTCGTAGAATAAAAAGTGGGTCCATGTTTTTTTAAAGAAAATTGTTTAGTCAAGTTTATCAAGATTTTTTTTTGATAGGATTGACGGTTTTTTCGTCATTAAAATTGTTTTTTTTTTTTTCTGAATCATGAGTTGTAGGAAAAAAGTATAATGGAATTTTGTTATCTACAGACCTAGACTACTTTTCAAGTTAATTGCGAAAACCAAAAAAGTTTTTTTCAGGGCTATTGCATCTTGCGAGGAATTGACAAATCCTCCAAGAGTATCACTTGTCATTAATAAGTGCTTCTCGTCAGCCGTTCGGATTCGGCATAAAATTGTAGGTCCCTTCCATTCCTGTAACAAGCGCACACAGGAATGGTTGCGAGTTGTTAGTCACTAAGCCCTGGGTCTTCACAAGCTGTTGCGCCACCCAATTTATTTATTTATATTTTTTTAATTTTGTCGACACTTGACCATGCGTAAAAAGTTATGCTTACCTCGCGTCTGATCGACGAGGACTTTTTATCATTTCTTCGTTATTGTCAGTTGAAGGTCCGTACCAAATTTAAGCGTGCTACGAATTTAGTATGAGTTAAATGTCTACTTTAACTGTTTAAAAGTAAATATATTAGTGAATATAACTCAGTTAAAAAGTACAAATGACCACAACTCTGGGTGGACGAATTTAAACAAATTCCCCTAGAACAATAAAATTCAAAGTATCTTCTTGCTGTGATTTTGATAAGAGTCGGTAAACATAGGCCAAAATTTGTGTCTTAGTAGGGTATACCAGACTGACTGAAGAGCCCACTGTTATACCTGGGCGAAACTTAATATTAATTCTGGAGTTGAGGTCACTTTTACTTTTTAATTGAATTACATATATTCAATCAAATCTTAGAAAGGTAACAATTACAGCTCTAACTGATGAGGTCCACTGTAATTGTTATCAAAACCGAAATGCATTGGACTAAAGGTCGCTTAAATACTTTTTATTGAATTTCATTAAATACAGTCCACTAAAATAAAAACAAAAACATAACTTCTATTGTTTAGGTTTTTTCTTTCTTTATTATATTTAATCACTCCACTTAAAACCGAAGAAATTTTAATATTTAAATTTCTTCATCTTTATTATTATAAAAGTGAATATACCATTTTAGTCGAACTTCCATTAGTACACTACGCCTAATAATATTATAAGCGTTTGGAGTTGATTTAAGTCACATAATAACGACCACCCTAATCTCCAACCATACAAAATCAAAACCAAAACAAGAGCAAATTTTCATAAATATAATTTTATTCATCCAGTTACGATTCTTAATGTGCTTAGGTGTAAACGGTTTTCAATTGTGGTACAATTATTATTATTATTATTGGTTTCACTACTATTGTTTACGTTAATGCTGTTTTCTTCGACTATACATGGTGGTTCTGTTGAAAATGGTGTATCTTCCAAAGTACTTCCTGAACTTAGTGCGTCCGAATCTTGTGTTGTTCCTGTTGTTGGTAAACCAAATGTTAAATTAAATATTGGTGGATATTCTGTTTCTGTTTCTGTTTCTGTTTCTGCTGCACTTGTTGTTGTTTTTTCAAATGTTTTATTTAATTTTGATGGAAAACTATCGCATAACACAACACACGCTATTATTGAAATAATTTTAATAATTTTAAACATTTTTGTTTGAACGCACAGTAGTAACAATAATCAAACCAAATTCGAGAGACAACCAATTGACACTGATGAGACAAATAAGAATGACGAAAAGGAAAACTTCTTAGGTATTAAAACCGTACAATTACTAGGTGATTTTTATTGCTTTTTTTTTTTTTTTTCTTTCAAATTAAATATGACTCGATGATGGCAATGGCACATTCATGCATGATTGAAGTCATTACTTACAACAGGTATCTACCTATTTAAAAAAGAATGACAAACATCAGATGCGTAATGTAAATAATCTTCATCTGCAGTGACGCAAGAGGTTAAAGAGAGATTTTTGTTGACTTAAACTGGATTTTTTGTTAAACCATATTCCATAAATAGGTAGCTGACAAGTCTAATGGCTCGCGTACATATAACCCGTTATCGGCGAATTATGATCGTCCGTCGTCGGCCGTTTGAATCAAACGTATGTAAAGGGAAGAGCGCGCGTACACCACCACAACCGACATCGACCGATGTCGGCGGTTAATAACCGATCAAGCGACAAATTCGAACTTGTTTAGATTTTACGTAAGTTTGTCAGTTATTTCTTCTTAATGAAATGAAATTAAAAATTAAAATAAGATAAAATTAATAGTGAATAACTAATTTATTGTGTTTATAGAGCCACGTTTACTTTTTACGTTTCACACTCCAACTGGCATCCTTTAAAATCAACAGGCATCTGGCGAAAACGGCAGAAGAGTATGCAGACTAACGTCCGAGATATTCGTCCATAGAGCTCCGATCCAAAATCGGCCGATCAATCTTTCAGTGTACGCGAACCGTAAGGTCTAAGGTGAAAGTTATAGCTTTCATTGATAAAAATCTTCATAGAAAGTTTTAAATTTGAATTTTAACCATTAAGAAAGCAAAATAAATAATTATTTTGATGCCAATGTCAAGCTTTCGGATCAATTATTATTTCTAGACAAAACTTAAAATTCATTTTGGACAAACCTTCCACACGAAATGTCTTTGAAGATTTCAATGATCATTGCTAAGATAATTCATTGGAATAATAAAATTGATTTCATGGGAAGGTATGGGTACATTTTTTTGTATAATTGGCTTTAAATAATTTTAATGGAGTCACAAGCTTACTTTGGCATATGAAAAAATCACAAAATTCCTGCTTTAAAAGTCTCAGAATGAATTCAATTAAAATGTTTAATATTAATTTTTAATGATAGCTACATATAACTGAAAAACAAAAAATAAATAAGGTATACAAAATCAGCTAGGAAAGTTCATTTCCTAAGAGGCAGTTTTGTACGTAAAAAAAATAATAACTTTTAAAAATGATTTTCGAAATCAAAAGTTTTTTTTTTTTTTTAAGTGATATTTTTTTTATTTCAAAATTGTATTTAATAACAAAGTAATTTGTGCTCTTAAACTATCAAATGCCCTCATATTTTTTCTTTTTTTTTGGTAATGGCAGTTTTTGAAAATTACAAGAAAAAGAAAATAATTTCTTACATTATAAATTTTGTTGTTGTTATTAAGGGCAAAGTTCTGGGTCTATATTGTTGCTTAAAGTAAAAAAAAATACTAAAAGCCAAATAATAAGTGAGTGACTCATTTATTAAGTTTTAATTAAAATTATTTTGATTTTAAATCTATCCAGTAATAGTTTTTAATGTGTTCAGGTGTAAACGGTTATGAACTTCTTTACAATTATTATTAACTACACATGGTGGTTCTGATGTAAATGGTGGCTCTTCCGAAGGACTTCCTGAAATAAGAGCGTCCGAATCCTGTTTTGTATTTGTTGTCGGTAAATCAAATGTTAAATTAGGTATTGTTGGATATCCTGTTTCTATTTCTGCTGCACTTGTTGTTGTTTTTTCAAAGGTTTTACTATAAATTGATGGAAAACTATCGCATAGCACAACACACGCTATTAATGAAATAATTTTAATTATGTTTAACATTTTTGTTTAAGCGCACAGTAGTTACAATAATCAAACCAACTTCGAAGGAGAACTAATTGACACTGATGAGAAAAATAAGAATGACGAAAAGGAAAAATTCTTAGTTATTAAAACCGTAGAATTACTATGTGTTTTTTATTGTTTTTTCTTTATAATTAAATGATTCCATGATGGCACAGTATCTATTAAAAACAACAACAACAAAAATCAGATGCGTAAGGTAAATAATCTTCATTGAAGGAAGAAGTTAAAGGGAGATTTTTGTGGATTTAAAAGTTGATTTTTTGTTTAATCATATTCTAAATAGATAGCTGACAAGTCTTAGGTGGTAGTTTTTATTTCTAGACAAAAATAAAAATTAATTTTGGACAAACCTTCCACACGAAATGTCTTTGAAGATTTCAACGACCATTGCTAAGATAATTCATTGGAATAATAAAATTGATTTTATGGGAAGGTACAGTGTCGGCCAAAACTAAAGCAACTTATTAAATAAAAAAGAAATTGTGTTTGCAAATGATTAAATTTGAAGAAAATTTTATTATATGTATTTGTATGAATTGATATTTTTTAGACTGTCCACATGATAGACATAAGAACGAAAACAATATTTCATAACTAAAAAATAAAATACAAAAATAACAACGATAAATTATGTCTTTTGACGTGGCCAAAACTAAAGCAACTTTTTTAAAACTTAATAATTTCTATCAAATTATTCAATATTTTGTTGCAAAACCTTTTTTTTTATATAACAGCTCTCCATCTCCTTGGTATACTCTCTATTAATTTTGAAATAATTGAACTTGGAACGCTGTTCCAAGCCTCTTTGACTTGGATAAAGAGGTCGTTCACATTTCTAAAATTTTCTCTGACTATTCTCCGTTCTACGATCTCCCATAGATTTTCTATGGGGTTGAGATCTGGAGACTGGTGACATCATGATTTCATGAAGTCATGAAATCATGATATCAATTTTTTAAACTTCGAACCATTCCTTGACTATTTTAGAAGTATGTTTCGGGTCGTTGTCGTGTTGGAATGTCCATTTGAGCGGAACATGCTCTTCGGCATGTGGAAACATAACGTTCTTCAAGATGTCTCGGTACATGAATCGATCCATGATGCCATCAATTTTATGTACGAGTCCCACTCCGTGCCCAGAGAAACATCCCCAGACCATTATATTCCCTCCTCCATATCTTAGACTGCCTTTTGTATACCGACGATTTAAGGCTTGGTTGATTGGGCGGCGAACACGTTGGTGTCCGTCTGATCCTTTCAAATTAAATTTAGACCCATCGGACAATAACACCGACTCCCATTTTGACACTGTCCAATTGATATGTTCTCTGGCAAATTTGAATCGTGCCCTTCTGTTCTTTATAGAAATAAAATGCTTTTTTACAGCCCTATAATATGATAACCCGCCATCGACAGCTCCCTTACGTATTGTTCTTTCACTCACTTCTAGCTGTAGTTCATTCTTTAATTCTCTTAAGGATATGAAGGGATTTTTTGTATTGTTCTTATTTTATCCTCCCCCAAAGTTGTGGCCCTTGGCCTACCACCTCTATGAATCGTTTTCACGGAATCGTTGAAAGTATAAAATTTAATTTAACGGGATATCACTGATTTGGGAATGCATTTTTTTTTGATAAATCGGCTTGAGAAGATCCACTTTTAAATTAATTTATGAATTGTAATTTAAGCTCAGTAGAATACTTATTTCGCGCCATTTGAAAAAAATTGGTAATTATTTTTTGTTTAAGCAAACTGCAAAAAATGAATCAGTCAACTTTCTTGTTTTTCATTGTGACAAGTTAACTTGTCAATTTTGAGAGATTTTGAAGAAAAAATAAATGATTATTTTGATGCTAAAGTAAAGCTAATTGACTTAATAATTATTTATAGGTAAAACAAAATTCAATTTGGCACAACTTTTATCATAAAATGACTTTTAATTTTTCAATGAAGAACTAACTTACCAATGATCATTGCAAAAATTAAAAGTTACGTTATGGGGAAGAAATTTTTTTGGAGGAGAAATAATTTTGAAGTCGTAAGCTATATTTCTGCATTAAAGTATTCAATGATTAAACTTTCTAATGGTTTCAAAATCAACAGCTAACTTTTTCAATGATGATTTTCAATGAAAGCTATAACTGGCCCCTAATTCAAACTTACGGTTTTTTTTATCTCATGTCATGAAATTACTAGAAAAAAAGAAAGAGAGCTCGAAAATTGCTTTAGTTTTGGTCAACGGTTAATTGAAGTAAATTCAAGTAAACTTCTTAATTTTCCTATGAACAACTGGTCACAGCTTATGAACTTATAAATAGACAAAATAAATAGACAACATTCATAGCTATAAGAAAAAAATATTTTAAAATTCTGGCTGATAAGTAAGAAGTAAACCTGTAAATATTTTCTTAAGCAAATAGTTGCTTTAGTTTTGGCCGACAATATATGTTGACATTTTTTTTTTTTATTTTTGGCTTCAAATAATTTTAATGTAGTCTTAGGCTTATTTTGGCATAAGAAAAATCACAAAATTCCTGTTTTAAAACTCTCAGAATGAATTCAATTTAAATTTAAATATTAATTTTCATAGATAGCTTTAGCTGGAAAACAAAAAATGAGTTAAACAAAATCAGATAAGAAAGTTTATTTCCTAGGAGGCAGTTTTGTATATAAAAAAAAAATTATAACTTGTAACCTAAAAATGATTTATTAAAAAATATCTATACAAAAAAGGACGTTTTTTTTTTTAAGTGATAATTTTGTTTTTCGATTCAATATAGCTTTTAACGGCCTTAAGTCCATAACAAATTGGCATTTCGTCCCGGCGTTCTCACTTGGACTCTTCAGTTGACAGTGAGGGCCTTGTCAAGACGCAATTTTTATTAAGTTCAGTCCAGCTTACATCAATTTTACAGCGAAAATCAATTGTGAACTATATCTATATATATGTTTTATATATATATATATATGTTTTTCTTTCAAAATTGTATTCAATAATAAAGTAATTTTTGCTCTTAAATTATCAATTTCTGAAAATTACAAAAAAAAAAAAACTAAATAATTTCGTACATTAATTTGGTTGTTGTTATTAAGGACATTGAAACCATTACAATAATCCTGGTTTTGTATTGTTGCTTTAAATGATACTAAGAATACTAAAAGCCAAATAATAAGCGAGTGACTCATTTATTAAGTTTTAATTAAAATTATTTTATTTTTTAATCTAGCCAGTAACAATTTTTAATGTTTGCAATGATAAGTATGGTGTTACAAAATAACATCCAGTTTTGTTCTCACGATTCGTACACAGCAAACCATGTGCAGAATAATTATATTTAATATTTGTTGTAAGAGGCGGCAATTGAAATGACGGCACATATTTTTTTGGTGAAAAAGGTATCGGTATCGGTCCGGCAGTTTGATTAATAGGAATTGAATAATTTCTCACAATAAACGAACAAATAATAAAAATTATTAAAACAATTAGTTTGAAAAACATTTTTTTTTTAATCAAATTTAAGTAAAAAAAAATACTTGTTTAGATAGACGATGAAAGAAAGTAACTAAAAATATTTTATTTTTGTTTAAGTTTTGTTTGCAAATTAAGAAAGTTCTCACAAACTTAAAAAAAAAAGCTTATAATTCGTGCTCTTAAACCAGATTTTTGGCATAGAAAATTGTATGATATAAATTTAGAATGAATCTCTTTGGGGAGTGTTTTTATTTTAATTAGAACCATAAACTGGAAACCCAAAGAATCTTATCAAATTTTAATAAAACTTGTTTTGGATAGTGTTCCTTGCATTACCAAAAATTATTAACCTTGAACTCGCTTATTTGTTGGTCAGCTACATTGGCGCAAAATTTAAAAACATTGCCCGTTTAAGGAACAAAACCGGCTATGGTTAACGTAATAGTTTAGTTATGAACCCTTATCTAACTATTTCATAATTTTAAAAACGTTAAACAACTCTTCTAACTAAAGTGGACTACATAACGTAACGTAAGCAAATTCAGGTTGAACAGGCAAATATTTGACAGATGACGAGAAGAAACGTAGCTAAACAACCACAAAAATTGTTAAAATAAATAAACAACTTCAGAATAAATAATTTTAATATACATTAGGACGGGAGGCTTTACAAAACCGCTGGTCGGACAAGGTTTTTCAGGTGCCAATGGGTAGAAAACGCACTTTTTCGGATGCATTTTTGGCTTAGGGTATTTTAACCATGATGGATTTTTATAAATGGGGTATCAAATGAAAGCTTAGACTGCCCTCCAGTCGGACAAACTTTTGTTCGTTGTTGCGGCGAGTCCGACCACTTTTGTAAAAAGAGCTATTTTTTTTACTTTTGCATTTAAAATGCATTTAAGTGGTAAAAGCGTTTTTCAAGACTATATGAAATAGTTTTGCATAGTTGTCCACCTGTTAAACACATCAATGGATACAAAAATAGCTGTTTTTACAAAAGTGGTCGGACTCGCCACAACAACCAACAAAAGTCTGTCCGACCACTGGTTTTCTAAAGAGGGCAGTCTAAGCTTTCATTTGATACACCATTTATAAAAATTCATCATCGTTTAGGTACCCTAAGCCAAAAATGCAACCGAAAAAGTTCGTTTTCTACCCATTGGCACCTGAAAAACCTTGTCCGACCAGCGGTTTTGTTAAAGTTAAGACTAAAGCTATGAATAGGCATCATTCTTTTCTGAAGCCGCGATGAAATAGGTAAACCTACGGTCGCCTCCCGTACTAATATGTGTGTGTAATCGCTTAGATTATGATTGTGTTTTGTTTGTATGTTTATAGTTCTATATTTAGTGGAAAAGAAGTCTACTCGCATTCCTCCTTATTCTAAAAAAAACTCAAACCCATGGACAATGTTGATTTGAACATGTATAATGGTTGATGTGTCTGTGTAATTGATGATTGTGTCCATGTTTTGGCAGAAAAAGCGATAAATTCAATGTCGCCGAGCCGTTTACGCAACCGAGACCAGACCGAGACTTGAATATTTAGACCGAAATTTACAGCGAGTCTAATCAATAAAAAAAAAATCCAATTTAAGAAAAATATTTATTTTCTTCTGCATATATTCAAACGATAATCGAAAATATTTCGTTCCAATAATCGACAGTTTGTCCGGAAATCGTATTTTTCGGAGACGAGACCGAGACGAGACTTAATGATACGAGACCCACACGAGCCTGAAAATTTTCCATTTTACAGAGACCGAGACGAGACTTATAAAAGTCCCACAGAGTCTCGGCTCGTGGCCCGCCCTAAATAAAATGTAATAATTTTATTTTTAATTTTAATTTTGTTCAAAGTATTTGGAATAGTGGCTAGGTTGTTGGAAGGCGGTCGAACGCTCATTCTGCATCGCAATTACCATTGATTAGGCAAGTGGATGAAGAACCTACATGCAGCATTTTAAAGAACTCTGCGATGGCGAAAGTATTGCAGCATTGTTAAATTGTCATTTTGAACGAGTGCACAATGGCTCACAAACGTGCATTGGAAGCCCTGAATTGCACGTTGGAAGATTAACGAAGCGACTAACTGCTGGATGCAAAACAAAAACTCTTAAAATTGAATTCACTGGATCTGGAATTCGAAATGGCTGTATACTGAGAAACAATCTCATTACCATTAAAGAAAATCAGAAGATGATCAGCACCATTAATCGTCTTAAATAAGCTTTGGGAACATATCCTCAATTGCCAAGCCCAAGGATGTTCACGCAGTTCTGGAATCACTTCCAACATTCAACAACAGTTATTTAGAATCATTAAACTATCTTCTGATTCAACTCTCTGCCTTACAACATTATGGTCTCCCCAAGCAGAACGACACAGTATTCTCTAAAAGCATTAATCACCATTTCGTTAGCTATTTAACTGTTCTTTTATCAATGAGATTTGGAATTACAATTATTTGCAAACTTCGGAAGAGAGTGACGTCAGCTTCTCACTCCACAAAGCCGAACTCGAACAGAGTACGAAGTCAACGTATGAGAACACAGTTGACTTGACCCATTCAACGCAAGGAAGTATGTAAAGCAGCATAAATAGCAGTAATATAATATTCAGAAATGGGTACAACCATCGAACGCGGTGGTGTACGATCGTTGCATATTGTGAATTTGAATTAAAACAGCTGGAAATTATTATTTCCATTACGTTAATGAAATTTAGGCGGAACGAAGTTCGCCGGATCAGCTAGTTTATTATATATTTTAAAAAGCTTCCCTAAAACAAAAACTGACTTAAAAAATAAATCAAAGTTGCTTTTAAAACAATAATTTACAAACTCAATATTTGTTTCTGACTTTATTTTTTGAAATTTAATTTTAAAATAGGCACAACATATTTTTATCAACTTTAAGTCAAAAACTGTTTTGAAACAAATCGCCCTTTGTTTATAGTTGTCTTTTAAAAGTTTACAAACAAGTTCGAATTATTTTTTAAACATTTTTTTTTTTAATTTTTTTTTCAATTTTTTTTAATTTTTTTTTTTTTAATTTTTTTTTTTTAAGTTTTTTTTTAATTTCTTTTCTTATAAATTTTTTTTTTTAACTTTTTTTTGTATTACTTTTTTTTTTTTTGTTTGTCATCAAGGCAAACTATTTATTCCGCATTGTCTTTCAAATTCGCTTCATTCTTCAAAAACAAAATCAATCCAGCTTCAGGTAGAAATGTCATTTATTATGCACATTACTTTCCTACCTTTTTAAGGTTGCTTTAGAACCTTAGCTCCAAATTAAAAAAAAAAAAAAATAAAATTCACAATTTACAAAACACAATAAGTACCTAAATTATATACAAAAAAAAAAAAAATTTCAATTTATTTTATTAAAATATTTTTATTTTTAAATCTATCCCGTAATAACTTTAAGTGTTTCCAATCTTAACCCTGGTGACCAAAAAGGACATCTTGGGTCCGTGGAATTTGTGCACGGTATATCTTTTGCTCCTGTATAATAAATATTATTATATTCCTTCTTCTTAGTTGTAAAAAGTTGAAATTTAGGTGATGGTAAAGTTGTTGGTGTCGGGTATGTCCATCTAGTAGTTTGATCAATAGGAATTGAATAATTTTTCACAATAATTGGAAAAATGATCAAAATTGTCACAACAACCGTTAGTTTGTAAAACATTTTTTTGTTTTTTTTGAAGTGAAATAAAGATAAATAAACAAATACTTCTTTAGTTAGACAGTGCAAAAATGTAACTAAAATTGCTAGGTAGATACAAAAGGTTTAATGCAACAAAAGGACCATTATAAGAATGTTCACTTCACATAAGCTGCAAAAAGCTTTATTTGAATCTTTAAATACATACATGATGTGATGAAAGCCAAATTTATATGTAAAATATTAACGAGCTCAGATAATATTAAGTTGAATTGAAGCTCTTTGGGGGAGTTTTTTTTTAGATCTGCTTTCACGTTAAAACTGGAAAGCGGAAGAACCCAACCGATGTTTCATATAACTGGTTGGATAGTGAATTTATTACCTACATTCTTCATTTGTTTACCTGAAATATTTGACCGTCTTTATTTGAATTTATAATTTGTATGCATTTCAATAGAAACTTAAAATAATTTTGAGCATTGATGTTTGGTTTAAAAGAGCATGTTATTGCTCTGTAAAAATTGGCTTAGAAAAACACGGATTATACCTATACAAAATATGGAAGGTTTATGCGACCTATAGATGTGTTTCGCTCTGACAACAACAATTGAGCTCTTCAGTAAGAATTGTTGTTGTCTTTCTTAGACACATGTTTTTAGTCGACGGCTACCGAGCTCAGTTGTTGTTGTCAGAGCAAAACACATCTGCACTATAGGTCGCAAAAACCTTCCAACTTAATATTTCGTATTAAAAAGTGCACTTAACAAAAAACAAAAACAATTTTTCTATTGTTATTGTTTATCTTCTTCCTATACAAAATAGATGTATCTGATATTTGAAAAAAAGGCAAAACAATTTAAAATTTGGTTTTAATCAATCGTTAATTTATTTTTTATCCCGTAACAATTTTAAGTGTTTGCAACGACAAGCGGTATAAAGGTGCAGGGCATCTACTAGGCGAACCATCGCTATTTTCACACAGAAAATCTTCTGGTACTATAGACAAAGAGTGATCATAATTTGTTAGAATTGGTCGAAATTGAGATGATGGTAAATTTATAGGTGGCAAATATGGTGGCCCAGCAAATGGTTTAAGTGGAAATGAATTATTTCTCACAATTAAAACAATACAAATTGTTAAAATAACTGTCAATTTGTTAAACATTTTTTAATTTTTTTGTTACAGATGAAATGACTAACACTTCTTTAGTTGGACACTATAAAATGGTAACTAAAAATCGTAAGATAATGAGTTATGGCTTAATAGTCCTAATGGCAAAATAATCATTAAAAAAGTTTGCATAAAGTAAAGCTCGCCAGCTCAAAGAATATAAACATCAATTGAAGCTTTTGCATAATATTAATAAATTGGATGGATGAAAAAAAGGTTTTTTATGTCACTGCACTGCTGATTGAAATACAAGTTTTTCATGAATTTTTGTCTAGATTTAACATGGTTATAAGTTTAATTAAAAATAAAAACGAATTTAAAACAAAATGTTATAATTGATCCGTCTATTTGGAAGTGGCGCCCAATGCGAGTACACACATAGTTATATTGCTTTAAAGTATTAATTCACCAATTAATTTCCTTGAGGAATAGGTTTCATACATATGGAAGATTTCTACCATGTGCTCGTTTTTGCTCCCAAGCAGACCAAGTGCCAAACAAAATGGGGCGTACATTAAAGAAGACAATGTTGATGAATAAATGACAAGTGTGTGTTTCTGTCTCCAATGGAATTGAGTATTTATTGTAAAATTCGCGATGATTTTAAGTAACAATAAGTTTGAGAAAATTTCATTGGTTTTTAAATGGCGCACAATGCGGGTAAAGATAATTCACCAAAGGATTTTCTTGAGACGTATGTATGTTTCAATAACATTAAGATTCAAGTTATTTGAAAAGGAGTTCCAAATGGTCGATTTTGTTTATAAGGAGACCAAAGACCAAGCAAAATGGGACCTATATTGACAGCAACTATATTAATGTATTCATCAATGGCAAACGTGCGTTTTTGTCTACAGTTAAATTGATTATTATTTATTATAAAGAAGTCCCGGTGATTACCAGAAATAATGAGTTTGGGGAAATAACTTTCGTATTTAAATGGCGTCCAACGCAGCTTTCAAGTATTATTAAACCAAAGAATTTTCTTAAGATGTAGGTTCTATTGTAGTGACATTTAAGTGATCTGAAAAGGTGCTCCAAATGATCACTTCAGTTTTGAAACCATCTGGTTTCAAAACTGAAGTGCTCATCAACCAAAATGAGGCCTAGTTAAGCGACGACAATAGTGATGAAAAGAGAGTAAAGAGTTTGTGTATTTTTTAATTTTTCTTTCATTTTCGTTATTATTAAATGCATTATCTCATACAAAGCAACTGTGCTTTCAAAGAACAATGACTATGAGAAATTTACATTCGCATTTAAATGGCGCCCAACTAGGGTACGGAAAAAAATTTCTTTGGGCAAACAATTCACGTTAGATTCAAATATTATTAGTTTTTTTTTTTTTTTTTGTAAAGGGTACACTTTTTATGTCTTAGACTGAAGCCGATTTCTGTGCTGGCTTCTTCTGGGGAGCTGGCAGAGCTACCTTGACAACCTTCACAGGCTCGACAGATTCCTTGTGGCTCTTAACAATCTTTTGTTCCTCAATAAGGAAGGCACGGATGATACGCTCGCGTAAGCAACCATGGCAAAGGACACCACCGGCAAAGGACAAACAGTCTATTGACGTTTCGACAAACGGGACACACACATTGGCGGCTTGGTCTGATACCCTTTAGTTTCTCCTTGGTGAACCAAGCGACCGTCGAACTACGAACAATTTTCGCCCCCTGTTGGATTTTGTGTTGTAAGACAATCGTCTCCTTCAAAGTCAATCGCTGAACCATTTTATCGGCAACTTCAAGAAATAAACTGGAAAGGAATCCAACAAAATTGGTTTTGCGTCAAATGGGGCCTGCTTCCGAGGGCTAAGATGGACAAATTTAAAGTGATCGCTTTTTTTTTGTCTTCATTTAAGAATACGTATAACAAAAATCGATTTGGGGAGTTTCAATTTCTTTAAAGTGGCGCCCAATGCGAGACATACATATATTGATTCAATTATTCAGTGAGATCCTAGTTTACAAGGAAGGATTTCTAAATTTTTTGACGAGTATGTAGAAATCTTCATAAATGCTATGGTATCTAAACGGACGGGGAAACTTCCCTACCACGTAAGAAAACACTGTTCCGAAACAAATACAAGCCTCGGCCATTGATGATATTAAAGTATAAAAGGATCCACTCTGAAATGCACCAACTACAGAGGGATAAGTCTCCTGAACGTCGCTTATAAAATCTTGTCGGCTATCCTGTGGGACAAGTCAACCGTCAGCGTCGATCAAATGTTCACACTCCGAAATATTTTAGAAAAATCCCGGGAATTCCATCTCGATACAAGCCACCTCTTTATCGATTTTATAGTCGCGTATAATAGCGTGAAAAGGGACGAATTATACAGAGCCATGTCATATCTCGGCATCTCTACCAAACTCGTCTGCTTGTGGAGGATGAAGATGGAGAAATCTCGCTGCTCCGTCAAAATCGGTAAGAACACCACCGATTCCTTTGATGTTGAGAAAGGATTGAGGCAAGGCGACGCGTTTTCACGCAACCTATTCAACATCGTTCTTAGGGAAATTGTACGCATCGCGCATGTCAACACCAGCGCTACAATCTATCAAAAGTCCGTTCAATTGCTGGCGTATGCAGATGACATACGACATTGTCGGCAGAACGAAGCGAGCTGTGGCAGGCGCATTTGCGAGCATTGAATCGGAGGCGGCTAAAATGGGATTGACGGTTATTGAGGACAAGACGAAGTGTATGCTGTCATCGAGAATCATCCTGGTCCTGCTCTATGGGTCAGAAGCATGGACACTGAAAAGTCGGATAAAAATCTGCTAGGGTGCTTTGAGAGGAAGATTATTCGTGTGATTTTCGGTCTGGTGTGTATCGAAGAAGTGTGGAGGAGAAGATTCAACGACGAGCTATACGGGCTATACAGCGACGTTGACCTGGTCAAAAAGCTAATAATGCAGCGGCTGAGATGGCTGGGGTATGTGGAGCGTATGGACAGCAACGCACCTGCCCGACGAGACTTCGAATCCAACCCCGATGGTGTACGCAGCAGAGGAAGAACTCGTAACAGGTGGCGCACACAAGTGGAGTACGACATCAACCAACTCGATGTGCGCAACTGGAAGCGGCTAGCTAGAGGCAGAGCTGGCTGGAGGGGCTTGTTAGTTGAGGACGAAGCCTATCCTGGGTTGTGAGCGTCATCTAAAGTAAAGTAAGTAAGTAGAAGTAAGTTCAAGGATGGATTTTTAAATGATTTGACGAGTATATAAAAATGTTCCTAAAATCTATGGTATCTCAACGGAAGAACAAATGACCTAAGTGTCAGGTTTCCTTTCAAGCTGCTATTTCTAAATAACCCATGCTTAAGACTTGGATTTGGGAAAATGGTCTTACAATTTAATTGGCACCCAAGCGAAAATTATTGCATAATCAGCTAAGTAGCCTAAAATAAAGAGTAATTTAATAAGATTTTTTATAAATGTGTTCCTTTATGCAAGTATATCACTTTTTTTTTTGTATCTCATATCTTTCTTAAAAATTTAGCAAACTCTCAGGTTACATGAAAAAGCATATATATAAAATAAAAATTAAGCAGTTAACAACAAACAAAAAAAAAAAACATTCGCAATTGAAAAATGATTAATGACCAAAATTGATGCTCACGACTTATTACAAAAAAAAACTATTTGAGTGATACAATAATAATTGCTTTCGTTCATGACACAAAATTAAAAAGACATTTCATCGGAAATATTAATGATGTTGTATTGTACACATTTTTTCTGCATGAATAATGATGAGTTAAATTTAATTCAATTTTGTTTTTTTTTTTCGAGAAAAATATATAAAGAATTTCTGTTTCTGTTTTAACGTCATCTTTGTTAAAATTTAGTTCATTAATTATGATTTTTTTTTAAGAATAAGAAAAAATGAACCATTTTTAAAATTTTTAAAAATGTGCAAGAGCACGGGTTCTTTATTTTGCCTACGACAGCAAATAAAGGATGCTCGTAAAAACTTTATCCCATGGGTTCTTATGATTCAATGAAATTCAATGAAGATTTATTTTTTTTTCAGAAACAAAGAAAAAAACTCAATTCATCAATAGCAAATAATACATTATTTTCTCAAACAAAAAATCCCACACCGAAATTCAGAGCGATATAAAAAAAAAGGATTAAAATTTATTACACTCCACCTCTTGGGTCGCGTCTTAAAACACAAAAAGGGCAATCGAATTGCTCCAGACATACTTTATTATATATGTTTTGCTACTCCACAATCCATTTTAGCACATGCCAACTAAACTCCTTGACATAAGAATAAAATAAAAAAGACACAAAAAAAGGGAAATCGTTGAAAAGAAAGCAAAAAGAAAAATAATAAAAATAGAAAAGCAGAAAACAAGAAGTCTCAAAATAATGGCGACTAAAATTACACAAAATCCTTGAAAATTCATTCAACATCATTGAAAATTGCCAATGGGAAAAATATTATATACCAAAAAAAAAAATGGATACAAAATCGAGCAAAAAACATAATTAATAGCCACACGATTGTGCCATTCGAAGTGATTTCTCTTCGATTTCGAAAGGAAATCTAATACTATATAAGACTAGAGAGAATTATTGTATTAAAACGAAAAGAAGGATGAAGAAGAAACGACTACGTTTGGATTTGGATGATGAATCCCATTCCAAGGATATTTTTTTTAAGGAAGAAGAACAATTTAACATCATAGAATTTTTGTGTGCACTTGCAGGTTTATATTCTTTTATTATGCTGTTCTCAGCACAAGGATAATGAAACTTCTTTTTTTTTTGTCTCGTCATAGTTTTTCTTTTTAAATCCTTCAATAGATCTCCTGATACTTATTCCACAGAAAACTATTAAACAAAGAAAAAAAAAAAAAAACAGATTATTTCAAAAACTTTTACTTTTTCGAAAAAAAAAAAAATCGAAATGCTCCGTTGAACTACGAGATGAGAATGCAGTTACATAATAATAAAGGAGAAGAGGGTGCACCAAATACAGCCAAGTAAAATGGAATGATTTACAAAAATATTAATTGTTGAGATTTGAAATTCCGAATTTGGTCGTACAATTCGAAAAAGTGGGAGAAATAATGGTAATGGGGGGGGGTAGGGTTTGGCGTGAAACTTGGAAATAGTGAAAACAGACGGAGCCGGATCGAAGAAAATAACAGTTTTTTAGGATAATAATCGGAATGCAAAAATTATGTCTTGAGGAGACACTTTTTTGTTAATATTAAGAAAAAAATGTTTTTCTTTTCTTAAGAAATATCAAGACAAAATAACAGTTTTCAGTTTTTTTCAAAAAATAAGCTTAACACACTTTTTTCGTAAGAGCAATAGATTTTGAGAAAAACGTGGACAAACACATCTCGAACTTAACTCCACGGTGTAGTGTGGAAAATAATCCATTAAAATAAAAAACTGACATTGTAATTTTTCGGAGTTCTTTTTATTTAAATACCCACGCAGAAAAACAATCTAGTTTTCGACAAGGCACTAAAGAGTATTACAAGGCACTAGCAAGATTTAGTAAAGGCTAGAACACGGGCCTTGGCGATTATGAACCTTTTGCCTCGTCAGGCAAAAAAAATAAAAAGCTGGCTTATGTGGGGGACTTGATCCCGCGATCTTCTGATTGTCAGCTAACCATGCAAAAATTCAAAGTCGAAAGTGAATTAGTTTCATTCCATATTGCATAACAAATACATATACAAAATAAATAAATAAATCCGGTGGCACAACGGCTCGTGAAGAACAAGGGCCTAGTGACTAACAACTCGCAACCATTCCTGTGTGCGCCTGTCGACAGGAATGGAAGGGACCTACAATTTTATGCCGAATCCGAACGGCAAGACGAGAAGGACTTATTCGTGACAAGTTATACTCTTGGAGGATTTGTAAATTCCTCGCAAGAGGCAGTAGCCCTGAAATAAACTTTTTAGTTTTTTAGGTGGACGAGGCTGGGAAGCGAACCCAGACCTCCAGCGTGACAGTCGAACGCACTAACTATTACGCTACGGGCTACTACATATACAGAATAGAACCGGATTTTATGAATTTGCTTTTAAGGTAGAACATCTTAGGCGTTTTCATTGAAAACAATAATTGAAAATTTTATCTTTCAATTTTGAGGATCATAAACAAATAAATCAGATGGCATTTTGGTACCAAAATGAAGATTGTAAGTTATATATGTTTTTTAGTCAAAAAAATGTTTAGTTTTCCTCACAAACTTTCTTGTAAAATCATTTTTTGATTTTCAATGATGAAAATCGTGTTCAATGAACAGCTGACATTTTGTTCCCAAAAGTGAAACACATTCGTTCCAATTATATGTGTTCTCTTCCTGTTCTCGTCTGTCAGTTTTTTGTTCAATGATCAACTCTAACCCCAAAGTTAGTTGTTGTAAAGAAATTTTCAATGAAATAAGATTTCATGATGGCTGTAACCGACTTGTCAGAAAATATTCCACCATTTCACTGTTTTTAATGATGGATTTCAATGAAAGCTATAACTGGCGCCTTAGAACAGGTTTTTCTTCATTGAACAATCCTATAATATACAGATGTCTCACACCCATAGTAAAGTGTGATACGAAAAATAAGATTCTAAATAAGACATGAAGGAGAAAAAAGAGTGTCGTATGATGCTAGAATTGCATGGTGCTTATAAAATTTCTGTTTTTGGTGTACAGGAGACATTCCTGATGGGGTACCGATACATGTCCCACAAGTTTTTACTAGGAAGGGCCTCACGAGTGTTTGAAAAGTTTCCCACGTCTAAATTTTTGGTACTGAAATCCAGCAAGGGCTTGCCAAGTATCTGACAAGTTTTTCCTATCTAGATTTACCCTACTGAAAACTAACTGGGGCCTTGCCCAAACTAAACAGAAACTTGTCATTTTTGCAGCCAGGTAGAATTACAAAAGCTTCAATGCCTAACATTTAGTTAAAAAAAAATATTAATTTACCCCCTTTCACCCTATTTTTTCACGAATTGTCCAGTGTTTTTTTGTTTTTGAGTTATTTAAGTTTAAACATTGAGTTCCGTATGCTTTCCGAGCCTTTAATTTTGTATTATAAGGATTTTAATTTTTTTTTGTCTGGTGACATTGTCTTGATTACTTAAATCGACTTACAAGGAACAAACGAAATTTTCATAAGAGAGCTTCACCCGTCACGTCAGACTAATTGGGGCATAAGACTGAGACGCAGCGCCCGCCGCCGTCCGTCAGTCTCCCCGCTGCATAGTGATGCATACGTTCAGGAAGTAAGATCTACTCATTAAAGATGATTAAAACTTTGTATAAGCATTCAAGACACAAACAAAACATACAAAATATATAAACGACAAAAAAAAATAAAATGTTGTGAAAGAAGACTAAGAAAAGTAAGTACTGCAATTAATGACGTAAGGAAAAAAAAAAAGATGAGTAATTGCAGTGCTTATTACTTCATTTACGCAGCTTAGTGTAGATGATTAAAAAAGAAAACAAAGATGAAGAAGTAGGTAAAACAAAAGTTTTGAAGATTTTTTTTGAAACAAAAGCGGGAGGGTATTCGCTGACGATATGGTGTACTTATTGTTTTTCTTTTTTTTTTTGAAGAAAAAAATATGAAAAATCACCTGGGTTAAAAGTATACTTAGAGTTTTAAAGCACTATTTTCTGAAGGCAGTTGCGTATCCAGGATTTTTTGTCTAATGGCACGAAAAATCGAACATTTGGCATTCTGAATTATTGCTCCGGAAAAATTAAAATTTATTCCACTTGGCTTATTTCGAAATTAAATATTGCTTTGTAAAAAAAAACTTTACCATTTGGCCTGATAAGCCAAGAGCTGGCAAATTCTATAAAAGAATGACTACGATGTGTATGAACCTCTGAAATTTCAAAAATGAATGACTTAAAAAATAACACGGATGATTTTTGAACTAAATAATATTTGAAAGTTAAGCAATTAGATTTTAAACCACTGATTTTGGTGGATTACCTGAGGTTTTTGTTCAGGGTTAAAGTGTGTGGTAGGCTTTTATTTAATTTTCTACGGGAATAATTGTATTTGTATTCACTATAAATGAGTTTAGATTCTAGTCTCACGATGAACCAAGTATAAACAATTTAATTCCTAGATCAAGACTTTAACCAATCAATTTCAGTAGACTTACTGAGGTGAAATCAGGGTTCAATATTGTGCTTCGCTTTTGTTTAATTCTCGATGCAAGAAATGATTTGTAGACTAAAAGCGAGTTTAAATTTTGATCTGAAGAATAACCACATTCAAACGATTTGATCGGCAGATCAAGATTTAAATCCACCGATTAAGGTGGATTAGTTTAGGTTAAGCCTGGATTAATAAATAGTTAAACCCAGAAAACTCCAAATATTCTGCCGAAATCGGTGAATTAAAATTTTAATCTTCGGATCAAATCGTTTGAACAAGACATTCAGGCGCATTTTTTCATCAAATAAGATGATTTAAGTCAAGTACTGGCATTTAGACAAATCTATTTCCAGAGTTAACTAACTTTGGTTTTGCTAACCACTAAAAAACTGGGTCTTGTATACCCAAACGATTTGATCAGAAGATCAAGATTTTATTTCTCCAATTTCGGTAGAATATTTGGAGTTTTCTGGTTGTGGGAATGCGATTGACTATTATAACACATTTGAATTTTAAAATCTGTCTTAACCTTAATTAATCCACCAAAATCGAAGGGTTACACTCTTGACCAGCGGCTTGTTTAAAAGTGGTTAATTTCCATTAGCTCAAAAATTCTTTTGATATTTTATATTTAAGTTTTGTTTGTATTTCTGCATTCATCCTTCACTGAAAAGCTCTTTCTTGAAGTTAAGTTAAGTCTATTTTCAGAGTTAACAAACTCTGATTTTACTCAACCCTGATAGCCTTAATATGACGTCAGGTCAGGTTAAGAGGCTATAATTTTAGTTAGAAATAAAGCAATATTTGACTTCCATCCACTGATACAATGGATTTCCTTTGGGGTTTCAGTTTAATTGTTTTTTTTAATTGTTTTTTTTTTTTTTTTTTTTTTTTTTTTTTTTTTTTTTTTTTATTTATTATCCAATAACTAAAGCTTTAATGTGTTAAATTGAATTAATAACAAGGAAAAAATATTCAACAACCAGTTTGTGATAAAAATTTTTTTTAAATATTTATTATTACTTTTAAAATAAAATATCAATAAATGTCTAAATTGAACTTGATAAAATATAAAAAAAATTTTTTTCCATTTATTATATTATTATCTGTTTACAGAAAACAAGTTTTTTGACCCATATGAACCAATTTTTAACTTTTGTTTTTCAATATAAAAGCAACTAATTTAGGATAAAATCAAATCAGTTAGTTCTTCAAATTCAATAAGATAAGTTTGTATCATCTTTCATTTCACTTAAAATTAAAATTAATTGTATTAAGAAGAAAATGTACAATAAAAGTTATATAATGTTCTTAATTGTTGTTTTATTAAACTTTTGTTTGAAAATAAATAGTTTGCCAACAAGAAGTATTGGAGGCGGAGAAATTGTTTTCGTGGCAGCTGCCATAGACAGATCTAATGAAATTAAACCAATTATCGAGGAAACAACAGAGTTGCCAACAACTCAGAAGCCGAGTTTATTAAATAATAAAATTAAATCACTTAATGAATGAATTATTATATTTAGTTTTAAACTAAAACTGAATAAATCATAAAAGATATTTCTAAATTTGATAACATTAAAATTCTACCAGAATAATGTTAATAGTTTTAAATGTACTATGTTAAACCACAAAAAAAATTAATTTTAGAATTTATATGGAGCTAATTGCATAGTTTTAGGCGCACAAAACTAAAATTTTCATTTAAAATTCCAATTAAATGATGCGTGTGGATTAAATTCAACGGATTATTCATTTAAATATTGAGACCCGAGTTGTTAAGACTGAGTTAAGCCGGAATGAATATAAACTAATTATTCTAAGGAATGTGCTAAAATTTAATGTTAACAATATCGAAAAACTGCTTTTAACACATAAAATAGGAAATTTATTTCACCACCCTTTTCACTCTGTTAATTTTTTTGTAGAACAATCAAAAAGATGAGTTTCACGCCTGCAAAAAATCAATACCATGGTTTAAAATCTATTTCCTTGGTATTGACCAATAAAAATAGAGATGTTTCTCAACATCCTTGTTAATGCACTAGTAAGAAAAAAGTACGAAATGAAGACAATACTACTTTTTCACTGTCCTTCTATCATAAAACCTGGTAGTTGCTTCATTTTATCTCCACTTCAATAAAGATACCCTTAAAAAGTCGTTCTTTAATGTCACCCACCGTTCCTAGTATTCTAAATCCCCATTTTTCTTTGACTTCAGAGTAGATTTAAGATTCATATGTTTAGTTTTAAGAACGCTTGGATTAAGCAATAAATAAATTAATTTAATTTAATAATGTCTTAAGCAAAATTTGCTCATTACAAATGAATCTAGGTAATTATTAACTATAAAAGAAAAAGAAGTTTTATATAAATTGCACGCTTTTAGGCTTAACTCTTGCAGTCAAATTTGTATAATTTTAATAAAGTTATAAAAGTTATATATATATATATTTTATTGAAAATCAATAAATACAATTTAGAAGTTGAAGAGTTAAGGCAGTTTTTCTAGATGTTTTAGAAAATTTGTATACTTTACGGTTTAACTTTCAAAGTCATTTTGTTGTATAATTTTTGTTATACGTAAAGCTGGAATTTCTACCAAATATTGCATACTTTTGTGATATAAATACAAAAAAATGACTCAATGAACTGACCCGATGTCTTATTCTTGAGTATTGATGAATATTTTAATTATATGTATCTATGTAAAATATTTTCCTGAAAATTAGAAATTTTATAACAAAAAACTGTAAAATTCAACCAATACTGCATGTGTTGGGCATGCCAGAAACCATAGTTTAAATATTTCTATTAATTTGTGTGTCTAGTTAACTTTAAAGACTACGCTCTTCAATCCATATGAAATAAAGAATATATTAATTTATATATTTATTTATAAAGGTCACAAGGAACCATACGATTTTTAATCTATAATGCATACCTTAGGGACGACAAAAATCTTACTTCAAAAATGTCCTATTCTATTTTGTTGCCTTTTAAGCTTAAGAGCGTAGTTCAGCTCTTCAAACCATCTCGATGAAAAAAATTATACCTACATTTAACTTTGTTTCTAAGGATCACATGGAATCGTAAAATTTTCAAATTTTGTTGCATACTTTTGGGATGACAAAAATCGTTGTTTCGTTTTTGTATAAAATTTGTTCGCTTCAGTTGTAACAAGAATAATTCGATAGCCTCCTAAGACTCCTTAAAACATGTTTTATTAATTCTCATATTTTTGTTAAGGAACCTATTAAATTGACTCTGAATTAAGTCCCACACATTCATTGAATTTTGTCTCTGTTTGTTTAATAAAAGCCATCACTTCGTTAACCTCTTAACATAAATAAACATTTCCAAATGAATGCATATATATACCAGTACCTTAATTATGTTCATTGGTTACGAATATTATTTGTCAAGGTTTTATTCCAAAAGAGTTAACCTTCTTGTTGTGAATAATAAATGACATCTGTCTGTATAAATAATTTCCTTCCCAAAAAGACTTAAAAAAAAAAAAAAACACCAATAAAACCAATAAACCTAACAAGAGTTCATGCCCAGACAAATTTGTACCTACACACATTAATGACAGTTTTATTTGAATCGACACACGCCGCCGTCGGCGACGACCTACGTTAACTTAAAGCTTTATTTATTGCTTTTTTTGTGTTGCTCCTAAATTTCTATGTCTCCTACGTCATTAGAAATTCATTTCTAAGCTCATGCGCCTAAAACGCCTCTATGAACCATAAAAAGAGGCTCTCTGAGTTTCGTATTTTTTTTTTCAATGAACTTGTTTGTAAAAGACATATCACCAGCTTTTTAGTCTTAATGTAGGCCCAGACATTTACATTCAGCAAGAGAACATTTCGCTCTCTGGGAATCATTTCAAAGAAAACGTGCGGCATGACCTTGCCCTTGCCCTTTTGTCATAAAAGACATTCTCGCCTAACGCCAGCCATGTCTGGGCAGCCTGCTGTTGTTGGTAAATTATTTTAGTTAGAAAGAAGTAGATACACGACTACATCCATTTAAAGGTATATCCTCTAAATAAGGTTTTTATTCTCATGAATTTAAGGATTCTTTCGGTTCGGGTTCATTTTTGTATGTTGGTGTATAGGTATATGTTTGTCCTTGATAGACATTCTAATAAGGTTCCTGAACCCGGGATGATTTTGTTGTTGGGCTGAAAGTAGGTGCCACAGTATTAGGGCTTAGAAATGAGGGAGTTGATCCTTAGGGCAGATGAAAAAAAAACCTTTTAGGATATTTTCATTGTCGTTGTGAGGTGAAGGTGGAGGAATTGTTGAGGTTATTCATAAATTACACTCCTTTTTGAAGAGGCAGCCACAAATACTCTTTCATGAAACAACAGCCAACGATGCCAAAGGACGTTGAATTGCCTGTGTACATGACAGGGTGGCATTAGGTGTTTTTAATACTATATCCTCTCTTACAAATGGGGTTGTTAAATCGTTTTTCTAAGACAATTTATTTTTTGTTACTGCTGTTTCTCCATTGGATCCTTATGGATTTTGTTTTTTTTTTTTTTCTTATTTTCTGTTGTATGCCATTTAATTGTGTGAGATGGTGGGTAAGGATGTTGCTAGTTTATCGTTTTCGTTGGTTTTGAGCGTCCTTTTTTTGTATGTCGACTGGGTTTTTGAAAGGTGGTCTGAATGAATGGTTTGGTGGTATCATAATCAAAAGGACTTTTTTTTGTGTGAAGTTGTTTTGAAAGGTGACTCGTATTTATCACGTACCTACTTCACCAAAGGTCTGTAAAATTGTATTCATTTTTTGTTTTTATTTTGTTATGCGGTTCAGTGCACTTGGCTGGGTCATGAATTTTTATTTAACCTTCTTTTATAATTTAGGATAAATTGAAGTTTTATTTATTCTATTTTTATTACTCAACATTTAAAAGTTTGTTCTTTCGAAAGGAATTTGACAAATAATGAGTACCTACTTTCAATATAAATAAAGATTACTTGGAAAAGTATCATTTAAAATTCTTTATAATTTAAATGTCTACGAATTTTCATTTTGTCCTCCTTAGATATAATAAATTGGCAAAAAGGATAGAGAAAATGTAATTATTGTGTTGGTATTTTAAATTAAATTCTAGCTAGAGGTAAATTGGTGAAATTGGCAAGAAAATCTATTATTTATGTTGCTTTTCAGAAGAAATATTATTTTAAGTTTAATTTATAATTATTGTTAATTTGATTTTTGATTGGGAATAAGAAGAAAATTAATTTTGAGGACGCTTTGAAAGAAAATCTTCAGGTCTTATTTAAAATTCTTCTTTATTGATACGTTCAAGAGAAACATTTAATGCCTTAACATTCTAGATTTGTTTGTTTTACAAAATTGCATACTTTTAGGCTAACCACTTGCAGTAAAATTTGTATAATTTTAAGGATTTCATATTTTTTTTGAAATTCTATTTTGTTTATCGATAGCAAAATGGAATAAGTTCAAAGCAGTTATTGCCATACGAATCTAGATTTTCTAAGTTGTACAAAATCGCATACCTTTAGGCTGGGATCACATTTTTTTACAAATAAAACCATTAAAACTTTTTGATATACAGTACTGCGTACTCAAGGCTTAATTTTGACAGTCACATTTTTATTTAAAATGAGTCACCGTCTCATAGAACTTTGTTTTACAAATTTGCATACTTTTAGGCTTAATTCTTGCATTACTTTAAGAATATTATACAAGAAGTTATTTAAAATACTAGATTATTTAAAATTCGTTTACTAAGTCGAATAAGTTCAAGAAAATCTTCATTGTCTTAAAATTCCATACATACGTTTGTTTTAGAAATTTTTACAATATTGCATACTTCTAGTCTTAACGTTTCCAATCACAATTGAATTTAATAATTTAAGCAACCCTATCCTAAAAATGTGTTTAAATCAATTGCATACTTTTGGGCTAAAAACACGTTTTAACATAGAATCAAAAATTTTCATTCAGCCTTAATTTTTCCAATCGCATTTTTATTTATAAAAAAAACTTTATTCTATATATTTGTTTTACAAAATTCCATACTTTTGGGCTTAAATCTTGCAGACAAATTTGTATAATTCTAAGGATATTTATGTATATATTTTAAAGTTTATTTTACAATGGCCCCAGTCTAGGGCATTCTTTTCTATATTTCCCAGCTTAAACTGGATGCCACCCGTGGATTCCATGAGATAATTAACATCTAATTCTCAATCCACTGTGCCAACAAAAATCTTTCCTTTCCTTCTAAATATTTCTTCTAACTAGAGCCGTGCATTGCATGTAAAAGACTTCAGGTCTTACAGCCATACAGTTAAAATTATTATTATAAAATTATTATTATGGCTCTTTAATCGTCAATTTTATTTGTTTTAGCAAATTGCATACTCGTAGGCTTGATCACATATGGATGATTACCATTCTAGATTCCATTCTAGATTCTTATTATGTAGTTTTAGTGTTAGTTTTGTTAAGTCATATTTTTATTTAAAAAAGAGCCATTTGTTTTACAGAATTGCACGCTTTAAGGCTTAACTCTTGCAGTCAAATTTGTATAATTTTAATAAAGTTATATTTTTGAGTTTATTTTAAAATACTACTTTATTTGAAATTCAATTTAGAAGTTGAAGAGTTAAGGCAGTTTTTCTAGATGTTTAAAAAAAAATTTATACTTTTAGGCTTAGCTTTTAAAGTCCAATTTTATAGTTTTAAGGATTTTATTTAAAATTCTACTTTATTGACCAATGACAAATAATAGGATATGTTTCAGAGGGGTTTTTAATGCCCGAACAGTTAAGATTTGTTTGTTTTAGAAAATTGCATAATTTAAGGCGTAGCTGCTGCAGGCCCATTTTTTATAAGTATAAAACAAATAATACAAATTTACTTATCATGATTTTTTTTTCTCAGCACTTGAAAAAGAGAAAATAGAGGTTTGAATGCTAAGGAAAAAACAAAGCTCAACAAAACTAGTTTTTGTTAAAAAAAAATTACAAAGCCGGTTAAGCTAAAATAGCGGTTAAGCTAAAATAGCGGTTAAGGTTTAATGTTTCGAAACAAAAAAAAAAAAATTGTTTCGTTGAACTGAGATCAAATAACATAAATTGTAAACTGATGCTCTTGCTAAGTCGAGAATATTTAAAAAAATTAGTAAATTCATTAATTTTAAAAATATGTTGCATATTTTTATGCGGCATTTTATTTTTGTTTTCATTGTTATCAGCAATTAGCTTGATTAAACTGTATATAATCCTCGATTGTTTTCTGAAATATCAAATTTTAATATTTATTTAATAATTTGTTAACTTAAAATAAAAAAAAATATACATCAAATATGCAATCATTTTTTTCTTTTTTTGTTTAATTTCGCTGAATTCAGATAAAAATCCTTTAAATTGAAAACAAATACATTTGTCAAACAAAAAAGCATGGAAAGTATAAGTAAATGAAATAATTTTCAAAATGCGTTGCATACTTTTAAGCGGCATTTCATCTTTTTTCGCTATAATTAACCATTAAGTAATGACGTTGGGCTATTGAAGTTCTCAGCAAAACTATTTGATTTGACAAACAGAGAATGAAAGAAATTTGAGTCCTCACAATTCTACAACGTTTCTTCTAAAACATCGAAATTACATTAAAAAATTAACGAAATTCTCACAAAATTTAATTCAAAAGCCACCATCATTCATCTTCCAAGCTGTGTGTTCCGCAAGGCTCAAATAAGGGCAAAATATTAATAATTGTACATAATCGTTTTTAATTTTACTTGTTTTAAATTTGCATTTTTTTTTTTTTTTTTTTTTTTCAAATCGTTTATTGCTTCAGTGGCTTTTTAGGCGAAACATTTTTTTTTAATTATTACTACCAATTGTGACCCTAAATACACCCAAAATGGCTATAATTGCTGAAAGCAAACACACTTATTGACCTGAAGACTACTTGAGGTTGCCTCATAAACCTTACGTATTTTTTCAAAGGTCACGGTGAAAGATAATATTTAAGCCCCTTAAAGTATGCAATAAATTATTTAAAATAACCCCTTTAATCTCAATATTTCAGCTTAATTCAATCTTATCCTCTGTTTGTTTTGACTGCAAAATCCTTAAATAAAGAGTTTTTTATCAAAAAAAAAAAAATGTCAAAAAGTCTCCCAATAAAAGAAAGGCCATTGCTGCATACACCATACCTAATTTAGCAAAGTTAATCGAAGAATAATAGCAAGAATAATATCCAATCTATTCTCAATTTGCCTTTCTCTTATCGAACGAGATGATGCACAAACAAGAAAAAAGGGTTTTTATCTTATTTTATTTAAAAGCTATGTTTATCCACGGACATCATTCAAATTCAGACTCTCCATTGAAGAGGAAAAAGTTAAAATTTTCTTTTTTTATTTGTGTGTGTCCCCTTAACATGGTTAATGGCCGCACCACTTAAAGGTCCACTTCAGCACACACAAGTTCTATATAGAAACAACAACAAAGCATTTAAGCTTCGTCCTTTTAAATATATATATTTTATTTTTAAGAAAATAATATCGTCGTCTGCTTAGTTAAATTGGTCAAAAGTTCAATTTATTTTGGCTTTTATCATACAAATTGCTGTCAATATATCGATTGTTTTTTAAAACTCATTTCATATTATCATCATTAGGCAAGCACGACATCTTTAAGATACGACAAAGTTTGCCCTTAAGGCAGTAAAAATAAATAATACAAAAAAAAAATTGTCGATCTCAAGGAAAATATGCTTTTGGGAAAGTTGTTTTTTTATTTTTTTTGTTCTTTCTTTCGATTTTGTCAAAAATAGCTACTCTCGTTGATCCTTATGGCATTTATTTTTTTTTTTTTTCGCTTGGTAATAAGAACTACACCCTGCTAACTTTATAGACAATTTATTTGCCACTTAATATCGATAAAACGTAAATATGGTCGTTTAAAAAATAAAAAGAACTGCATACTTTTTTCCTTGTTCCCAATTTTTTTAAGGATATTTTTGGATGGAAGGATGTTTTAGTGGCTTATTGGAGAGCTAGAGGAAATCCCATTTTATGTTCGAGATACTTTGTTCGTCGTATTTTTTGTGTTCATTTATTTTTTTTTTTACTAAAAAACTTTCAGAATGACATCGACAGTGTGTGCACGAGACTCGAACACAAAAAAAAAACATGGTTTAGATCGTGTGGCATGTTGCAGCAGCACTGCATTCGTCGATGTAATACTCCGAGCTTATTTTTTATTACCACCCATATTGAATGTTCCGCCAGATACTTTCAGATTCTCTCTCTTCTCTTTTTTGGTTATATCCATTTCGATACTTTTGTGGCGACACGACTTGGTTTTGAGAAATGGAATTCAATTGAAATGTGTGTGGGTTTTCTATTTTTTCAATTTCCTAATTTTATTCTCTTTGAATGAGAGTTTTGGTGTGGTTTAGTGCGGTGGCAGACAGAAAATCCTTGAATGATTGTACAGGGATTACTTTCACTCCTACAGCAATGTTGTGTTTTTTTAAAAGGAACAAAATTGATGCTTTCGATTGATAGTTATGGTCAAATTAATGTTTTTTTTTTATGGCAAGTTTTCATTTTAAAATAAAGAATAAATATTTGTTTCGTTGTTTGTTTAACAACATTTTGATCAATCAAATATTTTGCCTTGAGATCCTAGTGATTTTAGACTGAGAGTTCTGTGTATGACTTTTAAACAAAGGTAAAATATTACGATTGCCAATTTACCATTTGATAAATATTGAAGTTTGGTATTTTATATCAAAATTTATTTCAAATTAACAAAAATATTTAAAAAAATATGAAATTATATTTATATTAATACTGAATCAAAAATGTTAAAAATAAATGAGTTATAAGATGGTGTTGAAAATTCTATACAAGTTTGAAAAAAATCCGTTGAAACTTTGAAAAATGTTCATAAACTGTGGAACAAAATCCTAAAAATATGCAAGAATTTTGTATTTATTTTTTCTGTTTGTTTTTGCTGCCGTCTGCAGAGTTACTTCTTTTTATTTTTGAATAAGGACCTTTCTTAGGCGAAAGGTATAGATTTTATTAAAATATTGTGAGCCATCTTGACTTTAAAGGCTGCGTTTGTTCCATTTAAGAAATCTCGAAATATTGTCGGGATCATTGACAAAAAAGAAGGGAAAACTCCTAGGAAAGATGACAGCAAAAAAGAGAACCCAATAATAACTTTTAAAGTATAGGTTATTGTTAATTAAAAAAAAAAAATATCAACAAAAAATTTGCATACTTCAAGGCATTTTTCTCAAACTTTTAGATAGCAAACATCAATAACAATCGATAAATATTGACTGAAAACATTTTACTATGGAATAAAGCTTATCTCTTAAGTTTTCTTTTCTAGGAGTTTTACACCTTGACATTTTCAAAACAAATTAATCCTAAAAATATGCAATGATTTTTTTTCTTATTTTTCTTATTTTGCTACTTTTTGTTAGCAAAAACTGGTAGATCAATCATCTTATGATTAAGGCTTTTTTAGATTTTGTTTTTATTCATAAGGTTCTTTAGATGTAGCAAATAAACAGTGTTTTTTATTTTATATTTTAATTTTAAGATTGGAAATTTATGTCTATAGTGACAGTACATTTCACAGCTGCCAGAGGATTGGTGTTTGACTTTCAGCCTGCCTCGACTAATACTCAGCCGCAAAACGACCAAATGGCTGAAGTAACAGTAATCGCGGAAAATTATAATAAAACATATGTTTAAGTTTATTTTAAGGTTGTCTTTTTGGCGCCTTTAAAAACAACACCTTTTTATTTCTGTTTTTTTTTTAGATTTTTCATTAAATGGGCCCGATATTAAAATTGATAATAATTGTTTGTATAAGTGGACCACAGTTCCAACTTCTTGAGCAAATGTCTCAAGTTGTCAACCTTTTATTTTGTATAAGTAGACCACACTTCCAGCTTTTTAAGCAAATGTCTCACGTTGTAAACCTGTAATTTTAATTTTTAAAAACGCCTAAAAGTATGCAACTGTTTTTGATTTTTTTTTTTTTGGTAATGTTATTAAGCTAACTTTTAACAAATTATGCATGAAGAATACGCAGTTAATATAAGACTTTTCACACTTACTTTCATAATAATCCTATTAGGCCCAGTTTTTCAGTGTTGAGTTGAACGTAAGTTAGCTCTGGAAGGATAACTGTAGTTAAGTCAAGAAGTAGTTTTTTTATCGCGGAAGAATGGCGAATGTCTTAATAAATTAATAAGTCCGGAAGACAAAATATCAAAAACATTTGTTGAGTTAATCCTGAGTTAACTCGACGAATTTGGTTGAGTTTAACTTTAACGTTGAACTGAAAAACTGTTCCTAAGAGTCAACATTTTGTAACAATGTAACAATTTGAGGCAACTCGCATTAATTTGACTCTCATATTTAAAACGATCATACCCATCATATAGTGAATTTATATTTTATTGCTATTATTTAATAATTTGTAATTCTTAAAAGTTTAGGTACAGAAACCCATGAACTTAGAGGGATGTAGGAATACATTTAAATTGATAACCGCCTAAAAGTATGCATTTTTTTTTTTTAATTTTTTTTTGTTACACAAGGCAAGAGTGCATGCATTTTTTCATATTTAGCTCAAGAGAACCTAAAATGTTATTTAATATTTTTTTCAAAAGTGTCTAGCCCGCATCTCAATTTTGTACACCCACAAAAAAGATAGAAGAAAAGTGAAACACTTTTTTATTAACTTTGAAATTAACTGAGATGGCTATACACTTTTGAAGAAAACACATAAGTTTATCAATACACCTAAAAGTATACCTACTACTATTTACGGACACTTTCTAGAGATTGAGTTTGGCTTAAATTAAAAAAAAAATAATAATTGAAGAAAATGGAATAAAACACCTGGGTAATTTTGAAAGTTCAATATCACCTGAACGAATATGTATTTCAATGCAACTTAAAGTATACTAAATATTTTTTTTTCTTTGTTTTCTTATTAGTTCTGGATGAATATCATACCAAATAAGCAATTCAGTTTTTTTTTTGTTTCAAGGTTCTAAATTAATATATTCTTGTAGGCAGTTATAGTTTCCAAAAATCCTTTAATGTTTTCTTTTTGGCTTGAAATTTTAAGACAATATCTTTTCTATGAGCCTAAGACAGGCTTCTTTACCATGAACATAAAACGTCATTTAAGGATGATTCTATAATGGTAAAATCGATTACAGCCACAATATGATCTTCGGTGAACCGCAACCGAAAAATTAGTTCAAGAAATCATTCTTCCTGAAAAATAAACCGTTCTTCTCTTTAGAGGTACCTACCATTATCCTGAAATTTTTCATATCGTCATCGGCACACAACACATTCAGCAACGAAGGACGTATGTTTTTGCAATTATGGCAGAACGTGACAATATTTTATTATTTTCAATTTATTTCCATGTTTCCCCATAGCGAGTCACGGCATTGGCTCCTCCATTTAAAGGTCTCGTTCCTCGAGCTTTGAAAAAAGCAAAAAAAAACACTCGCATACACTTCTGTTTTTAATGGCACTTTTCAGTGTTCACATGGACAGACGCATAATTTTTCAACAAAAATGTGAATTAGAAGTCTTCCGTTTTTTTTTTCTTTTTTTTTTTTTTTTTTTTTTTTTTTATTTTTTGGTATCCTAAGGGAACATATTATAATGCAACTCAAGACAGACTTGTGTGGTATATCGTATCTTATACCATAACACCGCATAACCGTTTTAGGTAGCAAGGTACCGAGTGCATATGAAATATTGAAACCGAAAAAGGCAAAACGTGTATGTGGAGCTCGTGCGCTGCTTATGGTCGAAAGGATAGAACACACACAAATAATAAATAAGTCTTGAGGAAGAGAAGGAGTTCTGTTTTTTTTTCTCAATTTTATTCTAAGGAATATTATTCTAGTCGAAAGGAGTCATTTATTAAAATTTCAAAAAAAAAAAAAAATAAAAGAAAACCTAGAATAAAAGGACTAACCAACCAACGACGAAGGATTGAAAAAAAAAATAAAGATATTAAGTGGATCGCTGGAGAGGAAAACAAAAAGTTATAAGGTATGGCAGGGCAGCATCTAAAAGCCAAACTTTTCACAAAAAAAATAACAAAACTTTTTTTTTAATTTCTTTTCTCTTTTTGTTCTTTGTTATTGCAGACACTTTAATTACCCGCAATCATTTATCACATTCTCCGCGTTGTCATAATCTCTCCCTAGGGCGGTTTGCATTTGGAATGAAAAATATTGGACAGAGGCATTATCATCAGTGTGGGTATAAATCTGAAGGATTCGGCAACAGTCATAGTGGATGTTTTGTTGCAAGCCCATCAGGCAGCAAGGGGATGATGATTTTGACGAAAGATGCCTCTGAGATGATAATGCACGTCGAACTCAGGAGAGAGATAACAAAATGAAGACAGCAACAAAAAATTATCATAAATAATGGGAAATAAATTTTTAAAAAATGATTTACTAAAAAAAAAGACAACACTTTGAAGAAATGTAATCGCAGAGAATTAACTTTTTTTTTTTTGAAAACTTTTTTATATTAAAATTAATGAGAAGAAAATCATACAAAAAATGGAAAAGGAAATTAAAAATGAAAATAAGAATTGATGTCAAATGGATAAAAAGAGGAGGAGCGAGGTCAATAAACATTAAGAGAACGAATCTTTGAAATGATAAATAGTAATTTTTTGTTTGTCTGCAAAAAAAAAAAAGCAAATGAATCAATCACAAACCACAGACATAAAGGGAAATCAGCTTGGGCTTTGTGGTGACAAAGGCACGAGGTGGGAATTGTGTTTGTTTTGTATTCTTATTAAAAAACAGTAGACAGAATTTTGTGCCTAAGATCAAATGATTAATTAATCAAGGCATTAAAAAGAACTAAGTCCATGCGTCATTGATGCAAAGAGGCAGCTGGATCTAAGATTTTTTTTATGGGTTTTAGAAACACGCTCATTTCGAAGCAACTTTTCTGCAGAAAATGTTTAATTGATTCATTGCATAATTTTAATTAATATCACAATAGATTCGTTTTTAGTAAAATTGATTGGATGGGTATCACACGTCCCCAAACATGGTTTTAGGTGAATTTCTAGAAAACGGTAATTCTTCCAGAAAAACATCTATGTCACAAGTTGTAGCTTATGAAATTTCATATAAAAAAGATCTTGAGACATTTTGTATTGCTAATAGTTTTGCATTTAAATCAATTTAAAAAGCTGTTACAATGGTATTGCACTATATTTATGATATTTATGATTTTTTGTGATATTTACGATATTTGTTTGGAAACCTTTTTTTTTTTTTTAAATAAAACAACAGCTTTCGAAAAAATCATAAAAAATGTCACAATTTAACCTGTTTTATTGGATTCAAACGGTTATAACTTTCTATCTGAGCACCGCTTTAGCAAGTTTTATACTTTTTTTAAAAACAACAGAAAATAAGGATATTTTTGTAAGATAAAACCTGTATTGTGTCATACGAATTTTGTTCATGGAGCTCTTAAGAAGATTGAGGTCAAAAATTAAGTTTGGTCAAAGTTCAAGTTCATCTTTTAGTCTGTAGGCAAATGGTGATGTAAATGAACATTTTTTTATTCAGTCAAATAAGTCAAACTATAAGCCAAAGTTTTAGTGTAAAAATTGTAAAAAACAAAAGTCAACTATGGACAGGGTGAGCAAAAAACTGGTTCAAAGTAAAGTTTTTTTTTTAATTTCGAAAAACTGCCGTTACTCGAAAACCGTTATGATTCGGTATGAACAAGTTACCAAATTCTGAAAGGTCATGACCTGACCTATCACCATATTCAGTTTTGACCATCCTTTACGGGACACCCTGTATATCGCCAATACCGCAAGTTGGTTAATGTCTTAAATATAGTTTATTTCATAAATATTTTACATATCTTATATGTCGTTAATCATCGTTAATGTCGAAACTATGTTAAATATCGTAAATATATTAAATATCTTAAATATATTCAATATCGTAATTATAGAAAACATCGTTAGTAAAGAAAATATTGTAAATATAGAAAAAATAGTAAATTCAGACAAAATCGTAAATACAAACAAAATCGCAAATGTAGCTAAAAATCGTAAATGTCATAAATGTCGTAAATATCATTAAGATTGTAAGTAAAGAAACTATCGTGAATTTCGAAAATATCGTAAATATTAAATATATCGCTAATAACGAAAATATCGTAAATACTGTATTTATCGAATATATCGTAAATATTTTAAAGATCGTAAATATCGAAAAAATATCGCCTTAACTGTTTCTTCTACAGAAATGTCATACTCAGTAGCAATTGTCCTACGAAATTTGCAAGTAAATAAACAGGTTTTCCTCACGAGCAACAATTTTTTAGAAACAACTCCAGCTCCACTTGACATTGAATTATAGTTTGACAGCGGGGAGTGATAACAACTATTTGCGTTGATATCAGTCGCCCTGTGTTTTCAAAGTGAGTCAATTTTTGAATAAGTGTCTTAACATTGGTCAACAATAATTGTTTAAGCGAAATATTTTTAAAATCTTTATGCCGAAAATTACCCTTAAAGGCTGATTTATAACATTTATGTAGGTTTGACTAAGACTTAGAGATTAAAGAAAAAGTAATCCCTGAAAAATTGGAAAAATAACTAGAGAAATGCCTGGAACAGATTGAATTTTTTTTTTTAAATTACAATTGCGTAATTTTCAAGCCCAAAATCCTCAAAGCAGGTAGATATCTACACACTTCACAAAACATTTAAGCATTTTTTGTGATAAAACCAATTTTTAAATTATTAAGAGCAAAATAATAACAAATTTAGATACCAAGCATCTATCCCATATACCTACATATAAGTAGAAGATACAAAAATACATATCAACTTAAAAACAGAGCTATCTCGTCAGTCTATGAATAACTAAAGTATCTTTTTACACATCACACGCAACAGCTTAACGAGCAGATTGGACCCAATTATTATAAGGCTATCTTTAACTATAAAAAGAAGACACAAACAACACAATAAATGCAATAATAATACAATTTATTGATGTTTAATTCTTGTGATAAGATATGTCTTGTCCAAGTCAAGGCAAATATTGTAGGTTTATAGATAAAATATGTATCTCACAAAATTAAGCATTAAACAATTGTTTTAATTGTTTAACTATGAGAAAAGTAGGTTACAATATATCTCCACAATCAAGTTAGTTGAAGAAAACAAAAGATTAATTCAATTGATTTTGGTTTATGATTTCATACTTGAGTTATAATAATTTTCCTCGATAAACATAAGATATATAAATTTTTTTTTGAATTTAAAATTTTCCATTTTTTGAGTTCCCAGAAATAATATGTCTTAGCGTAAGATTGCATTCTTTTCTATATTCCCCAGTTTAAACTGGATGCCACCCGTGGAATTTCATGAGATAATTAACATCTAATTCTCAATCCACTGTGCCAACAAAAATCTTTCCTTTCCTTCTATTTCTTCTAACTAGTGCCGTGCATTGCATTTAAAAGACCTGAGGTCTTACAGACATATAATTAAAATTATTATTATTATTATTAAGATTTAATCAATAACGAACTTTAAAAAACTGTCAAGATTATAAAAGTGACAACCATTACTTTGATGAAGCTGACAGATGCTAAATTGCAAAGCGAAAAGGCATTTTTTTTTTTAAATCTTTGAAAGAAGTTTGTACTGAGTTTTAATTTTAAGAATAGAACAAAAATGATATGACGAATAATAAACGAACAAATTTGTTGTGCTCTTCGGTTTGCGGTACGCTGTACGGGCAGTGAAATTGAAAATTATACCAAATCGTTTTTAGAAGTCTCCACTCTCTCTTTTCGAGCGGAATTAATTGGTTTTTATTATTTTTTGTTTTTATTATTTCAGAATGGCTTTCTGTGATTTTGTTTTATTATTATTTTTTTTTATTATTAGTTTTATTTATGCCAAATTTGTGAAACTCTCCACGAATATTTTTCCGCTGTGTTTGGGTAAGCATTTCGCTGTCTTGTTGAAAACCCAAGGAAAACTTCGTTTCGCTTCATCAGCATACAAGGCTATAGAGTGAATTTTATCACAAACGCATACACTTCAAAGTATTTGTATTGAAAAATTCAAGTGAAGAATTTAAAGTTTATGAATAAACGAGGGTTATTTCTATTTGATAAAATGTCCCATCGAAAACAATGACGATGGCTACTCGTAAGATACGAAGAAATGCATTTTTTTTAGAATGAAACTTTCCTACCTGCAACTTGTTTTATAATAAATAAAATTGACGGTTTACGAGGTTTTAACGAAATTCTAACCAAAAACTTTTCTAGTTGCTGTATTGGAAATATTTCACAGAATCTAATAAGTGACTCTCACGAAATTGCATACAATTCTGAACTTCAGTCTACCTCTAAGCCCGCATATGCTCGTAGTTCAATAAACCTTAACTCAAGGACAAAACTTGATATTATATTTAACAAAGTTAAGAGTTCTTTAAACTTTTCTTATCTGTATAAATATTTCAATTCAATATAATGTAAGTTCTTCAAAGAAAAAACACAGCATATACCTAGTATGAGTATTAATAAAAAAAATAGTCAATAAAAACCTTTCTCTGTAAATCACCAAAAGAGTGTGGCAGTAAGCAAACATCAAAGTTATTGCAAATGCGACTTGTTTCAAAAGAAAAGATTATTTTTTTTTTCTATCTCATGATAACAGTAAAAAATAGATTTTTTTCTTCAGATCTGGATTTGAAGTTGCTACGTATATTGAAAGTTACTTGTGTTGATACCTACGATTGGATACAAACAAAATACCTTAGTGTTTGATGTCATGCATCAATGACTTGACTGTAGATATTAACATTTGAAAATACTACGCAACCTTCTCGGTGCAGTTTGTTTAACTTGTGAATCAAATTGGAATTTATCCACAAATAAATGTACTAAGCTTTGAGAACATTTTAAGAACCTAAAAAAGTGATTAGCTTGTTTTATTATTTTTTTAAGTGATCGAAAGTGGCAAACTTGAACAATAACAAAATGATTTTGGGAATTTTTGACCCCCTGTAAAAATTGGGTTGGTCCGTAAATTACATTAACAATAACAAAATGATTTTGAGAATTGTCCACCCCCTGTAAAAGTAAGGATGCGCCGTAATCCTGACTAGGTGAACATTTTTTTTTCAAAAATGTGTTTTTTTTTTTTAATTCTGCTTTACGAAATTCTGCCCTTCAAAAAGTTTGTTATTAAAAAAATGTGTAAATAATGAAATAAAGGTCTTCTTTAAGATTTTTTAAAGTCGTCTTTTTTGCTTTGGAAAATGGTTATGGAAAATTAAGATCAAAATCGTCACAGAAAATTTGATTTCAATTTTAAAACGATTGTATTAAATTAAAATGTTTATGTAGGCTCGAAAAAGCAATCACTTTGTGTTTTCAAATTTATTTCGAAAATAATCAATCGTAGAAAAAAAAAATTATTGAGAACAAAGTAACAGAGAATTAAATTTTCTACAAATTTTTTCATAGCTATTGTGGTTCAAAAGTTTAAAATGGGCGAGTTATTTAACAAAAAATAACTCTCCACAAAAATAAGGAAGCTATTTTTTTTTTTTTAATTATCCAAAACTTGGCTTAATAGCAGCTTTATCATAAGAAGACAATACAAACCGTAACTTTAAATTTGTCTATCCACATTATCGACATAATAGGTAGTAAAATATTAAAAAAAAAGGAATACCAAACAATAACAATAATAAATTATTCAATTAAGATTAAAAAAATAATTTTAAAATCGCACTAAATTTGGTCATGAATTTTATTACCGCACACACAAATATTTATTGCTTTGCATATTATTAGCAGCCGCAGCAGCTTTTTTTTAATCATTTGTTGGCTGCTATTCTATGTGGGTAAAATAGTATCTGGAATAAAAAAAAAAAAAAAAATAAATAACCAAAACACTAGCTATTTGATATTTGACCTCATTTTATATAAAAGTTGAGCTAAGCACATTCTCGCAGTCGCTGCTATTATTTTTGCGCAAAAACCTAGCGACGACTCTGTTAGGTTAGATAAATAAAAATGTGTGTGTGGGTGGATGATTTTGAAATTGAATTTTCATCACATCTCAAATATTTATCAAGCGCAACTCTAAACACACACAAATTAAATTCCTTGGAAATTCTTTTATACCCATAATTAATACTCTAGCTAGCAGCCGTTAAATCCAGATGGAGAGTTAATTTTTGGGGTAAATTTTTGTTTTAATGTTCATAAAGTTTTCCGATGTGGAATAAAATTCATATTAAAACAAAAAAAAAAAAAAAAAATACACAAAATTAAATCAAAAACAATTAACGAATAGTTTTGATTTCCCACTAAAAACATGCCATTAAACTAAAAACCCTCATTTATACCACCACCACGCCAGCAATAGTTTCATTTTTGAAAAGAGGAATAATTTCCACTCTCGTTGGATAGATTTTAAAATGAGGTGTGTACGTGAGGATAATTATGTGAGAACATAATAAAATAAACTGCCATATCTAGTGGCCGACCGCGACGTGCGGGTGCTAACTAGCTAAACTATCACAGTGAGATCTCCAATTCCCGAATCTTGGAGACTTCTTCCATACTCATTTTAACACCAGCAACATTTTTACTTTTCATCTTTTTTTTAATTCTTAAGTTTCTTTCTTCAATTTTCTTTTAAAAATTACTTTTTACAAAAATTTTCATTTTTTAAATTAGGTTAAAATATTGCGATGAGGGCGGACTTTGTATGCTAACATCTTTACTATTGCCATTGAGGAGGTTTCGAAGGTCCTTGAAAACCACTACAACAAAATTGTAATGTATGTAAAGGGTGGTCCAACCATAATGCATGATGTTAATAATTGTGAGTCACATCTTAACGTCAAGTTTTTTTCCCAGCTTAATTTCAGGGCGTTAAGATTATTGAAGCCTTATACGAAAATGAGCGTTCAAATCAAAATGCATTTCGTGCACTCCGAGATTTTTCAGCATAATCGACCAAAAATTGTCGTATTTGGGAAAATGAGAATCCACGAGTGATTGTTGGAAAGCCGATGCATCCACAAAGAGTGACTGTTTGGTGCGGTTTATGGGCTGGAGGCGCCATCGGGACGTACTTCTTCGAAAATGAGGTCGGCCAAGCAGTTACCGTGAATGGTGTTCGCTATCGCGTGATGATAACGGACTTTTTTTTGGCCAGAAATTGAGGATCTTAGACTAGACAATATGTGCTTCTAACAGGATGGTGCCACTTGCCACACAGCCAACGAAACAATGGCTCGATTGGGTGAGAAATGAGAAATTTTATGTTAATTGGATTTCTTTCTTTGGGGATATTTATTAAAAAAAAGGTACCTACGTCATTCAGCCAAGAATAGTTCAAGAGCTAAAGCGATGAGATAGTTTGGCACATTAACGACATTGAACCTCAATTATGTCTCAGTCATGGACAGAGTCAAATATGGACCATCGGATAGAGGTATGCCTCCGAAGCCGGGGCGAGCATTTGGCTGATATTTTGTTTCACACATAATTGTCATAGATCTTTCGATCATTAAAAAAATATAAAGATAATTCTCTGAGAACTTTTAGTTTTATTTACAATTAACATCGTGCGTTTTCGTTGGACCAGCCTTTACATTGATTTGAGTTTTGTATTTTTTTTTTTCATTCGATAGAAAATTTTAATTCTATCAAAAATAACTGCTGAATATCCTTTGTCGAATCGACTTTTTTTAAATAAAAAGATTCTCGCAATAAAGCGCTGTATATCTCAATATGGTTTGATTCTAGATACAAATCTTTTTATAGACAAAACAAAGCTGACAGAATTTGATAATCAACTGTTCTTAAACATTATTTTGCTATCTCTAACGGTTTTCTGGGGATTATTGCGAGTCTATTCAAAAGTCGAATAGACTTAAAGTCTACTATCTATCTATCGATATTTCAAAAATCTATTCGTTAATATTTTTCTTTCAGATTACTATGAAATTATATGATTTGTTTCTATTTTATAGAAAATTAAATTCCATCAAGAATAATTTCTGATCGACTTAAGTCGAACAAAAAAAATACGAAATTTTTATTTTTAGGTATGTTTTAAAAAACTAGCTTTTACGCATCGCTTTCACTAAGCCCCCGAATTACTTTCCCTTATTAAAATCATCCTACAACAAATTTAATGGCTTCTTTACCAATTTTGATTAAAATCCGTCATGCCGTTCGAGTGTGATTGAAGGACAAACATTCACATAAAAACATGATTTGACTTATACAAATTTGCATTATACAAATTATCTTATTTAATGAAATAAAAAAAAAAAAACTAACAAAACAGAAAATATATTTACTCTAAATTATCCACTTACAGAAAATTAATAATATTAATAAAATTTGAACGACCCGGTTTAGAGAGTTTTTACTATAATTGTAAACGTGACTGACCTAAGACAATTCATTAAAAGTTAAACGGATAGATAGATGGATGCATGTTTGTTTTTATTTTTTGTTTTTAATTTTGTTTGTTACTGTAGCCTACCTACACCTACATATCTATATCTATTGAAAATGTTTTTGTTTTCAGATACACTCATTTGACTTAGTCAGACAGTTCAGTTATATAGTCAAAAGGAAGGAAAATGCGGAGGTGTTTTTGTACAGGCGTAATAGTATAGCTTTGCCAAGTTTTTTTTGTTTAGTTGTTATTTATGAGTAGAGATATACTTTTAAGTGGCTGACCACATGTATATTAAATGAATTTGATTGCAATGTGTTGCTGCACTTTGAAATGCACTGATATGTTATACACACAATAAATTATTATTTTTTTTTATTTTATTTTTTTTTCTGTATTTTGAGGTAAATGTTGTGTGGCAGGTCTAATTAGGATACGAAGTTAGTTTTCCTTTTATGTTTTGTTTTAAATTTAATTGAAAATAAAAATAATGATAAGAGGATATTTTTTTACTTTACCCAAATGAAAAGTTAATTGGTGGAAATATTTAGAGGGCTTACCTGAAAAAAGATAAAAATAAAAATGTTTTGTTAATAATTTAGTTTACATTTATAATTAATTAAATATAATTCTATGAAAAATATTAATATTTAAAAGCATGGTTGATGATTTGTAGTATTTTTCTTAAATAATTTATGGAAATCACTTAATAATTTAAGACAAAACTGATGTGTGTGCTTTGAGGCTAATAAAAATAAATTACTCAGTAATTTATGATAAATTGATGTGTCTTGAGGCTGATAGATCTTATGACTTCAAGCGTGACGACTAATGCTTCTCAGTAGCCTGTGGGACATTTGTAGAAAATAGAAGTTTGAAGAAACTCGAATTATGTAGAAAATCGAATTTTGTAGACAATCGGTTTTTTTTAGAAAATGAAATTTTGTAGAAAATCGAATTTAGGAGAAATCAAAGTTTGAAAAAATTAGAAAGGAATTTTGTAGAAAATTAAATTTGTAGAAAATCGAATTCTGTTGACAGTTCAATTTTGTGGAAAACGATATTTTGTAGAAAATTGATTTTTGTAGAAAATTGGATTTTGTATAAAATCAAATTGAGGAGAAATCAAAATTTGAATTCTGTAAGAAATTGAATTGTGTAGACGTAGGTTTTTGAGTTTTGAAGAAAATCAAATTTTGTAGAAAATAAAATTTTGTAGAAAATTGATTTTTTGTAGAAAATTGAATTTTTGTAGAAAATTGAATTTTTGTTGAAAATTGAATTTTTGTAGAAAATTGAATTATTGTAGAAAATTGAATTTCTGTAGAAAATTGAATGTTTGTAGAAAATTGAATTTTTGTAGAAAATTGAATTTTTGTAAAAACTTGAATTTTTATAGAAAATTAAATTTTTGTAAAAAATTGAATTTAGTAGAAAATTGAATTTTTGTATAAAATTGAATTTTGTAGAAAATGGAATTTAGTAGAAAATTGAATTATGTAAAAACTCGAATTTTGTAGAAAATCAATTAAGAAAATATAATTTTGTAGAAGATCGATTAAGAAAATCGAGTTTTGAAGAGAATAGAAATCTGTAGAAAATCGAATCTAGCAGAAATCAATCTTTGAAAACATCAGCAAATGTAATTTTGTTAGAAATTGAATTTTGCAGAACATTGAATTTTGTAGAAAACTGAATTTTATAGCATATGCAATTTCGCAGAATATGGAATTTTGTAGAAAATCGAATTTTGTAAGGAATCAATTTTATAAAAAAAATCCTTTTTGGTATAAGGTTTTTGTATAACATCGAGAGTTTTGCATAAAATCGATTTTTTTGTGTTCGAATTTGTATAAAAAAAACTTGTAAAAAACATTTCAATTATGAACTTAATACACTTTAAATCGTTTGATAAATCTTCGCCGTTTATCTATGGGTTATAATTATTTATCAAGCCCAGTATGCTGCTGATGCGAGACGAAATTCGACTGTGGTCTCCAAAAAATGAAATGCTTACGAAAACAAAGCGGAAATATATTTATGGAGAGTTTCACAAATTGCAAATAAATAAAATCAAATTTAACGAAAAAATCAAAGAACAGCTATGCTGTAATGAAAGAAACAATAAATAAAAACACGAAAAACACAAATATCATTTTTCCGCACACAATAAATGGTCTGGGAAATTAATTCTGCGCGAAAAGAGAGTGGAGACTTGTCAAAACAATTTGGTATAATCAATAATCATCAATTTCGCTGGTCGAACAGCGTACCACAGAACGAAAAGCACAACGAAATTTTTCGTTTATGATTTCGTCATGTCATTTTTTGGTAACAGTTTTTTTGGTTTACATCAGCAGCGTACTAGGCTTTAATGTGATTAAATTATATACGAATGGAATTTGTAAGTCCGATAGAAAATGCGCCATATAGAGGCATACGAAACGAAAATAAGAACATAAATTCAGGTCTTTGACCAATAGATTCTAAAACTACAAACCCTGGCTGTTGGTAAAATATATGTATTTGTATACACAATTTTAAAAGAAATATTAAATCAGATTCAAACCGAATTTGAATAGAATTATTTCCCTCGCCTTCTCCCATAACAAAGCTTAACTCTAACACAAACCTTTCCAAAGTCCACATCTGTCTGAACAAGGATCTCAATAATAAAATTTCATCCATTTTAACTTTGAAACCATCAGTTTATTCAAATAAGGATCGAGTTTTCCATAGCAAAACTTTATTCACTAAAAATTATTTTAAATATGCATTTCAAGTTTTCGTTTCGTAAAATGTCATGTTTCATTGAAAGTTGTTGCAGAATTTCATTTTTTTTTTTTTTTTTGCATTGAATATGAAATTCCACAGCAAAAAAAAAAAATACAACTAAGTCGATTTCCTTAAATAGTTTTGTTTGTGTTTTAAAGATTTTCGCGTCTCGTCTTGAACTAAAAGGGATACGAATCTCTACATATATCTTTCTGGTGCTCAGTATAGGTACATATATCTGTCTGCAACACATCCTAGGTGAATTGTAAAATTGGATTGAATGTATAAATATTTAATTCAACTCTTGCGAACACACACACACAGCTTAAAGAAAAATAAAATAAGAAATGGGATCAAAATTTGAATGAGAAATAGAGATGTTTGCCAAAAAGGTCGATGCATGAATTTCTCTCAATATAACGTATGTATGAACTCAAAGAACATCTCTTTGTTATCCTTTTAAGAAATCGTATAGGTACATTGTTATTTTCCTTCTTTTTTTTTATTTTATATCTTTAGGGCAAAAGACAATGCAAAGAAAATTTCCAATTGTCTCTGCATATTTAAGAGGGAGGTAAAGGATATGGGCTAGGTAGGAATCACTTGTTGTTCTTAAAAAAAAAGTGCATAACATCCTTTTTTTATTTAAACTTTCAAAAAGGATAAACTATACCAAAAGTTTTATGTTTGACCATCTGGTTGGATTCAATTAAGTTAAAGCATCAGCGGCATTAGCGACAACAGCAATCCTTTTTAATTAAAATGCACATTCGTCTTTAGATTGTTTGTGGAACTCATTGCTTCCACCCTGATGCAATGCAAACTCTTGTGTTTACTTTCTAGTTAATCCTTTCACTTCTCTAGATAGATAAAGTAAAGGGTGAGTTCATTTTTCTGACTTAATAGGTACATGTTTCATATTCTCGTTGACGGAAAACTTCAACGAACCGTATCTTGGTTGGTTGTTGACAAAACATTGACGCAGTAAATTTTAACAATAATTAACTAAGCGTTAAAATTGTAACGATATTTAAGACAACAAAGATAATAAACCCTTTTTCTTTTAAACTTGGCTATCAGTGGAAATTCAACAAGGTCCTTGTGTTTGTGTTTAAATTCTTGTAGCATTTGTGAATTTTTATACGCTTGTTGCTAATTTATACACAACGAGACGATTTAAACAAACAGTAAACTATATAATGAGGATGGAAAAAGGGGTAGATAGGTACATAGATACACTTCATTCAGTGACATGCAAATAGATAGAGATTGATTAAAAAGGATATGCCCTGAAGGATACAAAAAGTGATACTCGTACCTACTCCTTTTGTCATTTGTTTGTGAATTTCTAAAAATAACAAAATCATCAACATCATCGTCATCATGTGCATTTCTTTTATTCTCGAATTGATATGATTGATTATAATCATATTGTGATGGAAAAAGATAGAGTGTTGAATTTCATGTGGAATGCATCTCAATCAAACTTTGAGCGCAACAAAAAAAGCTATTAATCATTTTGTTTTTATTTAAAGTTTTGTTGGTTAAAGAAGAAGAAGAAGGATATACAAAAATTTATAGAATTCTGGAGGAATATCTTGTGGAAATGATTTATTTAAATTTCAACGTGAAGTTACTAGCTATACAACCGAAAATAGTTTTGTTGATTTATTTTTTTTCTCGATGCCACAAATTGTTATTTCATCAATCATTTAGTTGAAAATGTTCGTTTAGTCTACATTCATTGGGAGTTGGTGGCTTGTAATTTGATGTTTTTTTTTTATAGAGGTGAATACATCGAACGTACATAAGTAGATGGGAAGGACAAATATGCAAAATGTGCCAAATATATACAATCAGTCCCTTAAGCCTGGTACGCTGATGATGCGAAACGAAAAATTCCACACAAAAATGATATGACGAAACCATAAACGAAAAATTTAGTTGCCATTTTCGTTTTGCATTACGCTACTAGCCAAAATGGATGATTATAACAGATTGTTTTGAAAAGTCTCCACTCTCTTTTTGTAAAAAATGAATTCCCCGTACCGTTAATTGTGTGCGGGTTTTTATTTGTTTTTTTCGTAACAGCATGGCTATCTTTCAAATTAATATTTTTCCGCTGTGTTTTCGTAAGCACTTTGTTGTCTTGTTGGAGAGAGACCACCGAAAAATTTCGTTTCGTATCAGCAGCGTTCTAGTCTTTAAAGTGAAATACATTTGAATAGAAAATCAAATGGTATCACTTGTTCTCCCAAGTTTCGATCGATTCCAAAAACACTAGCACTTAAAGATTTTTTTCGAACAGATCCTGAATATTTGTAACATTTTCGTAGGACCAAGGACACCAAAAGTTCAAATTTAAACGCCGATTTAAAATTTTTTATCTCCGACCAATAGGACTTGAAATAATTTGATTCTAAAAATTAAAGGGTGTTTAATAGAGGAGGGCGAAGCGCTGAGAAGGGTATACGTTAATATGTCTGTTTGTGTGACACACTTTTGGGAGTTTCAAAAGTATAGCACACTATTTGGAAATGTCTCCACTATTTTTTCGCACAAAATTAATTGCCCTGTGTATTCATTATGTGCAAAAAGCAACAATTAAGTTTTAATCTTGTATTTTTGTTTGTTTGTGTTGTTTTTTTTATAGCAGTATGGCTTTCTGTGTTTTATTTTTGACAATTAATGAAACTCTCCACAAATATTGGTTGCTATTCTATGGTAAGTATTTCGTTGTTTTTCGTAAGATCACATACAAATTTTGTTTTACATCAAACACTGATAATGCGAAATAACGAAATTTAAGGCTTACTAAAAAAAAATCAAATATTTTGGAGACATTTTCAAAAAATAATTAAATTCAAAAATTCAAGACAGGATTTTTAATGTTTATTTTTTCTTCAATTTTTCGTTATATCTAAAAAGTTTTTTACTTGCTAAGAAAACGAAAATAAAAATGCTTTATTTTTAATATTTATTAAAACAAAATAAATACTTCAGCAGGAGATTTTTTTAAGTTTTTCCTAAATTTAATATTTCAAATACATACATACATTTATGTTTGAATTTAAAAAAAAAGCTGGTGTCTGTAGTGAAAAAAAATTTGCAGCCTTTCTCTTGTTTCTATAAAAAAAAAACATTAAACCACAAAAGAGAGCTCAAGAAAGTAGGTGTTTAATGACAAAAAAAAATCCCGAATTTACCTTGAACTCAAACCCTTCCACCGTAAAGGTGTCTTTAAACTTGAACTTGTACCATTTTATTTTTAAGATTGCTTTCACAGCAAAAAAAAAAGTGAATAAGAGAAAAAAGAACTGCAATCATTTCAATGTTAACTCATCATCAATCATTTCCTTTAAGTACTGTAATTTGCATACGATTCTTCTACGATTCAAAAATAAAATACAAAAAAAAAACGCCCTTAAAAACCTCCTACACAATACCTACACTCTTGATCTATGTTCAATAGCAGTCATGGCAATATAACCAACAACTTTAATATACAAGACTGAGAATTGCCACTTTGGCTATACACAAAATCACTCTCACTCTGTGTGTGTGGCAAATACAAAACACATCCTCGAGATACATTATTTGTGCAAATTTTGCTCTTTTCTTGGTTTGTGTTCTTTTTTTTTTTTTTAAATATATATTTTTTTCTCTCACATTTAAGTGGAAAATCGTCTCAAGAGTCCTTTTGATTGATTGCCTCGAGTATGTGTGAAGAAGATGATGCTGCTCCTTTTTTTCTACTATCTTCAAGGAGCCATATACATACTATTATATGACTCCATGCCAAAACCTAACAAAAGATTCGTTTAAATTTATTATTATTTCAATTTTAAAAATGCATTGAAAGTGAATTTTCTCCTACAATTTTCTTTTTGTTAAAAAAAAGGAAATATTTTATATTCAAAAATAAAAATACGACAAAAATTAAATTTATTAACAGTCCTTGTGTGTTATGGTTGTGTTGGATAATAATAGACGAGGACGTTAGCCCCTGCCACCGCCCGCCATCTTCACTAGCATCTCTTACCATTGTTCAGTTGAACAAAAAAAAAAAGAAGAACTACAAAAACGACAAAAACAGCAGCATCCAAACACCAGCAACAGAATTTTTCGACGTACAGCAGCAGCAGGTCGGATCGGGAGAGAATGCAAAATTGTCTTGCTTCAACATGACATTTATTGTTACTGCCATCATTTTTGCTGTCATTGTCATTATCGCCATCACATCGTGTCGTTGACAATATCATTGTTGTTGGATTGTCATATTTTTTTTTTTTTTTTGTTCATAGGTACCTCTATCTCCTGCAGAGGAGACTTTTTCTCAGACGCACCATCAAAATACTGCTGTGAGGAAAGAGAATAAAGTACCTAACTCAGAACGAGTTATGGAAGTCCTTTTCATATTTTGTTTGATCCTTGAGAGAAAGTTTCTATCAGAATGGAGTGGTAATGGTAGTTGTTTCAGAACATGATCTCATCACTATAAGAACTCATCATAAGTATATCAAGCAACATTAATGCTTTAAAATTGCATTGTTCAAACAGGGTGTTTCAAATTTGAGTTTTAAGAAATGTCATCTATATTTTATTATTTGGAAGAAAATTTGTAAAGGCATCAGAAGACAAATTGCGTGCTTTTTTGTTCTGCATAGCATTAGCTTTAAAATGAGCGAAATTGCAGCATTATTTGGAAAAGTCTCCACTCTTCGTTCGTATAAGACAAATTGAGTTCATCTTTGTGTTCTGAAATACCTTGGATTTAAGCAAGCGAAATTGATACTTGTAGTTGCATTTGATTTGGAAAAGTCTCCACTCTTTGTCCTGATCATTCCTTATGTGCGAAAAATGCAATTTAAATTGTTTCGTGTTTGCTTTTGGTAGTCTTTCACAACAGTATGAATTTCTGAGATTTGTTTGTTTTATTTTTGATAATTAATGGAACTCTCTACAAATATTTTTAGCTGTATTATCAATCGTTTGCATTCCACTATTTTGTTCGAAATCACTTACAAATCAAACACTGTTAAATGTTTAAGGCTTTTAAAAATAAAATATTTTGGAGGAATTTTAAAGAAAAACAGACAAATTTGAAAAACATCCTTGAAATGTTTAATCATTTTAACAATCAATCATTTGATATAATGCAGCATTGAGAACACACGGGCAAGTTTTCTGTTTACAGTACAAGTTTCTCATTTTTAAATTTTCCAACAAAACCGACACACCTTATAACAAAATTTCGTTTAAAACAAACACTGCTGCAGGTAAGCCATTCGTCTAGTCTTTTGTTCTATGTGCTGCGAGCATTTACAATTTTAAAAATTATTAATTTATTCGTTGCCAAGAGGCAGGCAGGATCATCAGGATGAGGAGTGGAGACTAAATACAACATTTCGTCTCATCCTATCTTCGTTTTTGTCTGCAATTTGGCTTAATTGATTTTTAGCGTTCAGGCTATTAAACCATCATTCAACTTAAAACAAAATGAGGTTTCCTTTATTCTATCAAATAATATGATGAAGTAGTTAGTTTCATTTTGATGATATTAAGAAAAATAAAAAAATAAGGCGAAAAAGAACAGGAGCTTGTTTGTGTCATCATACAGACGGGACGGGATACAAGATTGGTGTCTGGATGTAAATTAAATTTAGATAGGTAGATATGATAGAAAGTGTCGTGTAGCACTTACTAAAAAAGACATTCTTAGATGTTCTTTGTTGGAGGATGAAACGAAAGCAAATGTCTACCTACGTCTTAAGTGAAATTGTTTGCAACAGTATTATCGTCTTTGCTGTTGCACAATGCACAGATAAAATAAAAAATAAAACAACAAAAGACGGTAAGGATTTAATAAATGCGATTAAAATATGTCTTGTGGTTTTTTTGTACGACGTATATTCTATATTGTGCTGTAGGGAATTGATGCTATTAGTTGTAATCTTGTTAATTAAAAACCCATTCACATACTTTTATGTATCACACAGTACAAAAACGGTAACCAGCGCCAACAGTTTATAGAAGGAATGTAAAAAATAAACAGATTAAAATTCTAGAATCAAGAGAGGTAAAAAGAGTAGCTTTATTGAACTTTTTAAAAATATAAAATTCCTCTTTACAAGGCGATTTACTATTTTTAGAAGAAGTGGAGACTTTTAATATTAGCCGATATTTGTAGTTTTTCATGTCTGATAAATTTTAAGATGATTTGTGAGTGGTAATTGTGTCTGTATCATTGGAAGTTAAGTTAGTCAAGAGTCTGACAAAATAGAGGAAGAAAACTATATTTTTTGGAGAGTTTTAAAATTCCAATTTTCATTCGACTTTTAAGTACCACAATATTATTTTTAATAAAAATAATTTAAGATGGAATTTCATATGCTCTACAGAACGACTGTCTACATGAGCTATAAGACAATTCAAATGATTTGGAAGTGTCCCAGAAGTAACCAATGCATACTACTCGAAATTATATTTTTAAAAATATGATTATTAATGTATTAATTATGTTTTAATTTGCACTAACTTGGCTTTCTTTTATACAATTGATACAATTGAACAATAGTTATTTAGTGAAGATGACTCACCAAAAATATACATATGCTCAGATGTGGGATACGCAGCAAAAAAAAATTTAATTAATTACTTAAAGCTATATTGGTTACAAAATTAGAAGAAATATAATAAAACGATTCAGAAGTGGGATACAAAATGTGCCTTTTATTATCAGAAAAGTGTTTCATATATGAAACGAAATCTTTGTAAATCTGAATCAAGGCCTTCGTCCAGGTTAGTAAGCCAACTAAAAGTATACCAATTTATCCAGTAGATCCTCCCAAAACCATCCGCAAAGTCCCACACCATTTCTATAATTTGTGAAGACATAGCAAAGCAATACAAATGTCATTGAACTTGTAAGCTCTCAACACATAACAGTTATAATCTCACGTCCTGGCACATTTTTTTTTAAAGTCTCTTCCACTTATTTTTATGAGAGTATCCTCTTGAATGCACTTACCCAAGTACAGTTGTAGAATAGTTGCCATATTTACCCTTTTTTTCTAAAGTCTCAACCGCGTATTTTTAAAACTGCATCTTTCTCTATTTTGCGCAGTCTTTTGGGTGAAGATAGAAATCACAATTGTTCAGGAACTAGGGGAATGGGGAATGCATGAGTTTTGGTCGGTTTTGGTTTCACTTGGAATCTTATTTTGCCACCAAAAAGTAGTTTTCCACTGAAATACTCCAATCCCCCATATTTATTTTTTTTGTTGTTGTTGGAAAGATATATTCTTGTTCTTGGTCTTTTTCTATATGCATATGTAAATCCCTATTTGTTGGTTCGAAAGTACCTACGAGTACTTCAAAACAATTTAAGTGAGTTCTAACGTCCTTTATACGATATTCTAAGAAATCACATGAATAAAACAGAAAAACACACACAAACAAAATAAAGGGAAAATTGTAATATCCTTGTGCTTAGGGACAGAGAATGTTTTTTTCACTATTTTTTTTTTTTTTTGTTTTTGAAATTCCTACACTAACAGAGTAAAAAGAGAGTGTTGTGCAACTTTTTTTGTGTAGGTTTTTTTTCGAACGAAACAACGATACGGGAAGTATCTCTTAGATACGAGGATTACTTGCATTGCATCTACTTTAGATTTCATTTTAATTTTACATATATACAAGTTGAACGGGGGTGCCGGTCAGAGGGAAATGGGGGAGGGGGGGCTGAATTCTTAGAAACATCGTATTCATTTTATTCCTTAATGTAATTCAAATGCAACGAAAGAAATTTAAGGATTTCCATATGCTCGTAGTCGTAGACATACGAATACATTTATAAAAATATAAATATATATAAAACTCAAAGAGAGGCATCAACGTAATTGAATTGAGTTGTTGTTTTTTTTTTTTTTTTTTTGTATGCATTTTTTGCTGGCCCGTCTGAGGGTATTTTTATCGATATTCTTTTTTCTTTTATTACTACATTTGCTATTAAGTTAAGCAAATTGTTTAGACAATGAAATAAGACATCAGCCAAGTGTAATAATATTTTATTCGCGTGCTTTTATACGATCAAATTCAAATTTCTCTCAAAGCTTCGTGATAAGGCAACTAAAATAATATAAGATACTTTAATTTTGATTAGAAACATTATACTACACTGAACAAAATTAATAAAGACTGAGTAGTTTAAAATGGTTTATATATTGAAACTATGCGACTCTTTCGATTTTAATGTGGAGAATGGCTAAGGGACCATATTGTAAAGAAATTCCCATACAAAAATCAAGTCGCCTTGGCAAATGATAATTTTTGGCAGCTTTTTGTTCTACTATTTCAAACTACGCTGTTCGATGAACTAAATTGGTAACTATACCGAAAGTCTCCACTATTTTTTCACACCGAGTTAATTTCCCTAAGCATTAAATGTGTGCAGACACATTTAATTTGACTTTTTTTATGATTGTGTTTGTTGTTTCTTTATATGATTTTAATTCGTTCGTATTTTTTGTTTTTTTTTTTTAAAGTTTTTAAAATAAATAATTTAGTTCGCTGCTTTTTAAGCATTTCATTGTCTTGAAAGAGACCACGGAAAATATCGTTTTCTTTCAACAGTGAGTAGGCTTTAAGCTGCTGATGCCAAACTAAACTGTTTCTGCGTTCTCAAACAAGGGAATTAACATAGCAGAAAAGTATTTTTTTTTTTGGAGAGTTTCCCCATTTTCAAAAAATGAAAAAGCTGTAACAAAAAAAAACTATAATAACAAAAGAATGAAACTGAAATCTCATATCTTGAAATAGAATTCTAGGAAAAAAAAAGTGGAGACGTTTCCAGATTTCTACAACTAATTTAGCTGGTCGCGCAAGGGGTTCAGCATAGTACACAACAAAAAGACAAGGAAATAGTAAGGAAGAAACAGCAGAAAATCAAGAATGGAGAGTTTCACAAATTGTCAAGAAATATGATGAGAACAAACGCAAACAAAATTAAGTCGTGTTGAACAAAACAACAAAGATAAAAACGAATAAAGCTCAAGTGCATGTCATTCAGTCAAGAAAAAGTGGAAAAAAGGAGACTTCTAACTAAAATTACCAATTTCATTCGCATTTGTACTAGCCTACATTGAAAGATGCCGAAAGCTCATTTTTCTGATAAATTTTCTTCCTGTGTAGTTATTTTTCCATAAGCGAATATAGTAATAGAAAGATATGCTTTGCTGCTAATGTGATTGATGTGTGGGAAATATATTTTTTTTTTTTTGTGTCTCCTATAATAACAAAGCACCTACCTTAATATATCAATCTACCTTCGTTAATGTATGTATGTATATGATGAAAGAAATATGTGATGTGAATGGGCGTTAAGAAGTAGACAGACAAATCGACAATACCTACATAATAAAAATAAACAAAATAATCATAATAAAATTTGCAATTAATTTAAAATGATTTGCATTATTATTCTTGGAAGACAACAGAGAGCTAGAACTAAGTGACAATTCTTGGAATGTCTGGTCGAGGTTTTTTTTTGTTATCGTTTTCAACAACAACAATAACAATTTCCACATATCAGTTGTCATAGTTGGTTAAAGTTCTTATGTAATTTAAGTTTGTTTTGATAATGTTGTGGTTGGAAATTTGAATACGCATGAATGCATAGGTAATATTTTCATGGAGTTTTTTTCTATGGAATCTTATGAATTTTTTTTGGGTCTCCTTTCCCCTGTTTAGACGGCAGGGAAAATTTTCTAAAAATGCACTTAAAATAAAAAAATTGTAAAGACAACGGCAACATCTGCATGAATTAAAAATAATCATTTGGAGAGTTTTTTTTGCTCCTGAAAACATTCTCTTCAAAAAATTATAAGAATGTTAAGGAAATCTCAACATAAATATTTTGACCATCGTGATTTTATAACAAAAAAATTTCTTGGAATTTAAGATTTTAAAACTTTGCAAAAAAAGGAAGATTCTTTGTTTATCTACGACAAGCTCACCAACCATCATTCTTGGATCCTTTGCTAGACACTGTAATTCATATCTTGGGAAAATCTAAGGTTGTTTTTTATCATTCTCAAAATAATTCCATTACAAATCTCTTTTCTACCTTTTAAATATGATAAACATGAGATAAAAAGCAATAGCAAAGTCCTCTTACAAGGACATTACAACCCCCAGACAATATCTTCCACTATATATATAATAATGTTAATAATTACCATGGAGTATAAACACAGTATTCTTCTATTGCCACCGACATCATCCTTATTATCATCTTCGTCTCCGAAAAATTATACAAAAAAAAAAAAAAAAAAAAAAACACTTAAACTAAATGTACCATGAAATTAAAGTGTTTCTACTGCCAGGTAACAGATTTCTAAATAGAATTTTACTCCCCAAAATAAGACAAAACATAGATGCACCTTAGCTCTTTTCCTAGAAACTAAATAGATTATTGTGTATCTACCTACGTATAGAAAGCAAGGCCAGAGTGTCGTTTGGCGTTCTCCATCTTCAAATGTCCAGGAATGTGAAGTAACACTTTGCATTTATTGCATACACAAAAGGGATAATATTTATTTTTAGTTTTTTTTTTTAAGTAAATTCTCTAACACAAAATTTATCTGAGAGATCTAAACTTTATGCACAACTTAATTACATTCTCATTGTGGAGTATATTTTTTGTTGTTTTGGTTTTACTTCAATTTATATTTTAAAAGACACACTCAACTAAATTACTTTAATTGTAGATAAAATGAAATTAAATTTTTAGAAAGAGAAATTTAGCTGTCTAAAGTGGATTCAGTTGAAGGAAAGACACTTTAAGGCCCGATTTTTTCTGAGTTAATTCCGAAATAAACCTGAGTTGGATTTTTTTGCATATAAATAAGTTAACTTTTTATTTTAACAAACGCTTTCTGGTTGAATTCAATCTTATCAGCCGAAATCGGTGGGTTAAAATCTTGAACGGAGAATGAACCAAGTTTGTAACGGGTTTTCTAATAGGGACGGGTTGATTTTGACAGCTCGGGGCGGCCATATTGTTTTTTTTACTTTCAGTCAAATTATCGTCTATAATCAGTTACTAAGATAAATCATTATGGTCAATTACAGCGTCGAGCAACACGTGCAAATGATAAAACTTTACTATCAAAATCGGTGTTCTCTAGTAGCAACGATGCGTGCGATACGCTCATTTGCGATGAGGCCCATTTTTGGATGAATGGGTACGTGAATAAGCAAAATTGCCGGATTTGGGACGACACCAATCCACGCTAGATTCACGAGGTGCCAATGCATCCTTATAAAGTTACTGTTTGGTGTGGATTTTGGGCTGAAGGCGTCATCAGTCCGTACTGCTTCGAAAATGATGCTGGCCAGGCCATCACCTTCAACGGCGATCGCTAAAGTCGATGATCACCAACTTCTTGTGGCCTGAATTGGATGATATGGACACCGAAGACATATGATGGTTTCAACAGGATGGCACTACGTGCCACACAGCTCAAGACACAATCGATATTCTGCACGAGCAGTTTCATGGCATGGTTATCTCACGCCGAGGTAACGACGTGAATTGGCCACCAAGATCGTGTGATTTGACCCCTTTGGACTTCTTCGTGTGAGGCTTTCTTAAGTTGCAAATCTATGCGAATAAGCCGCAAACAACCGCGGCCCTCAAACTCAAAGACAACATAATCGATGTCATCGGTCAAATTCAGCCTGATTTATGCGCCATCGAAAACTGGACCTTTCGAATCCGCGCCACCCAGCGAAGCCCCGGCGGCCATTTAAACGATGTTATATTTCACACATAATGTCATTGATAGGGCTCTCAAATAAAAATAAAACCGTATTGATATCTCATAAAGAACTTGTTTTATTCAATTTTAAAATCGACCCGCCCTCAATGGAAAACCCTTTATAACAGAAGTTAGCTCACCAAATGTGGTGGGTTAACTCCACTCGAATAAAAGTTGTTAATCCTAGGATTAAGACTTTAATCTAGCACAATTGAATCATCCGAAATCGTTAGGTTAACACGGAGTAAGCTCACATAATGTGGGGGTTTAAGTTCCGAGATCATTTCAGATGAGATATATCCAATGTGTTTCTTCACCAAAATTTGAAACAAAAAATTTAGAGCTTGAGTTTTTAATTATTAAAATTGAGAATCAGTCGATTTCGGTTGACAAGCTCCGTTTAATCAAAATCTGTGAAAATAAAATTTTACAAATTTAACTAATTATGAAAAAAATTGCCATTAATGTTGTTTTTGCAGTAGTTTTTTTTTATTAATTAAAAGTTTTTTTTTTTCAAATAATAGGAAATATAGATGCCCATTTTACTTTTGGCTTTCCTACTTAATTTCAGATGGAGGGAAATTTATAATTTTCAAATAAACATTTAGGTACTCACCTTAACTTGATAGGAATTCAAACGTGTCTTTGGCAGCAAGTTGAATGATGAAAAATCCAAACGTCGCGAAAATATACCATTGCAACCCGATGTTGAGCTAAAAAGAAATAAAATAAAAATAATTTTATTAAACAAAATATATATAGATCGACACAAAGTCGATGTTTACAAAGTAAAAATTGAAATCTAAGAAAAAAAAAATATTTATTATGCTTCTTTTGGATACAATTTATTTTATACTCAAAATGAAAAAGGGCATGTATTTAAAAATGAATATGTGTGAATCCTGTTTTATTAATAATTATCTTTTATTTGAGTTCATAAAAACAAAAAAAAAAAAATATATACAAATATTTGTCTATGCCATTCATGTATACTCTTGTGTATACTCTTTGTAACCACTAAGGCCAATATACTTTGGCAAGGCTCTTCATATGGTATTTAAATGCGCACATAAAATTCGGTCTGGTTGAGGTATCCTTTTTTTATTCTTTGTTATTTATATAGGTATACTGAATTTGGTTAAAAGGACGATGTGTGCAGATAAATATTTGTATACCCAACAACAACAAAACTAGAAAAAAATGTATAAATCTTTGTATACAAAATATTCCAATGAAAGCTGAAATGCAGACCAAAAAATCTAATCCGTTCATTAGTGGTGAAAAATATTTTTCCTAATTGAGCCAGATTAAGTGGATTTTTGGATACAAAACAAATCTTTTGGGGAATAAAATATTGTGTTGAATAATAACGAAAGGAATTTAGTTTTGGCAAGCGTTTTTGAATGTTTACAATAAGTACTTCAAAATACAAGATAAAATAAAATAAATGGCTGAACAGAAAAAAAGTGTCTATTTTCATTTGGTTAGTCATTTATTACAGGGAATGACCTTAAAACAAGCATATAAATTCTAACTTTTTGTCGTTCGTGTAAGTAGTAATCACAGAAACGATTGAATTTATGTATAAAAAATACAAAAAAATAAATTGGTTACTAAACCAGATTATTTAGAGAAAGTCTCCACTCTTTTTAGCACAGAATTTACTTCCCGGGACATAATTTACGAGCGGTAAATAACATATGAGTTTTTACGTGCTTTTGATTTCATAAGCATTTCATTGTTTTGTTGGAGATCTGTGAAAAATTTCGTTTGGCAGCATTAGCTTACTAATGTAAAAACTTTTGTACGCTGCTTATGCGAATCTGACTTTTTCTTTGGTCTGTTATTAAAGAAGCAAGAAAAACGTACACAAATGCAGATTAATTAATGGCCGGAGCAATTAATTATGTGCGAAAAAAAACGAGTGGAGACTTCTACAAATAAGCTGTGAAATTAAATTAAATAAAACAGCTTAGACTCTGTAACCTAGTGCGCTGCTGATGCGAAACGAAATGTTTCTTTGGTCGAAATGTTTACGATAACATGGTGGACAATCTGCACGGAGATTCAAAATTAAATGAAAAAAAAAAAAAAAAAAAAAAAATTGAAAACCATGCTGTAACGAAAGAAACAACAACTACAAACACGGAAATACCCAAGTGTCATTTTTTCGCACATAATTAATAGTTGGAGAAATTAATTCTGAGTTGAGACTTTTCCAAATATTTAGCAAAATTACCAATTTAGCTTGTCAAACCGCAAAGGTATTGAATTCTAGGACGTTTGCTGTTGTGAAATGAAATTTTCCTGGGGTCTACAACAATACAACGCAATGCTAACCAAAACGTGGAGAAAAATATTCATGGAGATTCAAAAAATAATTGAAAGCCGTAACGAAATAAACAACATATATAAACACGAACAAACACAAATGTCATTTTTCCGCACTTAATTATTGGTCGGGGAAATTAATTCTGAGTTAGTGGAGACTTATCTGCTTAATCTGCAAAATTACCTATTTCGATTGATAAACAGCATAGGTACTGAAACCTAGTACGCTGCGAAATTTCTCTGTGGTCTCCAACGATACAATGAAATTCTAACGAAAACACATCCGAACATTATTCATGGAGAGATTTACAAATTACAAATAAATTAAAAGAAATTAAATGAAATAAAAATCATAGAAAGACAACATATGTAGTGAGATCTAAAATTCGTCTGCACTAAACTTAAAATAGTGTCAATTTGGCATTGGTTTTTAAGGCGCTCTGAATGGTATTTCTTGGTCAATGCACATACAAATTAACAAATAATAAAACACAAAAGATGCCAGTTTCCCACTCTTGAAAATTATGCACTACCAATTTATCAATTTCTTACATAAACCAGCCATCTAAACTCTTTAAAAAATTGTATCTTTTGTAAGTCAAAAGTTAAGATCTCATTTAAACGTCGATTTGCCAGACCCATTGTTAACAATAATAATTTTCATTTGTCAGGTATAAAATTTCAATTTTCTTCTATCTCATAGCCCAGATAGTGTTGCTATCACGTCTACAGAATTATATTATTATGGCGAAATGTTTCAATTCGAATTTGAGATAATTTTTTTTTGTTTTTTGGTTTTCTCTTTATTTATCGTATATATCGGTTTGAATATTACAACTTCTTTTTTTCCTATCTATAGCTAGATGCACGCTATTTAATCAATTCTTCTCCATTCACTGCAAGACTTTATAATGACTTAATGAAATTACAACATCATTATCTCCGTTTCTGTAGCAGGAGCAGCATTAAACCGCAAACCTCTGGCTATTTATCTTTGTGAAATAGAAAAAGTATCGGTTAAGTGTTTTGATTTGATCCTTAACATTCATTATTACGTGAGTGTGTCGGTAGGGGGGGAAAAATTAAATTATATTTGCTCAAATTGTGGTCTGTCTGCCACCCCTTAAACTATTTAAATTCGTGACAGTGTTCTTCTCTGCAAAAATTTTGTTCACTTTTCATCCGACAAAAAAAAACTAAATTAAAGTTAGGTGCGAGTATACTACCACGCTACCATCTGCTGCATCTGTGAATAACCTGCCAGTATAATGATCGGTACCAAATCGAAATTCGTTCCCTGGGCCTTGCCCAAAAGGAGCGTATCGTATGCCATTTGAAATGGGATTGTACCACGAGAATAGCAGCTGTAAAACTACTACCGCACATAAAAAGCTCTCACAAAACATGACCATTACCAGTACCAACTGCCATTTCGAATTTTGTAATTTCATTTGCTTGTAGAGTTATATGAAGCACAGACACAGGTACTAAAGCATAAACACCCAGCCGTAGATACATCATCTCAACATAACATTACCTTTAATGTACACCATTAAAGCGCCTTTTCTCGAATTCGCATCCGCAGAAGAGTGAACCACCATCACAACACAACCTCCCTTCCAGATGAAGGAGGAAAAGCACCAACCAACCATCATCGGAATTAAACGACCGACCGACGACACGGTGATGTCTGAAAGTATTTCTGCAGCAGACACAACACGAAACATATTAGCCAAAAGCACCAATCCTTAGTCTCTTTTCTGTGTTGCCACACATAATATGATCGACCGTATACCGCCATGGCACTCATCAGAGGCCAAAAAGACTAGCCACCAAATGGCAAAGTTTGTGAGAAATTCACCTCTTAAATAGTAGGAATTCGTGTAGGTATTAGATTGAAAGATGGTAAAGAATGAAGAACACTGAAAGAAATGTTTTGAAACGAAAATGTTTCTTTTTAAACTTTGTCAATGGTGGGTAAACAAGTGAGTTTTGGTCATAAATCTACATCTTCAGCAAAACGAATTTGTAGCAACATGTTGGCAGATACTTTGTTTTTTGTTTTGTATTTCGGTGTGCAAAGTGTATTATTAGACCTTTTGCTTCCTTTTCAAGATATGGCGCCTAAAAGTATACTTTAAATCAAATTATAATCAATGTTTTGATTGTTTTGAGAACTAGGTGGTAATGAGGTTTTGATGTTGATTCATGTAAAATATTTGTACATAACACAACACAATGCTCTCAACCACCAATTAAATTGATGATACAAAATAATTGCATATGTTTAGGAGGAACTCTTATATAAATCACTAACCGACCTGTGATTGCGTTGCTTCGCAAACTGGTTTTGTGTCCAAGACAGTCTTGTTCCATCTCAAGGATCATACATCATTAGACTATTTATATCCTGCATTTAGCAAGATATAGCGCCTTAAAGCATGCATTAAAAAGTTTTTTTTTTAAACTATAATCAAGTTTTTGATAGTTTAAAGATCAAGTATAAAAGTTTTGATGTCGATTTATGTAAATGATTAAAGGGCACGATAGTCCAGCCAAGCTCTGGCACTAAACACTTTTTACAGGATCAAACTGAGGCGATTTTTGACCCCCCTCTAACTTCAGTACCAATAAATTCAGAAACTTCAAACTCGCAGTATTTACTAAACTCACCAGGTTTAGGCAACTCAACAAATTTCAATTTTTTATTACAAGTGGTTGCCGAGATATAAGACTGCAAAAGCCGTAACTGACTCACTGACTGACTCCCTGACAATTCATTAAAATTAACCATTTGCTTCCTTGTGGTTTCGTAGTGAGACCACACACTTAATACTTTTTCTCTATATCCCTAGTGGTTGCACGATGAAACCAAGTGGTTTTCTACGAACTGTAACTCAATTGTTAACGGTAAAAAAAACAGTTTGGGTTGTTTTCAATGCATTGTAAGTCATTTTTTGTGCATTTAGTTTGATCTTTCGTGTCATTCAGAGTGTTTTTTTTTTGTGCAGTGAATAATTATAATAAATATATTTTTTTTAAGCATGGGAGGTAAGTGATGTTCATAAATGGCAAGAATATGTTATTTTTTTGTTATAAAAAATATTGTTTGTGGCAATTTATGAAATATGACCCATTAATTAAGCTTTTTAGATGTGGTTCGTCTGTGAAACCAGTAGGAAATAAACATTTTTTTTTTTTTAATTATCAGAGAAAGAACAATTTTCAATAATTGACCTCGAGGCGATGAGTTCGGAAGAATTCCAGGTACTTTTTGAAGGAATTCCATCGGATGTCGAATCTGAAAGTGGTGGTGAAGAACCACAAGAGCCTGAAGCAAATATTGACAATCTATTTGACATAAACGCAATGGAAATAATTTTTGTTGACGAGCTTCAAGGAGACCTTGAAGGTCAATGGACAAGCGAAGATGATCTTCCTTTGTCTGTTCTTCAACAAAGGGAGAGGTCTAAGCAAACCATCTGGACAAAGTCAAGAAATTATTTGCTCGGTATGAAAAAAGAATTTGAAGAAGAAACAGGGCCCGTTCCAATGGAACTGATTGAAAATATTGCATTCCAAACAAATTTGTATGCCGTTCAAAAAGCTGGAGGAAATACTAACAGCTTCATTCCAACTAATCCAGAAGAAGTCAAAGTATTCCTGGCAATAAATTTAATGATGGGCGTCAAAAAGCTTCCTAGTTACTGTGATTATTGGTCATCTATGCCTCAACTTAGAGATAATTATATTTGTTCACTCATGCCAAGGGATCGTTTTGCCTGGCTTCTTGGGCATATTCATTTGAATGACAATTTGCGACAGCCAGAAAGAACATCTCAAGATTATGATAAGCTTTATAAGTTGCGCCCCCTAATTTCAAAGCTTTCAGAAACGTTTTTATCTTCACTAAAGCCATCCAAATTTCAATCAATAGATGAATCGATGATAAAATTCAAGGGACGTAGCTGTTTTCGACAATATATGCCCCTAAAGCCTGTAAAACGTGGATACAAGGTTTGGATCAGAGCTGACGAAAAAGGTTATGTCTGCCAGTTTCAGATCTACACTGGGAAAACCATGACAGGTACCGAAGAAGGTCTTGGTTCACGTGTGGTGAAAGACCTTTCCAGGTCATTAGTTGGAAAAGGACATTGCATCTATTTTGATAATTTTTTCAATTCGATCAAACTTCAAAAAGACCTACAAGCTGATATGATTTACTCCTGTGGAACTTTTCGTAGAGGAAGAAAAAATGCACCCACTGATCTAATAGATGACAAAAGCTTGCAACAAGGACAATGTGACTGGCGAGTAAGTAAGGACGGTCTAGCCTTTTTAAAATGGAAGGATAAGAAATCAGTGCATTTTCTGAGTAACTTTCATGATCCATCAGTTGCAGGAACTGCAATGCGTATGCAAAAAGATGGCCGTAGGAAGGAGGTTTCTTGTCCACAGCTTGTAATTGATTACAACAAACACATGGGCTATGTTGATAAGGTGGATATGCTAAAATCAATTTATGAAATAGACCGCAAATCAAAAAAATGGTGGCATCGGATTATGTGGTATTTGCTGGATATGTGTCTCTTAAATTCGTACATATTATTCAATGGAAAAGCTGATTCGACAACATTGTCCCTTAAAATGTTCAGGTTATCTGTTAGCTCAGGACTTGTTGGAAGCAAGACAGTCAAAACAACAAAAAGAAAACCAGGACCAAGTTCTCCAGTAACTCATTTCAAGACCAAAGTGCCATACGAAAAACGGTTTGACAAATGTGATCATATGCCAAATCATGGCTCATCACGGCGGTGTGCACATTGCAGTACAGCATCTGAGCCTCACCGTACAAGGTGGTTCTGTTCTTGCTGCGAGGTTGGACTATGTTTGAATGACAAAAAAAATTGTTGTGAAGCATATCATAACGTTTAAAATAAAAAATATAATCAAAAATGTAAAAAAAAAATGTTGTCTTAGCTTCCTACTGGTAACGTGGTGAAACCACTTTTAAAAACAACAATAAAAGACACATAAACAATTTAAAAAAAAAAAAAAAAATATCTAAATTTCAGCTTTTGAATCAAATATTTGAAAAAAATGATATCTCCGGGAACAAAGGGTTAAGGAGCACTTCCAGACAGCGGGGAATCACGAAATTTCGGACAACGGTAGGCCTTGAGGTGTATACAAATTAAATTTAAAATTTAATTTAATTTAAGATTTTTCATTCAGGGGGCGTGGTACCCGCCCATTTTCATAGAATTGATATAAATTATTTAGAGCACTTCTGATTGTCGTAGAATGATGAAATTGGTAGAACGGTAAGGCTAGAAGTGCAAGCAAATGCAACTTGAGATTTTTCATTGAGAGGGAGTGGCATCCGCCCATTTTCACGGAATTAGTATTAAATAAATTGACAGCATGAAATAAGGTCGAGTGGTTAATTTTCAGGTGTACATATACAAAGAAAAAGTTGAAGTTATGAAATTTTTCATGCAGGGGCGTTTCATTCTACATTATAATTTCAATGGAGAACATCTACTTATACAAATTGGTAGAGGAGTAGGACTTGCAGTACATACAAAAGGCAAAACATTAAAAACTTACTCTTCCTTATGAGGCTCTCATTGGGCGTTTATGCTACCCACTTTTCCTGATAAAAAGAATCTTGTCAAAAAGTAGTGAAATCACACCAAAAGCATAAATGTTAAAAAAATAGCCAAGTTCTATGCAAACATCAAGAAAATCAAAGTTTAAGAAAAAAAATATAATTTTTAAATGTTTGGGAAGCAACGCTAGCACAGGTTGGATCGTAATTTGTATAAGAGTTACTCCTAAGCGTATGCAATTATTTTGCATCATCAATTATATAACTACATACATATGTACAAATCACACCAAAAACAAAAAATGTTAAAAATTAAGCCAATTGTCTAATACAAAATTCTTTGCGTCTAGCCGTAAAAAGTAGTGAGATCTAAGTGTACGCCAAGTTCTAAGTTTATTAATGTTAAATATCATGTATTTTAATTTTATTAAATTTCGATTAAAAACAAAAAAAGAAACAAATTTTTTCAGTGTAGACAGATTTCTTGATGGTTGGGGTGGTAGTGCATATACCTACCTACTTGAAGTTCGGCCACAACGAACAAAACTAATTTGATTTATTAGTCTCTTCAAGCTCGTTAAATTCATCTTTCCGTGTGTGCGTCAAAAGATACTAATTTGATTTTTTTGTTTTTCTTTTAACAGACTTTGAGATACTTTGTGTGTTTTGGTAGTTTGATTTTGTTTATTATTTTTTTTTTGGTCTGCTTTTTAGTTGCGGGAGTGCCGGCTATCACTATGTAGGTAAGGTACCTCTGCTCTTACCCTGTTACACTTGATTTGTAGATCCATGTTTTTTTGTTTTATTTGTGAGGGCAACAATTCTGACATGATATATGATATTTTAATCGTGATTTTGTTTGTAATATATTAAAATAATAAAACAAATCTCAAAAGCGAGATAAGATCTTTTCGATATGAATTAACTAATTTTTGGAATGAAATATCGATATTATCTTTAGATACTTTTTGCACGAAGTGAGTGGCAATTGCTGTCTGCTACACATTTGAATAAAAACACGGTCACACAAGTGTTTGTTTCGTTACAGATGCCCAGAGTCTGAGATTACTTTTTATTTTTTTTGTACGCTTTTTATGTTTGAATTTATGCAGCTGCCGTAGTATAAACGCGAAATCAAATGTAAAGAATTAAATATTCCCAGCACAGTTATACCATTCAGACTAATTGTATAGCCAGAATACACATAGAGATTTGATGACGATAGTCTACGATAACGACGACGCGATCGACGGACGTATCAACTCATTCTGAATAAGGTTTTGTTTTACATTATTTTTTTTTTTTTTTATTTTTTTTTATTTTATTATTTATTAATTAACGATGCATGACTATTTTTAGAATGCAAATCCATTCTCTAATTGCGTATCAAATGGGAATTCTCCTAGTTTGCAAAAACAAGTAATAAAAATCACTCATAACTGGGGTGTGAGTAATTGCAACGTAATGTAGTTTTTTTATTTATGTCTCGGGTTTGTTGATTAGCGATGGATATGGCAAAATTTTACTCGGTAATTGTGTTTTTTTTTTTTTTTATTTTTCTGCATTACATATTTAATTTTTGTTTCAGTTTAAATTTTAAAGCTGAGCAAAATGTCGAAGTATGGGGACGCCTCATTAAATTGAAATGAATAGCAACATGTTGCGAATGAAAAAAAAAAAAAAAATGGTTTTCGGAAACTTTGCTGCTGTCTATCTTTTTGGGGCTCAAACTACAGAATTGTTACAAGTCACATTTTTTTCTCCAGTCAAAAGCAAATATATCAATGCCGTTTAGCTTTTAAGCTTTAAGGAGCAAAATAATGCTAGTGTTAGCCTGTGAAAAGTGTTTATTTCGTTTTCCTTTCTTTGACATTTACCTATGTACAGGGTGTCCCATCGTCACCGGTCCAGAGGAAAAATGTTGTTTTTATTTTTTGGTTTGCGGGTGGCAATAGCACAGTGGATATAGTGTTTGACTGCTAACCTGGGCGTTTCTAGTCTAGGCAGCATTCTTTTATATATTCCCCAGTTTCAACTGGAAGCCACCCGTGTGAGATAATTAACATATCTCAATCCACTGTGCCAACAAAAATCTTTCCTTTCCTTCTATTCCTTCTAACTAGTGCCTAGCATTGCATTTAAAAGACCTGAGGTCAGTTAAAATTATTATAATAAATTTTAATTTTAAATTATAATAATAAATTTTTATGTGGTATTTTGTTAAACAAATCTTAAGTATTTAAAAAAAAAATAAAATTGACTTTCATAATAAAATAGAAAAGATGCCCCTTAAAAGTTTTTGTGGAAAAAACGACACAAAAGTCAAATCAACGACCTAAAAAATCGCAAACAAATGGGTTAGATATTTAATTGCGGGAAAATCGTTATCCTCATAGAAAAAAATTGTAATGCAAGTATAAAGTGCTTACTCTCCTTGGGTAAATAAAACAAAAAGAAATCAAGAATCGGATGCAGTTTGGCAAAGTTACAGCTAGTTAAAAGAAAAAAGATCAAATATCATAAAAACCGTTATAAGTCGAAAAGGAAGCGAAAACGAGAAATTTACCTCTTAAGTTATTGGAAATGCTTCCCTTTTACCTACACACCTATTCTAAACTACAAATTCCCGGGAATTTTGTTCCCTTTTCCTTAATTTAAGCAAACTTCGAATATGAGAAATAATACTAAGAGAAAGAAGCTGGCATTCTAAATGTCCAAAAAAATGTAAAATGTAAATATTTTAGATGTGAGGAGCATTTTAAATTTTGGAGAACAAATCTCCCGCGGAGTTTTTTTCCCGGGGAATATTTATTTCCCATGAAATTTTTCCCATATTCGAAAGATAGGTATCGTGAACACTTTCGAAATTAGGGAAAATAGAGTCTTTTTTAATGTCAAAATCGAAGCAAAGTGTTAATCAATTTAATAGAAAAAAAAACGGGATATTGCCAATGGATTCACAACAAACAGACTAAAGAAAGATGTCCAAAAATTTTGGAAAAACGTTGAAAGTGATCTCAACTGCAGTAAAATCAGTTGCCGACTGGAGTGCCGTCTTTGCATCCTATTACTCCAGCAATTGTATGTTTTTCATAAAACTCCAAGTTTGTTTTCCTTTTTTCTTCTTGGGTTATTTGCATTTTGATCCATAAGAAGCAAATTTTGTTCTCAAAGAAATCCGATATATTTGAAAGGACTTCTGAAAATGAAGATTGCGCCAACCCAACCTCATGGTCCTTTCCCACTCCTGTCTGATACCAACCTTCTGCAAAGAAACGCAGGCACGCGCTTATCTCAGTGAAAGGATGAATAACGATAGGTTTCTTTGATTGAGGCAAGAAATCAGACAGGGTATCAATCAAATGCTTAAACAATGTCTTGTTAACTCTATAATAAGGATGGAATCTGTAAACCAAAACGATATCAAAATTGAAAAAGTCATCAAATGTTTCAACTTACAGTGTTTCTGGTAGCTCTAAAGGATTTGAATGAACCTTTTAACTCCGCCTTATTGTTCTCTGCTCATTTTGTAATCTTTGCTCTATCTGGTCAATTAATAATAAAAAAGATATTCTTTGCCTTATTTATCAAATTGTTTATAATTTAAACACTGCACAAAATAAATACACTTTTTTTTGTTACTGCAAAATTAAATGTGGGGAATTCCCGATAGGAGGAATGCATTCCCGGGAACTATAAAATTCCGTGGGAAAAATATTTAACAAGGGATTCCCGATAGGGCTGATGACTTAGGAATCCACAGTTTTCCTCTGGGCTGGTGACGATGGGACACCCTGTATAATTAGTATTGTATGGAAAAGAGACTTCCGTACGTATGTGCCTTGTGCCCACATAACTCTAGAACGGAGTGTTTAATTTTCACGATTTTGGGGTTGATGGATTAGTATTGGCCCAAGGAAGGACGCTATATGGAGAAAAATACCGGAAGATTTCCAGAAAAATTGGAAATTCAGAAAGATGCGGTTTTTGACATTTAATCGATAATTGGAGCAAGAAATGGATTTCGACCAAGTATCACTGAGCCAAGCAGTTCGAACAAATGTTCCAATCTTGTGCCCACGTCCTGTAACTTCTCCCATCGGTCGAGAAACTATGAAAAATGGAATAAACCCCATGCATTTTGTTCTAATTTTTCATCGATTCTCGACCTATTTTCTCGATGTGATGAAGATCCAGAACGTGAGCTCTGAATCCAGAACAAAAGCAAGTATACGATGAGTTGATGCAAGCAGTCGATATCTTAAATAGCTGCATTTCCTTCCTTGAAGAGGTCGGTTGAACTGGAAAAGCATCCCTGATTTCACAGGTTTTGGCTACGAATCGTACGAGGTCTGAGATTTCTTTGGAACTCAGCTCTTATGGAATTCTGCATTGGAATTGCCATTGAATCTGCTACGGGATAAAGAACCTACATGCAAAATTTCAAAGATGGTGAAAATATTGCAGCAATATAGGATGAGTTCACATTGACTCACTAAAAAAGCGCATTGGAAGCCCTGAATCGCACGTTGAATGATTTAAGAAACGATAATCGACATTTCGGTGGCGCAATGATTTTGCTGTCAGGCGATTTTCGTCAAACGCTGGCTGTCATTCCAAGATTTACTCCGGAAAGCTTACATGAAGACGTGTCACGTCGGCTTTATGGCGATACGTGAAGAAATTGCAATTGAAAACGAACATGCTTTACAGAGTGACCAATCCGCTGCAGAGTTCTTCAAGCTATTTTTGGCAATGAGCAAATGCGTGATCTCAGACGATTTAGTGACGGATCGGATTGATCACCACGAATGTTTTTCCAAATATCGCTCAAAATTATGGTGACCATGACTGAATGAGTGCTTGGAGCCCAGGTAGACTTCGTAGTTATATCTGTAAATCGTGATGTTTTGCCGAGTTGACGACACCATATACTTCATCTTGTCCTCTTTAACCGCCAATCCCATTTTAGCCGCCTCCGATTCAATACTCCCAAATGCGTAAGTCACAGCGAGCTTAGTTCTGCCGACAATGTCTATGTTAGCTTACTTCTCAAAAATACAAATTTTACAATTTCTATTCTATTTTTGTAAACTTCTTGAATACAATAACGAGTTTGGAGTTTTGTCTAACCCTGAGGCTACACGAGCCAGTACTGGCTTACAAGTTACAATACATTTAAATTTTACTAACACATACAAACCTGAGCAACTTGCTCGTCAACTGGCTTTCCATTTTCGAAGCCAGTTGGGAAGCCAGTAGAGAAGACAGTGGCCTCGTTCAGACTTACTTGTATATAAAGCTATATAGATAGCTTTTCGTTGGAAATTTAAGGCAAAATTAAAATATTCTTTCTACCACAACTTTTAATGGGAGTAGAGGGACCAAACATTTTTTAACATTTCCAAAATTGGCAACTGTCAAATATGATTAAGGGATGGCTATGATTATGATGAAATATATAAAATCTTTTAAAAATCCTTATTTTTTGAAAGTATATTATTTGCTTGGGAAAAATGAGAGTTTTGAGGATTTCGGTGACATTTGGAACATTCTGTTACCGATTTATCAAGCCATAGACTGTCAAATTAAATTGAAAGATTGCTCCGGAGGTGATGCATTGAAAAACTTAAAGATATCTGAATTTTTTGAGATTCAATTTTTTGCGCGGGAAAAGGCGATTTTAGCGTCTTTGGGTGACATTTTGGAACGAAATATTCCTCTCACGACGTAATTTAGTTTTTTACATATCTCTCAACGTATGAACTGTCAAATTCCAATCAAAGGATCGCTTCGATGTTGATTGATTGAAAAACCTCCAAAAAATCAAATGTTTTCAAAAATTATTTTAAAAAAATCGAAAATTTTGAATAAGATAAAAATTAATCCATGTTACTTTGACGCGACAGAAAAGTCTGTCAATGCATCGGTCATCGCATTGGCAGTATGATGCGTTGACCATCGCAAGACTTAATGCAAAATTCGACGTCATTTTTGTTTAATTAGGAAAAAATCGAACTCCGATGCCAAAGCAAATTCAATTAAATTGTGTATTTAGAATCTTAGATAGGCTGTCCTAGTAAAAGCTGAACGTGACCGCAGATACCTACTTGAAAGCAACTTGCTTACAAGTTGCCTGCCGCCTATGTCACAGCATATTCACGTATTCGAACTTGACAGTCAATCTATGGCTTGCCAGTACTGGCTCGTGTAGCCTCACCTCAGGGTAAGGTAAATTGATAAAAAATGATAATTTTTAAAATCATATGTTTTAGCGCGTTAACGAATATTTTCCTTTTACTATTGTTTTTCGTAAAGCCTAGTTTACTGTTCTTTTGAACGAAAAAAAAAAAAAAATTAGTGGTGAGAAATATTTTTTTTTTTAACATCTGGAGTGAAACGAAAAATTTCTTATTTTTTTTTTTACAAAACAATGTTGACATTGTTTTGCGCAAAAATGGTCGCGTCAGGGTTTGTTCACAGCTCAGATAAAAAAATTAAACGTCAACCTTGTTTTTTCGCCAAAATCTTTCCCATAAGAAATGCATGTAGTTTTTTTTTTTTTTTTTTTGTTGAGGAACTGTTTACTAGGTTTAAAACAAAAAGTAAGCAGCTAGAGCCTAAACGAGTTAAATATGATGAAATAAATGATTCTTTTAATTTTTAAAGCGATTTTCCAACATTTTAATACAATTTTAAACACCTTTACCTACAAAATACATACATAAAACCCTAGGTACTTACTATTAAATAAGTCTTTGTCATTCGTGTCAGTTTTCAAAACCTCCAATTCCATCAATTCAACCTTGGTTTTATTTATTTTCGTACATATTGAAATATTGTTTAAATACTTGCCAACGTTGTTAAAAACTTAAATACCATATAGAAATATACAAGTAGGCAATAAACATTTGTTTTATGCTTATATTGAAATCGTAAATTGTAAAACTTGTAATAATATAACAATCAACCATCGACTTACCTTCCATTACAACATCATCGTGTGTGCGTTAAGATTTTTGTGATTGTTAAATTTTAATAGGCTTTTATTTTATGAGACAGTAGGTAGTTTTTAACTCATTTCGATTTCATGCCAAATTTGAAGGTCTTTTAACAATTTTATAACCATCAACCACAACATAGGTAGGCAGGTAACAATAAACTTTGTTTAAAGCTGTTAAAATTGTTTACTACTTTCATGGGAAACGAAGCTTCTGTATTTAAAATTGGATTTTATTATTTTGTTTTACAACCATTATTTAGTTGGCGTTAATAAGTATAGTTTTTGCAATCTAAAAAAAAAACAATAACCCGAGATTTAAATCAATTATAAATTTATCACATATCGATGTTAGAGAAGTCGAAATAATTAGTTGTAGTAATTCTGTCTGTCAGTCAAATCACACCAGCAATCTAAACAGCTGTAGCTATTTCTATGAACTCAGGGGCTTATTGCGAGAGTCTATTCAGAATAGACTTAAAGTCGAATAGACATCGGTATTGCGAATTTCTATTAGAATCAATTTTTTTCTACTAAATAGAATTTTTTTTTTTCGATCAAGAATTTCTGATCGACTTTTGTGTAAATTTTTGTTTAAACCTATTATAAGAATGTATTTTAGTGGAAAAGAATATCTTCTGGTACAATATGAACTTTCATATTGTCATACGTGTTTGGTGTCCTTTTTTCAAGATGCTCAATCATCTTAACATGTGCGGCAATATAAAATTTGCTACCATAATACATTTTTCTTAAAGATTTTTATATACTTCTTATACATTCTTTTGAAATTATGCATTTTTAAAATGCATCATAAAATGCACTTTTTTCCAAAAGTCTTAATAGTTGATGCTGATGTATTTATTGATATTTATATGGATGTCCAACAATTTTCTGAATGTTCTTCTGTTTGCAAAAAGCTGCAATGTCATATTTGGTACAAAGAAGCCTTACATTCAACTGCGAAATGATTTTTCAAGTTGTTATAACTGTTATTGAGGCTTTTGGAGAAAGTGCATTTTGAAGATGCACAAATCACCACTGCACCCTTAAAGGAGTCTGCGAAGCTACCACGTTGTCATAAATATGTATACACCATAATAATATTATACAAATGTATGTCTGCATATTTTCATCCAATGTCTAAGATCCAAAGGACCGGAGTTCATTTTTGCAATTAGTCGCGCTATAAAAATTATTTTCTTGAAGAAAAACTATTTATTTCATCAAAAAAACGTCAAATTTTCGTCAAACTATATTTATTTTCTAAGACTCTTGGGGAGATTTGACACTTCAGTCTAAAGCTCTAGTCGAGAGCTTTTAATATTCTTTTTATTTTCGAAAATCGATTCTATTCAAAAAGTCTACTGAGCAAGGCGATACTATTTTCAAATTTGATAGAATCGAAAAAAGTCGAATAGACTTAAGTCGAATAGACTCTCGCAATAAGCTCCTCAGTCTTGTAATACATTTTGTTGAATTATCGTCTCCAAGTTGTGTGTTAATTGTATATTTTTTATTTATTCTTAAATTAAAAATATTAAAAAAACTAATTTTATTATTGAATTTATTAAACTTTTATTTTATAGTTCGCCCGATGATGGAGTAGCAACACTTCGAAACGCGTCGCATATATAAATAAAAAAAAAAGTTGTGGTATTAGTTTTAAATTAAAATTAATTACATTTTTTTTTAATATATACAAAAATAAAATTTGTTTTTTTAATAATTTTAATTTGAGGATAAATAAAAAAATATACAATCAGTCTTGTAAGTTCAATCTTGTCTCCCTCTACAGAGCTTCAGACTTCTTTCTTCATGAAAAAACTACACATTTATGTTGAGAAATAAACATCGAATGTTCTGCGTGTGCATTTGAAAGATTTTAGGTCTTACAGAAATAAAGTTAAAATTTGTATTATTATAAAAAAAAAAATTAAACTATTTCGCAATAGCTTTATACGGCATTTAGTCCATACAAATTGGCGTTTCATCCCGGCGTTCTCATTTAGAATCTTCAGTTGATAGTGAGGGCCCCTTGTCAAGGAATGTTTCTTTTTTGAAGTGAAACTTCTTTGCGCGCGTTAAGAGTGAAATATCAAGGTTGAATTTTTGTGAAACGAAAAAATGTAACGCTACATGTGCAACGCTGAGATCATTGATTAGCTAAGTGGTGGGAGGTAGAGTAAAAGTAAACATTTTTATTGATAGGCTAATATATTTTATAGTGCAATAAGTTTGGACTTTTTGATAATCTATATTATTGTAGCAGATAAAAGGGAAAAAGTCCTTTTATGTCTATTTTCTAATTTCGTTAATTAGAATGCTAGATTTTTGAAAAATTTTTGGTTTATAAATAATGTAATTCTAAGAATCTTACTAGTTTAAGATTTTATCTATTTCCTATTGGTATGGCGATATAAATTATTTTAAACATTTCATCCCATAATAGGCTTATTTCAAAAGATTTAATTAAATCAGGAGAGTCCGCTAAAATTTTGAATTATATATGGTTGAAAAATAAATAAAAAAAAAATTAAGTTTTTGATTTTGCAGAAATTTTGATTGTAGGAATTTTTGGAAATAGTCGGAAAACCTACTCAAATAAACTGATTTATATCTTTTAATTTTTCACCTTTTTTACTTTAAAGGAGAATGGGCAAATTTGTATGAAAATTGGGTGCGAGCGGCCAAGAATGGTTTTATTATTTTTGGATGTGGTTTGGTCCTACAAGTACATTGTAGAAGTTTTTTCGTTGTGTGTACTTCAAAGTAGGATAAAATGCATTTTTGTGTTTAACACTTTAATAGAGTTTTACTTATAAGAGTGGCTAATGTTAATGGAAAAATGGAAAAGGAAAGTGGAGTAACAATTAAGGACATCAGTATCAAAAATATTTATTATAAACGAAGCACATAAATCATTAAATATTAGTACAATTACTATAGTTTGTATAATAATCTATTTTAAAAACATGATTTTTTATAGTATAGTGCCTACTCATGCTCTATTATCGCACTTAATTCCGCTGATGGTTAGCGAATATCATCGGTTTGGTTTCTTGCCCAGCCTACATATTAAACTACGCACATTATATGTGCGCAGCATCCGATTGTCCGCCTTTCATTCAGACAGGAACAGTAATAATGTGCGATAGCTTCTCTTCCATTCCTTTGTCGGTCAATCACAATATACGAATAATAAACCTTAGAACGTACATGTCTGGGCTGTATTCGGACAACGCAACAACGCTCGTCGATAAATTGCGTAAGACCTCTTACTTGCTGTTCTCGGTAAACTTCAATATTGTACAATCCCTGCACTAGGTGCTCAGCATAATAACTGCGGGCTATCTTCACTTGGTATGTACCCAGAGCAAATAGAACAAGTTCATCTTCTGATAGATTTGGAAAATCGTCAAAATGGGGATGGACACCTGTGATGCTTCGGAAAGTTGCTCTTTGTCTATTCATATAAGTACGAGAAACATAATCCGCCAAGTGGTTTGGTCGATTTAAGCCCTCATTTAAAATTACTACAAATGTGACTGCATGTACGTTATCATGAAATGGCTCCTGAAAAGCGTTGATTAATGAAGCTGCTATTTTTAAGTCTTAAAACATGTGATTTAAAGCTCTATTAAAATATTCTTGCCAAAGTCACGCTTAAATCGACCATTTATAACTTCTACCACCCACCGGCACATGGTGACCAGTCTAGACCAATTTGCTTGTTCAGTTGTCAGCTGATCTGCACCGCGGTCCATACTTTCAGGCATATAAGCTGAATAATTGAATCGTGTTAAATGAGGAAGGACGTCTCTAAACCCACGATCAAGTATAAAAGAATCTCCTTGCCGAAAGAACCAATGAAATGTACCTAAAAGAATGTTACGTATTGTGTCATTAGACATTGGATAACGCATCAGATAGTTTTTGAAAACGACATCTGTTCAAAAAATGCATTTGAAAAATGCATTTGCAAATGGCTTCATATCTTTTTTCCTAAATGAACTGCAGCAAAATGCCCATATTAAAAGTTACTCAATTTTAGCAGACCTTTGATTTGACACTAATTTCATTCGTGGCCGCTCGCATCCAAAAATGCCCATTCTCCTTTTCACCATTATTATTAAATTTTCAAGTTTAAAACCCCAACCCATCGATCATTTTGATATAGAACACATAGCTGAGTCTTACGCATATAAGCTGAATATCCTTATACAAATCAAGATTTTTAGATCGCTAAAGAAGTTTCACTTCTGTCACAAGTACTGAGTTACACGCCCTCTTTTTTTTCTAAAATTTTTCTGGCCTCACTATAGGTTGCGTAAACTTAGGCGTACTGTAATAAAACTTAAGAATCAGCACTTTTAAACTAAAAAAAAAAAAAATAATAATAAGCAAGTTTTTTTTGCACAGCACTGTACGTTATAATTTAAGATGAATAATACATTCTTTTGGCTTAAATACCAATCCGCCCACACAAAATCTGACCTATTTTTTGTGTTGTTATTATAATCATACAACAATACTTACTGCTTCTCCATGTCCACTTGGCACATCTATTATTTCATATCATTTTTTGCTGCAATCTGCAAATAAATTCACCACCGGATACCCCTTCTCTCTCATGCACAACACAATGTAACCATAATAAATAAAACAAAATTTAAATTCTGATGCCAATCTCTACATCACAGCATGCGGTATCGACAGGAAGTAAGAAAAAGCATTCTATAAAAAAAATTAAAGTAAATAAAAAAAAAAAAAAAAAAAAAAAAAAACCAACAACACTAACACCAACAAAAAATAATTGCAATAGTAGAGTATAATCTTAAGAAAGAGAACCGATATCCTTATAGCAGAAGATTGTCTGTGTTGACAGAAAAGTACTTTTTCAACAATAATTTCTCCTTACAGTACATTTGACTTTCGCAAGCTTAGCAAACAAGACTTAAAAAAAAAATACAACAAAACACCAACCGACAACATTTTTATTTCGTTTGCCAAAACCGCCATCACGGTGCTGCATCACGTTTCTCAACTTCTGCATATACATTGTGGTACCTCTACTGCCATGCAAACATAGATGAGGAGCTTAAATGAAATAAGAACAAAGTTCATCCCTTTTTAGCATCACGAAACCCTTTTGGTGGTGAAGCAGCAGCAGAAGCAGCAGCAGAAGCAGCAGCGCACACAGCAAATATCATGATTTCCATGTGGGTGCCTTTTTGTATATCAACTCTATAACCTATAGAGTATAGGTACGTGACTTGACATAAAACATAAAACATGCAAAGTAGACTATACGACGATGTGGATAAGGTAGGTACCGTACAAAATGTAAAAACATTAAAAAAAATAATAGAGTACCTAGCGTTCTACCTTTCACGGTTGCAAATAAAAAAAAAAAAAAAAAAGTAGGAGAAGTACCTACAAGAATTTATATTTAAGTGCTTTTCGAGTGCAGAAATAGTTTGAATGCAATTAAGTTTTGATTTTTAAAGTGTGTAATTTTTTTTTTGTTTCTTTGTTTGTTCTTTTTCCAGCCAGGACAGGGATTCCTTAATTTTTCTTATTTGTTTCTGCGAAATAAATGGACGAACAAGAATTGGGGAACTTTTAATTCTCAAAATTTGAATATAAATTTAATAATTGGATTGAACTTTTTGAACTTTAAAAGATTTAATTACCTTAATTTATTCTGAATTCGGTTCGAAATTCCACAAAAATGGTGTGCAATGAAAATTCAAAATAATATGTGACTGAGTGTTGTAGCAAAAATCTTAAAAAGTACCGTACATATAGACGTTTGATAGTTGATCAAATAGAAACAAAGTACAGACGCGCTGACATTTTGCAGGTCGTTTTCGTTAGAGGGAACGAACTTAAATCGACATTATCGACCTTCTAAATCTTGCCAAAGATCAAAAATCATAAAAACTGTTGTAAGTCGAAAAGGAAGCGAAAACGAGAATAATACCTCTAAGTTTTTTGACTTGGACTTCTTTCGATATCAATTGTTTCAATTTCTCCGCTCCCAAAATATTAAATTTATACTTACACAGAAACACAAATTGTTTTTACAATAAAAAAAAACCCAACCTTAAAACTGTAGTTCTCTTTATGCGAATTCGAATGACAAAATGAGAAGATGTTTTTCATGGCTATCGAAATTGCTTCCGATTTTGGACATTAAGGTTTCATTCATTGCTATAGTACCCCTGTAAGCCTTCTGACGGGAAGCTCTCTAGAGGAATTTTACTAAAGCACCAAGGAAGCGATGGACTTAATTTCCTTTAATTATAGCTTATTGCTCCTATAAAATAATGAGCTAAGAATTTGCGGGTTAATAGTCATCCTATAAATGCGACCACTATAACGATATTGGGTTTTTCATTATAATATGGAGTGTTTCTTTTCCTTTTGTAAAAGGACTACGTGGCTATTTCACAATTTAAGTAAAACGCATTGTGTGATTATAGTACCTACATACATGATAACTTATTTGTCTACGTACTCCTATAAGCTCTCTCCAATTGATCCTGTAAATCTTCTCTTCATTCCTACTATCGGAGCAAACGTTTATGTGAAATTCATAAAGGTCCATGGATGAATATAGAAGTTAGAAGTTACTTGAGAAGAAATATTTTTGGAAGATTTGTGACTTCCATGCAAGAGGCATTAGACCTAGTTTTCGGTTGAGGAGGCTTAAAATTGAACCCAGGCTTCTAGCGTCCAACGCACTCACCGTTATAATACGGGCTATTACTTGGCTTGGTAATAAATCATATAGATTTTATCTGTGGTTTATCTTATAACAACAAGTAACCATCAGAAATATTGTTTTATTAATGATATTTTGCATTTAATCTACAAACCGTTATGTCGCATTTTTTGTATGGCTGTAAGAGTTTGAAATGTGAAAAGTTTTTCAATTTTCAGTTTTTACTAATTTATCTCCAAACATCACTTCTTGAAAACAAAACAAAAAATGTAAAGCTCCTTAAATCAGGAAACACAAATTCTACTTAGAAATGATAAACGCTAAAAAGAAAGACATTTACATTCCCTATAAAAATAAATGCATTAATTTTTGTACATCTAGCCGTTTGTGAGATTTTGGTTAAAAGGTGTTTTTCAAAATAGTGGAATTATTTTTGAATTGACAACTTTTCCTTCTTAAAAATTTGTCTCAAGTATTTTTACTATCCATTCCGATGGAAAATGTAATTTTCTACAAAAAGTTTTAAAAGTTAAAATGTCAAATACAGCTTAGTTTGCGAGTTACACTAAATATATTGGAATGTATGCAGTGTGACCAAAAAATTGATTTAGAAACGTACGAGTGAATTTAGTAGGTACATTTTACATAAACGTACTGAATATCACGTTTTTTTCGAAATATTTTTTCAAGCATCATTTCTGCTAATGATCCATATATTTCAAGAGATGTTAGCAGGAGTTTGTTTGCTATTTGTTTTCTTATGAGCAGCTTTCGTACATCCTGTCCAACAAAGCAAGTTCTTTCTGTTTCTTGCATTGATATACTATTCTTCTAGGCTAGTCAAGGCGGACCAAATTCGACAAGTAGGTATCCATAATCAACCCTCTTATGAATGAAAACAAAATTGTATATAGTCCACTTAACTGATACTATGTCACCCATTTAATTTTTTTTTTAAACTATGCCGCAAAATGTTAGTAGATTTAGTACGATGTTAAATCATTTTAAGTATGATACTAGGTTAAAAATTGTGTTTTCCTAATTTTAAACGAATTTAGCATCGTACTATCTATTACTGGGTATTTTATCTTTTTACACCCGTATTCATAAAGAAAAAAATAGTTATTTTAGCTCCCGTGTTTAGGAAAACTACACCATGGAATAAGTATTTTCTGGGCTCAAACTAAAGGCAATTGCTTACTGCTCCATTTGTGTCCGGAAAATTCTTATTCCATGATGTAGTTTTCCTAAACACGAGAGCTAAAATAACTATTTTTTCTTTATGAATAAGGGTGTTAGTATCGCACTATATCCATATGGGAAACACCGAATGTTCCAAGTTCGAGTCCTGCTGGTACCCAGCTTTTTTTTTCGTTTTTCTTTTTTTTTTTTTAAATAATGAAATTAAAATGATAAAAATATAAATATCGTATACTTATTTCAAGCTCATGATGGGTTTCCATCTACATATCGCTCATTAAAGAGAACAACGTCATAACTCAAAAAACATCAATTTTGACCTAATGATGCAGTTCAAACTCATTTTCTATAAACTATTTTTTGGCAAAATTTCATTTGTATAACTGAAAAATTGAAGGCTATAGAGCATCATTTTTGTCGTCACTTTTAAATGTTTTTTGTGGCAATACTGTATTTTTTACATTTACGCAGGGACCCTTGAAGTGAAAACAGTCCAATAAAAATATTTTAAAAGTGTCATATTTATCGATAAAATTTTAATTAATAGCTCTACCAAGAAAAAAGAAAAAAATTAGATACAAATGAAGATGATTATGATATACAGCAATGCAAACTTTAAATTGCGATTTCTGAAGTTTGAGGTTTTTGGAGTTATGATGTTGTTCTTTTTAATGAGCGATATGATTAATTTACAACGCATACAAACAATAATTGTGTTCATCAAATTCAAACCTTACAAATGCTGTGTACTAGTTAGCAAAAGGTTTAACATTTTGGAATAGATAGTAAATTGCTAAATACTTAGGAAGTTGATAACCAGTAAAATGTTAAGCCCTTAACAATAGGTTGTTTAAAATTTTGCGCCAATTTTTTTTTTTTTTGTAGGTACATACTTATCTATCAAGTGTTCTTCAAAAAACAAGGAAATAATTTCCATACGTCCATCTGGTGAACGATGTTTTTTTTTTTTTTTTTAACTTCCGCCTGCACACTCACAAAAACTTCTTTCATACGCATACTTAACATTTATCTTGATATTAATTCTGTTTTAATTTGATTCCACCAAACAATTAAGTAGACCTAGCCAGCCAGAGCGCCGACCGCCTTGCCGAGCAGCGCTTGGAATCCTATTTACCATCTTCCAGGTGTACCTATATTTGGCCATCAATCACACTAATAGCGCCCCACTATACACAGACTGATGTGATATTATCTTATTTGTTTATTTGACAAAGAGGTGTGGAAGCATGACAAAAAATTAACCAACAAACACTAAAAGTAAACTCAGAATGAAAATATTATATAGGTACTCTTATGTGTATTACACACGTTCTCGTCAATTATTTGTGTTTTAATTTTTTTAACATTTACTTAGCTTAACTGATCTTGATGTGACCTTGGCTAAATATAACGACGACCGACCAACCGACCTGATGATAACGATGATGACGGCGGACGATGATGCGATGAGAAGCCGACGCGACGCGGACAGTCGAGGTTGAATCTGAAGATCTAAAGATAAAAAAAAAAAATATATGATTTTTATATTCATTTCTTCGAACGGTGCTGGATTTAGTTAAACAAAATGCCCTTAACAAATTTAGTTCGAGTTGAGTCCTTCCTTTTCCGTTGTGGCTTCAAAATGACCAAAGAGTTCAGTAGATACCTGGTTTCCATCAACCAGAGACCTGCTCTTAAAGTATTTTGGAAAAGCAGCAAACACAGGTACTTGAGCGAAATCGAGTGCAACAGTTGGTTCCACAATACTATACTTTGTTGCCATGTAGATGGACGGTCTCATGTTGATGTGCCGTCGGATGAGCTGAAGAAGTAAGCGAGTCAGGCGGACTCTTACTTAAATAAAACAACATTTTCATAAACAAAATATTAACGTAATTTAACGTTACTTAACTTAACTTTATTGTTAGAAAAATTGTTTGTTAACAATCTTTTGTTCTTAAAAGTTTATCTTTATTTAATTGTAATATAAAGGGTTATCAGAACTGAAGAAGTAAATTTAGGTAATTTAGGTAAGTAAATTTATTCATCTCGAAATAGTTAGTTCTTAAAATGATTACTTTGCGCTTCGAATCACTCGCGAAAATTTTGTAGTAACTAGGACGTTGACCTGGTCAAAAAGCTGAAAATACAGCGGCTTAGATGGCTGGGGCACGTGGAGCGTATGGACAGCAACGCACCTGCCCGACGAGTCTTCGAATCCAACCCCGATGGGGTACGCAGCAGAGGAAGAACCCGTAACAGGTGGCGCAATCAAGTGAATGACGACATCAAAGCACTCGGTGTGCGCAACTGGAAGCGGCTAGCTAGGGACAGAGCTGGCTGGAGGGGCTTGTTAGTTGAGGCCGAAGCCCATCCTGGGCTGTGAGCGCCATCAAAAGTAAAGTAAGTACTAGGAGAATGCCTAGCAGGAACTTTTTCTCGGTTTTGTTTCTTTTTATTTTTCTCGAAAAGTTAGTTTTGTGATGGGTCTGAACTCGGCCATTAAGATTCGGTAAGTTTTGGAACGACATCCAACAACTTGCTGAATTCGTGAATGTGTGCGTGAGAGTAAAGTTTCGCTGAGATTCAACAACGGAGGTTTTCTGGAAGCGAGGAGTCTTTCCAGAGAGCCGTGATTCCGTGACCGATGATCACGAAAACGTATGGCTGAATGTATAAATGTGTGGGTGAATGGAATAGTCGAGGGCGGAATAGGAAAAAGCTTGGAAAGATCACTTTTCAAAGAGCGATCTAATTTGGAAAAAGGAAAAAAAAAATTGAGAAAAAGAAGTTTTTCAACATAGACAATTCGGGGGAAAAAGTTTTGTCAAATTTTGGTTGAGAAAAAAAGTGATTCGAGGTGGAAAAGAAAATTGAAGAAAAACAGGAGTCGTGGTGATAGAGGCAGAGTGAGGCGGAGAAAACAGGTAAGTGGATTGTGGAATTCGAAAAAGAATTCTACTCGGTTTGTTTTTGTGTCACTTGTGATATTTCTTCCTTTCTTTTTTTGTTTTCTTTGTCGTAATTAATTATTCGAATGCTTTTCCCAGTTTGTGGGACACGGTATTTTCAAGTCGGTTGTTAATAATTCATTTTCTTGTTTTTTTTTTTTTTGTTCTTTTGGTTTTCGGCTGAACGGTTCCCCTTACGCCATTTTAATTTATCTCTTTGTTACCAATTTATTTCTTTTCTTGGAAAAACTGTTGGGTTTTTATCCTGGGTCTTCCACCCAAAGGTTTCCCAAATAATAAACATAATTTAAAAGCCACTTTGGCAACAAAAACTTGCGTTTTATTTCATAACGTCTTTTCAGTATTTTTTTCTCAATGGTTTTGGAATTTTACTATTTTTTTTTTTTTTTTTTAACAAAAATTCCTGGCGCCCATTTTGTACAAGTACACCCTGTACTGCACATAACCTTTTTTTATCTACATCATTTTGTTTATTCGTCTTCTTTTTATTAATCGAATAAATTATTCGATTAATAAAACCCCACAAATTGTTGAAGCCACCCCATTGCTGAGCTACTGGGTGACAGCACTATATGTGTTGTTGGTTGTGCAAATTAGTAAACGCACCCATTTCATGTTGTTTGACAGATTGTCATTTCATCCTGTTCGCGACGCACGCCGGTTAGTGCATTTTGTTTTAGTTTAATTATTTTATAAATTCGTTCGTGATAAATGTGTTTGGATTCGGTAAATCCAATTGTAATTGTGATCTGCCATCATATCTTTCAAACTCATCCTAAATTTCGCGTTTAATAATTTCACAACAGGGTTAACTCGAGTTTAACTCCAAAGTTCTGGCTATCTAGCACTGAAACAACTGGTCCTTAAACAGCTAAACTAATACCAAGAAATCAGAAAATAAGTGTCTAAGGGACAGTTTTTCAGTGGAAGATTATCCGTTTCGGAATTAAACTCGTTTATTTATAAATTTGTATGAACTAACTTGAGTTTCACCTAAACCCTGTGCTAAAAACAGGGTGTTTAAAGTTTAAACTAAGAAAAAAAAGAAATTTTTTTGACATTTATGTTGGGGCCCCCCCCAAGTTAATGGCGCCTTAAGAAAATATTTTCCCCGATTGCATATAAATCCATCCCTGTTTTTTTTTTTTAATTTTGTTGTGTCTTGCCAGCAAGTTAAAAATCTACTTTAAAAATCTGGGAAGAAAAGACGGCAATAACAACAACACGCGAGTTGATTTTGCGAACCTTACGTTACAAAAAAAAAAACTAACAAAAAAATAAACTGCCATTCAATAACAAAATCTTTGCATTCCTTGTTTACATTTCTCTTTTTTTTTTCTCGTATCTTGTGCTCAGAGAATTGATGAAATAAGGAATTTTAATTGTTTATATAGACACGTAAAGGCTTTATTGTTTTTTTTTTTTTTTTTTTTATAATTTTAACGTCTTTTTTAAAGTTGATTTTTTGACTTAATTTGTTTGAGTTTCAATTTTGGCGCTGATTGATTTTTAATGGTAGATCTTGTTATTATTTTTTTTTTTGTTTTGTTGTTGTTGTAAAAAAAGGTTTAACGCAATATTAACTTAACAATGCTCATATGAAATAAGTAGGTAATTTGCTTTTGTTAATAATTGTAATGCTGCAAGGCTGACTGGATTTTTACAGATTATTGGCTTCTTAAGATAAACCTTTTTAAGGTAGATCTTTTTGAATGTCATATCAATACAAAAAAAAAAAACATTAATTTCAAAGTGTTTAAATTAACTATTGTTCCAAACCATAACCATGTTGAACATTTCAGACACGACATAATTACCAACAATTTTATTTAAACAGTTACGAAATTGTTTGTAATAATTAAATTATCTGTGCCCAAAGAATGTTTTAAAGAACCATTTTTTTAAACTAGCTGACCAAGCGCACTTCGATCCGGTCAAATTCCTTCATAAAGGGTGTCCCAACAAGAGCACCGGATTTGATTTTTGATGTTCGAACACCCAATAAGCAAATTAACGGCACTGCGCATGGTCGTTTTGCTTGATTTCTTGCACAAATTGAACCTTGTACGCGTGCAAATGTAGTTCTTTTACCTTAATTCGGTGCATAGTGCTTCTGGAAATGTTTAATTCTTGACCACGAGGCCTAATGGAAGTTTCTGGATTCTCGGCCACAGATTCCCTTACTGTGGCTATATTTTCAAGTGACCGACAAGGACGACGACGAATAATGATCTTCTGACCCATCAGCGTAAATTTGTAGCGTAATTTTGTAGTAAAACGCTTCAATGCCAATTCATTTGGCGCATTACTGCGTAATTGGCCAACTGTTTTTGCATAACTTGCACCATTTTCCTAATGTTTTTACAATAACTAAACATTGTTGGTTTGAATACTTCTCCATATTCTTAAATCGGGTAGGCTGTACGTGACAACTGTCAACAAAAAAATCACCATACAACTCGTATTAACAAAATGGCGGCAAATTTAAATCCGGCGCTCTTGTTGGGACACCCTATTTAACGAAAAATATAATTCTGCTTCATGTGATTCGGTCAATTCAAATTTCTATTAAATAAATACAAGGGAAATAACTGAAATATAATAATGTCGATGATTTTTTTTTTAATCAAACCGCAATGATTGACGTGTCGGCCGGCCATCCTTCCGCTTTTTTACTGAAATGCTTTATTTCATATTCTTACGCGCTTACACGTACAAGTTTGCAGACACGTGAGCACGCCACACACAATTGACAATGTGAATTCAAGATTTATGCCACAAACTTTTAACGATTGGTCTTGTGACTTATTAATGGTCATAGCAAAAGCACGGGAAATTGAAGACTCTTAAACACGAACGGCACATCGTTCGGAAGAAGCGCAATCGGCGGAATAAAAACATCTTCCTCTCTGAATTTTCCCCTCAAAATTGTCCTTTAAATGACATTTGGACTTGAGATTATTTGCAATCAAAAGCATTCCGTTACAAAGTTTCGGTGCATTGAGGTAGCGAAACAAAATTAAAACTGAGCTGACTATCAATTTCAAATTGTGTGAAGTAAAGTCCGGAACATACAAAATTTCGGTGCGATAATTGGATTGGATGCTTCATTTTATTCCATCAAGAACATGACGGATTTATATGAATGTAACTCACCGTCGTCGATTTAAGTTTGAATGACGAAATTCAAATGATCGACGTCCTTGTTTTTCACAGCTTAACCCGCTCGTGCGATGGAGCACAATGCTATAGTAATCTGTTTATTGAAATTGGGCACCTGTTCTTGTTTTTGGAGGGGGACAGGGACCATTTCCATAAAAAAAATTTCAGTTAGAAAACAATAATATGAAACAATAAAAAAAATATGGACCATCATTTTTTTAATATTCCCCACTCAATGCTAACGCAGTCGCCCATCTTAGTACTAACCGCGCCCGACGATGCTTGATTTCGGTGACCGGACTAGAACTGGATATTTTTATCGTGGCTTTCGAGAGGCGAAAACGATAAATGAGATCATGGTCGTGCCATTTATCGATTTTAGCACGGGGAAGCATTTTATATTGCCGCCTTTTAAGAGATAAATGTTCTTCCTCTGCGTCATCATTGCTGCTCGAAAAAGATGACGCCCAATTCTCCCACAATTAATTTGCACGAAACATTTTTTATTTTATTATTTCAATTAAAACAGCTTTATTTTTTATTTAATTATTAATTATTTTAAGATATTTGTCCTTCCGAGGTCAAGAGCGAAAAGTCTACACAACTGAATAGCGCCATGAATGAATAAACAGAAATGAAGAAAAATCACAATTTTGATGCCCGCTAATTTCTGATGATTTGAGAAAATTCATAGTTGATCAACTCTAGGTTTGAGAATGAAAAGTTGAAAACGTCAACTTCTAGTGAAAAAAAAACTATTTCTCAAGTTGACTGTAAAAATCCCAAAGATATGTTCAACTTTGAGTGAATAAATTAGGCCTTAAGCCCTCTTAAAATAAAAGTAAGTCAACTTAGAAGTTGAATGTTGATTTTTAAATGAAAAATTAAACAAATTATTAATCTTGCTGTGTATCTAAGGTTAGTCATTTGTTTAATTAACTTGAAAAAAAAACTCGCATTTATAACTCTTTTATTTAAATTATCATTCTTAAATGAACTTTAATCGTTAAGCAAATTTATATTCAGTAGCTAAATAGTTATTCATTAAACAAATACACTATGCATATTTCACTTAAACTTGCAGCTGAACTAGTTAAATATTGAGGTACGATGATTATCTCACTTATTTTTGTTTTACTAACGTACTTACCCCTACCTACATCACAATTGTATGACTGTTTCTGTACAAAAAAAGACGAAAAGTAAATAAAATTATTATTTATCTCAATAAATTTATTATATTTACTTTTTCAAGTTTGTGTGTTTTTTTTTTTTTTTTTGAACTTAATTTTATTTAACTTGCGCTTTCGGTTAAAAACAGTTTCACTACAATTAAAAGGTAGAGTTAGGTCGGACGTTCTTACTCCTTTTACGTTACCTATGACAATGGCATATTCTAACAAAGAACTTAAATAGTAATGAAATCATAAAATATATAAATGACTTCTGGGTTCTAAAAATAACGGGTGTTTCGAGAAGTTTCGATGGTTGTTGTCTATGGTTTGACAGTTGAGAATGTCAAACTGTGTTGACATTTCTGTTCAGTAAGGTTTGGCAATTCATCATGAATCGTTTAACGCCGGAACAACGTTTCAAAATAATGGAAATTTACTTTGTTCGCGAAGTTCAGAGGGCGCTTCGTCCATTTTTTCCTGGTTAAATGGTTTCGTTAATAAGCAAAATTGCCGTATATACAGCAGAACAATTGGACTGATCTCGTAACTCGTATCGGCGGAGGACATATGCCGGAAATCATATTAAAAAAATAAATACCATGAAATTATCTACGAGATTATAATAATAAAAAAATTCATTCCAACAATATTTCGGTCTTGTATTATTATTAAAAGTTCTCAAGCTCTTAAAAAAACACCCTATACTTTTAAAAATTCAAAATAATTAAAGAGGCAACAACGGCAACACCTTCAATATACTTTGTCATCGGCCCCTGCAATCTACGGTTTTCAGATCTGTCAATCTTTAATTTTTACAACTGATTTCTTTTTATGCAGAAAATATTTATAAAATCTCTTAACATTATATATATATATTATACAAGCATATTAATATTTTTTTTTTCAATGCGTATTATCAACCAATTGATCTTTAATCCGAATTCAATGCATATCATATATGCTGTTAATAGGCACCTTTAGTTCAAGTTGACTACTCATTTTATATACCCGCAACAAACAACAAACTAAGTATACAAAAACAAAAATCAAATTCTACAACTGCGAATATTTCAACCTACCTCACTCATGTTATCTAACTTGTTACTTTGTATTTTATATAGGAATTTATTTGTAGAAAATTCTAGAAATGAAGTCTGACCTAAGTCACATTGCCAGATACTACTATAACACAATCTATTCCCCCTTTATCTACACTGGTGTACAAAATTTGACAGACACTATAGTTAAGTAAAATTTTTTATGACAAATTTTCTGGGACAAATTTTTTTAAGAAGTTTCCTTTTTCATTAAAAAATAAAATTTTGTTAAAATTTAACTTTGTTACATTTTTGGTCAAACAGCTAAAACTACAAAAAAAAAAAAAAAAAAAAAATAAAGAAAACAAAAAATAGTAACCTATTTGAATACCCAGACTAAAAAAATGGACAAGACTGGACAAACTTGCTCTCGCAGCTTACAACTTTAACGTAACTTGAAGTTGACAATGTGCATATGTATTGGTTCCATAACATTATGATATCATTAAAAAAGTTTTTAAAAACAACGGACCTCTCACATTAACCATACATTTGTTATTTAAATAGCTAAAAAAGATAGAGCTAAAAGAAAAAGTATGTCAACTGATTTGTCTGATAAATATGAATTTATAGAAAAAAAAATTTCAAAAATCAATAGAGCGGTTTTCTTAAAAATTAATTTTTTATATATAAAAATTCTTGAACGTTTATAAAAATAAAATTTTGTATGCCAACTTTTAGAATTAAATGAAATACTATTTCAAACAAAATTAAAAAAAAGTATTCATTGATCCGTTTACAAGATATTGAATTTTCAAAAAAAAATTTTTTTTTAAATCCAAACATTTTTTTTGGAAAAAATTTAAATGCAAAATTGTTAAAATTATAAAGGGCCTCTTACATAGAAAATTTGGTTGAAATATGCTTAGTCGTTAACGAAAAATTAAAAAACCAAATAATCGGTTCTATGACAGGTACCGTTAATAACCGTTATAAAAAAAATATTCTACCAGATTATTAATGGTAGTAATTATAGAAGCTTGTATTTTTTTTTTATATCGTTAAAGCCGTTTTTGAAATAAATCAATTTTTGTATATTGGTTGAATGGCAGGTACCGTTATTTTTTGAGCTAATACAAAAATTCAATTTCCCCTCTAGGGAATTCCATAAGAACCTTAAGTCTAAAGTTTGAAGAAAATCGCTTCATCCCTTTAGGCTGCAGGTCCAGGTACAGACAGGCAGACTGACAGACGACGGACAGAATTGCGTGACCCACTTTTTTCGCGTTCTCTATCGTAAGGGAAAATTATTACCTCGAGTTTTTTTTTGCACGAATCCTAAACTTGCCCATTTTACGTATATCGCAAGTAAAAACGCTGGAATTAGCGAAACATTTAAATGCTATACAAACTTTTTTGTGCGAGTGTATTTTTGTTTATTCTGATATGCCGGCTTATTTTTGTTTATCTTATTATTTTGTTTTTGTTGCAATCTTTCATTCAACTTGATATTTTATTTGTATTCAAGAAAATAAATATAAAAAAAAATAACAAACAAAAAAGGAAAGCAAAATAAATAGCAAAACATCTGTATACAGTATACCTATACCTATTCCTATTTTTTTTTTTTTAGTTTTTGCGTTGATTTGTGAGGAAAAAAATTAACTCAATTAAATTTTTTTCAACCATATAAATGATGCAAAAATCATCTGCTTAAATGTTGCTCATTTAAAATGAGTTAAATAATTTAATGTACCAACAACTGTAAAATATAGATTTTAAATGAGTTATTTTCACACAAAATTTAAATATCAAATGCACGAATTGTTGCATTACAATATTAGTTATATTGTGCGCAGTTTTTGTTTTTGATTTTCTTGAACTTAAATACGTACGTGCTCCTAATCAGGAAGTCATTTTGTTTGAACTGAATTATGAATTTATGTGGTTTAATTTTATTGACAAGAAAGAAAAAAATTAGATAGCAATTTTCTGAGGGTGTGTTTTTATTTTTTTCTTGGCAAAAATAAATTCTAGCAGTACATTAGAATTTTATTAGAAACGATCGTGATGTTGATCACGTTTAAAAATTTTGTTAGCAATTAAATTAGAGAATTAATTGAGCTGCAAAATGTGGGTATGTATGATTCCAGAAAAGAAAATAAAAACATTAAGCGATAGCTTGGGACTTTGTATAGCTATTATGATGCAATAGTCAACATTTTAAAATTACTATACAAACATTTTTTTATGAAGCACAGAAAAAAAGCATTTTACCGTGGTGTTTGTTTTAACTCAGTTTATTTTTGAGAGTAATTTAAGTAGTTAGTTAATTTTTGTGATTGATAATATTTGTTGATGGTATTTTTTTACTATAAAACTGTTTCTATTATATCGATGTCAAAGAAATATAGATAGCATAATTATTTCTGTTTTGATTGTAGTCATTGAATAAATATTCAATCAAAAGCTCAACGGACTTCAACCCCAAGATGGATACATTTTGCCTAGAATTGGCTTATCAGTTAGATGCTATCGTATATTTCTCAGACGTGAATTTTGGTCGAATTGTAAAATTCAAAGTATCTTCATGCTTAGTTTTTTTTTCGCTGCCTCTTGCGAGGAATTGTCAAATCATCCAAGAGTATCAATTGTCATGAATAGGTGCTTCTCGTCCAGCCGTTCGGATTCAACATAAAATTGTAGGTCCCTTCCATGCCTGTCGACACGTGCACACAGGAATGGCTGCAGGTTGTTAGTCACAAGGCCCTGGTTCTTCAAGAGCCGTTGCGCCACCCAATTTATTTTTTATTTATTTTTCATGCTTAGTCGGTAAATTTAAACATAAACCAAAATTTGCTTCTTAGAAAAGTGTATGACAGCATCTAACTGATGAAACCACTGTCGTTCCTGGACGAAATGAACTTTTGAATTAAGGTCACTTGATCTATTAATTCAATTATAAAACTGTAAGTACTTATTATCTCTAACATAAATAAGCTGGTGTTTTAATTTTATTAGCTTAAAAAGAAAAAAATAGAACAACCACTGAGTAGTTCAGTATGTTTTTGTTTTGCACTTGAAATTAATAATCCATACCGAAATACTGAGTAAGGAGATGTTAATTCGTTTAAATATAACAAAACAAGATTCGTCCCACCACAATTTTTCTTGTCTGAACTCAACCTAGACGCTACATGCTTTTATCGCATCTTTTGCAAATGACCGTGTTTTTATTTTTCTCTTTATTTTACATCCTTTTTAAGTGGAAGTGCAGTTTGTATCCAACTGCAAGGTATTGCCCAGCCAAGTTATGGCACTACACTCTTTTTACAGGATCAAACTCAGGCGATTTATGTACCCCCTCTAACTTCAGTGCCAATAAAATCAGAAACTTCAAATTCGCAGCATCTGCTAAGCTCATCAATCACAGACGCCTCGCCTTTTTAGCATAAGCCGTTCGTGAGATATAGGACTGCAAAAATCTCAAAACCCGTAATTGAATTATTGAGCACTTCCCGACATCAAAGAATTCTTCCTATTGCAGGATTCAGTGAGTAAAAAAAACGAAAGAGAAATCTTTTATATGAACTAATTTATTTATAGGGGAAGCAATTTTTAGTTTCGATATTAGGTACCTACTATATGGCAAGTTATGGATTCGCAAAAAAATCGAACTCCAGATAGTAATTTTCCCTAACATTACCATGATAGAGAACGCGAAAAAAAGTGAGTCCCGCAATTCTGTCTGTATGTCTGTCTGTCCTCGCCCTAAGAGCCTAACAGCTGGAGGCATTTTCTTCAAACATAGCCTTCATCTACATAGTGGTGTTTTTTGACATAATACATAGTGGTTTTTGACTTATATGCCCACACGTTTTTTTTTTTCGACAAAAAAGAAAATAATATTTTTCTCAAAAACAGCTCCGAGGATTTTGTTAAAAAAATCTAATAATTAAAAAAACAAAATTCTACTTTTTAATATTTTTTTAATTTTCAAAAATTGGTTATTTTTGGTACCTCCAGTAAAATGATTTTTCTGATTTTGATTTTCTCTCGAGTTGAGTTTTTTTTTGGTAAATCTTTTTAATGGTAAATCTTCTAAAAAGTATACAATTTATTGTTAACCAAAATCAAAAACCAAATGTTTTGTTTTTTTTTTTAAATTAAATAAATATTTTGAAAACTTGGTCAATATTTTTAAAAGTACTTGGAAAAATCATGTTCTAAATTCAAAAATAATGGTATCTTCCATACAATTGTTGAAAAACCGTTCAGAAAAAACTTATTTTTATTTGAAAACAGCTCCAAGAATTTTGATAAAAAGATGTGCGTTCACTAAAAGGTATGGTCAATGTTTTTATAAAAAAAAAATGTTAACCAATAACGGTTATTAACGGTACCTATCATATAACAGATTTTTTGGTTTTCTAATTTCTCGTTGGCGGCTACAATGATTTCAACCAACATTTTTATACAAGAGCTCTTCAATTCAAACAATTTTGGATATAAGAATTTTCGAAAAAATATTTTTTGGACTTTTAAAAAAATATTGATTTTTTTTTAAATTAATTATCTTGAAAACGGGTAAATGATTTTTTTTGTAGGTTTTGAATGAATAACAACCACTTGTGTTTGGAATAATTCTAGCCTAATGTAATACTTGGTGATAGCCAACACAAGTGGTTGTTATTCATATGACGGAGCGAAAGCTATGCAGCCTAACTGCAAGTGTTATCACGAGAAAACCCTCTTTTTTTATTTTGTGCAAAATTGTATTTTATTAAATATTAAAAGTTGGAATACCAAATCTTTTTAAAAATATTCAAGAATTTTTATACATACAAAATTATTTTTTAACAAAACCGCTCCCACAGTGCGAAAACTGGAGAGGAATATGCGTTCTGCCTGCAGTAGCCAAGATAATAGCAAGGATAATATTGGACCGAATTAAAGACCACCTCGAAGACACACTCGACGCCGAACAAGCAGGTTTCCGCACTGGATCTTCCTGTGTGGATCACATCAACACCTTGCGGATCATCATCGAACAGTGCGTTGAATATCGATCACCACTTCACCTGCTGTTCATCGATTTTGAAAAGGCGTTCGACAGTGTCAATAGAGAATTTATTTGGCTTGCTTTGCACAGGAGGGGCATCCCAGATAAATTGATTGCTATTATCAAGGCTACATATGATGGATCCAGGTGTCACGTTTTGCACAAAGGTAGGCTGTCAGAGGAGTTTGAAATCCAAAGTGGAGTTAGGCAAGGCTGTATACTGTCACCAATACTGTTCCTGCTGGTGGTAAGTGACGTACTGCACGCAGCTTTGTCAAATGGAAATGGAGGAATTCAGTGGACTCTGCAATCTCACCTCAAACATCTGGACTACGCGGACGACGTATGCTTACTCTCTCATAGGATCATGGATCTCCATCAAATGACAACAAGGGTGGAGAGAGAAGCAGAAATCGTAGGGCTTAAGATCAACTCGGCAAAAACTAAAAGGATCAGCCTTGGAACTTCCTCATCAATCCAAGTAAATATTTCTGGACAACCCGTAGAGATGGTACAGGATTTCCAATATCTTGGGAGTATTGTCTCTACGGGTGGCGGAACTGAACTGGACGTAAACAGCCGAATCAGAAAAGCAAAGGCTGCGTTCGGAATGCTGTCCAAAATATGGAGAAACAACTCTTTTAGCTTAAAGACCAAGCTACGACTGTTCCGCTCCAATGTTGAATCCGTTCTGCTTTACGGCTGCAGCACTTGGAAAGTCACTGAAACTGTCACTAGAAAGCTGCAAACCTTCGTTAATAGATGTCTACGAAACATCTTGAGGATTTTCTGGCCCAACCGTATCTCCAATGCCGAACTTCATGCGAGAACGGGTCAGGAGCCCATAGACTCCATTATACGAAGAAGAAAGTGGCAGTGGATTGGCCAAACGCTTCGAAAAGGCGATCGGTGCATTGCATCTCAAGCAATGCAGTGGAACCCGCGCACACAGGAGGGAAGACAAGTGGGCCGGCCTAGAAGTACATGGCGAAGAACGGTCGAACAGGAATCGGCACGACTGGGGAAAAGTTGGAGAGAACTGAAACACATTTCAAGAAATCGTACACGATGGCGCGTAGGTGTAGTGGAGGCCCTATGTCCCGTAAGGGAAACATCACGGACGTAATAGGTCCGAGGACCTAAGTAAGTAAGTAAGTAAGTAAAACCGCTCCAACAATTTTTGATTTTTTATTGAGCTCTAAATTTTGAAGCCATTAAAATAACAAATTTATAGTATCTAATAATTTGTTTAATTTTTTTTTTTTTTGATGATATCATAATATTTTGGAACCGATACATACATATGTACATTAGGGTGGTCCTTATAAAGGTCATTCTCTCATTTTGAATGACGCACCACCATAATTTGTTCTAAATAAATACAAAAAATCCTGTAAAATTTTAGCTCATTTTAGTAACGTTAACCCGGCCACCAAGTTGTCTGAAGTTTTATATGGGAAATACCTTGTAATGATTGATAAAGAAAATTTAATATTTGCACACATGTAATAACTTTTGTCATGTTTAAAAAATGTATTAAACACAAATTTAAGACATCTATGTATTAAAATTCAAATTAACTAAAAAAAAAATTTTTGTTTAAATGGCTGTAAGTAGGGAAATAACTGTTGTTAATTTTTTTCTGATACATTTTTATAAATATGAAAAAATTGACTACATGTGTTGCAAAATTCAATTTTGTTTATCAATCATTACCAAAGTTAAGATTTTTCAAATTTGGATTTACAAAAATACATGGGATTTCCCATATAAAATTTCAAACGTCTTGGGGCCGGGTTAAGGTTAATATAATGAACTAAGATATTACAGGATTTTTTTTATTTATTTAGAACAAATTAGGGGGCTGCGTCATTCAAAATAAGACAACGACCTCTAAAAGAACCACCCTAATATACATCATTAATTTTTAGCTATGTTAAAGTTGTTAGCGACGAGAGCAAGTTTGTGCGATCCAGTCGGGCCCCTTTTTTTTTTTGTAAGTGTAAATAATGAAAAATTCAAATTTGCAAACCTACGAGTACCTACCTACTGGAATATTTTTTTTTATTAATTTGTACAAAAAGTTTTAGTAGGTAATTCTTAAAAAGTTCTTCATAAAATTGGTTCAACCAAGAAGGTACTTAAGTCAAGAAAAAAATAAAAATTGATAGGCAGTGGTTCGTGTTATTTCGCATCGTTTACGCGGAAGGGGCCTATTTTTCAAAAAAATACTTGAAATGAAAAAAAAAAAAAAATATTTTAACAAAAAATAGCCTTAGAATTTGCAGACAAAGCTTTCGCTGAATCCAGTAATCCATTCTTTTATTTAGTTTTATTTGAAATAATCTGACATGAACCTATGAATCTACATAATGTACCTACTACAATGGCACAGTGGATATAGTGTTTGACTGCTAACCTGGACGTGTGGGTTGGAGCCCCAGTAGGTTGCATTCTTTTCTATATTCCCCAGCTTAAACTGGATGCCACCCGTGGAACTTCATGAGATACTTAACATCTAATTTTCAATCCACTGTGCCAACAAAAATCTTTCCTTTCCTTCTATTTCTTCTAACTAGTGCCGAGCATTGCATTTAAAAGACCTGAGGTCTTACAGGCATATAGTTAAAATTATTATTATTATTATTAATTTGCTGTTTGAATGCGAGTCTTTTTTGTTTGTCACTACAAGTACATTATTGTGTTAATTTTTTTGCAATTCCTTATTTTTTCTTCCTATATTAACTGGCACAGCACATTGACTTAAACATGTGCAAAATTTTTTACTACGCGAAAGACGAAAGAATTTTTTTTACTAACAAAAGTAAACAATTTTTTTTGAATAATGGTAGACCTAGCTATGCGGGAAATTATCAAAAAAAAATGAAAGAAATGATTAAAAGAAAAAGGAAATAACAAGAAACACAACTCAACAACACAATCCAAAAAAAAAAAATTAAAATACAAAAAATGAGCAAACGCAAGGCAACGAAAAACACAGATAATAAATTTGTTTGACCTTGACATTGGATGATGTTATTTAATTTTATTTTGTTTTGTTTATTTGTTGTTGATTTTTTTGGTCTTTTTTTATTTTTAAATTTTGAAGCAAAAAAAAAAAAAAGATATAAACCAACAACGAGAGCTTTGTATTTATAAGGTGAAATACGTACTTTATGAGGGTGTGTAATGGGTATTCAAATAATGGTGTTGGTGCAGAGAAAAAATGAACAGTCGAACCCATTTATACGCGAATAGTAAGTTTGGAACAGGTAGGAACATTAATATTATTGTTATTTTTAATTTTTTTTAACCATATAAGGCGTTAGGTCTTTTAAATGCAATTCTCGTCACTAGTTATATAAGGAATATAAAGAATAATTACTGAATTTCGACATTAAATTAAAAAAGTAATTAATTTCATACTATATTATATTGGAATATGTTATGCAAGCCAAGACCCGAAAATGTTGTCATTTTTAACCGTTGTGAATACTAAATGGGTTTTACTGCTTTATTTATAACTAAATGGTCATAATATTTTATAATTTTTCGCATGATATCGTTTAAGCGTAAATAAACAATTTTTTTTGTTGTTGTTAATGTTTTTATCGGACGATTTTTTTTTTTATCTTCTTGTACGAAGTTATTTTTATTGTAAAAACAAAAAGACAGTAATGTAGTAATTATTATTTTAAATTCGTGTTGGTTTGGAATAAAATATATGAGCAACAAATGGTCTCTATACATATAATAGGGGTCAAAGTTATGTTTAAATTAATGTTAACAAGGAAATAAATATGAGCTAAACAAACAAATTTTAGAGAAGATTTTAAAATTGTGATAGACAAGGTTAACAATGATTTTTATCTCAATTAGCAGGTGTCAGAATTGAGGAATTGCATAGAAGTGGATTTTAATCATCATATGTATACATATATAAAAATGAATGTTTGTGTGTTTGTCCTTTATAGACTCGCGTACCGCTAAACCGATTTAAGTGAAATTTTCAGAATCTATTCTAATAATACGAGGAAAGGTTTTTATAGTGGTTTTAGTTAAGTCTAGCTAAAGGCAGCCAACAAATATGCTAAATTGAATATTTAACACTGTAATGTGTACACATATTAAACTAAACAAAAATTGAAACTCGAATAAAGAACTGAAAGTTGAAAAATTTAAAACAAAATTTAAAACAAAAAAAAAAACAATCATAAATAGGGCTCGGATTTCCATGCAAATGCATGTTTTTTTTTTTCTTTCAACAATCAGAAGCCTAAGACCAAATTATCTTTACGAATCATGCGATTTCCTTTAAAATGGCATTCAATTGTTAGTGCATATTTTGCATATTTTATGCAAAATGCATATTTTTATTATAAATGCATATTTTCATAATAAATGTATATTTTGAGTGCATATTTTCATATTGTTCATTCATAACTTTCAATATAGTATCAAGTTTATATTTGTGACGAAGAACCTAGGGGTAGGAGTTGGTTTAATAGATGGGGAACGTGGATAGAAGCAATTACGTAATATACAAAACATTTTTAACCCTTTCGGTACGGATGTGGTACAAGTCCATATAAATGTTCTTTGTCTTGTACCACATCCGTACCAAAAGGGTTAAGAGATCCAATTCGATGGTGGTGAAATTGTTTTTTGGCACGATCACAAATCTTGAGGGTATAGGAGCATATTGAAAAATCAAATCGATTTAGTTGATGGAAATTTTTGCAAAAAATAATTCTTTTAAATGCACTATTGGTGCAATTATTAAAAAAATATTAAGACGGTTTTTTTCAGAAATCCAAAGCTATTGTAAATTGTAAACTAAAAGCAAATAATAAGTCGAATTATCTATCTATCTGCCAAGGCTATTCTACAATGACAATTTAAATAATGAATATATTAAGACTGTAGTAGCCCCTAGAGTAATGGTTAGTAACTTGGACTGTCACACTGGAGGTCTGAGTTCACTTCCGAGCCTCATCCACCTCAAAACGAAGATCTACAAGATCAGCAAGACGGAAAAAGCTTTTATAAGAGTCAAAAATCCACTAGAAAGTTTGTCTTTAGCAGGTCCTACTAATTTAGAGGTAAGAAACGAAGTAATTTAAGACTGTTCAATGTTTTGTTAATAATGTTACGGGACCGACAGGAATAATTTTAAATTATGATCGAAATATAATAAACAACAAATAAAGAAAGAAAAAACCTAAACAATAGAAGTTATATTGTTTTTGTTTTTATTTTAGTGGACTGTATTGAATGAAATTCAATAAAAAGTATTTAAGCGACCTTTAGTCCAATGCGTTTCGGTCCTGATAACAATAACAGTGGACCTCATCAGTTAGAGCTGTAATTGTTACCTTTCTAAGACGCAACATTTTAGTCGATGGCTACCGACGTCTTAGAAAGGTAACAATTACAGCTCTAACTGATGAGGTCCACTGTAATTGTTATCAGGACCGAAACGCATTGGACTAAAGGTCGCTTAAATACTTTTTATAATAAACAACTTTTTGACAGCAAAATAATTGTATTTCCAGTAGGACAAGTTAATGTTATCATTGTGACAATATTTTACGGGTGTGACAATAGAATGTTACGGTTGTGACAATAGAATGTTACGGTTGTGACAATAGAATGTTACGGTTGTGACAAGTATGATTTTAAAAGATAAGAAAAATAAAACAAACAACAGGAACAAAGGGCTAGGATTTTGATGCACTTAAAAAAAATATGAACCTAAGATCGTTATTTTACCTTATTTTCCCCCCAAAACAAAAGAATTTTCATTCAATTTTTGCATAATCTTTCAAACCAAATCATCGATCCAGGTCTCCGGGACTCTCCTCCGGTGCCCGAGTAGGATAGAGTTGGTTGGTTGTACGAGTAAACGACTGAATCAAGTTTCAAGCTCGTGTCGTATTATTTTACACGTTTCAAACTTTTTTGAAAAATATGAAAATTTTCATTAAGAATATGCACGAAAAATATTAAAATATGCACGCAAAATATGAAAAAACGGACAAAAAATATGCATTATTATAAAGGTATGCATTTATAATGAAAATATGCATTTATAATGAAAATAAGCGTTTAAAATGAAAATATGCACTAACGATAGAATGCCATTTTAAAGAAAATCTTATAATTCGTAAAGATAATAACTCTTAGATTTCTAAATGTTGTGAGAAAAAATATGCATGTGCATTGAAAACCAAGGCTACATGAAATTTGGCCCCAGTGAAAAATGGTCTCAAACGAAAAATTTCACCAAAGTTGGGACTTTTTTCCATAATGAAAAATGGCACCATTTTAAAATTCGAAAATGGTCCCAAAATTATGAAAAATGGCCTTAAACAAGAAATGAAAAATTGCCGTAAATTTGATATAAGAACTATGAACAACAGACAAATTACAAACTTACAAAAAAAAATGTTTTGCGTCGGTTTGGGAGAGCCTTAAAAGTACCTTGCCTGGCCCGCCTCGCGGATCCAAGGATTTGAATTACCTTTTTGGGTCCTCTGCCCCGCTTACGCGACTCCGTCGCTCCGCTCAGTCGCCTGGCAGGCGCCTATGTTATCAGTTGGTCAGCTATCAAAGTTTTTTTTTTATAAAAGTATTTTGATTTAAGAATAAAAATCTGGGGCCATTTTTCATAATGAAATTTCACCCCAAAAAATGAAAGGCTCCAAAACCATGAAAAATGGCCCCAATTTACAAATTTTAAATTCTTTTGTTTTTGTTGTTTCCCATACAAATTTTTGGGGCATTTTATGTTTGGGGCCAAATTTCATGTAGCCGAAAACCAAGACCTTCACAAAAGTATGACAAGTATGTTACGAGCGTGACAATATAATGTTACTGCAGTGACAATTTAATGTTACGTATGTGACAAGGCTTTCTTGGGGGCCAATTTATTTAGAAACATCTTTTGTACAAATATTGAACATTTTAAGTGTGGGGTATGGGATGTTTTTCCATTGTGAATTTAAACAAATTTTACAAAAATCTGCATCAGTTAGAGTCACATTCGCAACGGAGGAGGGCGTAACTGTCGCAAATAAAAATGGAAGCTCGGGGATCAAAGTATTGAAGTGGTCAATGAATACAACTACCTTGGTGTTCGGATATGTAGAAACCTCAACTGGAACAATCATTTGGTAGACAAATTAGCCAAATCTAAAAATGCGCTTAATGCAACGTGGAAGACTGTCATGCAGAGCAAAGATGTCGAGTATGAGTCAAAGTATCGCATCTTCCAAGCCACAGCCAAAGCCATAATGTGCTATGCCGCCCAAGTTTGGGGCCATAAGGAGTTCGATGCAGTGGAGCAGCTTCTGAGATACTTCTTGAAAAGAATCTTAAGGTTACCGAATAGTACGGCAAACTACATACTCATGTTAGAGACTGGACTTCCACCGTTGTATATCTCAACACTGAAAATGCAAGTTGACTATATTATGAATACAATCAAGATGGATGATAGAATACTGCCTACAAAAATAACGATGCTGGTGATTCGGAAAAGAGTATCATGGCTTGAGTCTTGGAGAGACTTGCAGAGTACTGTGGACATTCACTCTCACTTCAAAGTGACTCAATGGGCACGTGGAAAAGCGAACTATATAAACTCATAAGCTTACTGGACGAAAAAAAAAGAGACCACTACATTTGGAAAGCCAGGACCTCTTTCCATAGGAATATATATGCAACGCTAAACTACAATCTAACAATGAATAACTACTTCAGGGCGGAGCATCCAACTGAACTTAAGTCACTGGTTTTAAAAGCACGAGGTGAGATGCTTCCCCTGAACTATATTCCTCATAGGAATGACTTGGAGGAAATTTGCGGGCTATGTAACCTTAGGGAAAGGGAAGACGTTTTTCATTTTATGGGTAGATGTCCTATTTTTGTGGAAACCAGAAGGAGTACGTTCGGGAATAATTATTTGAATCATGCTAAAGTTATAAATATCCTTAATGGACAGGTGGACTGTATAACTATATACAGTTATATAAAAATAGCACTTTCTTATAAAAAACGAATTTTGGAAGAACTTTTTAAAAAAAAAACTTAACTTAACTTTTTGTAACAATAAATTATCATTTGCCAACTGACAGACGACGTAGATGCCATGTTAAATATTGGAAAATTTATAAATTATGTATTATACTTATTATGAAATAAAATCCATTGAACTTGAACTAGAGTCACATAATATTAAACTTTGTAGGTATTGGCAAACACTACCCGTAAAACCTTTTCTGAGAATATCTTGTACAAAAGCTGTTAGTTTAAGAGAAAGTGAAATATTTTCACTTCAAGCTGTGCAGTCATTTAAATGTTTAAAATAAATAAATTAAAAAAAAAAATAATTTTACTTTTATTCTATCTTAAATTTTTTCGAGCAAATGTACAATTTCAAGTTTGCAGCAAGGTTTTTTTTTTTTTTTTTTTTGTCAAATCAAATATTACGGGGATAAGACTGAAAAACAAAAATTACAAAAAATTTATTATTTACCTTCTTCATTACAAATGAAATTAACATGTGATAAAAATAAAGAAAAAAGAAAAAAATTTAACAAAAAAAATTAAAACACGTGTCATTTCATTAACTGTTATTTTTAATAGACATCTTAATTACAGAAACAGAAGTTATTTGCTGACGTTAAAAGAAATATAAAAAATTACCATCTAATAGAGCCTTGAAAACAAAATAGGACGTGCTTGGAATTTTGTTTTTGACATCAGCATAATTCACTCATCTTCATCCAAATAAAAATACAAAAAAAAGAAAAATACAAAAAAAGTTTGCAGATATAAAAAAAATAAAAATAAACAAAAGTCGAGAAATTAAAAAAAAAAAAAAAAGATATAAAACAAATCTGGACAAAATAAACAGAACACTCCTTGAAAGCACAAAAATACAGAATGCGTCAGTAATCTAAATATACCCCATACACCCCACTCTAGCTGAAAAAGAATAATATCACATTGTTTGGTATTTCTTTTTTTTTATATTATTTTGATTTTTTTCTTGCAAAATTCAAAGATTTTATTGTTTTCTACTTCAATAGATGCACTCAAATCCAACGACGAGGGACAGTTAAACGATGGATTCAAAGATAATTATGCAATTTTTTTTTTTTTTTTTTGTTGTTGTGTCAATACTCTGAAATTGATTTCTACTCTTTCAACAACTTCGAATGGTTTTTGATCGACAGATTTCTAAAAACAAAAAAAAAAAACAACATGATAATTGTATTTGAAGTGCACTCACAAAGTAGGTACCTACATATTTCTTTGAATCGTGACTAAGAGACTTAAAGAGATTCCAATGCAAAAAAAAAAGAAAATTATCCTTACGCGGATACCATCATCAGATCAAACAAAAATGTATCACGATTTTGTATTGAAGTTTCATTGCCAATAGCAAACAATACTCCAGTCAACTCATCCGTCGTCGCATAGTCATCATATGGTGCGAGCGATCACAATGTCCTTGGCTGTTTTCTAGAGCAAATTAATTTTGTTTATTTTCTTCTTCTTCTTTGAATCTGGGTGAGAGAAGGCAGAGATTGAGATTTCACTTGTACCTAGTTCTCGTCTCACAACAAAACAAAGAATATTCCTTGGTTTTGATTCCCTTTGTTGCAAGAGCAACAAGATCATGATCAAGAGGAATAACAATGTAACAATATAAATCAGTGTGCAATCAGTGTAAAACAGTGTTGCCAATGCGAGATGAATCCACTGATTTGTTTTTTTTAATCCACAGACTGAAATTAAGCCCAGGTGAGAACGATACTATTTAGGAATAAATTTTAGAGTAGTTGAATCAGAAATAGCTAGCTTTAGTAACATTAGATAACAATTTACAATATATGCACAAACTTAACTGTCTAGTACCTTTCTAATACTTTTTATATACAAGTAAAATTAGTTTTAAAGAGAACACTATAAATCTTCGTATACAAAACTGTCCCTTAAGAGATTTCTTAAGGAATCCTATTTTATTCAATATGTGACGAAGACGTACTTATTTAAATATCAATTGAAAGAAAATACCTACTACTAAAAAAAACCATTTATAGTACTAACTACTGCTATTTGTATTGTTCGTTGAAAACGGAAAGGAAACTTATTTGATAAATTGTCATCCTTCCCAGTAGTTCAAGCGAAAACCAGCCAAGAGACGCTAACTCAAAGTAATAATATTCATAATTTAAGTAATTCAGTACTTTCTGATAACTTTTTTTTAGAAAGTACAAAAAAGGGAGTAAGGTGAGATAAAGTGGAACTTTTTGACTTGTAATTAAATTTATATTACCATAAGGTAAACAGAAAGACTATTCTGCAAAACAATATTAAGAAACAAACTACAAAAGTTGGTACTCTTTTTTTTTAAGTACCTACTAACTTTAAGTACTAATTATAGAATAAGTAATATATACTTAAGTATGCTGTTTATAGATTAAATAAATATTATAGAAGAGGTTTCCAAATATAACTTTTTTTGGTTTTGAAAAAAATACCTACCAATAAAAAGTACTATTAATAGAAGCTTCCTGATATATTATTAAATTAACAATACAAAACAACAACTTCTTTGATAATTAACTTGTGATCTTCACTGGTACTCGTGGTTCACGAGAACCAACCAACAGACGTATACTGAAAGCTATAAAATTGATAATTTAAGCAATTTAGTACTTTCTAATAATACCTTTCTTCAGGAAAGTCAGAAAAGGAACTCTAAGATATGACAAAGTAACATTTTTTGGCTTGACATCCAATTTTCATTGCCATTAGGTAGGTAAGGCAATATTGGTTTTTAATAAATATTAATTACCAAAAAGTACCAATGTATAATACTTAAGTATTTGATTATTAGATTGCACAGATTTAATGGGGAACATTTAAAATATTTATCATTTTGTTTTTTTTTTCTAAATTTTAAGTACTAAAACTACTGCTAAAAATACTACTAAAAAAACTACATTTACTTCTACTACATTGAGAAAAAGCTTGCAATCCTTTACTATTACGGCTCGAATTTCCATGCATATGCATGTTTTTTCTTACAAAAATTAGAAGATTAAGACCAAATTATATCTACGAATGATGAAATTTCTTTTAAAATGGTATTCTATAGTCGGTGCATATTTTACAATTTGTATGCAAAATGGCTATTTAATGCAAAATGCATATTTAATGCAAAATGCATACTTTTATGCAAAATGCATACTTTTATGCAAAATGCATATTTTATGCCAAATGCATATTTAATTCTAAATGCGTATTTTCACTATAAATGCATATTTTAAGTGCATATTTTTTTTATATTTTCGAGCATATTTTTCAATACACTGTGTGCTTCAAGATCGCTTCAGAATTCGGACTTCGAGTTGAAATGAGTTTTAACGGACTCGATGCCGCTCGAGGACAAGAGTCGAGTAGAAATTTGGGACGAAAAACCTGATTTAAAAGTAATCTACTAAGAGTACCAACTTACAGTACTTATGTAGCATGTAATATATCACGTTTATTTGATTAAGTAATTATAATTGGCCGACTGGAAAAATGCAAAGTTTCTGTCTAGTTTGGGCAAGGCGGTAGTAAGTTTTCAGCACAGAAAATCTAGACAAGAAAAATTTGTCAGATACTTGGCAAGCCCTTGTTGGATTTCAGTACCAAAAATTTAGACGATGCAAACTTTTCAACCACTCGTGAGGCCCTACCTAGTATAAACTTGTTTGACATGTCTGTCGAGACAAAAGGGTTCATAATCGCCAAGGCCCGTGTTCTAACCTTTGCTAATTCTTGCCAGAATCTATGTAAAACCCTCTAGTGCCATATCTAAAACTAGATTGTTTTTCTGGGCGGAGTACTAAAATCCAGCAAGGGTTTGCCAAGTACCTGACAAGTTTTCCCTGTCTAGATTCCCCTACTGAAAACTTATTAGGGTCGTGACTAAATTAGATAGAAACCAGGATTTTTTCTAGCCAGGCTTACATGATGCGAATCTTCTTCACCTACATATTTCAGAAATTTTAATAAATTTAAACCACTCTCTTCGTATTAGATTGGATTTATTAACAAACAAAAAAAACTACTATTTTTTTTAATACTATTTTATTTTTGTAGGTACAGAAAATGGTAAAAGGGTGACCGCTTAAAATAAATAAAGTGGTACTTCACACAAGTAGTATTGAAATTGAATTAAAAGAAGAGCGCTACTAAGAAGACTCATTTGCCGAAACCTTGTTGTTCAGTACTTTTTTAATACTCTTTTCAGAAGAAATTATAAAAGTTAAGATACTTAACTGAAAAATGCACTTTTTAAAAGAGTCTTATGTAATTCTTTTGCCTCCTTAAATTAAATTAAGAAATGTGCTTCCCATGAAGATGGAATTTTATTACAAAACACAACGATTACATAATATGTATTTTTATATACGACATCACTGATCAATCTGCTATCAGCATCATCAGTAAGTTATTTAAGTATTTTGTTTCATTTACTGTTGATTTTTTTATTTTTGTTTGTATTGTTGTGGCAATCTTCTCACTTTCCATATGTTTATCGTTCTCAACATTCCTTTTAATTTTCCTCACTATTTTTTAATGTTTTGCTTTTTTTTCCGCGAGACGTCAACAACGACAACTCGATGGTTTCATTTTTCAATGAGTTTGTCCTTGGCAAAGTGCATTGCCAGCAAGGCGTACGAGACTCTCATAATTGCATTGCAACGACAACGACAACGGACGATGGAATACGTCGCGTCGGTCGTTCAGTCAACAACGACGACGACAAGTGCCAAGAGCAGTAGTAGTTGTAGTTTTGCTGCAAGTTATGGTTGCAAGTTGCTAGGCCAGCAAAAAAAAAGACATGCATAAGTGCAAGGTATATGAGGCTTAGAATAGACAGAGATAGTTATATAGCAAGAGAATTTGAAGTAACTTCATGAGGAGTTCAAGAATATTATTATTTTTATACGTACATAGATACTTGTACGAATGGGAGTTTAAAATAAAAGTTGTTACGTATATACGCGTAAAAGTCATGCAATTATTTGCCCCTTCTTCTAAGAGAGTCTCGCTCGTATGCCTATTTGTGGAAATTTTCTTTATAATTTTGTTTTTCTTTATTTATATTTTTTTACAGCTCTATTATTAGCTTAGTTTTGTTGATTTACATGCATGGCATGGCCTCGAGTTTGAAGTCATTTGTAACAATTCCTAATGGGGGTCAAAAGTTGTGAGTTACTATAAATGAATTGCAATACACATATGTGTAGGTACTGACAGAAGGGATTAATGATTTTGATGGAATAATAAAAAAAGGATATCTACAAATTACTTGCATCGTAATTGATGTCTTTACAGGTTATTTTTTGTTTGCAAACTTTATGCATGTGGAGAAAATGTTAATTGGAAAATATCACTTTCGACGAGAATTTTTAAATTTAAAAGAAGGTTAAACATACAAAAAATCCTCATAAAACATTTTAATAAGTAAGTCCTTTTTCACACAAGGAAACAGAGTTGCAAGTAATTTTTAGTTTGTAGGCGAAAAGGGCGTCAGGGGAAGGAAACAAATTTGCCCTCAAACCCTTCTCTAGCTAGTTTCTGGCAATTCGGTTTCCATGTATGAAAGCGGTCTTAGACAACAATTTTATTAATAATTAACAACTGCTACGCTAAATTTGAGACCTCTTGTATTAAAATGAGTTTTTTATGTAAATGACTTTTGATTTATTTTCTTTTTCTATCTCAAGTTTCCGTTATCAATTGAAAACTATCAAATTAAATTTTCTTTCATTTCATTTTTATTTACTCATTTATTCATTTTTTTTTTTGTTTTTTTGTTTATTGCTTAGTGTTTACTGCGATTTATAGCAAATTGCTAAGACTTTCGATCTACATAGTTAATTATTTATTCAACCATTTTCACACTGATGTGAACTTATAAAAACTTTATCGAAATTACCTTTGATCAGCAAATTTTCACTTTTCCAACAATTAATTTTCACTGCAGTTGCAAATATACATACATCCATACATACCTGCAACCATTTACAAAGTCCGAACGATCCGATACATTTACATGAATTAATTATTGTATTTCGCTCGTTAAAATGTGTATATGTACCGACCGTACCTATGTGAATTAAACCTTTTTTCGTATACCTATCTTTTCTCTCCTTTGCCTGATCAAAGACCATAATTATCTGCTTCGCTTTCATAAGAAATATTTACAGATTAATTGCAGCTGATATAAGACGTTGTATAGAGTGCATCGCGATATATCGTCAATATGGAAGTACAATCATGAGAAAGACGATCAAATCTTTTATAGGTTGGTACCTATAGTTTAGGTGGTAACATGGAATATTAAGAAAAAGTTAATTTTACGAAGTTTAATCAAACAAATTAGAGATGTTTTCAAGAACTTTGAAAAAAAAAAAAAAAAATGAGCTGCAAAAATTCCAACTCTCTTTCTATGTAGTTTGGGCAATGCCCTAGTAAGTTTTCATTGGCCAAAGTTTATACGAGGTAAACTTGTTAGATTCTTCACAAGCCCTAGCTAGATTTCAAAACATAAAATTTAGACGAGGGAAACTTTTCAAACACTCGTGAGGCCCTTCATAGTAAAAACTTGTCGGACATTTTTCGGTACCCCTTCAGGTATGTCTCTTGTACACCAAAAACAAACATTTTATAAGCACCATACATTTTCAGTATCATACGAGAATTTTTTTTCTCTCTTTCCTTTGTCTTCTTTTTTATATCACACGGACTTCGGTTAGTCAGATCAGAACAAAACAGCACAGACCACAGATTTGTGAAAAATGTCAGACAAGTAAGAATGGAAAACCTGTTCTAAGTTGTTCTAGCTAAAAAGCAAGTACATTAAATCCTGTTCTATTCTGTATATATTTGTTAAGCAATATGGTATGAAACATACTCACTTTCGACATTGAATTTTTGTATAGCGAGTGAGCCCGGTGGTAGTGCATTGAACTGATAAGCAGAAGATGGCGGGATCAAATCCCACATAAGCCAAATTGGTTTTATTTTTTGTTTGCCTGACGAGGCAAAAGGGTGCATAATCGCCAAGGCCCTTGTTCTAGCCTTTGCTAACCCTTGTTAGACCCTTGCCAGAATCTTAAGACTCTCTAGTGCCTTTTCGAAAACTAGTTTGTTTTTCTGCGCAGGGGTTCATATGCTTAGGCCTTATATTTTAAAACATTAAAAATAAGGGCCAAAGCGATCGAAATTCTCAAAGTCTAAAAAATCGGTTTCGAAACCGTGTGTGCTTAAAAAACTATTCAAGGTCAAATGTAAACAAAACATTTGATTTCAAGAAAAAAACTTGAGTTTTTAAAAAAGTGCTAAATTGAAATGTAATTTGTATTATTATTACGTCAAAGCAAAAACCTACAATGCTGCCAACTTTTTGTTCATAAAATCTTCTTAAACTAAATTCAACTGAGCTGAAGTTCAGATTTCACTGCTACCGCACGAGTTAAACCAAAAATTTTAAACTCAGTTTAAGGATCAGCTGAACTTAAGTCTAAACTTCCATTGCTGTGAAATTGGGGGTAAATGTCAAAGCGGTATATTTCAAAAATCTTTAAATACATATAAAAAAGCATACAAAAAAAAAACGTAAGATTTCAAAAACTTAAGATTTCAAAAAACGAAAGATTTCAAAAATTGCAAGAAGTAAACTTCAAATTTAAAAAAAAAATTTACTTTACATTTCAAAAAGAACGTTAAAAGTCAAAAAACATTACTTTTTAAATTTCAAAAACGTTAATTTTTGTATTAAACTTAAATCTCGAAAAACGTAAAATTTCAAAAAAAAAAAACATGAATTAAGAAAAACCTTAAATATCATAAAATTTTATTGTTTGTAACTCAATCAAGTGGTTGTTCTGTTCCTATAAAACCTTCAATTTTAATATGAATGATGGTGTGTAAAGCTTTGCAGCATAACGCGAGTATGTTATCATACAAAAAACGCTTTTCAGAAACTTTTAATTTTGTTTTACTTAAAAACGTTAAATTTTTAATAACGTTAAATTTCAAAAAAGTTAAATTACGGTGTCGTTTGGCAATGGCAAAATGGCAATTAAATATTTAATTTAAAAAAAAATGTTAATTTACAAAAAACTTTAATTTATAAAAAAAACGTTAAATTACATAAAGCGTTTGATTTCCAAACCTTTAATTAAAAAAAAAAAACGTTTAAGTTATAAAAAACGTAAATTTCCAAAAAAAATTATAAGATTGAAAAGGTTAATTTATTAAATTATAATTTTCTCATAGAGAAAGTACATAAATTAATTATGTGACCTATTAAAAAAATAAAATCAACAAATTAGTTAAAAAAAATAGACCTGTTTTTTGCAATTTGGTCATAAGCAACATTACCGCCTTGACTGTTAATCATATTAAACATTAAAAACACCTCACTGCAATCATTTGCTTATTATTAGCTTCTGTTGAGTTTGAGTATCTAAACATTGTGTGGGATGTCCCGTGGGATATCTACTGTGATTCAATTTCAGGTTTAGTGTCAAATGCATTTAAAAGGAAAAGATACTAGAGATACACTATATTTCAATTAAGTCAGCTTAATTTTTTCTTGTTTTGTTTATGTATGAAGTATGATTGAATCGAACTAAAGATCTTTACACGGATGTGAAAGCTAAGATGGCTTCTAGTTTTCAGCCAGTGAAGGGCTATTTTTTTGAAAATAATATCTATATATCTTTTGATGCGGAAGATTTATATTGAAAGGGCTAAGATATTATTTTTCGTCTTTTCAATTGAATGACAGAGACAAATCACTTAATTTTTCTTCTCATACATAAATGAATAATATACAAAAAAAAAAAAAAAACAAACAAAAAGTATACACCAAAGTTAAAACCTTCAAGGAATCTTTGTATTTTGTTGTTTATTTATTGATAGTGATATTAAGATAAGATCATCTAAATCCATATTTTATGCAAATTTTAAGCTAGCCCTTTGTAATGTAGAAAAAAAAATACAATAAAGACACACAAATTCACAATTTAAAAACCTTTCTTTATTTTTTTTTTTTTGTTTGTAATATAAAAGATTTGATCTTGTTTGAAATTAGTTAAAAAGCCCTTAATTATTTTTACATCTTTTAAAATAGAACAGTTGCAAAAAAGAAATTGTCTTTCTATATTTGTTTCTGATTCATATGCGTCATTTTAACATTACATACCTCACATCGCGTATACGAGTACAATTAATTAACTTTGTCACATCATTTCCAACAAGATCAAAGTTTATGCGTTCAGTTGTAAAATATAAATTTTATAACACATCGTAGATTGATTGTTAAGTACTAAAAATTAATTAAAACAAATTAATTTTATGAAAGCACATTCTATTAAGATCTTTGACGATTTTTTTTTTTATTTAACGAGTATCACTTAGCGTTCAATTGAGATAGGATGACTCAAAATGAGAAGTAGATTTTTATAGTTGCAATTTATAGGGAAACACTTTTTTCAAGCATTTCTTTTTTTTTATATAGAATTTTAATCATAACATTATAGTAATTCAAAAATAAAGAGCATGACAATTTCAGACATTTCTGATAAAAAAAGATTTTTTTATTTTTTAGAGCGTGCACTAAAGGGGTTTCGACTACCATTAATATGAACAAGGACAGTTTGAGTGTTAGGAAAATCAAGAATGATTTCTCGACTGCGAAAAAAAATTCCATTAGTCCATCAGCATTCGCACTACGTTTAAATTGTTCTGTTTGTAATGGTCTTTTAATTTATTTTTTTGCTTTCATTTAGAGCCAATTTTCCAATCATAGGCTCCACAATCAGAGGAATTAATGTTTTATTCAAAGAATAAGTGCCTTTTATCTGAGGTTTAACTGGCTATTGAAAAATTGGCCCTTAACGGTTTTAAATTAAATTAACACCTACTCTTGTAATGAATAAATGTAGCCTCACGTTGGGCGCCAATTGTAAAACGCTATCTTCTGGATGGTCTTATTTTACGTCAAATATACTCTTTTCTGCGGACTCATCCGATGATGTTGTTTAAGAGCCAAAATGGTCTTTTAATTTAATTTTTTATTTTCATTTAGAGCCAATTTTCCAATCATCGGCTACACACTCAGAGGAATAAATGTTTTATTTAAAGAATAAGTGCCTTTTAGCTGAGGTTTAACTGGCTATTGAAAAATTGGCCCTTAACGGGTTTAAATTAAATGTACACCTACTCTTTTAATGAATAGATGTAGCCTCACGTTGGGCGCCAATTGTAAAACGCTATCTTCTAGATCTTCTTATTTGACCAAAAATATACTCTTTTCTGCGGACTCAACCGATGCTGTTTTAGAGCCAAAATGGTCTTTTAATTTTATATTTTACTTTCATTTAGAGCCAATTTTCCAATCATCGATCGGTTAAACAATCAGGGAAATAAATGTTTTATTCGATGAATAAGTAACATTTCATTGAGGTTTAACTGACTATTGAAAAATTGGCCCTTAACGGGTTTAACTTAAATTTACACCTACTCTTTTAATGAATAAATGTAGCCTCACGTTGGGCGCCAATTGTAAAACGCTATCTTCTAGATGTTCTTACTTTACGACAGTTGAACTTTTTTCTACGGACTCAACCGATGTTATTTGGTGCCAAAATAGCTGCCTTGGTACATTTTGGTTTGTAAAACAATATTTTGTGATAATTGTACTCAAATCTTCTTTTAAAAAAAAAGTAAAAAATTAAAATTAAAAAAACAAAAATTAAATTACTCTTTTTAAATTTAGCATAACATAAATACAGAAAAGTTAAATCTTGGTGATTTTTAGTTAGGACCCTTTATACATTACCGCAAATTTATGAGGATGGGATTGAAGACTTACCTGAAATGGAAAAAAATAAATACACATTATTGTACGGAATAATAAAGATAATAAGGAAATAAAAACAAAAAGTAAATAGTATACAGCAACGAATAATGAAATACAAGCTTTAAGAACACATTGGAACCTTAAAAAATTCTAAAAAGATGGTTTTATTTTGAGCCGTGTACACTTTGCTCATATTTGATGGATTTTTACTGAGCTTAATTTTTGTCCCCATAGACATCTGCATCGAAATGTATTTTCCAATCATTTTCCACAAATCTTGTTTTATTTATCAAACTTTTCGTTAAGTTATGGAATCATTCGTTGAGTTATGCAATTATTCGTTAAGTTATGAAGTTATGCGTTAAGTTCTCAATTGGTTAAGTTATGAAATTATTCGTTAAGTTATGAAATTATTAGTTAAGTTATCAAACTGTTAGTTAATTTATGAAAATATTCGTTAAGTTATGAAATTATTAGTATGAGGTTATGATATAATTCGATAAGTTATTAAATTATTCGTTAAGTCCTAAAATTCTTGGTCCAGTTTTAAATTCTTAACATTAACAGATTTTTCATTAAATAAATAAAAAATTCGTTGAACAAAGGAAAACTGTGTTTGTTTGTGGAAGGTTTCGTTGTATTCCAACTAAATTAGATTCAAATGATTGTTCCCTTAAAAGCCCAACTGTAATAGAATTTAGCCCACTTATGCACGCATCAGACCAAGTAGATATATCTTTCCTAAATCAGAGTTGATTACAACTGCACAGTCTTCTAGCATTTCAAGAGGACATCTTTTATACAGCTGAACATCATCGGCGTACAAATGAATAGACGAGGAAACAAGGTTAGAATTTCATTAACATATAAGGAAAACAGTAGGGAATTATATTTTTAAAAATAAATAAAATACAAATACAAATTTATGTTTTAATTTTAATTTTATTTTAATTTTATTTTATATATTAAAAACTTAATATCACAACTTTTTTTATTTTAATTATAGTTATGCGACGCGTTTCGGAGCTTTACTTCATCCTCGGGCGATTCACTTTGTTTTTTCCAAGAATGGAGCCCTGTGGTACTCCTCTGGTATTATTTGTAAAAAATACGATGTTTCACTGCCTAACGAAATAGCTTGTAGTCTGGGCGTTAGATATGATGACATGAGGCTGACTGCTGAATTTGAAAGATTTCTGTGATCAACCGTGTCAACGGCCTTTTAAAAGTCCAATAACACTAGAAATTTTGTTTTGTCTTCATCCAGAGATTCTCTTATGTTGTCCACAACATCAATAATTGCATAGGTACAACTATGCTGTTTCCTGAAACCCATTGGATAGAGCAAATATTAGTGTTGTTATAGATTGATTTGCTTTTGAAGCATTATTTCAAATACCTTTGATAAAAAAAAGGAAGAATGGTGATCGGTCTATAGTCCTGACTGGTGGGACTTTTTCGAATGGTATTATTTTCCACTGAAGAGGGAAAATACCTGTAGTTAATATAAATTTGAACAAGTGCATCAGTGCTGCTAGAATGACAGGGAGAATAATCTTGACGAATTTAGGATTTAGGTAGTAGCCCGTAGCGTAATGGTTAGTGCGTTCGACTGTCACGCTGGAGGTCTGGGATCGCATCCCAGCCTCGTCCACCTAAAAACTAAAAAGTTTTTTTTCAGGGCTACTGCCTCTTGCGAGGAATTGACAAATCCTCCAAGAGTATCACTTGTCACGAATAAGTGCTTCTCGTCTAGCCGTTCGGATTCGGCATAAAATTGTAGGTCCCTTCCATTCCTGTCGAAAGTCGCGCACAGGAATGGTTGCGAGTTGTTAGTCACTAGGCCCTGGTTCTTCATGAGCCGTTGTGCCACCCGATTTATTTAATTATAATTTAGGATGAATTCCATCAAAGCTAGAAGCATTACATTTTACAGATAACAAACAATCAGCAATTTCGGGGTTGGTAACACAAGAGAATTCAAATGTGGCATCACGGTCTGGGCCTTCCCTTAGCCCCTCTCTTCCTTATATGATTTTTTTTATGAATCTTAGTATTGACTTCCATAAATTTCAATAAATAAAAACGGGCAGTCTAGCCCATAGCCCAATTAGCGCTGAAGTGCGCCGTTTTGATACCATAACTCGTTTGAACCTGTGGATGGAATTGAAGAGAGAAAATATGGGCATATCCTCAAGATATCGTCCCTTTTTATTTAGTTTAGAATAGGATTTTGTTGTAGCTTTTAGCACAATCATCAGAAAGTGGATCACTCACTCAACCAGATCAGCACCCGCACCATCCACAGTTAGCCCACTAGGCAGTTCGTTGGCTGGCACTGGAGCGTACACTGATCTGATTGGATGATCATCCGGCCACTGTGCACCACAACCCCCACCAGAACCCTAGTCCACTATCTTGTGATCATAGGGAATCGACGGAAGGTATAATGCAGAAGTAGCCGAAATTTGTCCTTGAGCCATTTCGTCGCGTTGAGAAAAGAAATCAAGTCTTTGATCTTCATTTCAGAAAGTTCGTTAAAGTCGTCAAAGAATGCTCTTCCGAGTGACTGTTTTCTAGCTTTGGCCAGAGCAGGGCATTTGCAGAGGAAATGAACTACTGTTTCCTTTTCCTGCTGGTCCTCACAGCTCCGACAGTGAGTATTGTGAGGTATGCCCAGCTTCGCTGCATGCTCTCCTATTGGCCAGTGTCCGCTACAGGTTGCAACTACCCTGGCTATGTCTTGCCTGGGTCTGCATATTAGATCAATTGTTCGGTTCTTGTCATAGGTGGGCCAAATCTTCCTAGATATAATACAGTTTGATAAACTGCTCCACCTACGGTTTGCTTTAGTAAGATAAATTGAGAGAATGTTTCCCTTCATAACTCCAAGCGGAATGTTGACTCTGCCCTCAATGCCACTGTGACCCGGGACCCAGATAAGTGACATTGAGGTCAGTGTTCAGACCCGCAAGCTCATTCCGGCATTGCTGCACTAGTTTGGAGAATGCTGTAGCTGAATATAAATTTAATATAGTAAATTTAATATAGTAATGAAAGTATTTTTCAGCAAATACATTTTTTAACATGTATACGAAATAAAAAAAAATTCTATAAATTTCATCGTTTAAATAATGCTGCAGTATTGACTAAAAACCGAGAACAAAATTTACCCACAGTTCATCTACCATAAGTTCATTCCACCTCTCCTGTGAATCTTCAATGATTTCATAATTAGGCTAACATTGTTGGTACACAAATTCATAATTTGGAATGGAATTCTAATCATTCTGTCTGGTCGTTATTTTTTTTTTATTTTTATTTTAATAAAACATTAATAGAGAAAAAAAATTAATAGAATTTTCCACAACCCATCTGATAGTTCCATAGAATTTCTAAACATGTTATGCGTCATATTATGCGTGCGATATACGAACGAAAAACAACATGGTCTGGTCAGAGATGCCGTAATTCATGTTCACACTACTTTAATACGTTATGTGGACTGTGTTGCCAGCGGCGCATGAAATGGAAAGTGATTTTCATTTCGTTTCGTTTGTTGTTTTTAGTTTTTTTTTTTTTTCAATCCCTCATCCGAGAGGTGGAAAGAATTTTCTTTTACTATTTTCTGTTTTATTGTTGGTTGTTCGTTTCTCGTGTTTTTATTTCAGTTTTTTTTTTTTTTTTTTCTATTTTTGCCCACACGACCAAACTACGTCGTCGTCGTCGTTGTTCGTATTAACTTGAAGTCGCCGGTCGGTCGGTTGTGTAGATGTAGAGTGTAATAATAAGCTAATGCACTATTCGGAGGGCAAAGTGATTAGATGTGAAAACTATGTATAAAGCGAGGTGGCAATATGGGCAAGAAACGAATGAACGAAAATACGAAGAAGGGGTTTTTGTTTCAAATGCATGTAGTTAGTTTACAATTTTTCATGTTAAATTTGCAAACAAGAGAGCAGAGCGAGCGACGCGACGCAGGGAGAGAGATGTTGATGTTCAGTTTGTTGTTGTTGTTATTATTATTGTTAATGATGTTTAGATGTGGATTCGCCTGGGTTAATATTGTGGTCTGTGGGGTAGGTTGTTGGAATTTATATTTACTATTTGTTTTCTGTATTTTTTTTTGTTGTTGTTGCATTTCAAATGAAAAATTCTCGCTATCTGACACATGATGACACAAGCAAGCTATATAAGAAAAGCAATGTCAGGCAAAGGATAAAAATTGCAACAAAAAACAAATAAAATTATATAAACTCACCTAGCGTCACAATCGCGCTGTGTGTGTGATTTTTAAAGTGCACAGTAATTAAATTTCTAAATTTGAATTTATTGCACCAACGCTAATGAGTGCTGTGAACAGATTTAAACTTAGGTTTTGTGTATAGTTTTTTTTTTTTTTGTCGGTTTGTTTAGAATCAATAAACTTAAAAAAGAAATTTAAAAAAAGAAAGAAACTTGGTCAAGTAGGTACTTAAAAGAGTCTTGATGACGTTGATGATGAATTTAAATGAAGGAAATATGTTAAAGTCTTCATTAAGATATTTTATAAAATTAAAATAGTTGCATTTCTACAGATCAACATAAATAATTTAATTAAATTCTGTTCTTGATTTTGCTTGACAGATTTTAATGGATTCTAAGAGGTAATTTGAGGTTTTTTGTCTGTTTATTTGCACAAAACAAAAATAATAGACAAGTTTCATTTTAAATGAGGCAATTAAATTAAATGTTTATGGTTAAATTATTGCGCGTTTTGAACAACAACAAAAATACGAAAAGACATTAATAATAGTTTTTAAGTTAATTAATTTTATAGTTAAGCTAATTAAAGTTAATTTCCTGAATTCGCAAAAAAAAAGTAGGTACAATTTTGATGAAAAATTGATTTGTAAATAGTCTTGTTTATTAATATAGAAAAGAGTGTTTTTTTTTTCTGTTAAGCTTTAGATATAATAATGAGATCAATTGAATTTTCTCTATTCATAATGAAAAATTATTTGTAAGATGCGGAATACAACACGATTTCGGGCGTGTCGGATACTACGGTCAGCTTCTAACGAAAACGAATTTGGGTGAATCTCTGTTAAAAGCTCTTTTTCAGCACCCAAAATGTCCCCTACTTAAATTTAAGAAAAAAATTATGTAGATTTAAGTGTTGTTATAAATTATGGAATAAATTAATGATTTAAAGTGCGGGCACTTTTTGAGAAGCGTTTTTGAGAATTTGGACTTGATACGGAAATGACGCCTTCGATACGGAAATGATAATGTACCATTACAAAAATTTCCCTTTTAAAATATTTCTTTTAACAAGGGCCGTGTGATTCAGGATGCATTTAAAAGACTTACGGTATTACAGGAATTTATTGAAAATTATTAAAATCTAAATTAAATCGATTTACGGAAATGATTGTGTACGGAAATGACATTTAACTAGTAAAGATAAATAATTTTTTTACGTTTTCGCATCCCCACTTATCTCAGTTTTACGGTCTGCAACTGCCTTTTAGGGGTTTTGAATGCATGCACAAAAGTTTTAATGATTTGCAATAAATTCATGATTTTTTAAGAAAAAACACATTTAAAGTCATTTCCGTAACCATTTTTTCATCGCCGTAACCCAATAAAGGCGACGGAAATGACGCGACGGAAATGACGAAAATCGATGTTTTTTAACTTTTTAGACAAGAAAAATAGAAAGTATAATTTTTTTTTAATTTTGTATAACTAACTTCACAAGACTGTTACAAAATAATTATATTTTTACCATCACTTACTAAAATTATAAGCACCTACGGAAATGACGAAATTGATGAAACACGTGACGAATATAACCACTTACTTTAAAATAACACACGAAACTGATGTCCCACCCTTTTAATTGAATATATTTCAAAGGAAGCATGAATGAGTTTCTTCATTTAGTCTAAATCCTATAAACTGACGGCCGTTTATTTGAATTTGTAAGCATTTAACATTTTTTTACGGAAATGATGCAAATACATGGAGACACATGTTTGAAAGATTGTAAGTTAATTGTTTCAAATAAATAAATTTAATTTTTAGGGAAGTTGTATTTAACTAGATATTCTTAATCCTGGAACTCAATCAAATTAAAATGTGTGCATTTAAAAACAAACAAAAAAATCATTTTTCCGCGCTGAAACAAGGAGGAGACACGCCACGGAAATGACATTTGGACCATAAAAACAATTATTTTTTTATTACATATCTGCAAATATTTAAAATTTAGAAGTGGCCCAGTTAGAAACTGTGCTTGCGCTGTTATTGACTTCAAAATAAGTAAGTTTTTTTAATTTGTTGAGCCATTTTTGGTCGGGGCCACGAAAAGGAGCTTTTAGTGGAGAATCACCCATTTGGAATACTCAATATACTTCGTTTTCATTACAGCCGCAATGAGGTAATTTCGAAATGTGGTAAAAAAAATGTTTTCATTAGCAAATTTGCTAATTTCATTTGATATCGCATTTCATTTTGAAATTGGAATGGCAGGTAAAGGTTTATTTTTGTTGTTTTCTCTTTCTGTTTAATGTTGTTGTCTATAGTGCATTGATATTTTCATACAAAAGCTTTTCAGAACTTTTGAAACTGATTCCCGCTGCATTTATTCACCTAATTTCCCATATAATTTCGTGCAAATTTGATTGAAATTAGCTCATTTGGAAACGAGAATTTGTATGGGAAATGAGGTAATTTTGGATCTCATTTGGAAATTTGCAACGAAATTACCTCATTTGGCCCAGTGAAAACGTAGAGCATTACTTAGGGATTTTCCCCTTTTCATCCTACAAAATCGAAATCCATTATTCAAGTTAAACCTTTAAAAAAAATGCTTAAGGTATCAAATGTCTTAAAACAGAAACAAGTGTATTGAATTAAGTTTGTTTAGTGAATAGCTTTTAAAAATAAAATGTTCAAACCAAAAATGTTCAAAAAAAAAAAATAAATAAATAAAACAAAACAAAACAAACTACATATTGTTTTTTTTTTTCAAAATCTTACGTAATTAAGTTGATACTTTGTGGTTTTCAAAATTCAATGCTCCTATCAAGTTTTATTCAAAAACAGAAAACCGGCTATAGGATTTGTACAAAATAAAAGAAGAAAAAAAACTAAGCTGATGAATGATTTTTCCCCGAAATGATCATTTTTACGGGTTCTTCTTATTTTAATAAGAAAGTTGTTGTATAAATGTTTTGATAGTATTTTTATATCGTTAACAAGATTAGACAACAATTTTGAAATTTTTTTGATTTAAAATCAAAAACAAAACAAGAAAATGTAAAAACAAAATTGTTTTTTTTTTTTTTTTTTGATTTTATTTTTTTTGTAAAACAGAATTATTTTTACAACCGGAATCAAACATTTTTGAAAAATTAACGGCATTGTCGAGATATTGGGCAATATGCCATGAGGCATGCAATTAAAAACAAAAAAAAAACTTAAAACTTTATTTCCTTTGTTCTCATTTTTTTTTTTTTTTTTTGAAGAAGATTATCGAATAAGAAGCAAGACAATCCGTGGAAGCCTACACATCAAAATTACCATCTTGGACAAAATACAGCATGACCAAATTAGCTGGTACTGTCATGTACAAAGACGATGCCTTGAGAACCCAATTTAAAAGGCGATAGCACAAGACGTTCCAACACTATCGTGGAAGAAAGGCAGGCGCAAAAACTCCTGGATGAAACAAATGCAATGACATCTGCATTTAGTTGACCTCGGACAAGAAAACAATACAAAACCGGGAGGCCTGTCGACGTTTTCTGAGGTGAACCCCACAAGTGGAACCTTAGGCGAAGCAGTTGAGTGGGAGACCCTCGAGATCATGACAATCACCGGTAAAATGAAAAAGAGGATTACCACCCTCATTCATAAAGAAAAAATAGTTATTTTAGCTCCCGTGTTTAGGAAAACTACACCATGGAATCACAATGTTCCGGCCTCAAATGGAGCAGTAAACAATTGCCTTTAGTTTGAGCCCAGAAAATTTGTATTCCATGGTGTAGTTTTCCTAAACACTGGAGCTAAAATAACTATTTTTGCTTTATGAATACGGGTGTACATGTATGCAGTTTAATCAAAATTGTTAAAACTGTTTTCGAGAAAACTCAATTAAACCAAAATCGTCGTATGGCAAATACCAGTTCTAGATAATTACAGCAATAATCTGAATTTCTCCTCTAGAGAATCGCATAAAAATGCTTCACGCCAAATTTGGAGCAAATCTGTCCATTCGTTTAGGCTCTAGCTCGATGTACATCAGTGCAACATAACATACCGACTTCTCCATTTTCGGTATGTTAGTTTTTATTAAAATGTCGAAATTTTTTGTTAACACGAAACCAATACTCGCCCTCTAGAGCAAGTAATATGGAATGCACGATACATACCTTATAGATATCTACATATATCGTTATCGTTAGTAAGAAATTCTTTGTCATCATCAACAATAAGCTGGTTGTTGTCAAAACAAAAATATCAAAATCGATTTAAAATTAAATAAATATAAACAAACAAATATTGTCAAATCAGCTACAAAAAAAAAAAAAAAAAAAAAAATAAACAAGACCAAAAGTCACTGAGGAAACTCTCAAAAGACTAATTCGCTTCGTAAGCAAGTTTGGAAAGAATACTTCTTATATCGCACGCTTCATATGACCGACTTCCTTTATACTCCTATACCTACCAAAATGACACCACAACAACAAAAGCAAATTCAAGTATATTTTTATAGCCCTCGGAATGAATGAAATTCTCTGTTTGAAACTCACGCGACTCGATTAACATGTTGTGTATCTCTAAAAAAAAATCCAAGTTCTAAGGCGAACCTACTTGAAAATAAAAGTATCAAAGACAGTCCAGTCATACACATTGCTTTAAATAGCTCTTTTGAGAGGGAGTAAGATACTGGCAATCAATAAATTATTATCCACTACATTTATAAAAAAATTACCAAAGATAACCAAACAAAAAAACAACAAAAACCCAAAAGGGGGAATAAGATTTATTTATGTGATGTGCTTCGCACAAAATAAAATTAAAAAAAAAAATCTAATTAGGTATTGTGGGCTATAAAAATTAAATTAAATCCCGACAACAAAAAATTCAAAGACAAATAATAATATTAAGAGCACTTTGAATTTGTTCGTATAATAATGTTGTCATGATGAGTCTGAAAACTTTAATCCATGGCTTGTGATGGGAATAATAATAATTATTTCTTCATATTCAATTTTCTTTTGTTGTTGTTGTTAATCTTATCTTGCAAGCGGGTGAAGACCATATTGAGTGCAAATGGGAACAATAAAGATGTCCACACCTTTGAATATAATGTAAGAACAGCAGATGTTTGATTTTACAAAAGGGGAATAAATTGGGTCAGATTTAATTGAATATATATGAAGAGAGCTCAACAGAAGACCCAACATGATGTGAAGACTGAGCAAGATGCAAGAAGTATTTTTTTTTTTGTTAAATCCCTTTGATTAAAGACGAAAGGAAATTGCGGATTATTTTTTTTTTTTTTATATAATAATAGTGAGCCAAGAAAATGTTTTTTTTTTTACTGTATACCAAATAAATCTTACTATGAATTCATAGATTTAAAAATTGAAGATTAGAAGTATTTCGCAATATTTGTTTGAGAACTTGATAGTTAAAAAGAAGTTATGGCCAGTTATTTCTCTTAGGTATTAATCAATATTTTTGCAGATTCCCGCGCAAAAACAAAAAGCATTCTAGTTTTCGACAAGGCAAGATTCTGGCAAGGAGCTAGCAAGGGTTAGCAAAGGCTAGAATAAGGGCCTCGGCGGTATGAACCCTTTTGCCTTGTCAGACAAAAAAAAAGAGTACAGATTTCTCACACCCATAGTAAGAAGTGAGAGAAAAAAGTGTCGTATGAAACTGAAATTGCATGGTGCTTTTAATATTTTTGTTCTTAGTGTAGAAACAAGAGACATTCCTGATGGGGTACCGAAACATTTCCAACAAGTTTTTACTAAGGAGGGCCTCACGAATATTTGAAAAGTTTCCTTCGTCTTAATTTTTGGTACTGAAATCCGGCAAGGGCTTACCAAGTACATATCTCAAAAGTTTTCCTCGTCTAGAATTTCCATACTGAAAACATACTAAGGCCTTGCTCAAACTATACAGGAATTTTGCATTTTTCCAGTCGGGGGGTTGTTTTTCTTTTTGTTGTTGTTATATATTAAGCTTATAAACATCTTGAAAATATTTCTTATTGCGTATTAATCACTATGGCTCGGAATTCTTTGCAAATGCATGTCCAAATTTTCTTTACGAATCATGAAATTTTCCTTAAAATTGCATTCTATCCTGTGCTTTTTATCTTCATATTTTATGTAAAATGCATATTTTCATTTTATGCAAATGCATATCTTCAGTACGAATGCATATTTTTATTATAAATGCATATTTTCAGTATAAATGCATAATTTCTTGCAAATGCATGTTTTTCATATTTTATGTAAAATGCTTATTTTCATTATAATGTAAATGCATATTTTCAGTACCAATGCATATTTGTATTATAAATGCATATTTTCAGTATAAATGCATAATTTCTTGCAAATGCTTGTTTTTTCTCACAACATTCAGAAGGCTCAGACCAAATTATCTTTACGAATCGTGAAATTTTCTTAAAAATTACATTCTATCCTTAGTACATATTGTATGTTAAATGCATATCTTCATTATAAATGCATATTTTCATTAGAAATGCATATTTTCATTATAAATGCATATTTTCATTATAAATGCATATTTTCATTATAATTGCACATTTTCATTATAACTGCATATTTGTTATAAATGCATATTGTCAATATAAGTGCATATTTTCTTTATAAATGCATAATTTCATTTTAAATGCTTATTTTCATTATAAATGCATATTTTCATTATAAATACATATTTTATTTATAAATGCACATATTGATTATAAATGCATATTTTAAGTGCATATGTTCTGTTCATATGTTTTGTTCATATTTTTCAATAAACTGTGTTTGTCTAGAAAAAGAGTCAAGGTGCTAGCGTCACCATGTAAAATAAATACTACGTTTACATGACATATTGATAAAGATTCGGTGCATCAAACTGAAATGCCTCAGTTCAGCGCGGGCAACGGAGTTGAGTCGAAATTCGTGACGAAAAACCTGGGACGAGGAGTTGGTTTGATAGATAATGACAAAACTGAGTTAACATTTTTTGTCTGTCATTGTTTTTCTTTTTTCGAAAAATAAGGCAAAATAATAGTTTTAAGTGCATATTTTCCATTTTTAATTGCATATTTTCCATTTAATTAATTATAATTGCATATTTTAAGCGCATTTTTTCTAGCATGAAAACCCTAGCTGTTATGGATGTATTTTTATTTGATTCACCGCCCCAATACTAGATTTTCTTTTATTCCTTATTTATGTTGCGCAACATGTTGCTATAGATTCCTTATTCCTTATTTGTTTTGTTAAATCAAAATTAGCATAATAATAACCAAAATCAATTATGTTTCAAATATTATTCTCCAGAGTATACCTAATTCTCATTCACCTGTCAGCAGACAGTCGTTTAAAGATTGAAAAGTTTAAAATCGTGACCAAACTTGGCTATTAATTTCCACTCATTTTCTCAATGAACTATAATTCGCAAATAGGCAATAGGCATACAACTATTAACCGACTCATAGTAGGTATAGGTCAAAGAGTCAGAGTTTTGATTGCGCTCTAAATTCCACAAAAGTATCTATCCTTAATTGTATTAATCATGCAAAAAGTATGTATGTATATATGTATGTCTTTATATAAGATTAACTGTTTTGTTGGAATTATCGAAACATTTATGTGGCACAGCTTGATGCATTTGAGAGATGCTAAGTACCTCAACTTTATAAGATAAGTGTCGTCATTTTTTTTTTTGTTTTCAAGTATTGGAATGACATTCACGATCTAGGAGAATCACACGATATAATTTTGTGGTTTAAAGAACACGCCCTTCTGCTACTAGAAATTCTTTAGCAGAAAAATACATTATTAGGTATCTTATGGGACTGTGAATTTGAACTTTTAAAAATTTATCCTTTACAATCCTTTACAACAAATAAACACACTTTGACAATGTCAACTTTGTACTTAAAGTCAATTTATTTTCCGATTATTAATTTGGACAATTATATTGTCGGCGGCCTGCGCGGCGGTGGTAAAACACTTAAATTGTTGTTGATTTATTCAGACATTTCAATAATAATTTATGCTTTTGCTTAACGTTAAATCGGTTTTATTCATTTTTCAATCGAATCAGTCATTTCATAAACATTATTTGTAAACAAATAAAATAAATGTTGCTGAAACACTTTTAGAAGCATTTTTGTTTTTTGAAACATTTTTGTTCTCTGAAAAATTTCCAAAAAATGTATATCTTTGGTAGAAAGTATTTATTTTAAAGACATTTTTAAAAAGCAAAAACATCTATCTATCCATGAGTGCTTTATTTTTAAATAGAACAATACTTCAGATTTTTGTTTAATGCTTTTCTCTTGTTGAAACATGTTTGTTTATAAAGACCTTAATTAAAGGCCACATATGTTTTGAGATTTAAAAAATAAAACAGGTTTGAAATTGTGTATTATTTACTCTCATATAAACCCCTTTACCCTCTTTAATTCGAATTTAATTTTACAGGACCTTTTCAACTCTTATCACTTTGCCCTCAGTCGATCAAAAAAAATGAGAACAACAAAACAAAACAATTTAGTAGGTACAATTTATAAAATCATATAGTCAACAGCTTAAAAGGGGTGGTTCAAAACATGTATTTTCCAATTTCTCGTTCGAAATTAAGAAAGGACAAACGACAAACAAAAAAAAAAACAACAACCCACCAGCAGTTAATTAGAAAGTTATTTGTTATGACGAAGGCAATTGAAATCAAATATTTTAGAGGTCGACCCAGAGAAACATAAAAAAGAAAAATAACAAGAGGGGTCAAATGGTTTCACGTCAATTATATTTATGTGAGGAGGTATATTGAAATGGAAAAGTCTGTTCATATTTTGTTTAGAATTGAAAAAAAAAAAAACGAAGAGAAAGTGCACCCTCCTTCATCAATACAAACAAAATCTCCGACAAAAAACTAGAAAACAACAAAATTAGAACTCAATTTAAAAATCTAAATGTCCACCAAGAAATATGTTTATGAAGTTTTTTTTTTGTATGCGTCTTAGATGAAAGGAAAAATAATTCTTGTAATAAGTACACAAAAAAAACTTGGCTCAGGAAATTAATAATAAATCGCACATGCATTTTTTTTCTTTGTATTGTTTATTTTTTTTTTTTTTGAAATAAGGGCTAACCGAATTGAGTTAGTGACAAAGTGTTAATTGAATAGAATACCTATAATGACAAATGTCAAAAGCAAACACATGGAATTAACAATTAAGCATTTTTGATTTTTGTTTATATTTATATGTATATTAATGATTTGTTTTCTTTTAACTTTTTATAGAAGCGCAAAGTCCTATATTAGTTATCACTTTGACACGAGTTGCAGACCATAGAACTTAATAAGGGCTTAGTTTTATTATCAATGTGCTAACATAAGATGTTATGATTTTATGAAAGAAAAAGATATAGGTAAGGAAAAAAATAAGCTAATTTTATTGATTTATTCTAGTAGACCCGTGCTGGCGTTGCTTCGGGATAACATGCAAAAATGATAACACTTTATTGAAGAGAATTGTTGTTTATTGTATTTATGGTTCGTCAGTTTTTCACTTCAGATCGAAGCAACGTTGGTGTCTCCAAACAAAGTTTTATTAGGAACTTCCGTCTGAAGCATTTTTAAATGCAATAGAGTAATTTATGTACATTAGACTGGTTGCAACTCGACTAAACATTAGACTGGTTCTTAAATTAAAAAAAAAAAGTATCTTTTTCAAAAGTAAATAGTTTCAAAATGGTCCGCAAAATTCCTAAGTATCTATTTCTGATTTGTTCCTTTCAATTTTTTTTCCCTTATAATTAAAATACAAATATTTTAGATTTGAAGGTAATCAAAAGAATAATTGACTGGATCAAAAAACGAATAAAACATCAATATGATGGTATTTGCCACCTTCCTATTTAAGGTGGGAAGGGTAGTTTCCTAAAAATTTACTTCAAATACAAAAAGCAAAAATAATACAAAATGACGGTAAAAAATAAAGTTTAATGTATTTGAAATCTATTTATTTATTCATTTTTTTTTTTAAATGTTTGTTTCTATTTTTTCACCTTTTTTCAAAATGTTGATTTTTTTGATTTAGTGATTTATTTTTTAAAAACTATTCATCTAAGAAATTGTAACATTAATTTATAAACTGTTAAAATTCGTTGATGAAACAAATTGAACAAACAAAAAATTCCTTAAATTCAACATTCAACTCTTACCGAAATTTAATAGTTTAATTACTAGATGACCGCGCACTTGGCGAGACTTTTGTAAGTCTCGTCTCGTTACAATCGAAAATTTTCAGTCTCGTCTCGGTCTCGTGCCGGATGCTTAAAAAGCAGTCTCGTCTCGTCTCGGTCTCGTCATGCGAGACCTAGACCGACACTTTTCTAGTCTCGTGGCCTGCCCTACCAACAATGCAATCGACTTCGAACTGTCATTTGAGGTCCATCTGCCATTTCGAGGCCCATTTGATTTTGGTCGCTTTTAAACTCTGATGCTTTTGAACATGTAACTTGTGGCCCTTCTTATTTGAGGCTGTGAGTACAAAAGTGGCGTAACCCACTTTTTGTAATTGGGTTTAAATCGACTTGAAAAGATTAGATATTCAAGAATCTAAAAAACTATGTATAAAATAATTTATATATACCTCTAAGACAAAAATATGAGGGACAAAATAAGCCAATTTTCCAAAATAGGGTTACGCCACTTTTGCACTCATAGCCTCATTTAACAATCTGAAGTCTAAACCGTACAAAAAAATATAACCGGATAAGTCTTAACCCTTTCGGTACGGATGTGGTACAAGTCAATATAAATGTTCTTTGTCTTGTACCACATCCGTACCGAAAGGGTTAAATAGGGCCGAACAATTTTGAGAAACCTCAGATTTAGACCCGAAATTTAAAACATTTCAAATTAACTCAATCATTAACTTCGTTATGGTTTCTATTTTGTTGGCTTAAAGCCATATATGTTCGATAGTCAGTTATAATTTAGATATGACTTATTCTTTAGAGCTGATTTTCCAATAATCAATTAAACAACATTTATATAAGGGGAATAAATACTATAGAAAGAGGAACAATTTTTTTTACTACTGAGGTTTAACTGACTATTGAAAAACACATCGGACAAATATTCATGGAGAGTTTCACAAATTGCAAATACATAAGATAAAATTTAATGGAAAAAAAGTCAAAGAAATGCATGTTGTAGTGATAGAAACAACAAATAAAATCACGAACAAACCCAAATGTCATTTTTTCGCAAACAATTAATGGTCCTGGCAATTAGTTCTGTGCGAAAAGAGAGTGGAGACTTCTTAAAACAATCTGGTATAATCATCAATTTCGCTGGTCGAACAGCGTACGAACAGAACGAAAAGCACAACGAAATTATGAATTCGTCGTTTTATTTTTGCATGGGATTTTTCGTTTAACATCAGCAGCGTACTAGACTTAAAGGTACGATTTTTTTTTTGTGTGTTTATTTATTACACAATATGCAAGGTAAATCGAATTTCCTAAAACAAATCCGTTTTTTCGTGCCAATAAGTTTGGGCCCACGTTAACCACAAGGCGCAACACCTTTTTTTTACTGAATGTACTCGAATGTCCTATGAGGATAGATACCTTATAACAACCTTTTTGTTGCTAAGTTTACAAAACACGCCAAATAGGATAAAATTAAATAAAGATCATGTTCCCACAGTTATCCAACAACATTTATACATATTTCTTTGTCCCTTGATTGACCCAAATATGTGTGTGGTAAAATAATCCTCTCTTTTATTCGGTCAACCGTATAATTGGCTATAATATCTTTTGTTTAAAAAAAAAAACAATATGCTGAATATTTAAATTTTGCCTTAAACTAAATGAAAACAAAAGACCATGCCTACCATAAACTGGTAATTAAATAAAATAAAAATACCATGATCCCGCCAAAGGTGCCAAAGCCGAATTTTATTATCTCAATAAAACCGCAAACTAAAAAAAAAATCATTAAACCAAGCAACCCAAAAGTCAACCGAAAAATACAAAAAAAAAAAAAATGAAAAACCATCGTCTGGTTTTCCATAAATAACATCAATTTGTGCTAAGACTTTCGCATTTAAATTGAGAGCCAAACGCGCCGAGAAAGAACCTCCATAAATTATATTCATAAAAAAGAAATAATTATCCCCTTAAATAATATAGCGCATCTACTACATGCTTTAACATAACAACAACATTAATACATACTACTAGGGTATGAAATACACTTCTTCTGTTGTTCCAGAGTTTAGTGTCATTAGTTTTTCTGGTTAATTTCTTCGTATTTCAGCATCTGCTCTCTATATATAGTCTAAATTGTTAAAATTATTCAAACAATGGTGATAATGAAGCCATTTTGTCATGACAGATTTTTATAGTGATGTTTAAAATTATTTGTATTCGTTACAAATTTGTGACGGAGTTTATTCAAGATTTTTGTTTTTGTCAATAATGAATAAATGTCTGTACTTATTCTTTGAACGGCGCGCGAATGGTTCTTCTATGCTTACCGCGTGATAAATTTGTGAGCGAATTAAATTTTTCAGCTCTCAGCAGATTTGATTCGACCGTGAAATCGAATTTTATTTAAAAGAAACCAAAAATTAATAGACACGATCGAATAAAAACTTAAATTCCCTTTTGAGTGGTTCGCGAGCGAACGAATCGAATTTTATCATTCTCCGAACCTTGGAATAAACTCAAAGTTGAATCCCTTTATACAGGGTGTCCCATTAACAATGGTCCAAACCAAAACTGGTGAAAGGCCAGGCCATAGCCTTTCAGAATTTGGTAACTTTTCTATACCGAATCATAGCGGTTCTCGAGTAACAGCTATTTTTTGAAATTTGAAAAAAATCTAACTTTAAACCAGTTTTTTGCTCAAACTGTCCATAATTGATTTTTTACAAATTTTGCAATAAAAAAATTCACTTATAGTTTTACTAACTTTACTAAGTAAAATATTTTTGATTGGCATCACCATTTGCCTACAAATCATTAGTTAATATTGAACTTTGCCAAAATTAATTTTTGACCTCAATCTTCTGATGAGCCCCCTGAATAAAATTCGTATGGCTCAATACAGGTTTTATATTTCAAAAATTGCCTACTTTGCTGTAGTTTCAGGAAAGGTATTAAACTTGCCAAAGCTATGTTTAAATAGACAGTTATAAGCGTTTGAACCCAATCAAACAGGTTAAAAATCAAACAAAAATAAAACATTTTTGTTCAAATATTTCGATAAAATTAGAATTTCACTTCAAATATAACTCCGAAAGAGCTGAATTTTGGTGGAGATCTTCGTTTTAATGTCATACGCATTTCTTAAGTAAATACATTAAATTTTGACAAGGACTTTTAATTTTCTGTGGTGAAAGAGTATAAATCCAGTATATTTGAAAATTTTTCGAAAACCATCAGGTTTTTTAAAAAGTGTCTTTGGAAAACATGTAGCTTATAAAATTCTACAGAAAATAGATTAACTCCTTTTTTTCGTTGGAGCAAGAGATTTTGAGAAAACGGGGACAAAATGTGTTTTTATACTTTGATGTGGTATTTTCCACACCGTTGCATTTGCGCACATTTGTCTCAAAATTTATTGGTCTAACGGAAAAATGTATCCTAATGGTTTTTTTTAAAATGCTATAAGCTACAAGTTTTCCAAAGACACTTCTTAAAAAACCTGATGGTTTTCGAAAATTTTTCAAAAATACTGGATTTTTACGCTTTCACCACAGAAAATAGAAGATCCTTGTCCAAATTAAAGGTATTTATTTAAGACATCAAAACGAAGATCTCCACCAAAATGCATTTCTTTCGGAGTTATATCTGAAGTGAAATTCTAATTTTATCGAAATATTTGAACAAAAATGTTCTATTTTTGTTTGATTTTTAACCTGTTTGATTGGGTTCAAATGGTTATAACTATCTATTTAAACATACCTTTGGCAAGTTTAATACCTTTTTTGAAACTACAGAAAAATAGGCAATTTTTGAAATATAAAACCTGTATTGAGCCATACGAATTTTATTCAGGGGGCTCATCAGAAGATTGAGGTCAAAAATTAATTTTGGCAAAGTTCAATATTAACTAATGATTTGTAGGCAAATGGCGATGCCAATAAAAAATATTTTACTCAGTAAAGTTAGTAAAACTATAAGTGAATTTTTTAATGCAAAATTTGTAAAAAAACAAAAATCAATTATGGACAGGGTGAGCAAAAAACTGGTTCAAAGTTAGATTTTTTTCAAATTTCTAAAAATAGCCGTTACTCGAGAACCGCTGTGATTCGGTATGGAAAAGTTACCAAATTCTGATAGTTCATCACCTGGCCTATCACCAATTTCAGTTTGGACCATTGTTAATGGGACACCCTGTATAATTGCCCTTTACAAATTGCAGCTTTACCTCCCAGCTTATAATATTGATGTTTATTATAAAAAATAAAATAAAAAAAAAAAAATCTTAACTATATTTTTAAAGTTCCCACGATTTTTTATCAAGTTTTTTTTTTTGTTTGTTTATTTTTGCAACAATCTGGATTCAAGTTTTGACGTCAAATCATCCGTGTTTTTATTCACAATCAATATCATTCAATGTTTATGACTCCAGAGGCATACAAATTAGTTTTTTTTTTTTTTTGTATTCTCTTATTTTTTAATTTCCAATCTATGTGACCTTAATATTCAATTTATTTATTTCTCTTCTCTCAAGAATATTTAAACAAACAAAAATTTAAATTTTGTTTATTTTTTTTTATTTTTTTGACAAACGTGGCATTTAAAAATAAAAAAAAAATAATAACAATACAAAAAAAAAATCACTCGAAAATGCATGCAACAATTAAAAATGATAAATTTACTCATATAGCAGCACCGCACCCAAAAATATGTCAAAGATCGACCATCGCGATGAATTTCAATTAAATACAAAAAAAAAATCAACAGACTTGAAAAATTTCGAAGTTAACCCATATTGCGAGTAATAAACGTATTTTTAATAAATCGGACGTGTAATGAATTTTTTATTTAATATTTATTAATTTTTGGGGTTCTTTCTTTTCATTGGTGGTTATTGTAATTATTATTATGCGAGGTTTTTTTTTTTGGTTATTTTTTAGGTTTGAAGGCGTATTGATGGGGCGGGAAAGAAAAATTGATGTAGATAAACATGCGGAATTTGGTATATCAGTTCATTTGATTGTTGGTGTTTTATATTTTCTGGCCCGACAGATACATATTTGCTTCTTTTGTAAGGATGATGGTGTATGAATGTTAATGAATTATGTGGAAAATGCGCTGTTCAAAGAATATTTACAAAAAAATAAACAACATACAAAATCTACCGACAACGACGAAGTGAAACAAGACAGGGAGCTCGAAGTCTTTTATAAGTGGTTTGTGACTTGTGCGCTTCTTTATTTCCGAATTGAGACTATATTGGAATTGAGAATTATATTTACATAAATTAAGATAAAATATTATTGGAAAATAAGTAAAGCAATACCCCCGCCGCCGGTGGTGGTGGTTTGAGGTATTGTCAACAGGACAAATATTATTCTAACAATACTCTTGTTTGTATTTTGGTAATACGGGTGGTATTGTTTCACTTTTCAACTTCAAATATGATCTGCTATCCTGTCATATTGAAATATTTTTTTAGTGGACAATTTGCCTTTTTTCAGCTTTCACCAGAGTCAAGCAATTTAAACAAAATAAGAGGGGAAGACTTGAAAATCTTTCAAATTTGGTGGCAGCTCAAATTTGGGCTTTTCTCAACCATCTTAAGCTTAGCTCTATACGATCAGCGAAAATGGTTGTATGACAAAATTTATACAAAAATCTAAACTAACAGTTTTTTGTTAAAACCCTGCCCATAGTAGCCATTAGTCAGGCAAAACTAATAACATTGGGAAGAATGTTCAAATACAACGCTTAAAGAACTGTGGTACGTAGCATAAAAATGGCAGTGCAGCATTTGCAAAGTTAAGGCCCAAATATAATAGAATTAAGCTCACTTATGCACGCATAAGCAACGAGCGAATACAACACGCAATCCCTGTTCATAAACCATAATGCAATTCAGGTGCGATTCGACAAATTTCGTTATATTATTGCAAGAGCGTTTCCAGTCGCTCGGCACTTAATTGAATTTGACAGCTCAAAGAAAGAAAAAAAAAAAAAAAAAGAAAAAAAACGCGATCAAAATTGCATTATGGCTATGTGGAGTTCTTTCGCAAACATAAGCAAATTTTCGTTGGATTTTTGACATAAGCTTATGTTGACTTAAGCTATTATAAAGTTGGGCCTTTAGTCTATGCAATTGAAACATTTTTATTTTTCAATTTTGAATTTTCGTAATAATTATTATACATTTTTTTTTTAATTGTTAACTAAGTTTAAATTCCTTCTTTCAAGTGGTTTCAAATGCCAAGGTGGCTACCAATGCTAACCACCGCACCATATTTTATATCTAATGAAAACTTAAGCAAATAAATGCCATTTGAATTGACCGGGCCTGCATTAATCGTTAAGGTTTAATTAAAACCTGAAATTGTGCATCAAAAAGGTATGTAGCGAAATACACATAATTCTGCACCTTGGTGGAGAATGAATATTATTTTTAATTTTATGATTGGCCTGTTGTTTTGAACATGATGCCAGAGGGTTGGGAAAAACATTTCGAATGATTAAACCTCGAAATGCATTTTTTGCGGGTAAATGTATTCTACACTGGAATTGACAGCTTCTAAAATGAATAATTTTAGTTGCCCGACATAGTATGAATCGTTTAAGTTGGATTAAACCCTTGAAGTTTGCGGCAAAAACTCGTTTACGAAAAACACATGCAGCACTGCACCTCGACGAATGCATTGTTTCTCAATTTTATCCAAGACTTATTGCTTAAAATATTATGCAGAGAACTGGCGAAAAAAATGTCGAATTTTTTTTACGGGTATTTGATTATATCATTTAATTCTAAAAAATCATTAATGTGCCACTGAAGTGGAAAGCTGCAGACATTTGAGCTGCCCCCGGCGCTGTATGATACTTCCAAGTTTAATTCAAACCTTAAAATGTGCAGCAAAAACGCAGTCAGAAAAATGCATGCAGCACTGCACTTTAACGAATGTATATTTTCTTTTAATTTTATCAATGGCCTGTGGATTTGAATAAAACAAGGCAAGAGGGCTGGCGCAGCAGACAAAAAAAAAACTCGAATGGACTATACTTCGAGAATTAATTTTTTGTGCGGGTATGTGAATGTATCATAAATTTTGTGAAATCACCAATTCTGCACTGAAATTTGCAGCTACATTTCTCTCCAAAAATTATTTCACCGCAGTGTAAAACTCATACCAATTTAAATACCCATCAGTTTATTCTTGAGAATAGCTTCAGAGCTTCAGCTCCCATGCCATAAGCTCAAAACTGGTATGGGAATGCTTGCGGAGTTTAAATAAACTGGGCAAAAACAACAATGTCTCACTTTATTCGGTACCGGGTCACGTGGTTAGCGATGGTAATGAAGAGGCAGACTCCCTAGCCAAAATAAGAATAACAACCCCCCTAACAGACCTGATCCCTATTGCGGATTAGGTGAAAATGTGATCATAAACAAGATCAAATCAGAAGACGAGGCAAAAGGATCCAGAATTTGGAAAGAACTCCCAAAAATGAGGCAGGCCAAATTACTACTTGGGAACTACAACCAAGAACGCTTCTAAGCCTGCATTAATCTCAGCAGGAACAGCCTAAGAATAATAACGGGTTTACTCACTGGACACTGCAAGCTAAAGAGGCATCTCAGCATTCTCGACTTAGCGAGCAGTGCAACTTGTAGATTCTGCAACATCCAGGAGGAAACACCTGACCACATATTAGGCAAATGTTACGCACTTGTGCATCAAAGGCACAGATATCTGGGAAATCATCAGATGGAGGAGAGGGACCTACCCTCACTGAAAATCACTCCAAATACTTAAGTTTATAAAAGAACTAAATTTCGAGGATGAGCTTTAAGTGAGCAATCTCTTTCAGCCGCTAGATGGGGGCACAATAGATCAAAGGTCGCAGTGCATCAAACCCCGAATTGATTCATTAATTCATAAAGCTTCAGACGTACGGCCGGTCCAAGTACGGAGATTTCTTCTTTATCAGCACTTCACGAATGCGGAATCACAGGCACTTCCTTACACATTTAAAAAAGTGTTAATAACGAAGTGACAATATCGATAAGTGATAATGCACAAGTTTATTATATTTTAATTTAATGTCAACCAATCAAATAATTTGAAACTCGTAAGAAGCCTATCTTAGTTAAAAATTGAAAAAAAGGATCATTTATTATATAAATTATTTAAAATAAAACTGATGATGTTGCTCATGTTCTTGTTTATTCCAAAAACTATACATACTTCATCTATATTCACACCACGACACATCTCACCTGTAGTAAAACATAAAGCAACAAGAAAAGTAACAAAAAAAAAAAAAAAAGAATAAGCTTGAAAACGTGCATAATTTTTGATGGAGTGCCTCCAACAAATTGTAAGGAGGTCTCCTTTTTTTGGCAAACAAAAAAGAAGGTACACTTCAAGTCACTTAATTAAGGACATATTTAACTAATAGTTATTTAGCAAAATCGACAAAACAAAAATCATAAAAAAAAATGTTCTGTTTTACTTAGCCCCTATTGTTTATTCTCCAATTTAAAAAACGGGAAATTTCCGATTTTAAATGGTGGTTTTAAATATAACAAAATTTAAAGTCGTCATTTTCGCAAACATTTTATAAATTTCCTATTTTTAACTGCGATTTAAAATTCAACAGATAATGAATAAGTTGGGATTGATTGCGATTTAAAATCATCCTTAAGAATGTGTATACTTTTAAATTTGTACGAAACTTAAAAATGTTGCCTTTTTTAAATTAAATTTAAATTCAATGGAGTTTGGGTCGTAAGTACGTTAAGCAACTTAAGAAACTAGGACGGAATGTTTCAACTTTTTCAAATCATTTTCCTAAAACTTTGCACCACAACATTAAAGGTTTTCTCCTGTTTAGCCATAAGTTTGATTTTTTTAAGACAAATATTTGGAGGGCCAGCAACCCCACACAAAATTAAAAAAAAGCATATAGTTTTATATACATATAAATCTACAATCAATTGACATGAAGTGTATTAAACATGTCTGCCTATCACATGTCATTTCATTGCATTTGGGGTCCCCTTTAAAAAGTTGTCACATATATGTATGTATGTTAATATGTCCCTATAGCCATCCGTCCAGGCCCTCCATCATCAGACAATCATCATCAACATGATCACGTTGTTAAAAAAAAACTAATCGTGTTGTGCCTCACGCTATTAGCATGTGACATTTTGACATAATTTTTCTTCAATACTTATACCTACCTTTTTTTTTTATTTATATATTTTTTTTTTCTGAAACCTTTTATATTATTTTCTTTTTAAGTTTCTTGTATGATTTTGCAACAATTTATTTTTTCCTGTAGGTATATTTAATACATATGGGTAGGTAGATCTACAAATATAATTTTTTGCAAACATGCTGGCTATGTCAGTTTGATGACGATGGTGCCAGTTAAACAGCAGCAAAGATGTGTGTTAACCACGACGAGATGCATGGAAACAGACAGACAGACACATTTATTTATACACATGTACATACAATTCCACATCCTGTGGCTGTGCCTCTGTTTTAAAATCTTCCCATTTTCTTGTAGTTTTACATGTTTTTCAGGTGTGGTTTTTTGGTGGGAATAAAAAAACAACATTATTTTTGTTTTAGGAAAGAAAACAAACAACCATCAGCAGGCCTAACCGAATTTGGCTTTTTTCAAAATGTCTGACATGTTTTTGTTGTTGATGCTTTGACATGTAGAGTAGAAGGGTCCTGCAATAGAGATAACTTTCAAACCATGCTGCAACTTGTGACAATTGTTCGACATTTATATTTAGTATCAAGTATCATAAATGGAGTTATCTGTGGCGTGGGGTTGAGGGAAGAGGTGTGGGATTGTTTATTTTTCATTTGAAAGAATATTCAGCCTTATCGGGAACAAAATGTCAACCTGATGGAATTTTCCTTAAAATGCTTAAATTTATTCGAATAGCTATTTGACACTTAAGAAAAATATTAAAATCGATAAAGATATGTATCTCTCCAAAAATCGGCAATCAGACTGACTAATTTTTTTCATGTGTCAAACATTAATATAACTACTCTCGGACTCGTTCATAAAACTGACCGGTTGCTATACACTCTGAATTTTTTTTTTAAATTGGACATTAAACTTCATGTTTTAGTGTTTAGACATGTTAATGAAGAAGAGTCTTATAGGTCTTACTTACCGGTTTATGACATCAACAAACTTCTACGATACACATACAAAAAGAAATAGTACCTAAAATCAATAGAAATAAGTATTATTCAACATTTTTTTGAGAGATAATTTTGCTCCCATGATCTTTTGATTTGTTTAAAAATATTTTTCGTATATCACTTTAAAAGAGAGACAAATATGCATGTTAATGTAAATAAAAATCTTTTTAAATTGAACTGACCCTCATGTTGAATTTTCATTGATTTCCATGTTGTGGCATGTTTATTTCTCTCAAATGATATTTAGCCTCACATTGATATACCTAACACCATAAAAATACTTTTGAGTGAAAATGAAATTCACTTAAAAATAACAAGATTCCTATTGAATTTAAATAATCCTCACGTCAAAATAACATGATTGTATCTGTTAGAACAATTAATTATTATGTGAGAATAACATGACGATTACTCTTGAAAAACAAAATGATTTTCACTCTAAATAACATGAAGATATCTTTTAAATTATTTTCCACATCCACAGGTAAAAATAACATGACCAATCTTATTGAATTAAATTTGCAATCCTGTTTATATACATACTTTGCGTCTTTGTTCAACGAAAACTCTTTTAACGGCAAAGCAAACGCTTCGAGCTGAAGCAAGATGCAATTTCAATATCATACGACCCTTTTTTCTCTCTTTCCTTTGTCTTCTTTTTCATATCAATTTTTTTACTATGGATGTGAGACATCTGTAAAAACCTGGTCTAAGTTGTTCTACATAAGAAGCAAGTACATAAAACCCTGTTCAATTTTGTATGTATTTTTTATGCAATATGGTATGAAACATAAGAGTATGAAACTTATTCACTTTCGACATATAATTTTTGTATAGCGAGTTAGCCCAGTGGGTAGCGAATTGGACTGACAAGCAGAAGACCGCGGGATCAAATCCCACATAAGCCAACTTTTATTTTTTGTTTGCCTGACGAGGCAGAAGGGTTCATAATGACCAAGAACTTGTTCTAGCCTTTTCTTACCCTTGCTAGCCCCTTTCCGGGATGTATGTTAAACTCTTTGGTGCCTTGTCGAAAAATAGATTGTTTTTCTGTGCAGTATTTTTTTTTAAATTGATCATCCAGCTTAAAAGGGGGAATAGACCCCGTCACCCATACGATTTTTGCATTGCCTCGACCCAACCTTCATTCTCCACCTTTTTGACACAGCCAATGCGAATCACCTCGTATAAAAAATACCATGTTATATACCTATGTATTTTATTTTTCTCCCAAATTGAATTTTTGCTTAATTTTAGCATGTGAACCAAGGGACTTTTTTTTTCAATGTTTAATAAAATACCAAATCTATGGTAAATTTTTCCCAAAGCAAACCAAAATCTTTTTAAACTTTTCCCACAAAAAAAAAAAAAAAAAAAAAAAAACAGCAAAATGAATGTCCTTGTATCAATGTTATTAATTATCTAAATTATCTGGTGTAAAATAGAATAATTGTATTGTTATAGACCTGTCAAGCTCTGCTTAAAAAGCATTAAACAAATAAATTCCATTCTCACAACCCAACTCACTTCTATATGTCAGTCCATCTATATAATAAATCATTATTTACATATATAGAGAAAAAGATAAAATTATAATTAATTGTTAAAATAGAAATTAAAACAAAAAAACTACGCATATGTCTATTGTTTTAATTCGTGACAGGAAAACCTTTTTTGTTTGACCTTATCTATTTTTTTTTTTTTTTAAACAAACTGACAATTGACTAATGCAAAATTTTCGACACTCTGACAATTTCATTGAGCATCTGATTTACATAAACATATTTTAACGCACTCTTTTTACCTAAAGATTTTTTGAATTGTTTAATTAAATAGAAATACAGTGGGATAGTAGGAATAAATCCAAACAAAATAACCCAAAGAAAAAACTTAAATATTAATTTCTTTCTCGGAGGCATTCGTGTTGACAACGCACAAAACAAGTGATGGTTCTGCATAACCTGTATTCGAATTTTCGTTTTAAACGTGAGGCGCCTTTTCAACAACCTATTTTTTCAAAAGTGAACTAAATAAAATTAATATTTACAATACCAACACAGAAACTAAAGTATAATAATATCATAAACAATACATTCGTTGACTTAACAAATAAATATGTTGAATAAAAAATTAATTCGTTTACTTAATGAATGAATTCGTTGACTTAACAAATGAATTCCTTGGCTTAACGAATGAATTAGTTGATTTAACGAATGAATTCGTTGACTTAACAAATTAATTCTTAACGAACAAATTCGTTGACTTAACGACAAATTCCTTTACTTGACAAATAAATTCGTTAACTTAATGATTAAATCATTATCCTAGGAATCCATTTTACGTAATTTAATGAATAAATTCATTGACTCAACGATAGATATCGTTAATATTATGAAATTAATTTACTGATTTAACGAAAAATGTCAGTATATTAATTAATAAAATAAATTCATTGACCAAACGAAAATTTTCGTAAATTGACTTTAAAGTTTTTTTTGTTATAAATGTTTCAGTTTCTCAACAACAAAAAAAATGGTTGTTTAATGAACAGCTTTATAAAGCAATGAATGACTAATCACTGAAACAACGAAGTCCAGCATCGACTGATTTTTTTAATTAAAAAATTGTTAAATAATTTTTTTTCATTTCGTCAGGATTCAGTAAAGCCTAGTACGCTGCTGATGCGTAACGAAATTTCCCTGCGGTCTCCAAAAAGTCAAAGAAATGCTTACGAAAACACACCGGAAAAATATTCATGGAGAGTTTCACAAATTGCAAATAAATAAAACAAAATTTAACGAAAAAATCAAACAACAGCCATGGTGTAATGAAATTAACAACAAATAAAAACACGAAAAGGTCCGGGCAATTAATTCTGTGCGAAAAGAGAGTGGAGACTTCTTAAAACAATCTGGTATAATTATCAATTTCGCTGGTCGAACAGCGTACCACAGAACGAAAAGCACAATGAAATTTTTCGTTTATGATTTCGTCAAGTCATTTTTTGTGTCAGATTTTTCATTTCGCATCAGCAGCGTACTAGGCTTAAAGGTGTACTCGATTTCGGTCTTAAAAAATGCCGAAGAAACTTTACTTAAATCAACCAATTTTGTTCTTATTTGCCCCACTATAAGTGGCTTTACTATTTCGTATAATAAGTTACGTGTCACACCTTAATTTGAACTACTTTACTTCTCGACTTAAAGAGTCTTGAGGGTGACATGGGTATGAGTATTCAATTAATTTTATCACTCTTTCTCTTTAAATGATTGAGATAGACAAGCAGAGGGGTCTTATCTCTCCCCAAAAAAATACAAAATCTGACGTCTCTAGGTCAATTCATGTAAAATAGTCTTTAATTAGCCGCTGAGTTTTTGACGTTTTAAATTGATGACGGTGGTAGGTAGGTAGATGATGGTGATGGTGTCGTGTTGTTGTCTACCTGTCTATAGGGATGTGCTGCGAAGTGTAACGATTCAATTGTTTAAATGCTAAGTAAAATGTATAACACTTTGAATTGGTAGCTTGACGTTTGTCCAGCATATAAGTGAGTTTACAAATTGTAAAAAAACACAAAAAACGTGCTGACGACCAACACGATACAAACCTCTGTGCTTAGCGAGGTGAGAAATAAATGAACATGTATACATACCTACTCAGAGGTGAAGGCAAAATGAAACGCATTTCATTTTTTTTTTTTTATTCAACTGTATAAATGCATGTCCTTGAATTAATTAAAGACACAAAATTTCTATTTTGCCCTCAATTTGTGTGGGTACTTGGTTTTTTTTTTGTTTTTCTTTTAAGGTAAATTTTTATTTCCATTTCCGATTAAATATTTAACACCCACCGCACATTATACCTATACCATTGTGTCTGATGTTTTGGCAATGACTTTGGTTCCGATTGGTTCAATTCAATGAATCACCTTGTTTTTATTCTTTAATCACCTCTTTTTTTTAATTTTTTTTCTCAGCTTTATAAAACCGCAAAATAATAACACTTAACAGACTGATTGTTTGATAAATATACACAAAAAATTAAAAAAAAAAAGAAGGTGTTTCAAGATGTGACTGGACTGTGGAAATAATATTAATTTTCAAACCAATTTGCTGGTGAAATAATAGAAGTTAAAGACATACACATATGTCTTGTATAAATCCGTCGTCGGTAAATTTCTTTGAAAAAAAAAATACAAAAGCTTACTTAAATTGTTTAAAAGATTAGGGAGCAGCTGATGGTTAAGGTTTTGAAATTTTGCAGTTTTTTTTTTTTCATACAAACTACCTATATATACGTGATTGGCATTTTATTTTCATTGATTTACTTTTTTTTGTTCTTTAAATGTTTAAATTCAAGACCCAAACAAAAAAAAAAAATAATTTTATTTCTTAGAATTCGGCTTGTAAATCAATTTTTGTAAATTGCTTTATGAATTTGAAAATAGATTTTATTATTCAAAAAATACTCCTACCTACTAAACCGGAAATAACTGTCGTGATATATTGTTGAGATTTTTAAACAAAAGCTGGTTAAATATGAGAACCTTTTTCTGTATACTGATATGATGTCCTTGTTATATTCATGGCTTTGTTAACCGATTCTGAGAACAGTGAGTCAATTTTGGGTAAGTTATGGATTTGTTAGACAAATGAGTGTTCGACAAACTGTAACAACTTAATAATTTATTTTTTTTTTTGAGTAAACATTGCCGTTTTTCGTAAAAATAAGTACTTTAATAAAATACTAGGAACTAGTTCAATATTTTGAGTTTACGCTAAGCTATTTGTGTGGCTTTGATATTTTAGCGGATCATGAGAAACTAATTTTTTACGTTTATTTTTTGTTTATGCCAATAATGAGTGGTTGAATTGTTTTTCTTACCTTCTAACACTTTAAGGTTGTACAATTAAATCACCAAATTTATAACTTCAATCTATGGAAATTTGGGCTTTGGTGCTTATGATCACTTTGGTCAGTTTAATCAACAGTGTATAGATTGTTTAAAGTTTAAGTATTTTTATCCGTTTGGATTATAAATAAAGAAAAAGTATTAGAATAATTTACTGCAATCTTCTTTAACGATATGTAAGTAATGCTTCGTTGTTAAATTTTTCAATGTAGAAGCCAACTAATGCCGATGTGTGGTTTAAAAAAAAAAACAGAGTACCTGGCCAAAAATCAATTTTATAGGTACTGCATTTGGTACATATGAGTACAAATCTAAAATACATGCATTCTCATGGGCACCTTCTTCAATTTACTACGGAACACTTGCTATGAGGACGTGCTCCGTTTTACACACAATGAGTGCCTCACTGCACAACTCACTAAGAAATTTGTTTTATCAAAAACAAATATTCCAAGAAGCTACAAATATCTAACTCGTCGATAGAAAAATGTATGAGAAAGTCGAAAACGTTGGGGCCATAATAAGCTGAGAAAAACCCATCGACAACTTTTGTCGGAACTTGGCTCGCCTTTCTTTACTTCTCAAGATAGACTTTGATGGCTTCCCATGGCAATTAAAACAGTTGATCATGTAAAGAAATGTAACAAAACAAATATTAAAGGCATAATTAGTGTAGTAAAAAATTTGAACGGGCATAATTTGTAATTTTTTTGTTTTTCATATAATTATTTTATAATAATTTTTTTTAATTTATTTATTTTTTATTTATCTACTTTTTTTATTTATTTTTTTTTTTAATTTTTTTGTTATTTTTTTAGTTTTTTTTAATTTTTTTTTTTATTTTAAAAAATTTTTTTTTTTTTTTTTTTTATTTTTGTTTATAATTTTTTAATGTTTGTATTAAATTATTCTGATTCATCTAAGGGTAACAAGCTATCTCCATCCTCTTCTCACCTTTCTCTTCTTATCTTTTCTCACCCCCTCTAGCTCCTGTATCCACTCTTCTCCCCTCCCGGTTTCGTCCATTATTTCCCTAATTTGTTTGCCTATTGATTTCCCTTCATCCCCGCCTGACCTGCATCTTTCTATTAAATGTTCCCACGTCTCTTGTTCACCCTCACATACTCTGCACACTCTCTCTTCTTCTCGCCTCCATTACCACCTTTCTCTCACCTCATTTCCTAGCCTGACTCTTGCTATTCTCCTTTCTGTTGTCCATACCTCTTTCAAATATTGCGGTGTCCCCTCCGTCATCACTTCTTTGTACCACCTGTTCCTTGATTAATTGATTAGTTCCCGTCTTTCCTTCTCCTGCTCTTTTCTTCTTTCTATGTCCAGTTCCTCATATCCATTCATACTCAGCCCTATTACGAGTTTCACCCGGAAATCATTTCGCCCGGATTTTTAAAAGCTATTGCGAGTTTCACCCTCCATTTAACAACAATTGTGGCCTGGTTCGCCTACAAGAATTAAATGAAAATTTTGCTGTAAATATAACAAGACATATTTCACATGAAAAAATGCTGTCAATAGTGCAATAAGGGAATTTTTACCAACAGGGAACATTTTTCGCCCGAAACTCACAATAAGGGAAGAGTGAAATATAATTTTTCCGGGCGGATTTTCTTTCACGCGGAACTCACAATAGGGCTGACTATCTTCTCTTCTCTCTCTTCTTCCCATCGTGATCTTCTCCCCCGTCCAATCTCTCTGTCTTTCTTTCATCTCCTCTAAACATTCTCTTGCTATTTCACTTCCTTTTCCACCTGCTAATTTCTCTTCATTATTCCATGGCCTTTTCACTGCTCTTATCATACTTTTATCTCTTTTCGTTTCCTCTTTCACCATGTATCCTGGAGTTTGCCAATCTACCCCTAGCGTCCATTAAAGGTAACTTTCTTGCATCCTTTCCATTATTTTATTTTGTTATTATTTTTTTTACTTTTTTTTTATTATTTTTGTATTTATTATTTTTTTTTTATTGTTTTTTTTTTTTTTAAATCTATAAATCCATCGGATTTAATTATTTTTATACATTTATGGGATTTTATTATTTTTATACATTTATGGGATTTTATTATTTTTATACATTCATCGGATTTTATTTTTTTTTATACATGAATCGAATTTTATCATTTTTATTTGTTAGATATTTTCATTTGTTAGATTTTAATATTTTTATTAATTAGATTTTATTATTTTTATTAATTTTAAAGTAATCTCCTTGGGTTTTTAATTTTGTTTATTATTTGTATTTACTTATATTTATTTTTTTATATTTATTTTTTTTTATATTTTATACTTCATATTGTTTTTAAATTTAGATTTATTTAAATAAAACAGTTTTCCTCCTAAAAAATTAATAAAATTCACCGAAGATGTTCTCCATGTGTAAATATTACCCAAATATTTTAGTAAATATACTGAAAGGATTAAAAACCAATAAAGTGGCCAGACTACACTTTGGCGACAATTTAATTGCTAGACTTAGCCTTCACAAAACAATAAGTCATTTACATACATACAAATCCAAAACAGATCCGTTCATTTCTGTGAAAGAATTTTATTAAAATTAATCACCATTATGATAAATTTAAGTTCATCGTGTCATATTTTTATTTCCAGAGCTGAGCGAGCCTTCTTCAAAAAAATTCTTTAAATATTAATTTATAATCTTTATTTAATGTCTAAGTACTTCCACAGCAATCCGATTATTCATAATAATATGACGGCTGGCTACAACAGCAGTACAGATGATGTTGAAATAAAATGTGGGGTAAAATACATTATACGAGTATCTACATGTAGTTTCCCAGTTGTAAGGAGAGTGAGTAATATGTATTTATCAATCCAAATAAATACAAACAAAAATGACTCTACCCATTCTGGCCAAATGCGTATCCAACTTAAAAATAAAATTACATATGGCATGGCCAGGTCACACGCAACGTACTTGTCGAATAAAGATACATATTTAAATGAGTTGTAATTGAAATAAGCAAAGTAGGTAGTTGTTAGGCGCCTTTCAATATTAACACATTTTTCTGTTGGTGTTGTTAAGATTTTAAAATAAAGTACAAGTACACTACATGCGTCGCTCATGATGGCTTTTACAACTCAAGAATATATAGAACAAAAAATGTATACATAATTTGTTCTTTAAATGTCTGGACATGTTTTTATAGTAATAAAAAACTGATTTTTTTTTTTTTTTTTTTTACAAAATCTAAAGTTGCTCTTAATTTAAAAATTTAATCACATTAAAAATATTTCTCAACAACTTCAATCAATCTTTAGAAAAAAAAGGCGCGTTGGATTGAACACAATAATTTATTACACAGTAATTAAGGTTACAACATAACAAAGTTATTCTAATTAATTCGAAATAAGATTTAAAAAAAAAAGCCTTTGTATCTTTGCTTGATAGATAAATCAGGGTTTTATTGAGTGTTATTATTTTTTTTTCATCTTATTTTTGATGTTCTTGGATTTGAATAAATTACAACAAGATCAATGATACAAAGCGCTGCGCTGGCGTTATAGTAAATAAAAAAACAACAAGCGCCCTCTCGGAAGTAAAAGTCAAAATAAAACAGAGAAACTTGTTTGTTGCGTTAAATATAATACATTTTTTTTTATAGGTAGACGAACATAAAAAACGGTTAAAGCATAAATAATTTATTAACAATTTGGCGTAGAAATTTTTGGTGTGAGAATTTTAGTGAAGCGACTTATTTAATATGTCGGCACTTTTTGTCGGCTTTTTAATACACACAAAGTAAAAAGAGTTGTTGATACCTAATTGATTTTTGGCAGAAAATATTTTTATCGCGGTTTGGACATGTTAAGCTTTTGTTAATGCTCGGCCTTATGAAATCTGACTGTAGCTAATTATAAAATAAAAATTAGGTAACTATTTTATGTAGAAGTTATTCAGTGCTCATTGATAAAATCAAAATATGTAAATAAAACATTTGATCCTGATGTGAACAGATAATTAAAAAATAGGAAGTCTCCACACTTTCTTTTTGAACAAAATCAATTTACCCAGTGAAAATATGATTGTTATATTATGTTCATGTTTATTTTTGAACAGCATTACTCTGAATTCCATCATTTTTTTTTTTAATTTGTGTGAATCTCTCCATGATTGTTATTTGTCCATTTTGTTTTCAAAACCATTTCGTTGTCTTGTTAGAGATAACAGACAAATTTCGTAACGCATCACCAGTACCTACTAATATGTACTCTCATGGACCCCCGAAATCAAAAAATGTAGAAGTTTAGAAAAGTCTCCACACTTTTTCGCATGGAAATGAGGCACGGAATACTAATTATAGGCGAAAAAGAATTTCATTTGAGCAGTACTTGTATTTTTTCATGTTGTTTATTTCCTTTTTTACCCTTTTTTTTTTTGTAAATTTTGTTTGGAAACTGGTAAAATTCTCCATGATAATTTCCCGCTAGTTTTTCGTAAGCATTTTTGAGTAACCAACTTTAGCTTTGATCGCTACTGATGCGAAGTTGATTCTTTCATTTAACCATGGTATTTTGTAATTTGTTTTCCGTATTTATGATTTTTTTGGCCAAACTCTCCACTAAAATTTCTCCGCTATGTTTTTGTAAGAATTTTTAAGTTGCAAATTTAGGTTTCGTATTCTACAGATACCAAACGAAATATATCTGTCATCATAAAAGATGTTCCTTAGTTTATATCTATCTCTTATGAAAGCTAATGTTCACGAAAACCGCGGAAAAATATTTTTGGAGAATTTCACCAATTGCAAATAAAACGCAAACTATCACAAATGAATGAAAAAACAATATTTATGAAACGCAAATGTAACTTTCTCCCATCTAATTATGTAAATAATACTTTTGTACACTTAATATCTGTGTGAAAAAAGAGTGGAGACTTCCCCAATTAATCTTTTACAGTTATAAATTTGTATGGCCATAGACATTAGATATACAATATAATGCAATGAAGGTGGAGAATTTATTTTCAAATACGAAATGTTAAAGAAACATCTGTTTTTCTGAATAATTTTGAGCGCAAAACAAAATTCAATGAACAACCGATTGATACTTTAAATTTGTTTCAAATAAAACCCGAGCACGTCATTCAAAATAAATAGTTTCCAAATAATTTTGTGCTACTGACATAGGCAAAAACAAATAAAAACAACAAAAACTTAGTCAGATTCAGGCTCTTTTACCTATGTAATGGTTTTGTAGAGTTTGATTTGATGCACATAAAAATTTGATTGTTGAAGACTTTAAGCGAATAGTTAAGTCAGATACACAAAAATTAATATACACATGCCAGTCAGATTGTAAAGTGTTTTTGGAATCGGCTAATTGAAACTCTCCAAAAGCATTAAGGGCAAAGAAACCATTGAGCATAGAAGTTGAAGCTTCTTTGCGTGGAGATGTTCTATTAACTATGTGGTATTTATGCGAGGAAAAGGACCGAATCTTTTCTATTCTATGTCAAACTATGCACGCAGAAGACGACTGGCAATTTCCGATTACTTAAGTCTCCAATCCTTACCTAAATGGCTTAAGGAAGCGAGTAATATCATTTAAAGTGGCCAAAAGTTGTCAATGAAATCTTTTTCGACTTTTCAGACAGACAGAGGACGTGCATAAATTCCAGCACAGCTTAGACGCCAAGTGGTTGTAACGTTACGTAACTTGATACTTCCCAGCTTAAAACAAAAAATAGGGTTTAACCAAATTTTTTTCCAGCCCACCATATTTTTTAATTATCAAAAAAAAAAAAATAAAAATAAAAATTTAAAAATTTGACAAATATTTTTTAAATTACTCGCATAAAAACCTGGCTTACTTTTAAGAATTAAGTAGTAGTAGGTTCTGTTTGGAAAAGTCTAAGAGTATAGCCAAAGTAAAGATATGTGGTAACAAAAACATTTAACCTCTCAAAATATTTTTGATTTTTGTAGACCCCATTAAGTATACTTTCAAAGTCCATCGGAACAAAAGAAAATATGTTGGCAAAAAAAAAGTAAAGCTTGGGCTGCTTCCGAAAAAAAAATTAACTGTTAGTCATCTTTATAGACACAATTATAAATTTTAGTTATCCCATAGTTTATATAAAGACAACAATCAAACCCATAAAAGACAATCAATGTACCTACTTTGTTTTTAGTTTACACATAAAAAACATTTCAAAAAACTGTCAAGCTAGCAAATTTGGTCAGAAATGTTGAATGACCATAAGATTGGTACCATTATCAGATGTTCAAATGGCTTTGGTGGTCAGTTGTCATATGATCAAACTTACCAAACCTACAAGGTTGTCACATCTTTTTATTTTTGTTGCAACAAAAAAAAAGAAAAGTAAAATCCAAAAATGGTCAACACAGCACATCCACCAGCAAGAGTGACCACAAAACCAGTTGAGAAAAATAAATGTCAAAAGAACTCATTTAACAAAATTTTACTCAAAATTCAGTTGTCCGATTGACTGCACTTAAGGTTCAGTGTTCCAATGGTACATTGGTGTGAGCATGTATTCTAGTGAGTATGCTTTAAAAATTGAGCAATTTGTCAGCTATACCATGTACCATATCGACATCACCAAACAGCAGCAAGAAGCTGCCAACATCAATGTCAATGCAGGAAAATATTCATTTGATTGAGTAAAACAACGTCATGTCGAAGCGCGAATCAATCCAATCTTACTACACACACAGAAAACGATACTCTTGGTGCAACGTGCAAACAAAAAAAAAATCGCACATCGATAAAAAAATAAAATTAAAAAAAAAACGAGAATTTCGACGTAAGGAGACGCAAAAAAAATTGACATAAGTACATCATGCCTCCTCAATGTCAAATGATGTGTACTTTAGAGTGAACGTAATTGAATTTTTCTCTGATATACGAGCGAGCTTTTGGATATCGAGAAGGCACAGAATAGATTGATTGCACATATGAGTCTCTGGATTGGATATGGTTCGTTGTCTATATGCTTTAGAGTGCTAAAAAAAAAGAACACAGAATTTAATAATCGCATATCGTATAAGGATGCTTTCCCTTTTTCTTTATCAGACACTAGTTTTTTTTTGTTCATCTTTCCAGACAGAGTACAAAAAAAAAATGAAACAATATGTCAATCTTGTAACAAATAGACAGACAATTACATTTGAATTGATTGAGTTGCAGCTACAGCATTTGGTTTGGATGTCGTCAACGACGTGTAAATTTTATTATAAAAATGATTTTTGTTGTTAGCAATTAACTTAATAATATTTTTGAACCACCTTCGTTTTTTGACAGAAAGCAAGTGTGTTATTGGAAATTTGTCAAATATGAGGTGTAAATTGAAATTAGACAGGGATTTATTCTGTCACTGATGTATGGAAAATGGGTACGTTCAGATGACTAGGGGGACTTGCAAGTAAGGCAAGTGTCTAGTCTCTTATTGGCCAGCTGTCAATTGGAAATAATTTTTTAGTACATTTCGAAGTAATTATGTATCCATCTCAAGGATTCTCTTTTTCTAATCGAGCTTGAGGTAAAGTATTAAAAAAAGTTTTGCATAATAACATGTCGAAACAATATGTTAGTTATTTAGAGGCGGATTAGCGTTCAATGGATGTATTTGACTAAATATGAAGTCCCTTAAGTCTTCCTGAACGTACCCAATATTTCTTTTTGATGAATAATTTGAATATATTTTTTTCGAATGGTTGTCATAATATGTCATTTGAAGTAAAACTGCCCGGCGCCTAAGAGTAATCACTTTCATTTTCTTCGTAATGTTATGACTGTGTAACTGGCAGATCTAGATCCAAGCATGAACAAATTGATTTCTAGGAAATACAGAGAACTCAGAGAAAGGATGGTTAGCTGTGAACAAATTGACCCTTCGACTGGAAAAAACTGATCTGATTTTGCTCAAATTTTCAATTTGTTCGTCTTACCCCTAATTTCACAGTGGAAGTTTAAACTCCATTTTTAGTTTAAACTCCAGGTCACCAGTATAAATGAATTCTGTTCAAGGTTTAAACGAAACTGTGCAACTGGGGTTTATACTATGTTCCCACTGAACGAAATTGCACAATTTTAAATTATTTTGCCGAAATCATCTTCGAAATTGCACAATTTCCCATACAATGACGCAATTTCAAAATCATCTCAAATCACTTCAATTTCCATGAAATTGCGTACGAAACCAGTTTATAACATTTTTTCGAAAAAGTGAAGAAACAGAACTAACGTGCTGACAGCATCTTTTTACTGAACTGTTAATTTATGTTGTCAAAGCAAAAGTAATGTTTGGCTTTGTCTGGTTTGGTTCCTTTCAAATTAATAAATTTATAAAAATATGTCCAAAAGAAACTATAAACAAAAAAAAATCATGGAATTCAGCAGAAGATCTTCTCGAGCTCTTGGAAGAAGAAATAGACCAGCTAAAAGGAGCTCGAAAAAACAGCCTTTTTTAACAAGCTGTCAAACGAAATTATCTCAATTGCCAGTGTGGGCAATTGTTTGTGAAATTGAAGTCACGAAATTGCGCAATTTCGGTCCCAGTGGGAACATACTATTAGGTAGGGAGAAAGAAATGGCGGCCACGGGTAGCCCAGTGCTAAATTGTGCCGTTTTGGTAGCATAACTCGCTAGAACCTGTGGATGAATTTGAAATTGGAGATCGTGGAAATATCCTCAGGATACCGCCCAGGTTGAATTGACATAAGAAAAGGATTCAATAGCTTTTAATGTTTGTGCTGTGACGAGTTGCTTTTTTTTAGCACAATCATCAGGAAGCGGATCAGTCATTCAACCACAACAGCACCCGCATCCGAACCATCCACATTTTGCCCAACTAGGCAGCTTGTTGACTAGCACTGAAGCGGCCACTGCACTGATCTAATCGTATTCTCATCCGGCCACTGTGCACCATGAACCCCGCCAATACGCCAGTCCGCTAGCTTGCGATCATAGGAAGCCGACGTAAGGTGTGGTGCAGAAGTGGGTGAAGTTCGTCCTAGATCTATTTCTTCGAGTTGTGAAAATAGATCAAAGATTGTTCGTCTTAGTGACGGAAGGTTTGACCCAACTTTACGTCCTCTTCAATATTTGAGTTCCATTCCAATTTTACTTCATTTCATTCAAATTTCAAATTCAATTCAATTTCGTTTTCAATTCAATTTAATTCCATTTCATTTCAATTTCTATTCAATTTGTATTCAAAATATATTCAAATTCAATTTCAATTCAATTTCAATTCAATTTCAATTCAATTTCAATTCAATTTCAATTCAATTTCAATTTCAATTCAATTTCAATTTAATTTCAATTTAATTTCAATTTAATTTCAATTCAATTTCAATTCAATTTCAATTTAATTTCAATTCAATTTCAATTCAATTTCAATACAATTTCAATTCAATTTCAATTCAATTCAATTTCAATTCAATTTCAATACAATTTCAATTCAATTTCAATACAATTTCAATTCAATTTCAATTCAATTTCAATTCAATTTCAATTCAATTTCAATTCAATTTCAATTCAATTTCAATTCAATTTCAATTCAATTTCAATTCAATTTCAATTCAATTTCAATTCAATTTCAATTCAATTTCAATTCAATTTCAATTCAATTTCAATTCAATTTCAATTCAATTTCAATTCAATTTCAATTCAATTTCAATTCAATTTCAATTTAATTTCAATTCAACTTAAATTCAATTTAAATTCAATTTCAATTCAATTTCAATTTAATTTCAATTCAACTTAAATTCAATTTAAATTAATTGCAATTCATTTCAATAACAATTCCATTTAAATCTTAACACCACTAAAGTTTTCAAATCCAAACAAAAAGAAGAAAAAAGAAAATCAGAAATTTCAATAAAAATAAAAACAAGTTAAATTAAATAAAATAAAAATAAATTAAAAACAAAATAAAAATTAAATAAATAATAAAAAATTTAATGACAAAAAAAATGAAAATAAGTAAGATAAAAAAAGATATAATAAAATTTAAATAAATATCAATATGATACAAAATATTTTTTTTATTTTAATTTAAAACAAATAAAACAAGTTTATTTTAATTTTAAACAAATATTTTTTTTTTAATTTAAAACAAATATTTTTTTTTTATTTAAAAAATATTTAAATAGTTTTTTTTAACTTTACAAAAAAAAAATAAAAAAAGGAAGACAAAATTTAAATATATAGAAGAAGAAAATATATATAAAATTAAAACAAAAAAAAGAAAATAAAAAAAAAAGAAATAAGAAGAAAATAAAAACAAAAATTTAGGAATCTCTTTTATAATGGAAAAGAACCATCTTCTCACTTCAATAAATATTTCTCTTTGTTTGGTACCAATAAATTTTAATTAAAATAATGTTAAGTTCAATTGCTCATTTCTTATTCTTTGGAAAGACAATTTTGTCTGTCGTTCTCTTCTCGTTAAGCCCAAAGTTCTAGGGTTTTATTTTATATTCAATTAATTTATCTTACCACTAAATCCTTTCGAAACAAAGGCACTCAACAAACAAATAAGCGTTTTAATTCACTCACCTGTAATGAGAAGAAAAATAAAGATTAAATAAAAATTAATTCATCATATAATCCGGGTAGGTAATACACAAAAAATCATAAAAATATCTACCAACAAGAGCTTAAGAGCAAAAAAAAAAATAGCACAAATTGACTCAGATGACCCATAACAAATTTGATAAATATGAAAATGAAATTGAGAATGAAAGAAAACAAATCCTCAAGCTAAATATAATCCAACACCCAAAATCCTTGACAAAACACAACCCCATTATTATGTTGAAAGTCTTGTAATTGAATTGAAAGTATCCCATTTTGAGTGTACTCAACTGGCACCTCCTACAACAGTAGCAAAAAAAAAAAAAACAACAACGAGCTCAAGGACTCCGAGGCCGAGAGTGATGTACAACCTTCAGAAAGCACAAAACCAAAAAAATATGTAATAACAATCAAAATGTCTTCACTGAAGAAAAAAAAATATGTTAAGAAAATTGTTATTATCATCCAAGACGATGGCGATGATGAGGAGGACGTGGGGGACAAGAAAACGACAACCATGCCCACAACATCGTCAAACTAAAAACCAGCTTATAATCATAAAACCTAACGACACCAAACCAAACTAAACGAAGAAAATGAGAAAAAAAGAGGTCCTTTGAACATCCTTCGTTTTTAGAATGTGTTTTTTTTTTCGTTAGTGTGCTTATTTTTTTTTTTTTTTTTTCAAGTTCAACTCCTCCCGATAGCACCGATTAAAATGTGGGCTTCGTTGCACACGGCGTGATATTTAACAATGAATATTGGGATACAACTCCTCGAAAGCACACAAACAAAAAAAAACAAGATACTTCTCCAAATTGACAGGGTATCCTTTTGGGTAATTCCAAATAATCACATGCAGAGGGTGTTGGAGTGGATGTCCGTCGACGCTCGACGAATGATTTTCACACAAGCAACAACCCTCTGGCATGATATTTGGAAAATTGCTACCACACAAATTTCGAATTGGACAATTTTCTGTGTTAATTTCTATGTTCAATTTGTCGCGCGTTAGAAATTGGACACGAACATGCAAAGTGCTATTTTTTTTTTTGTTGGTTTGATTTGCTTTGGAGGAGCGGAGGAGGTAAGCAAACCCGCTAAAGAGGTGTTTTTAATTACCGTGTGGTCGCACATAGTTAATGAAAGCAATTTCAAAGCGATGGATATAGTTACCTAACCGACGACCGGTATAATGGTAATGTGCTACTCGTTTTTAGAGATGAAGTTTTATTAAAAGCACGTAGATACCTACAGATACATAGGTGAGAAATTGGAGAGTTTGTCAGATTTGGTATTTGATCACGTGAAAATGAAGTGAAAAGGGAGAGACACCATTTGGGAAATATATTGGTAAAATAATAACCTCTGATTGCAGGAAAATCGTCGAAACATACACACTTTCTTATTTTTTGAATTAATATTGTTGAGTGGTATGTCTGGAGACTTTTGTTAATTTTTTGTCCCTTTTCGGTATATCGTTAAAATTATCAAATTTCAGCATCTTATCGGTCTTCTCAACATGTTCTCTAGCTGTTGTTTTTTTCTTTTTTTTGGGGGGGGGGGGGGAGGAAAGAACATTGGACATGAGTTTTATTTAAGAACTTTTATCATATTTACATGAAGAATTCAATTTTAATACTTAAAAATGCAAAATATTTCTTTGTTGTCAAGAGCTCCTAGACCGTGTCGCTGAGAATTAGGTTAGTTTCACTCTAAAATACGTCTTGGTATCGGATGGTATTGGGAGTAGTGAGAGGGAGTCTTTCCTCATCTTGTGGCCATCCCTATCAATAAATTATAAGAAGCACCCTTTTTTCAATTTTATTTGTAAACATTATTTCTTAATGCTCACAATGCAGTACGTACAATAGGGTGTGAGCGACTATATTCTTTTATGATACAGCTTTTAGAAGAAATTTGCATTGCATATTTTCGAAACTATCGTAACGATTTTATCATCATTAAACCCGATTTATAAACCAAAATCACCTTTAACTTGGACTTTAAACATTTAATTTAAAAATTTGGTATCTATTTTCGAAACGAATACGAAAGTGAATATATTTACGACGGACAGCAGCGGCGGGCGATAAATCACGGACGGATTTGTTATGGTTTAACTCAGGCTGAAGAAACCATTGAATTTTCACAGTTTATTTTTTCTTTTTTTTTTTTCTAAGAAAAACCTTACACAACAATTTGTACTTGATAGGGCTGTTGGAGAATCCTATAACATTAAAAGCATAAAATGGACGACTGGATTGCACGAACTTGCTCTTATGCTCGTAATTAGCAAGAAGAAATTTCAAATCCAAATTTTGAAAAAAAAAAAATCCATACTGCCCCGTTTATTGCACAGTGAAGTTATCAGGTCAGAGGGTATCTCGAGAACTAAGTCGTTGTATGAAAGAAAAAAAAATATTCGAATTTCTTATCGAAGGGGCGTCACAAGTTGCGTATTATTGAGTAGATTCTGAGTATGTATACTTACTTTTTGATTTAGACATGACTTTTGGCGCTCTACCGACTTTTAAAGTTCTTAAAAGAACTAATTTTTTCCATTTCTTAATTTATTTTATTTTTTTAATTTATTAGATTGATTTATTAAATTAAAGTTAAAATAAAGGTAAACATAATCTAGTATTCTTGAAAAAAAGTTGAAAAATTCATAAAAATATATCTACATTGCAAAAGAGTAAAAAAAACATTGACCCTTGTAATTAAATGAAGTCATTTTGCTCCGAGCTTCGATTTTATTTCTTATAAGTCCTTCACTCGACTTTGCTCCGATAACACACTGACTTGCTTCAGTCACAGATTTGAGGAATTTGTCGACTCTTTGCGTGTGACAAGGAAATTCCGGTATTTTTATGTCATTTCTTTGTACCAGCAATGAAAGTTCAACATCAGGAAATGCAGCTAGTCAATGTAGTGGAGTAGTTAGACATTCATTCCAAAAAAATTATGTCCATGTAGTCCGTAGCGTTAAATTTAATGTTTGGCGGCTTAAATACTTGACTTATGGGCTCTCTGACATGAGCCCTTCCGTCGAAGATCATGGCCACTAAAATGTTTTCTGGATGTGCGAAAATAGCATTTCTCTCAATGACAGGATCAACGATTGATTTAAAGTTGTTTGGCAAACATCGTGAAAAAGCTGAGTTGAAAAATATGTTGCGGGCCATCTATCAATAACAGTTTGTTTTTTTTTATACAAAACCAAACTGGTGCATAAACTTTCATTATAACTTACATCTTGAATGTGCCATTTTCCCAGGCTGTCGATTTACGAGTCCGGGAGAACAGTAACCTGTTTTTATTGCTTGATACATTTCAAAAAGATATTTTTCTTCTGTACTCAATTGATCAACGATATTTTGCTACATTTCAGGTACATTTCCGATCACAGGCGAAAATTGAGCAACATCAGTAAGTTCGCAATCAGTTAGTGACTTACCAAAAGAGCCGGAATATTCATGACTCATGAGGGCCTAAAGTAGATCCATCTAATTTCGTGAAGAGATGTCATAGTGGCAATTCATTTGCATGAAGTAAGCATATTACCCACTGTAACGGGTGACCTAATTCAATTTCCATGTAGCGAATTATCCCTCCTTTCCAGCCAGTATCGGTTGCAGTTCCGTCACATCCAATGCAAACATTTTTTTTTTTCAAATCAAATCCCCTGTTTTTGAAAAAGTCTATGATAGAGTTACATATTTCCTTTCCTGTACCAAATTTAGGGGTTATATGGCCTAAGAATATGGATTCTGGTTCTGCAAGAATGGAAATATGCTCTCCGGAAGTAAGAGAGATTATGACAAAGCTCAATGTATTTTATTTTTCTCATTAACTAGAGTATGTTTTAATTATTCCAACGTCCTGGAGTGCTGCTGAAGCAACTGCTCCAGCAGATCGTACGGAAAGCCCATATCAATCACAAATTCTTGCTACGGATGGTAGAGTTAATCGGAAAAAGTTGATGCAAAAGTAGATTCATCACTTTGACTACCTGATGCACTACGTTTTCTATCTAACCGCTTTTGAACTTTTTGGGTTTCAACTTTGTCAATAGCACCGATTACCATTTTTCTGTCATTTCTCTCGTCCACTAAAAATGATCTTTCACTAACAGGCCTTTATATAAGTTAAAAACTACGAAAAAACACCTTTTTTTAATAATTTCATCGGGCGGTGGAGGCCCAAAAGTACCATTCGATTTTTTTTTTTTGTTTTCCGTAATACGCTACTCAATACGCAACTTTTTCGGGGTGTTTCGCTAAGTTACTCTAAAAAAATTTTGACGGGACAGCCTGCTAAGCATGCTAGAGACTTGAAGTAAGGCTCCAAATTTGCAGTTTATTTTGCAGTTCAAGAAATCTTGGGTCCAAAGGACTTCAAAATAAAAATTGTACACAAAAATATGTTAAAATTTTGTATGTTAATGAATAGATTTTGAATAGATTTAGCTGAAATTGTATCGTGTTTTTTTTGTAAAACATGACCTAACTGTTTCACAAAAAAACTCGTTGCTCTTAAGAAAAGGTGAAAATTTGCACTTAATTCTTTAAAAAAAAAATATTAGTCTAAAAATAAACATCGACAAAATTTGCCTCTTAAAAGGATATGACAGGATCTAACTGATGAACCCTCTGTTATACCTGGATGAAACGCATTTATTAAGTTGAGATCACTGCAGATTTAGCTGAAATCGTAACGTGTTTTTTTTTTGTAAAACTGTCAGTCAGTTGCTCTTAAGAAAAGGTGAAAAATTGCACTTAATTCTTAAAAAAAAAATAGTCTAAAAATAAACATCGACAAAATTTGCCTCTTAAAAGGATATGACAGGATCTAACTGATGAACCCTCTGGTATACCTGGATGAAACGCATTTATTAAGTTGAGATCACTTCACTTGCACTTTTAATTGGAAAATTGTTACGGACAATATTTTCAAAAATGTTTGGTAAATACTTTTTTTTTTAATTTGAAATATGTATGTATTAAGAAATATATACTTTATATATATAGCTTTTAAAAACAAAAATTTGTGATATAGAATTTGATTTTATGACGAAATCATAAGTCTGACGCGAAAAATAGTTTATAACAAAAGTTGTAGCTCATAAAATTCTCTATAGATCTCATACATTATAAATTTCTTTAGCATTTTTTGGCAGGGCTTCAAAGAGCTTCAAAAGTCGACTTGACGCATTTATATCGTGGTTTCCGAGTTCTCTCTAAAAAAAAACATAATTGTTTCTTTTCTTTTATTTATTTTATTATTGTTTCAATTTATTATTATTACATTTTCTTATTATTTAATTATTTCAAAATTAAAGGCCGCTGTCCTAAGCGAGGCTGCACCTTTAAGTTTGATTGATGGATTAGAACTAAACTATATAATAATCTTTGACTTGAACAATACTTCGGGCAAATAGAAAATGTGCCGAGTTTGCAAAATATAAATTTGTTTTTAAAATATTCTTATAACATTTCTTTGTTTAAGTGGATAAAGGTGGAAGGAAAAGGGGTGTATCCGTTCTGGATTGGTTTTGCTGTGTTAGCGAAAATGGTGTGGGAATCCGTTTGAAATTTATAAATGTGCCGTTAGGCAAAGGGGCGTGTGGGGAATAGCGGGTTAATGTTACGAGGTGACGTCTGAGACGTAACTACGCGTTCTCACTAGTAGATAATTTTGAAAAAATGTTGGGCCTCCCAAAGATCTATACTTTCCATGAAAAAAAAACTGTCGCCTTCAAATCCGGCTGTTGTATCAATATCTCGCCGAGTGCATTCTTTTTTCAATTTTATGTTCCCCACCAGCAACGAAAATAAAGTCATAAAGCAAACATTACTTTACTTCCAAAACTCAGCTCAACCCACCTTAGCAAAGCAAAGTAATAATCTGTGGGCACTAAAACTCCACTAAAACGCTCCCTTTAGATCATCGAGAATAATTCATTCAGCAATATCCATATCCATCCATCCATCAAGCCATTCATCTTTAACACAAACCACCTCTGGTCCCAGAATGCTCATAAACTCTACATAGTTATATCATCTTACACAGCAAAGGTTAAAAATCCACCAAAAACATAATCATAACGAGGTGACTTTTCAAAGAATCCTTTAAATAGAAGATGATGAGGGGTATGCTTATTTTTGGATGTATGACTTTGTGTGTGTGTGTATAGGGAAAAGTTTCGCGTAAAATATCCTCCTCTACAATACTCCCAAAACAGCGCTTAACTGGCATTTAAATTTGCCATAATTTATAGATGATGTGCTGATCTCAAAAGGCAATAAACTAACTTACCCTCCACCTGCCTTTTCTTCATCATCTTACAAATACTATACACTCCATTCATATCCGACAGAAAAGAATACAGACGAATCTGAAAAACTTGTTGTAAGATGAAAAGTTGTGGCTTCACAAAAATAAGTTTCACTCGTAAAAAAGACCAAATTAACTAACCACAATGAACAAAAAAAAAAAAAAGAGCAAACAAACATTTTTAACAAGATTCCCAGACCCTATCAGGGAGAGAGTACGTACAAAAGAAGCCTTACACATTTTTAAGTCATGTTGTTGTAGTAGTAGTAAGAACTGAAATCCTGTTGCAAAAGAAAGTGCAGGGCGAAAAGTTCTTTCTAAACATACGTAAGGGTAGAAAGGGTGCAGGAGATGGAGGGAGGTACTTTGCTTTTCTAAGTACATGCACTTCCATATTCTTATAATAACCTGTCAGGACAAGGGACCGCATTAGTCTCGCGTACTTATTATTATATTTTTCTTTTTTCTTCTTCTTCGCGGTATTTTGTCAATAAACAGATGTGGAAGTTCCTTCTTATTCCTTACAAAACAAGCATACTCGACTCGTAGCTTACATGCGAACTGCTGGAAACTGCACATGCCACTCCCTCCTCCATATAGTTGCGTTCTTCTTGTCAAGGGTCGACAGAATAATATTTTTAAATCTTGTTAAATTGATCAATAAGACAAAGTTTAAATTTTTCAATTAAAAAAGTTTTTTTTTTTCTTACGCTCTATATGCACTCAGCAGCAAGTTATGGCAGTTAAGCGAAGACACGAATCCTTGTGTCGTGTGCCTGGGAATAAGTATGTGTATGAGTATGAGTGTGGTTGCCATCGTCATTTTCTAAAACATCATGTTTTGGTTAATGCAACGATTCACTTTTTTTCCATGTGCTTCGTTTGTATAAAATATCCTTGTGTTCCTTTGAGGTTTCCTTGGGATTCTTTGAACATTCTCTGAAGATATGGTTGGTTGTTGTATAGGGGTTGAGGTTCTTGAGGTGGTAGTGTGTGGCGTGTGGAGATGGAGAAAAGGACGACCGAGACGCTATTCAACATTATCATCACAAATTATGCACATAACTAAAGTTTCTTAATGAAAGTATAAGAAAGTTTGTGCCTTGGAAGGAACTCGAGACAGGCACAACGACAACGAGCGAGGATGGAAGACGAAGAAATGAAAGTTAAACAAAATTCAAGAAAAAATAACTAAACCCTGGAAAAACTTGAATAGAAGGAAGGTATGCGCCTGGTCCATACTCCTACATGTAACTGAGCGATGGTACATGAGAGATGGTGTTTCCTTCGAAGAAAAATAAGTTAAATACTTAAATTTTGTAAATAAAACACATTTTGAAGTTTTAATATTGTTGAAAAAGATGCAGGCAGGCACAAGCCAAAATATTCCTTTTCAACACCATACCTACTCGTATATGGGTACGTTTCGGCTGATGTTGGTTGTTGAGTTTATGAAGTTTACGAAAAACCACCAAAACACAAAACATTTTTGAAAGAAAATCACTTGCAAAAATAGTGCAGCAGACAATTTTCTTAAAACTATGCTGGTAAAATGTGGTTAGGGAGAGAGACAATGAGAAAGAGTGAAAAGTGTTGCATGTTCCTTTAAGTTTTAGTTTGATTTTTTTTTGTATTGTTGTCTTTTTTCTGAAGAAGGAAACATGCATAGCTACCTGCTACATAATTTATATGAATTTAAGTAGAAGAACATTTTTGTTTAAACATGACAGCTTAAGTTGTGGTAGAAGATAAATTGTTATGGAATGCCACAAAGGGGAACAGTACCTACACTATTACACAGGCTGTTTTTTTTGGGGGTTTGTATAAGAAAAAGTTTCTTAATGGCAGGTTGTTAAAGGAATTTACTTGGGTATTAAATTTGATGAATTCTTTTAATTTGTATAATTTGTGTAATTTGTGTAAATTGTGTTAATTGTGTAAATTGTGTACATTGTGTTAATTGTTTAAATAGTGTTCGATGTGTAAATAGTATAAATTGTGTAGTTTGTGTAAGTTGTGTCAATTGTGTAAATTGTGTAAATTGTATAAATTGTGTAAATTGTGTTAAATGTGTAAATTGTGTTAATTGTGTAAGTTGTGTTAAATGTGTAAATTGTTTAAATAGTGTTCAATGTGTAAATAGTACAAATTGTGTAATTTGTGTAAATTGTGTTCATTGTGTAAATTGTGTAGTTAGTGTAAATTGAGTAATTTGTTTAATTTGTGTTAAATGTGTAAATTGTGTAATTTGTCTATGTAAAAAAATACAAAATATCTATTTAAATTCATACATTTGATTAAAAAAAATCGATTTCAATAGAAAAAAAAAAATCGATTTGAAATTTTTAAAAACATCAATTTGATTTTTAAAAAATCGGATTGAAATATAAAAATTGATTTAAATTTAAAAATCCATTTTAATTTAAAACCTTGATTTTAATTTTAAGAAAATCGATTCAATTTAAAACACCGATGCTATTGGTGGGGAAAATCCATTCCAATTGCAAAAATTGATTTCAATTAAAAAATCGAAAAAAAAAATTGTAATAACGAAAAATTGGTGCAAATTGAATAATCGAATTTGATTAAAAGATCTTTAGAAATTAAAAATTAAGTGTCAAAAATCGATGTTATTTTAAAAAAATCGGTTTAAATTTTAAAATCGATTTCAATTAAAAAATCGTTACCTATCAATTAGGTTACCAGGCATTAGCATTGAGTTTCAAAAATCGATTTAATTTTGTAAAACATCTAGTTAAATTTTAAAAACCCATTTCAATCAAAAAATCGGTATCTATCAATTAGTTTATTAGATTACCATTGAGTATCAAATCTATTTAATTTTATTTTTAAATCGATTTAAATATTAAAAACCGACTTTAGTTAAAAAATATTTACCTATCAATTAGGTTAGGTTAAAGTGTCTGTCGGCAGAAAAGCTGGACAAACTTAGACCATACGTTGCGTTGGTCCATTGTAAAATCTAAAATGAAATCTAAAGGTTTTCTTCCTACACGTTAATACCAGTTTGAGCTTTTTATGAAGCGCGTGGGACTACTACTAATGTCAGTGTTTAGTAGTTTAGTCAATGTAAAAGAAGTCTCACAGATGAAAGCTGCGTCTTTGGAATAGGACAAGGCATGTTAAGAGATGATATACGAGTACATACATGTTCTCCAAAAATCATTTTAGAATATTTAAAGCCGCGTGTTGCGAGCTTGCCTATAAGACAGTGTCCTGTTATGACACAAATTCTGGAGCTTATGTGTAATCTGTTTAGAGATGTAAAACACTTATAACGCTTTAAATCCAGCATTGGCAAGAACTGTTTGGTTGTGGCCAATTAAGAAAACTAATTGCAATCGAAAAAATCGACCTCTTGCCCTGATTACAGCTTGCATTCGATCTGGCATACTCTGGATGATGTGCGTTCCGGAGATTGCCTAGTGTTTGCGGGGAGTGGGATAAGCACTTTATACTTCTTTTGAACATATCCCAGATATGCTTAATGGGATTTAAGTCCGGACTACGAGCGGGCCGCTGTAGTTTTTGAATACCGATGTCTTGAAGGAAATCATTTACGGAACTTGCTACATGTGGTCTTGCGTTATCTTGCATTAACAGGAACTGGTCGTATCCTATGAACCCTATATAGGGCAATACGTGTTCCTGAAGGATCTCCTCAACGTATCGCGTTGCATTTAATCGATTATCAACGATAACCAATTCTGTACGTCTCTCGGAACTTATTCCTCCCCACACCATTATAGAGCCTCCATGAAAAGCCACAGTTTCTGTGGTGGTGATAGGTAGAAATCGCTCTCCTCTTCTTCTTCATACTCGTTGTCGACCATCTGGTGCACGTAAAGCGGTTCTACACTCATCAGTGAACAGAACTCTGGCCCACTGCTCGTGAGTCCAATTCACATGGTCTCTAGCAAATCGGAGCCGGGCTCCTCGGTGCTGTATGAGCAGTTGTGGACCACGTGCTGGCCTGCGAGCTTTAAAAACTCGCTTCCTCCATGCGTCTTCTTATCGTACGCTCGCTTACTTTGACTTCTCTTGTAATTTTAAGCCGCTGGCGAACCTCAACGGCGCGCGGTGAAGAAGCGGTTTCTTAAAATTTCCAGTTTGATAAATCTGTCATCCCTACCCGATGTGCAACTTACTCCCCCACCCCACTACCTGGTCGGCGATGGTAGCTACCGGTCTCTTGAAGCCTTTTTAATGCATACTGCATTGATGAATGCGATACTCCGAGCGTAGAAGCCACGTAACGTTGTGTCAGTCCTTGGTTGATTAAAGCTTCAGATTGTGCTACCTGCGCTGGCGTTAAAGTCATTTTGTATGCTTATAAAATATGCTTAAGCCTTTGAATAAAACCACGATAACACACAATTTTAATAAAGTAACGGTGCACTTTACAGAACACAATAATCTTATTTGACTTCGATTGTGTCAATGACCCCATTCAACTAAATTTCTTAATAAATAATCTATAGTACTCAAACATAATGAATAACGGACTTAAAGGACAGAGATAAACACTTTCCTGACCTATCTTCATGTGCGACATGTCTTATTAACATTAAAAACATTTGCCATCGGATGATAACCGATTGACACCGATTGACACCGATTGGCCAAGATTCAGTGCCGCTGAGTATATGTTAACCATACTAGGTTAAATCTCTCAATTATTGATGGAGTCCCTCAGGCGACCTATGTTGGACCCTTTCTTTTTTAATAATTATGAAATTTAATTTCGAATATCACTTTGAATCCTTCGATATTTAACAAAGCTTTATCTTTTATTTTCATTACTTAAAAATACATCAAGAACAATGAACAAAAACCTATTTTAAGACATGTTTCTATTGAACAGAAAAGATTTAAACTTTCAAAAGTTTTCGATAAAAAAAAAAAAAAAAAAAATGCATCCATTGTTAATGCGCTTTGTGTGAATTATATTTTTGTCTCTACTCGCACCAAAAACATTTCCAACGATTATACAAACCAACAATGTGCACATTTTTGCTATATGTAGTAAAATCACACATGAATACATTTATAGAAATTTAGATTGCACCAATATTCCGTAAAGGATACTCTGAAAAGTGAGATAAGCTAAATCAAACCGGGAACGTTGACAAACAATACAAAAAAAAAAAAATATGAAAGTGTACGACTATGTTAGGGTTCGCGGGGAGGGGGGTTTGAGGAATATTGAGGAATAACAGTAGGTACTCGTTGTAGTACGTGAATGTGATATCCTGTGCTGAAAACTGGTAAAGAAGAGACAACACAAAAATAAACCATTAACATTAGGGACATGTTTCCGTAGGACCGGATTGGAACAACAGGACCATTTTGCACACACGAAATCCATCCGATAAGGAAAATCGTTGCTACGAGTATATAACATAGGAATATGTATGTAGGTAAGTTATGTAGAAGAAAGTAAGGACGTGAGGACGGATACTTTGTTCTGAGTTTTTTTTTTCTTTTTTTTTAGAAACAACACAGTTTTGTGTTCGAAGCCAAACCGCACAAAAACGTCTCCCTACTGTCTGGCTTTTTGTCTATTAATACCATCATCCACAGAAAGGGAAAGAGAGTAAGAGAGAGAGAGAGAGAGACAGAGGAGATAGATACTCGTTTCTGTGATGAATTACGCTCGATATTATTGTTGTTTCAGATGCACACGTAGGTATACACTTGTATGCATCCTATGCTAGATACATACATAGATATATTTTCCTGGGATAGACATACTCACATAGATGAGGCAGCATCCTCATCAGTAGCGTAATCATTGTCGCCAACACCATGAGGGATGTGGTGTGTCGGTCATTAATCCGTGTTACGACAACGACGACGACGAACGATGGAACTTATGCTCATACCTACTATATACGTGACAGCAACGTGGGAGTGAAATGTTTATTGATTAGCGTTCCTAGTAACTCTGGATAGATATTATAAGCTATGTATATGCGTAGGAGCCTTTATAGTTGAGAGGATATAAATCCTTTCGTTTATGTATAAAATAAAAACGCATAAAGGTTTAGTAATTGGTTATATTTTTTTCTGAGTAGGTACCTACATACGACTTGGGTAATTAATATTTTTTTTTTTTAATTCTAGAGAATAGTAGATTCCTAGAGATTGGAAAAGATTAATTTTGTTTTAAAAAAAATCATTAAATCGAAAATTATCTTTAATGTTGCCTGAGTTGGAATTTTCTTGCCAAATTATTGAATTTATCAAGGCCTATTCAAAGACGCTGGCAGTTTGGTCATATACATTTTTGAAGAAATGAAATTGTAACGTATGTGACAAATTAATGTTACGTATGTGACAAATTAATGTTACCTCTGTTACACATTTGTGACCAAGTATGATTTTTAAGCATGAAGAGAATATTATAATTGAAATTCAAACCAGAAGTCACAATTATAATATGTGTAACTAATCATTTCGCATGCGATGAGGCGGAAATAGCTCGCCATTGAAAAGTAAAGTTTTTCTCACTTAAATAATTAATTGTTTACTGTAATAGAAATTTATTTTTTTTTTGGAAAAGATATCCACCTAAAATAGATAAGATTTCTATACGAAGGAGAATTTTGTTGAACTTTATCACTGTACGTGTTTGTTTGAAATTGTGACGTATGTGACAAATTAATGTTACGTATTTGACCAAGTGCGATTTTTGTAGAAAGAAGAGAATATAATATTCGAAATTCGAATGGTAAATTATTATCGTAATAAGTGCAATTATATCGATTGCGATGAAGGAAATAGTTCCGAATATTAGAAAGTGAAGTTTTTGTAACTTATAAAAAATAAATAATTGGTCACTCTAACAGAAACTCATTCTTTTTTTTTGGAGAGATATCTAATTTAGTGGATCAGATTTCTATACGAAGAAGAATTCTGTTCAACTATATCACTGTATACCAAAAATTCCACAGAAATACCAACTTGTTACGTTTGTGACACAATCTTAAAACTATAAATACGGATTGACCATAAGTAAATCACAATATTTCTGACTTTTCTAAATAGATATTAATTTTTAAGAAAAAATTACTTTAAGTAATAAAACATTCATATTTTTGTTACGTTTGTGACACAAATCACTTTATGAATCAGTTAATTGATACATAAAATGGAAATTATATTACGACTCTAAATCGAAATTGTAAATCAATGCTCTACTTTTTCATTTCTATACTAATTATTTCAGAGTTATTTCAGAGTCAGTTATATTCAGTCAGTTTTTCAGAGGGAATAAACGCAAAAATTATTGTCAATTTCGGAAGATCAAATTCTAGCAGGATATGTTGAGATATTCCAGAGTTAATACATCAAATCTCTTGGGTTAACTCGGATTAAACTTCAATCTCATACACAAATATTTTTAGAGTTCTAACTTCGAATTAATTTATTGTTTAATTAATTGTTTGTGAATATATCCTTAAGGGCCGAATTTATAGCCATCCAAATGTTAAATATATCTTTATCAGTTAATCCAAAATTAACTAACAAAATTTAAGGGCAGTATTCTCCCAGCTTATCATCTTTATTAAATAATTATTATTGGAACTAGAAAATTGTAACAACATTTTAACAAATAATCCATAGTTTGAGATGTTAATCATTGAAATCGTTATTTAGCCGATTACAGTTCATAAGCGCAATTTAATCAGAACCTACTAGAATTAATTAACAGATTTATCCCGCTTTGAACAGACTGGCCCTTAGTAGATTAACTTCAAAATAACTGGAAAGAACAATAATTGATTGAGAATATTTCAGGAGTTAACAGGAATTTAACCTCGAAACTCCAATAAGAGGTGTTATTTTGAATAGCCCGCTATTTCGGTAGTTGTCACTTTTGAAGCTGTAATTTGTTGACATTTGACAAGTAAAAACTACGCCATTAACAAAAATGGAACGATACACGCTTCAACAACGCATTGAAATTATTAAAATTCACTATAAGAAATGCATGAAAATGATCTGGAATTTCATCGAAAAACATCTTGACTGATGAGGAGGCCCATTTCCACCTCGGTGACTACGTCAACAAGCAAAATTGTCGCACATGGGGCTCGGAAAACCCAAGATTTATTGTTAAAAAGCTTCTCCATCTTCAACGAGTAACTATTCGGTGCGGTTTATGGTCCGGCGGGGTCATTGGACCTTACTTTTTCGAAAATGAGGTTGGAGCAACAGCTTCGGTGAATGGATTGCGCCATCGAAAAATGATTAATAATTTTGTATGCCTGGAATTGGATGGTATTAACCTGGACAATGTTTACTTTCAACAAGACAGCGGCGCTACGTGCCACACAAGCAACGAAACATTCGATCTTTTACGGGAAAAGTTTCCGGATCGTGTTTAAGTCTACGCTAACAGCCCAGCGTCGATTCAAGACCTCAAAGATGGAATTCATAAAGCTATTTAGGGCATACAGCAGTCACTTTGCGATTTGGTGATGGAAAAGGATATTGTTTTGTAAGCGTAGCCGTGGCGGCCATTTGGCTGCTATTGTTTCCTATTAATGGCATACTTTCCTCTTTACATTGAAATAAACATCCTATCATTTATCTCTAAAAATACCATTTTTCTTTGAATATCAAAATAACACCTCTTATAGGAAACCCCTTTAGTTTCGCATTGAGAAACTGGGCCTTAATAAACATCCGACGTCACCACTTTCTCAGATCAAAATAATCCGAGTTTCACCAAATTTTATGTATTCATTTGATTAATTAAAAAATTCAAATGATAACATTATAAAATTAATTTTTTAAGCCTCCAAAACTAGAACAATCTTGCACTGAAAAATCGGACCTTACAGTACAGCATTATAAAATAAATCTTACACTGAAAACTTGGCCAACATTGTAAAATTCATCTTTTCTAAGCCTCAAAAAAGCCCAACAATAAATTCATTTTTTCATCCTTTAAAAACTAGAATGATCACATACTTAAAAGTCTAGTATTATAAAATTTTTATTGTTAAGCCTCAAAAACTCGAATAATCTCGCACTGAAATATCGGTCTTTAAAGCTCAACATTATAAAATCAATCTCACACTGAATACCCGGCCCTTAAAGCCCAAGATTGTTAAATCCATCTTTTTAAGCGTCGAGGTTTATTGTCTTTTAATTTCAGCAAATGTTTTCAACAAAAAAGTAGGAGCCACAAAATACACAAACAAAAAAATCCTTCTCTTAATGTCAATTTATGTTCAAACATTATGCTCATTGTCATAACCTCGAAATGAAAGACGACATCAACTACCTACACTGACTGAATATACTCCTTCGCTACTAGAATGATGTTTTTTTTTGTTGATGAGAAGCATCTGGCTGTCTGTCTTTCTGATTGTCTCTATATGAATGCATCCATATATAAACACGCTGAACTGTAAATATTTAATCCGTCATCATTATAGAATATTTTTTTTTATACATATATTTGTATATTTATGTATGAAGTGGATGGGTTAAGAGTCACTCATTCTCCATCAGTGTCGTGCCATCGTCATCCATTACCACCATGGTCCTTGTTCGCACTTCAAAAAAAAAAGTTCTGTTCGTTGATTTGTATTATATTGAAAAAGAGAGACAGACAGATAGCGAGAGGGAAAAACTGTCAAATACACATTTTGACATCTCTTGCGCTTTCGTATTAATTAATAACGAGAATGACTTTTTGATGCTGCTGAACGAACAGGGATTCTTTAAACTGAATATTGCAGTCTGTGTATCTTTTTTTTTTTAAATATTAATTCGTAAAAATTGCAAAAAGCATTAATACATTTTTTATTTGCAACATGTGCTGCAGTTTTTTGATTTTTTCTTCTGTTTCTGACATCATCGTTGAATATTTTTGTATATGTTGTCCTTCACTTTCACAGAAAATTAACCAGAATGTCACCTACTTATATCTACGTGTATGTTAAACATTGGTACATACCAACTCACTGGACACAGTGCGACTCTGGTTTAATTCAATTAAAAGCAATAAATTTCATTGACAGAATTATAAGACTGCTCCTCTTACTGCTTTTGCTGGTTGCTTTGTGTATAGGTACCTACATTTATGTATGCAATTTGTTTTTTATTTAATCAATTTTTTTCTTATTCTGCTGAGCTGAAGATGATGAGATGACCATAAATGACGACAGAGCATAGTGGGATGGCTTTGAGGCAAAGTCGGAAAAAATTAAAAAAAAAAATCAATATTTGTACAACAAATTTTGACTTTGAAATGGTTTTCTTTGAGAAGTTGCATTTCTACGAGTTCATAGAAACAAATAAAATTAATCAGTTTTTTTTTAACAAAAAAATATATATCTTTTTGAATAGTCCAGTCAAACGCTATATAGTTAAGCGTTTGCGTTAAATCGAAGTCCAATGACATTTTAATTGCAGATAGTGGATATCTACAGAATACTTCCACTTAGTCTTCCCCCTTCATTTTGCATAAACATTGGACGCCATTTTGAATTATTTGCATTTTAAGGATTAATTCAATTAACTCGGTAAATATTGGTTTTAGAGAAAAAAGTTTAACACATAAATTGCTCAGCATAAGATTTTCAAATACTTATATTAAATACTTTATTCCGAAATCTAGAATATTTAAGAAAGTAAGTTTTCAAAACTAAAATTTTTGAGATTTTTAATTTTGCACAAATCGCAAAATCGTTTGAAATTCCAAGATTTAAGTTTTGCTTATATCTATTTATATATTGAAGATGAAGTAAAAAGTATTTAACATAAGTTGTTGGAAATCTTTATCTTATGCTGAACATTTTATGGCTTTAACTTTTTTTCGCTAAAACCAGTATTTACCGAGATAATGGAATTAACCCTTTTATTACTCAAAATTGAAGATCCCGCGCAGAAAAACAATCTAATTTTCGACAAAGCAGTGGACAGTTTTACATAGATTCTGGCAAGGCACTAGCACGATTGGCGATTATGAACCTTTTTGCCTCGGTAACCAAAAACAAAAAAAAAAAAAATCCTGGATTATTTGGGACTTGATCTCGCGTTCTTCCGTTTGTCAGTCCAATGAGCTACCCACTGGGGTAACTCGCTATAAAGAAATTCAATGTCGAATAAAGTGAATAACTTTCATTCCATATTGCATAACAAATACACACAGAATAAAACCCGATTTTATGTACTTCCATTTTAGTAAGAACAACTAAGAACAGGTTTTGTCTCACACCCATATTAAGAAGTGTGATATAAAAAATAAGACAAAGGAAAGAGAGGAACAAGTTTCGTATGATGCTATATTTGCATTTTTAGTTTTTGGTGTACAAGAGACATTCCTGGTGGACTGCCGAAACAATGTCAAAGAAGTTTTTATTAGACAGGGCCTCACGAGTTTTCCTCGTCTAAATTTTTGGTACCGAAATCCAGCAAGGCAAGTATCTCACAATGTTTCCTCGTATAGATTTCCCCTACTGAAAACTTATTAGGGCCTTGTCCAAACTAGACAAACTAGGAATTCCAGCCGGGATGAGACGAAGATCGGCACTTATTGGGGGGGGGGACAAAGTGGGAGTATTCTGGTGATACCCCCTACTTACACTTAAAACTTTGTCGGACTCCTAGAAATGCTACATTGATTTCGGCTTTCAAGATATTATAACCTAAAATTTAAAAAAAGCTTTATTTTGAGGTTATGTACAGTTACTTTTTTTCTTCAGAATCTATTTATATTTTTTATAATTTTTTGTATTAATTCTATTTTCAGGAACTAACAATAGTAGTCAACAAAGACATTTTCTAGATTTATTCCCAATTTTAAAACTTTGCAGCCCCACTGTGCAACGAACGGACACAAGAATTGGAAGAGATCTATTTTAAGAAATCCATTTGGTTTTTTTTTTGTCGTTCATGTTGTCTCCTTTTCTTTATTGTTAATCAGAATTTAGGTCAGTATACTCCTTTGGACAGTCTTTTGATTAATCCATACTTTTTTTTTTGTTTTCTTCAATATAAGATATGAGTTGAAGCTGAAGGCACATGAAAACCAAACTCCTTCATTATTGTGACGTTATTATTTCTTTCGAATTTTTTTGTGTGTCCAGACAATAGGAGTGGAAGATGTTCAAAGGATCATAGGTGTCTCTATGTATGTACATATATAGCCATTATTATTATTATGCAACAATAATATGTGAAAAGATTAATTAAATTGTGCTTGGTTTCCAAGAAGAGTGAATCTTTTATACGTATAAGCTACCTAGTACTTAGGTATGTGTGGGTGAAATGGAAAGTTATATTTTAATTGACATTTTATTGGGCGTTTTATGGTTTGTAGTTTGTATATTAGAGACACAAAATTTTCTTTATAAATTTGGGGTGTGACATTTTATAAGGTGTTTTTTTTTTTTTTTTTTTTTTTTTGATGAACTTTAAATTTAGATATGCTTAAGGTTTAATTGGCAAATGTGTTGGCATTATTATCACAGAGTCATCGATGACGACTTTACAATGAGGATATGTTTGTGAGCGTAATTACGTGTGTGCAAAAAATCATAATGATGATAGTGAAGTTACTTGATTACCCCAAAGGTTATTTATTTAATTAATTAAATTCTTTAAAATATAAAAATACGATAAATATATGTAGGTATCGATGATGAGATTTGAGTTTAGAGAAAACTTAACCACCCAAGAAATTTATTGAATTGGTAATCCTCACTAGTTATCTGAAGAGTCCAAGTGATTACGCCCGAAGGAAACGTGAATTTGTATGGCCTTAAGGCCATAGGCTCCCTGTGTTTTACATATTCTTAAATGGGGAAGGTGACTTTTCCAATAAATAAAATAAAAATAAATTGGGTGGCGCAACGGCTCGTGATCGTGAAGAGCCAGGGCCTAGTGACTAACAACTCGCATCCATTTCTGTGAGCGCGTGTCGACAGGAATGGAAGGGACTAACAATTTAATGTCGAATCCGAACGGCTAGTCGAGAAGCATTTATTCATGACAGGTGATACTCTTGGAGGATTTGTCAATTCCTCGCAAGATGCAGTAGCCCTGAAAAAAAAACTTTTTAGTTTTTTTAGGTGGACGAGGCTGGCAGATCTCCAGCGTGACAGTCCATCGCAGTTACCATTACGCTACGGGCTACTACTACGTCTAATTTTCCAATTGTATGATTCAAACCGGTAAGGAAAAGTAACAAAGTCTCACTCGCTTTTATTTTCTAATATTACTAGATGTATACTGAAATTAAATAGTAACTACCTATAAGCTTCGAGTTGTTCCCGAAAAGTACCAAAGTGGGTACTTGTGTAAAAATTCTTTTTATATTCATGTTTTATTTTCTGAGGACTCTTACCAAAAACCAAAAAAGGAACTGCATTTGAATTTGTTATCAAAATAACCACAGCCCAAATTTCATATTCTATATATAAATGTTGGTACGAGTAGAAGGATGATTCAAATACCTATCCATTCAAGTGTCTATCCATTCAATACCTACCACAGTCCAGAATCAAGCCTCAAGAGCTTTGCTCATATAAATACATACAAATTTATCTTTTCGAGTCCAGCTTCACGTGTTAATGTGACTTCATAATACGATCCCGCAACTCAATATTCATCATCTATATCTACTCACCGATGCATAACCCCATTTGAGTAAAACTTTCAAAATAAATACATACATAGGTATACGAATGTACATTATCTCATCATTGAAATGAAAGAGGGCCAGCCCTTGACTTTAGCTTAACCATGAACCGCATTCAATTCAAAAAGTATATGAGTATGTATGGGTGAAGCAAATTGTAGAGATACCTACTACAAACTACCTATGAGCTAAGAATTATTATTTCACATTCAAATAAAAGAACTGAATTCAATGGACGATTTTATTTAATCTGTTGGTTAGTGTTATACTATGTATAGAAAACTCGTCATATAAACATACAATATCTATAGTCCATACAATGTTGCAGCAAGAGCTCTGGAAGCTAAACCTATAACAAAGTTATATAAATATGACCAGCTATACACAATCAAAAACCCGGGTGCAAGTTGCAATATGCACTTTTGAGTGCATCACATATTCACACAGTTCAGATTCAGACCCCCATAGGAATAAATACCTACTCGTAGAGCTTCCCTTATTCGGAAGAACTTATATACCTATAAACCATGTACATACATTATGTTTGTATGTACAATGGAGCCTTTAATAAAGGAAGAATCATAAAGCAATAAGTGACATAGAGTGTGGGAGAAGTGCACCCAAGTTGGGGAGAGCTGTGTTGTGTTCAAATGGCAAATATGTACAAAACACGGTTACCAGATTGTGGATCATAATTTTTTTTATTTTAATTCATTTTTTCATTTTATTTAAATTTTTTCTGTTGATCTTTTTATTTTGACTTAACCTGCATTTTTTTTTTCTCTTCTATTTTATTTTTAACGTTTTTTTATTTTTTGAATTTTTTAATTTTCTTATTTTTAATGTTTATTTTTTTTTTTTTAATGTTTATTTTTTATTTTGAATTTTTATTTTTTTTTTGTTTTTTATTTTTATTTTTTTTTATTTTTTTTTTTATCTATTATTATTTATTTTTATTTTTTTTATCTATTATTATTTATTTTTATTTTTTTATCTATTATTATTTATTTTCATTTTTTTTTTTTATTTATCTTTATTTATTTTTATTGATTTTTTATTTATTTTTTTTATTTATTTTTTTATTTATTTTTGGTTTATTTTTTATTTATTTTTATTTTTTTAATTTATTATTGTATATTTTTTTAATGTATTATTATTTATTTATTTTTTTTTTATGTTATAGTTTAATTATTTATTTTATGTTTTATTGCTTAGATTTTTAATTTTATGTTTTATTGCTTAGTTTTTTTTATTTTATGTTTTATTGCTTAGTTTTTTTATTTTATGTTTTATTGCTTAGTTTTTTTTTATTTTATGTTTTATTACTTAACATTAATCTATTTTATTTTATGTTTTATTGCTTAACATTATTTTTTTTATATTTTGTCTAATTTTTTTTACTGCAAGCTTCACTAAGCCCCCACAAACATATTTCATTATAAACAAAAATACTATAACCTATTCCATGACATTACTTAATTCGAAACCAAGTTTCATTAGAATCCGGCCAGTCAGTCGCATGTTTTTGAAGGACAAGGACAAACATTGCCAACAAAATTTTATATTTATACATCTAAGTGTAAAAAGCATAAGCTACATTAAAATAATTTAAAACTAAAACTATCCATTGGGCATATAGACTTATCATAATAATACATATAACTGAAAATAGACCAAAATAGCTCAAAGTAGCTCAAAATAGATCAAAGTAGCCCAAAATAGCTGAAAGTAGCCCAAAATTGCTCAAAAAAGCCCAAAATCTAGCTCGAAATAGCGTACAATAGCTCAAGTAGCTTAAAATAGCTCAAGAAGCCGACAAAAAGCTCACAATATCCCAAACTAGCTCACATAGTATTTTTTACAAATTCCATTTTCATTTTTTGATACGAAACTTTCATATGAATTATTTTAATCTAGAGTTAACTTACAAAATTTCTAACTCAGTTAACTTAGCATATAAAGTAAACTGAAAACACATGCCAGTAGATAATCCGAGTTTGATACCGAAACTTCAATTATCTCACACAAATGAACTACGCCTTAGTCGTATAGGCTTGATATGAGACAAATAGCTCAAAATAGCTTACAGTAGCCCAAACAAGTAAACAGGAGCCCAAAATAGCGCACAGTAGCCCAAAATAGCTCACAGTAGCCCAAAATAGCTCACAAGGAACTTCAATAGGGATTATCTCCTACAAACGAACCACAACTTAGTAGTATAGCCTTGCCACACACATAAGACAAATAGCCCAAATTAGCCCACTGTATTAAAAAAAATAATAACAAACAACTTGTATTTTATTATTTATACATTTTAAATTTAATTTTTCTTAAACGAACTTTAGTTTTTTAGAAGTATTTAAATTCTCTTCTAGAAAACATCTCTTGTCATTAAAATTTTTGACAAGTTAATCTAAAAACACTCAATATGGCAACCATGTGTAATAGTATAATCCGAGTAGTCTCACAATGTGCAGCAATAAAATATGCAATTTTCTGCAGTGACCGTATTCGAGGCCTTTTGTTGTGCCAAAAGTTGTGTGAGTGGATTACATGTGTATGTGTGAAAAAATGTAACATAAAAAAGGGGTTTAATGACTAGAGTGAAGGGCGAAGGTAGGTATTATTCCTCCCTAAAAGTGGCAACCAGACACATAGGGTGCAGCAAAAGAACGCACATTTTAAGCCCAAATGTATATTTGTAACTGTGTATGTATAGAGCGAGTGTTTAATGTCTGCAATTTCAATAGTCAAGTTCAGCCAACCAAGGGAGGTATTGAGGGAAGCGAGGAGAGTTCGACCACCCCTCGCCCTCCCACCCCACCCCCATCTCGCATCCTCAAACCAATTCCGCTTTTATGGCTTTGGTGAATTTTAATGGATTGCAACAGAGAACGGAAAGAGGAGTTTTTTTTCGAGTCGAAGAACTAAGGCAGAAGAGGATAGAATTCTCATAATGGGCTCCACACTGCCATGGATTCGAAAAATAGTCTGCAAGCCAAGCAGCACAAGAGAAAAGAGGAAATGACTTTGTTTTGTAGGTTTTTTCTTTTTTTTTTTTTTTGCATTTTATTCCAACGTTGACATTGATTACATAAAGTCAGCTCCAAGGGATGAGGCAAGCTCAGCAGGCACAATACATCTCGGTTCAGTTCAGAAAATGAATGCAAAAAAAAAAAAGGAGTGGAATGAACAAACTAAAACTGTAGGCGGCTTACACTCTATACATATTTGGTACCTAAATACATACAAATGTATATGAAAATATAGCCAGGACGAGAAGCAAGAGAGGAATATAGCAACAGCAAATCCCAAGAATTATAGGATTCAATGTTATTGTGTTAATGTTTGTGGAAATTCTGCGATGTTGGAGTATATGGGAAGGCATAGCCGAGTTTTTTTTGTTAACTTATTTGGCTTTTATTTGTTGGGCAAATCCCTGCTTTATATGATCTAACACACAGCTAGGCGCTCAAAAGCCAGACTGGTTTTCTAGGCTAACGATAGGATAATATGCGCTGGTGGCCAGGCAGTTTTTAAATAGATTATTCACGACTTGAAAAACTTATGGGTCTACGTATCCTTCTATCGGTAGGAGGTTGGTGTTAAAAAAAAGAAAACAAAAAACGAAGGGCCGTGGATATAGGTACGTATTTACTGTAGTTGTAACATCGCGAGTTGTACCTCTTTTTTTTTTGGACTCAAATTTCCATGTTATACCTACTTATATTTGATGTTTAAACTTTGTTTTGATTACTTTTTTTTTAAGGGGTTTGATGTCGTGCAAAATTATTATTAGTGTCTTTAAAGTTAAATTATTTCTGTCTCTGATTTGTCTGAAAAGTTTTGAAAAAGTGTGTTTGTTTGACACGTTTCAATCAAATTGTTTATTACTTTTACATCCTATAAGGGTAAAGTTAGTGTTAAGAACATCCTGGAATCAGAAATTGAATTCTGAGAATTAAAATGAATATTGTGGGGGCTTATAGAGAATTGTCTTCAAACATACGGATGGGTATTGTGTGGCAAGTTGAGCAAAATAACTGTAAGCACCGCTGTTTCATCATTAATGTTTTAATGAGGGATAAAGAGTAGGTAAGTATCTTTTACGCGGTGCGTCCCTCGAAAAAAAAAATCAATCCAAAAATAGTGACCAATGTGGTGGCCAAAACCGGAACATAAGAATGAGCACCATTTGCCCATACTCGGTCAACAATTCTACCTTGCAAGTGGAACAAATAGACCACACATTTTTATTATCTGGTCACTCATTCCTTCCATGCGACCAATGGTCTCATTGAAAAGGAAAAGAAATATTATAAAGACGTTTTTACCCCTGATGATTGGGATCCTGTAATCATCACGGCGAAAAGACCTTATTAATCTACTAAAGATAACATCAGATGACATTAAAAGCATATCCTTAATCGATTAATTAGTTACAAACAGAAAAATAAATTTTATCAAAATATAAGGAGGGAATTTTTCACACTCACTTTTTTCTTTTAATTTTTATTTATTTATTATTTTTTTGGTATTGTTCAATCTTTAGGTAGGCGCAAACTTTTACATCCTTTTTTTTCGTTGTTGTTGCTGATTAATAAAAAATGACAAAACAGCATGCAAACATATGGCCAGCGTCGAATGCATATGAATTTATAATATAAATGAAAATGCAATTTCTCAACGTTGTCGTTGGCTCTTCACAGAGCACAACAAGCCTCCTCTTTATGTGCTTGAAGGCAAAAAAATTAAAAAAAAAAAAAACAGATTGCAGAAAGTATACAATATTGTACATACCTACAAAGAAGTAGGTACACAAACCTATATAATGCACCTATATAAATAAAATTGGTTTGTATGTATGTACTTGTACATACGTCTCCCGCTTCTCTTATTTTTTGTTTGGCCGGTAATTGGTTTGGAGTTCTTTTTCGCTTTCTTCTTCATCTCAACTCAATGCAGCATCCATATAGCCAACAGCAGCTTCTTTTACCCAACATTTTTTTTAAAGGGCTTTTGTGTTGTATTTTTATATTATTTTCTTTCTTTTTTTAAAACACACTGATGGTCTCCTTGAAGAAGTAAGAGTGGGTGTTTTTTGATAATGAAAATGCAATCTTTTGACAGAATAAAGGTTCATTTTTTGTATTTATTTTTTTATTTGAACTTTTCTCTGCTGTTCTAAAAGAATGAAGAATGAGCAGCTAAAGAATAATAAAAAAAAATATCGCAAAACACAAATCGTGATCGTGATGATGATCTTCACCACATCCATCGGGTATAGATTCGAACCAAGTGATAACCATTTTGCGGTGCACTGAAGCTGGGCCGCCTTCGCATTATATTGCAATTTTATGTTTTTTTTTTGTTGGTCAATTTAATTATTTCGGTTAATTTTTGAAGCATTTTAATTTCTCCTTTTTTTCAGATGAATACTTAGACAAAGACAAAGCAATTCCAAAGGTTCTTTTGGGAGCAAAGTAGATACCTAGCGCCCACCCATTCTATAAAATTGGAAAAAAAGATTTTTCGATTCCAAAACCTTGGGACTTTAAAAAGTTCATATTTCTTAGTTCCAAGCTGACGCTCGAATAAAGCAATCGACATCTCAGTCCGACAATTTGTTGTCATTTGAGGCGAATATATTCAGGCGGCCATGATCGGTAATGCCGAAAATCACATTTCCCAAATTTTTGCTGCGACTCGAAACTTTTAAGGTGCCTAAGATTTCAAGATACAAAACTATTAGTGCCTTTTATAAATGATCTCTAAATAAATATGAAAACCATTAAAAAAGAAGTAACAAAAAGTCAAAATGAATTAACTCTTTCACTGTTCTGCCCACGAAGTCTTCAAGAGAGCTGCGCATATCCATAGGCATTTGTCTTCCTTGCCTTGTGGATAATCCAGCACAGAAAATAATCGCTAAACATGAAAAACAATGGATACCTATATATAGAGAAAAGGAAGTAATAAAAGCAGAGGGTAAATCCCTAAGATGACTTTTCCCCATTTTTCAAACACGGTCTTTTGTTTTTTTTTTTCAACTTCAGACAGAGATTAAATTGAACTTTAAATAATGCAACATATATGTACATACTTATATTTATACATTGTCATAATATCTATACATTTTCATAATATCCTCTTTACAAATATATAAAAGTCATTCGTATCTAGTTCCTTTTTTGTCTCTTTTAGTTTTCATATAAATATAAAATGAAATATTTTATTTTATTTTTTATTTTTTTAACCCAAATGTTACTCCTACACGCTTGTATTATATTTTTGTTTTGACAGGAAGAAATGAAAATCCACGTAGGTTCATTTTAAGACGCATAGTTTGAAATAGAGTAGGTAGTAGGCTTTACTCGTCTTATAGACAAACTCATATGTGCATTTATAATAGGTATAGCGTATAGGTAAAGAGGTTCATTGCAAAAAAAAACCTACTTTCAGGAGTAATTTCTTAACTCCTTATACAGGCAACAAGTAAAACGTATTTGGCTCCAAAGAGATTGTACTCGCATTTGAAACAATAATACAAAAGCAAAAAATAGTATGTGTGGGTTGAAAATAGAAAAAGTTAAATGGAAACACCACAGACGGAGAGGAGGGGTTTTTTTAAAATTGCAATGATTTAGAGTGAGGAAGTGATCAGAGTGACGTTTTGTTTTGCAATTTGTAATTTAACTTCATGAGTTCATTAAACTATAGACTAGACTAGAAAATGTTATAGCGCAGCAAAAACAATAATGGGGTCAATGAACACTTACCTACCTACATACATACAAACATAATGTAGGTATTCAAACTTTAATGGTGTCAATGGATTTTCTTTTACAAATTAATCTTAGATGGTCGTTTTCAAATTGAGAAAATTGTACATGTTGAAGAGTTGAATAAAACAACAAGAGCTTGAATAAACTCCATCATATTTTATGGGTCTATAACAACAAGAGCTTGAATAAACTCCATCATATTTTATGGGTTTGAACTTGTAGGTCCCAAGTGACTTAAGTGAGTAACACCAGAACTGGATTCAATAGACATTGAAAATGAGTTACTTATTTATTCTAACTTTTGGAGAACTGAAACATAAAAGTTTTCAGAGCAGGAAATAAGTTACAACAGTTTTCGATATAATTTGTAAGGAAAGAGAAATCGTTATAATGGCAGGCAGCTAACCGTTCCAAATGTCCTAAAATAAAAAATTCTAATTCCTCTCTTAGGGAATCACATAAAAGTGCTATATTTTGATTAAAATATCTATATTTATTTTATATACGTGTCATTTAGACACCAAAGGTACATGTTAGAGTATAAAATCCCACACAGTCCATACTCTTTTCATTTTTTTGTTAAGTTTCTTGGTTTTGGCCGGAAAATGTAACATTCCGCTACCCGCTTTTAAACTATTGAACGGAAAAGTTTCAAACCTTTTAATATTAGTTTGTTCTTTGCCTCATTAAGTATATTTCAAAGGACCAAAGGTCGAAATCACACGGTACCTGCTAGAGGAACCCTTAAGTGCCTTGCGCACAGTACCGGCCTTAGTACCTTGCCTAAATTAGACTTAATTGTCTTTCACATGAGCTGCAAACTGCGAATTGCGAATGGTAGCGAATTTTGACGTTTCATTCACATGAATATCTTTTGGGTCGCCAAAGTCAAAACCTATAAAAATAAAGTGACGTCTAAAATTTCTTTCGTATTATTTATTTGTCGGTATGTGAAACGCATCCTCTTGTTGTGGATTGCGAATTTACATCAGAGAATAAGCAGGAGCTTGTTGTTGGTCGCGTAGAATATATTAAAATTTAATTTTTTGTCATTTGACCAAATATGTAATGTTTTCTTTTAAAATTTCCTTATGAAATTACTTAAAAAAAAAATTTATTTGCAGTTCGCAGCTGATGTGAAAGGCACTTAAGTAAGTCTAATATTTATTCAAAGTACTTTTACTAAGGCCGGTACTATAAAGCGTCTTGCTGCAACCGAAATGTGGCTATTTGAGCAAGACTTGCATACGTATTACTTCCATATTTCTTCTTTCTGTACAAATCATCCTTTTAACATTGTTTTTTTTTTAAGTTTAAGAATACTACCAGTTTCATGTTCCTACAGCTTAGCGTTTATGGGGTTATACTTTTTCGGACACTTTTGAATTGGTAAGTTCAGGAATAATTGGTAGTAGCCAATATAGTTATGATTATTGCGTTGGACTGTCACGCTGGAGGTCTGGGTTCACTTCTCAGCCTCGTCCACCTAAATACTATAAAGTTTTTTTTTATGGCTACTGCCTCTTGCGAGGAATTCACAAATCCTGCAAGAGTATCACTTGTCATGAATAAGTGCTTCGTACTTCTCGTCTACCTGTTCGGATTTGGCGTAAAATTGTAGGTCCCCTCCATTCCTGCCGACGAGCGCACACAGGAATGGGTGAGATTTGTAAGTCGCTAGGACCTGGTTCGCCACGAGCTGTTGCGCTACTCAATTTATTTTATTTTTTTAGGAATAAAAACTAGAACGGTTAAAAAAAATTGTGTTCCATTCATATTCTCTGAATATTTTAAAGTATACCTACTTATTTAGTAATTCCAGATGATCTTTATAAGGCCAATTTAAAGTTTTATTCCTATTCCCTATTTTTCCATATGCCTCTTCCATATACCTCTTTTAGTAGGCGTTTTCTAGATTCATTATATTTTTGTCTTTTTATTTTAAAAGTTATCCCGTGAGCTCAAAGCATTATTTGCTTCTCCTATGTATCTACTCTAGGTAAGATCCATCAGGAAGATTTCTATAACATCGATTCTATAGTGATCTGGGAAAAAATGGTACAGAGATCAGAAGTCGTTCACTCTTAATAAGAAGCTTGGTATAAGGAATAGGGAGGAAATCCCTTATAGATTAGATTAGATTATATTTATTGGTTCTTAACATATTGGTAACATATTTTACAATTTATAAATCAATTTGAGCATGGCTTTGCCACAAAGTCAGTTGGGTGTCGACTGACAGACAAGCAACTTCCAACCAAATTGACCACTTCGCGATCAGCCGGCGTTTTAGAAGCAGTCTCCAGGACGTCCGTAACAGAAGAGGTGCTGACATGGGAATGGCCCGGGACCACCATCTGATGGTTGCTACCGTAAGATTGCGTACAGCTGCAGTTCGGAGATCCCAAGGAAACACTCGAATGCCCAAGTTTAATACAGATAGACTAAAGGATCCTGCAGTGCGCCAACAACTAGGGGACCACCTTTCACAAGGATTGAACGCAATCAGCAGCACGGAAACCACATCCATCGAAAATCATTGGTGTGCTGTGAAAAATGTGTTCATATCCGGTGCTGAAAGTATAGTCGGCCGGGCGCAAGGAAGAAATAGTGCTTGGCTTTCCGACGAAACTTGGGCAAGGATCGAAGAAAGGAAACACCTTAAAGCTCGCATCGCAGCTACCCCAGCAGCAGGGAGAAACGAGCTTGAGTCTACGTACCGCATGAAGATGAGGGAAGTTCACCGTAGTGTGCGACGTGATAAGCGTAACTACATCAACGCACTGGCCACAGAAGCAGAAGAAGCCGCTAGTAGGTGTGACAGTAGGACCGTCTACAGAATTACCAAAGAGCTCACTGGTGTCCAGAGCTCTAAACAACACCTGGTTAAAGACACAAACGGATCCCTGCTAAATTCGGATGAGGACCAGCTCATAAGGTGGAAGGAACACTTTTCTGCGGTTTTAAACCGCGTTTTCGCAAGTGAAGTGAACCCTATTCCCACTGAGCTACCCGAAGTAACAATTTCCCGAATACGCACCGTACCCCCCAGTAAAGAAGAAATTATCACCGCCATCAAAGCACTGAAGAACAACAAAGCGGTTGGACTTGACGGTATTCCTGCAGAGCTCTTAGGAGCAGCCCCAACGACATCGAGCGAGCTACTGCACCCACTTATTAAGAGAGCTTGGGAAACAGAGAGCTTTCCTGAAGAGTGGAAAAAAGGAATGATTGTCAAGCTCCCAAAGAAAGGAGATCTCACACAGTGCGAAAACTGGAGAGGAATATGCGTTCTGCCTGCAGTAGCCAAGATAATAGCAAGGATAATATTGGACCGAATTAAAGACCACCTCGAAGACACACTCGACGCCGAACAAGCAGGTTTCCGCACTGGATCTTCCTGTGTGGATCACATCAACACCTTGCGGATCATCATCGAACAGTGCGTTGAATATCGATCACCACTTCACCAGCTGTTCATCGATTTTGAAAAGGCGTTCGACAGTGTCAATAGAGAATTTATTTGGCTTGCTTTGCGCAGGAGGGGCATCCCAGATGAATTGATTGCTATTATCAAGGCTACATATGATGGATCCAAGTGTCACGTTTTGCACAAAGGTAGGCTGTCAGAGGAGTTTGAAATCCAAAGTGGAGTTAGGCAAGGCTGTATACTGTCACCAATACTGTTCCTGTTGGTGATAAGTGACGTACTGCACGCAGCTTTGTCAAATGGAAATGGAGGAATTCAGTGGACTCTGCAATCTCACCTCAAACATCTGGACTACGCGGACGACGTATGCTTACTCTCTCATAGGATCATGGATCTCCATCAAATGACAACAAGGGTGGAGAGAGAAGCAGAAATCGTAGGGCTTAAGATCAACTCGGCAAAAACTAAAAGGATCAGCCTTGGAACTTCCTCATCAATCCAAGTAAATATTTCTGGACAACCGGTAGAGATGGTAGAGGATTTCCAATATCTTGGGAGTATTGTCTCTACGGGTGGCGGAACTGAACTGGACGTAAACAGCCGAATCAGAAAAGCAAAGGCTGCGTTCGGAATGCTGTCCAAAATATGGAGAAACAACTCTTTTAGCTTAAAGACCAAGCTACGACTGTTCCGCTCCAATGTTGAATCCGTTCTGCTTTACGGCTGCAGCACTTGGAAAGTCACTGAAATTGTCACTAGAAAGCTGCAAACCTTCGTTAATAGATGTCTACGAAACATCTTGAGGATTTTCTGGCCCAACCGTATCTCCAATGCCGAACTTCATGCGAGAACGGGTCAGGAGCCCATAGACTCCATTACACGAAGAAGAAAGTGGCAGTGGATTGGCCATACGCTTCGAAAAGGCGATCGGTGCATTGCATCTCAAGCAATGCAGTGGAACCCGCTCACACAGGAGGGAAGACAAGTGGGCCGGCCTAGAAGTACATGGCGAAGAACGGTCGAACAGGAATCGGCACGACTGGGGAAAAGTTGGAGAGAGCTGAAATATATTTCAAGAAATCGTACACGATGGCGCGTAGGTGTAGTGGAGGCCCTATGTCCCGTAAGGGAAACATCACGGACGTAATAGGTCCGAGGACCTAAGTAAGTAAGTAAGTAATGGCTTTGCCGTCTGCCGAAAACCTCTTATATGTCGCCTCAAAAAAACGGTTCTCAAAAACACCTAACTACTCTCTTCTGAAGTTTATACAAATTGCACGGATTCATCCATTGCACAATCTTAAACAACCAACTGTTATTTCTATCAATTTATGAAATTAAATTAGTGTATTCTTTGAATTTCTATTTCAAAAATAAACAATTTTTTACAGAACGTGAGTCTACAACAAAACAAAAGCTTCACAACTCATGTTAGTTTTACATTTTTTTTTTTCATGAGCAACTTTGGAAATTCTGATGTTCAACAATTTCAAACAATTTGACAAAAAATCTTCAACAATCTTTTAAACAGATTTTTACAATTTTTTTTATTTAAAAAATCCATAAAATTGTCTTAATCTAAGTACAATTCTGGTGGTGAATTTAAGCGAATATTTTCTAATCGATACAGAATAAACAAGAAAATAGCACCGCTATTAGAACCGCTATTAAGAAATGTTTGCATATTTATTAAAAAACAACATAAAACAACTTAATAAAAAAATAGTAAAAACCAACTTGCGGGTGAAATTTTTACAGCAATCGAATTGAATCAAACAAAAATAACGCAAATATTTGCATCATTTGCAATTGGCATCTACTAGGAATTTCTTTTTTTGTTTGATTTTGCATTCATGACTCATAATAACATCACCCACCACCAATCTGACTGGATTATCGATTTATTTCACCATAACCCACCCCACTTGCGCAACCCTTGTCCACAATCAACAAAAAATCTTCCTAGTCTGTTATTTTCACCGAATCTCCCTCTCGTACTGCTGCACTGTTCTTTTCATTCAAAACAAAAATCTACTTCCACGTCCATGCCATGGCGATGGCGTTGTTGTGAAGAGATTCACATTGCCAAGTGCTTTGATATTTTCAAAAAATAAAAAAAAAACATCTCTCGCAAACTGCATCTAGAATAGTTGCTTCCCTTTTGAATAGACGATAACCCTCATGTCATCATCTCATACAATATTGCAGTTACTTATCTATACTTTACCTACTCGTACTATAAAATAAATTAATACAATGTACATAGGTATATTGTTTGTTTTCCAAAAATATTTTACAAATCAAACAACCACGGGGGCATATACATAAGTATATAGGTACTCTCTATCTCTACTCAGTAAAATTTGGGGTGGGGCCGGTCGTATTTAACCTTGGCATTGGCAACAAAATAAGCTTAAGTGCTTTCAATACTTGACGTTTAGTCAAAAACAGATTTGTTAAATTAAAATTTTAAAAATAAATTTAAAAAAAAAAATCCAAAGTTAAAGAAAAGAGTAATTTTTGGGGGTGTATTATGTTGCACAGAGTCAGAGGAACAGATTCCACGAAGGCACTCATTCGCAAGTTGACAATAATTATTTTTGTTTAAATTTCATTATCTGTGATGGCATGGTGTGGGGGTCGTTAAGGGGTGCACGTTCCAGTATGACGATGATTGTTTTTTCGTATTTTTGTTGGGGTAGCACTGTTATAGCAGTTGAACATTGTGAGTGAGCGTAATTTATTGATAAAATCTGTAATCGGTTGTTTTTGTCGAAAGCTTTTTCTCTCTGGAGCTATCTCTGCCTATATATAGACAGCTAACAACTTTTCTCTCTTTTATTTTGTTCTTTGGGTAGGTAGACACCGAATGGGGAAATAAAAAAAAAATGTTTAGGTAGGTACAATTCAAAATACCTACAGCAGGAAATTTCCTACGTCACAAAGTGTTATTTGTGTACACAATTTTGACCTTGAAAAGCCGGCAGCAAAACGAAACGATAGACCTACCTACAAAAAAAAAATTTAGGATTAGAAGAGAAACAGACCAGATCTTAGGCTCAATATGTCCCTCCCTACTTTCTTGTGAACGATGTCTCGATCCAAGAAGAAAATAAAAGAAAAGAAAACTATTGAGGGAGAGCGGATGACAAAACATGGGTAGACTTTCGACAATTTAGAGGTTATAGTTGAAGCAGAGGCACTCTCATGTTAACCTTGACCTTTTTTTTATTAAAAATGAGTTTTATTTTTTTTTTGTTGCTGCTTGCAGAAATGGAAGCAGACATTAAATGGATTTATATCTTTATTGGGCCTTGTTTAATAGAATCATTTTGTTACATTTTAATGTTTTGTTGTTTTTTTGTGTCTGTCCATATGTCTTTTCTCGATGGAAAACTGAAAAAATGTAGGTTTTATTTTTTTTTTTACAATGATTTATATGTATTAAGTTTGCTTTTGGCAATTGGCGAGCGATAAAAATTGTTTTATTGCTGTGTTAAGTTTGAAATAATTCTCCAATGAGCCAAAATATAAAAAATAAAATAAATTAATGAAAGCAAAAAAGTTTATTTTTTTAATTAATTCATGACGATAATACACATAATTTGCTTGCTTTTTTTTCTTCTCATAACCTATTTTTTTTTTTTGTAAATTTAATTGCACGGTAAAAATAACGTAATTTGTATACCGATAAGAATTACCCTGCCAATAATAATAATGGGGCTTGTTTTTTCTGTAGGTTTCTTGTGGTTTTTTTTTTTTTGCGATAACGTGGTCAATTTTGAATGCAAACAGAATAATGATAAAGTGATATTGTTGTAGGTTTTTTATTCTTAAGAGAGAAAATGTGTGTTTTTAATTTTATAGCAAGTGTTTTTATTTAAGATGCTGGGATAACTTGAAATAATAATTCGCATTCAATCTATGCATATACTCGTATATGTAGCTATGTATGTAATAATTTGATTGTTTAATTAGAAAAAATAATTGAGGTTAAAAATGTTTTTGAGTTTTGTTCCCCCCCAAAGGATTGGTACCTATGTATATTCCTACGTTTGATTATTTGTATACCAACTTTCGACGGTACAAAAAAAAGAAGGAACACAATAGGTATATTTATAGAAGTGCTCTGATGAATGAGTGTGTATATTTACATTATAGCACATGTAGGTATACATATATGTATATTCGTATTTGATGTTTGTACTCAATTCGAGTTCGCTTAGGTTGGGTAAACAGTAAACACACGCGTTTGCGGTTTTCTGGTTTAGATAAAAACCTCCGAGTTAGGTGCCTGAACAATTTTTTTCTAAGGAACATTTTATTCAAAATAGCTTGGTAGTGCATTGGACGCTGAAATAATAAAGTTTTTTTTTGTTTAAGAAAAAAATATTAATAAACTTATATGTATTTATAAATGTAAGGCAATGTACAATGGTCCGTGATATTGTCTAATTATGACCAAAACTCTAATCAATTGTGTTTGTTAAATATCGAAAATGAATATTTAGGCATCAACTTCTACCTACCTACCTACATAGGTAAGATTTTCTACTTGTAAAATAGGTGTCTTGGCAAAACGATTTTATAACCTAGACATAATTATTTCCTCCAATTTATTTCAGAAACTGCTAAATAGGTACTCATAGGTTTTTTTTTAAGAGGAAAATTATAATTTTCATAGTTCTCAGGCACCTTGAAAATTTGTTTATTTAACATTAAAATAAAATGCACGACTAGCTCGCACAAACTTGCTCTTGTAGGCAACATCTGGAATGCAGAAGACTTTGACGGTATATTGATGATAGAGGAAATATTAAAAACTAGTTAGAATAACTGTTTTACAAAATTGGATTTAATACAAAAAAACAGGATAATTTGTATTAAAAGTTAAAATAAAAACGTTTTCCTAATATTTTGTTTACATTAAATCAAAAAAATTATTGTACATAATATAACTTGCGATTGACTGAATGTTTGCAAGTGTTTTTTTTTTTTGAATCAGTGCGCATTTTGTAAAAATAGTCTTCAGGGTCTGTAATGTTTTGGGATTATAGGCATATTTTTAGGAAGAATAGAAGCTAAGTGTCTATCTACCTACATACCTATTTTACCATCGCCATTACTGTCTTGTTTGTATGAAAGGTTCGGTCTGAGCTTGATCTTGACTTTAAGGGTATTAAGCTCAGTCGTAGTAACTTCTAGCTACCTACTACCCAAAGTACAAAAAGCGTGATGTAGGTAGTACTGATTTTATGATATGTTGATAGAGCTGTTAGAATAGTCTGTAGTTCAAAAATCCGAAAGTGAAAAAAAAAAACGCTTAGAAAGAATGAACCGTTTTTCTGATATTTCCCTTATAACTTTGGAAATACATATGTAGGTAATTTATGAAAAGAAATATCGATAATAAATTTGTTGGGTTTAAAATTGTTCGCCTTACCTAAACCATCAAAAATAAAGATAAAATATGAAAAACTAAATTTGTCTGACTGTCAAGTTAGCATTATGATGATTTTTCTTTCTTTGCAACTAACAAAAAAAATATATTAAATTAAGTTTCTTTATTTTAGAGTTTTTACTCGAGCTTAACAGTTTAAACGAGATAAAAAGAAGAAGCTCAATAGTTACTCGCATATGTACCTACGTATACTTTAGAATATACCTGTATACCTACCTACCCATTAAGATTTTATTTCAAACAAATTCAATTTGATGTTACCTAACCTTAATTCATCCGACCGAAGATTTTGAGAATTTGTATAACTGACATATTATTAATTATTTCAGGTAGGTATGTACATCTCAGGCCGTGAGTGCCTAACTGCAATTTTATCGAAATTGAGTTTATTACAAAAATTAAATCTGTACCTGCTAACCAACGTTAAATTTTCGGCTTCATGTCATAGTTACAGGTCTTTTGTACTTAGGCCAAACACAAAAAAATTAAAAGCTTTGTTTGCAACTTTAAGTTAGGTCAATTACCTACTTTACTATCACAGGGGACATCAACGCAATGTGTTAAACATAAGTGGGTACCCTGATAATCTCCTTCGATAAGCCATAAAGTAGTGCTTGAAAGTATCGGAATATTTCGGATATCCGGATCGGATCCGAAAATGCGAATCAGATCCGGATGCAGGATCCGATATCCGAAATAACCGGATAATCAGGATATCCGGATCCAAAACTTGGATCCGAGGTCCGGATAGTGTCGGATCCTCGCATCCAGATCCGGATCTAGTTTGATGTATCTTATTACTTTAAATGAGTTTAAATTGTTTATATGGGAAACGGCTTCTACGATTTGGATGAAATTTTCACACTTTGTTCTTATTCCGGCAGATTTATATATAATATAATCGTAGGAGCCGTTTCCGATAAATCAAACACACGAGAAAAGTGGGCGTGGCAGTGGGCGGATATTAATAAAAAAAAAATTCAAAATTTTTATTTTGCTTAAAAAAATAGTATGTGAACATTTTATCAAAATCGTTAGAGCCGTTTCCGAGAAACCGAAAAGCGTGAAAAGTGGGCGTGGTTGTGGGCGGATATCATTAAAATTATTTTTCGATTTTTAGTCAAATTTCATCCAAATCGTAGGAGCCGTTTCCCATATACACAATTTTAACTCATTTAAAGTAATAAGATACGTCAAACTGAATCCGGATCTGGATCCGATGATCCGACACTATCCAGATCTCAGATCCAAGTTTCTGATTCGCATTTTCGGATCCGAGCTGGATATCCGGATAGTTGGAGGATCCGGATTTGATTTTAAGCTCTACCATAAAGTTTAAGAGTTTCATACTAAAGTAAGGCAGCTCTTGCTACCATAACGAAATGAGTGAGTGCACTACAGGGATATAAAATCGAGTCCGGACTATAGAGTTGATAAGATTATCCATAAGTTTCTTATCACCGGACATTCATATTAACAAAGAGACTAAGATTTTGGGTTGCTTGAGAAAAAATATTACCTATTACCATCCATGATAATTAGATAAAAGTCATAAGCTCAGCGGAGAAGGAAAAACATTCAATGTCATAAAAATTACCAAAGACTACTTTTTCTCCACTTTAAAACTGAAAAAAAAAAAACATTTCAAATAGAAAAATCTCTATAGAAGGACTTAAATTTATCTGCCTCAAGATGCTTGGGCTTCAATATTTTAAGACCGCCCTCTTTTCTCATTTCAAAGTATTTTATTTGGAAATCAATAAGTGTAAGCCTTGCTAGCCTCAACCTTAAAACTTGATACTCCGATGGAAGGCCTATAAGCATAGAGAAGAATAAGGAATTGCAGGACCTTCTGCAGTTTTTACCGTCAATATATCACAATTTTTACGCTAATCTTAGAAATAATAATTCTATTGCAAATAGCGCAAAGGCTTTCATGAATCCTAACACTTAAGAAAGTGAAAAAAAATGTAAAATTTCAACTTAATTAATAAATAAAATAAAAATACAAAATACAAAATAAAAAATAAAAAATAGATAAAAAAAAACTTGGTCTATTTACAGAACTTTGGCCTATCTTTTCAATTTTTTAATTTTTTTACATTTTTCCTCTGCGCAATAGTGCCAATAGTGACTTTAAAATCAGTTATAACGGTAATTTGAAGGATTAGGAATCCAAAATCAAACTCCTAGAATTTTGTGCACTCAAATTAAAGGCAATTGTTTACTGCTCCATTTGAGTCCGGAACAATCTCATCTCATGGTGTAGTTTTCCTAAACACGGAAGCTTAAATAAATAATTTTTCTTTATAAATAAGGGGGCAAGTGTTTAAAAATAACCCGTTTCTTATTTTTGCTCTACTGAATATAATGAAAAATGCAGCTAGGACACAATTGCACTCACGGCCTCATATGTATTTCACAAAATATCGAAGTTAAATAATGAAGTATAAATTGATGCAATTATGTATGTAGGTTGTATCAACTCAAAATTCAATATGAATTAAACAAAAAAAAAAAACCAAAACTCTACCTCGCTTCTGTCATGCCGCTGTATTGAGCGTGATCCCGACCGAGACTAATTTGTCATACAAAAAACTTGTCTCTACAAAAGTGGTAAGAAATTCAATCTTCTGCTTCTTTTTCATTTAAAAATTAAACTTATTTTAAATAAAAATGGTTCAAGTTTAAAAAAGTGGGCGATTTCCTCTAATTTTTACACTTTTTGCTTGTTATTAGCAATAAATAATTATTTTTCAAAATAATTGTCGTTATTAAAAAAAGGTAGACAATTTAATTGTCTATAAATTTGCTTAAACCTAACCATTTTTAATGAGAAATGCGAAATACGCCTGCAAATTGACAAACACACAACATTCAAAATTAAAGACACACGCAAAATCAAATTTGGAGTTAAATCTATGAATTTATATTCTACTCCATCATTGCAATCTAATCTAAGTAGTTATCTTCTTATACTTCATTTAACTTGGATAAAATTCCAAGATTGATCGGGCTGTAGTGTTTTTTTTTTGTTTTGTAATTTTTATTTTCAATTTCAACTTATAACAATCTTAAAGCTAGACAAAAATTCATAAAAACTAGGCTACTTATCAATAACTTACAACTTACTTACTGGCCCCAAGCGGGTGCTTTAAGTTAAACTATATCTATGCAAACTTATTACTAGGTACTGCCTTTCGGCCTAGGGACTTATTTTAAACTAATATCTATCCGGTGTTATTTTTTACCAAGAAAGATTAAAAACTTGGTCTCTATAGGTATCATTTTTATTTTGTTTATAAAACCTACACACTACTTACAACTATTTTAAAACTAATTAAAACTACTTAGGCTACTTAAAACTACTATAAAATTACAAACTTACATCTACCTACTTAAAAACTAGAACAGCCACACCAAGCATTTTTTTTTTTTGCCTGTACCTAGTGTATTAAGGTAATTGTTAACAACTCTTCTCACTAAAACTCTTCCTAACTTAGTAGAAATTATGAAAAAAAGCATTTTGTTTGTATTTTCTCAATTTTAATTGTAACTGTCTTGTTTTTATAAAAATACAAAATCTAGATGTGCCTACCTATTTAAGGCCGTAGGTCGATTGGATGAAAGATTGCATAGTGCGTATTACAAACTTTTGTAATACCACAAATGCGGGAAATACAATAATAAACAAATTATTACTGCATTTAGTTTAACTTAGTTTCGTTAAATACTCCATTTTAACAAAAAAAAAAAAAAAACACTTTGAAAAAAATGAAAATAAAATTATTTTTTTCAATTTGTTTAGGTAGGTACCTACCTACCTAGAAATTTGAAATTTTTAATGCTACTTCATAATACAAGTTAAATATACAATCTTAAGAAACATATATTGCTGCAAATTAAAAACAGTTTGGAAGTTGAAAAAATGTACCGTTATATTTTTTTTTTCAATCAAAATAATTTTTTTGTCATGGTTGTCTCTTGAATAAATTCAAAAAATGGACACATTCTTATGCTTTAGTAAATTCTGATCATTTGATTTTTTTTTTCAGCTTTCTGAATAGTACCGTAACCTATATTTTTTTTGTTATCGTTTGAAACAAGTTTTCATGGTTTCTTATGCATTTTATTGAAATTATTCAAGATATACCTAGATATCTACAAGAAAAAATTTAAAAATATGTATCTCAAGCAATGTAGAAATTAACAGTAAAAAAACATGTTTTTTGATTTTGTTATATTTTGTTTACAATTCCGTTTTAACAGTAGACTGTACAAAATTGTTTAAAATGTTCACTTTTTCAAGTTTTTATAAAAAACTCACAGACTTAACGGTACATACATAATAAAAAAAAATGTTTACTCTAAATTTAATTCTGCATCGTTTCGGTTTTTAAAATTTTCTTAAATGTACCGTTATATTTTTTTAAATTTAGGTATACCTTAATTTTTGTTTGTGATTTGTCTTTAAATAAAATATTTTTTTTGCAGAAGAGTACGCAACACAAGCCTGTATCTAAGATAATCAAACGACGCAGAATTAATTGGTTAACAAAACTGTATTTTTAGTTTTTATTTATATTTGTTAAAAATTGCATTTTAACGGAAAAATCCCCAACAAAAATACAAAAAAATTTCAATTTTTCAATTTTGATTAAAATTTAGACAAATTTTTGGGTTTTATACATACGTAGGTAGGTATATTATATAAAAAAAAGTACGATGATAACAAATTGAATTATGTATTTTTTGAGATATTTTAGAAGTTTGTGGAATGTTTCGTTATTTTGTTTTTTTGTCTTCACCTATTTTTTTTCCAAACGCTGATTACGCGGATCGCTCAACAGCTAGAGGTGGGGATAGTTCCTCAAATACTCCTATCAAATACCTCTACAACCCATCAAAATCCCAATCCTATTATACCAAAATTTAGGATTTTTGCACAAAGTTCCTGGGCTAGCTACCAACCTAAATTCTTCACATAAATCTAACAAATCAAATAATCCATTTGTTTGATAGGTATTTTGCTCTTATAAGAAACGAACGATTTGGATGCCTAGGTATACTTATAGGAAGTTTAATTTATGGAGGCTTGCAGATCCTCTGCTATCGAATGCAAATAGGTAGGTACACAAACTATTTGTTTTATCATAATATTCGGCTTCCTTGTCTTTTTTATCAAACAATCTAAATAAATATGTATACAACGGACGTTTTCTTATTTGAAAAAATTCGAATTCTAAATTCTTATCAGAACCAAAATACCTACACTTCCCCTTTTTTCCAATTAGAATAACTTATTTAAATAAACACACAAACAAAAAAAAGAAATTTCAACTCACCGAACTCTCTCTGAATAAAGTTCCACTTCCTTATTCTTCTGATGCTGGACAATTAGCTGTTGTTCCATCGACGACAATGGTTTTAATTTGCTTCCCGGGGCTAAATTTCCATTGGTTATCATTAGATTAGTATTATTATTATTAACGATACCGTTATTCAAATTAATATTATTGTTATTATTAATGTTATTATTATTGACAACAACACTCAAATTAGCATTATTATTATTAATATTATTTGTGTTGGAGTTATTGGAGTTGTTGCTTATATTGTTGCTATTATTATTCTGATTCTGATGATGGTGCACTGGCGATCCACCTGATTCACTTGAAGCCGAAACTGGTGGCGATGTTGTGCCACTGCTGGATGATAAGCTTCCAGTACGAGCTCTTAAATCCATAGATCCTCCGCCATTGGAGTTGGAATTATTAACACCATTTCCAATAACACCCACATTGCCATTCGATTGGTGATGATTGTTCGATTGAGTCTGGGTATTGGGATGATAATTACCCGGATTGATAGTTGTCAGCGATAGCGATGGCTTTTGGTTGCGATTGCGTTTCTTCTTCTTCTTGGTGGATTCCTCATCAGAAGCACGATTATTCAAGTAAACTCCATTGTGGGATGCCTTAGTTGGCGGTGGTGGTGTCCAATCGAGATCCTTGCGAATATGTCCACGGCTACATTTGCATCCGCACGCTTTGAAAACCAAATCATAGCCCTTCTTGGTCCACAGATTCTGTAAACGCTGACGATCGGACCAAGAACGAGCCCTGCCAATTGTTTTCAGAGTTACCAACACCGACTGCTCCCACGATTCAAAGCACTCCCGATGCATATACTGTCCAGCTGAACAGCTCTCATTATTGCAAATCACTCGAATGCACTCACTAAGATTTTCCATCGAGATCAGACCATAGTCGGGACTGGACGAGCTCATCTTGAAGCAATCGCCAGTCGGGACGCAACATCGGATGTAAGTGGTCTCACGTGATGGAGACATCATCAACGATGTTGTAGATGATGTTGTTGAGGACGACGACGATGAGGTTGACGAAGACGTGGTTGATGATTCCGATGATACTGGCGAAGCAATAATTTTGCCGCTATCGATGGTTAAATGATTTTCTTGGAACTGATCACCACCTATTCCTCCTCCAACACCAACTACTGTCAAACCGAGGAGATTATGCACATCAACCGATGACGATGGTCCAGTTGTTATGGATGATGTGGCGGTAAGCGTCGATGACGTCGTGTGATGATTGCTTAAATTGTTCCTTCGCGGCGCCATAAGGAGCAGCGGATGATATGCCGTTAAAGTAGCTATTTTCGTAGTTTTTTGTTAACCGTTATTTCTCAAAATATTTTTTTTTTTTTTCTTTAGATGATAATTATTATGCAAGTATGTACCTTTGTGTAAATAGATGTGTTTTTTTTTGTATTAACTATATTTTCTCACTCTCACTGAAGTTTTCACTTTTTCTCGTTTTTTTTTTCTTCTCTTTTAACTATGACAAGGACGAATGCACTTATCATCTGTCATGAACATAACGGGACGTGCGATCAACCGCTTATGTGTCAGTTTTTTTAGATAAAAAAAAACAAGTATTTTATTTTGCTAATTTTTTTGTTTGGTTTTATTTTTTTTTGTAAGTAAAAAAAATTTCCTGAGGTAAAGTTGTTGCTCACTACAAAAAAATCTTATTATTCACTACGCGCGTTTTTTTATTTTGTTTATTTATGTACATTTTTGTTTAAAAATTTATATTTTCAAACATATTTTTTTTATTTATTTAATTCACGGTAAGTATACAAAAATCTAGGGGGACAAGGTACGTATAAAAAGAATTGTTTCAATTTTTGTATTTTTTTAATTTCATTTTTTGTTTAAATTTAAATTTAGTTTTTTGTTTTGTTATTTTTATACAGGGAAGGAAGATAATACCGTTAAATATTTTATTTATAGTAACAAATATTTCATTTATAAAAATCTTTTCGTTTACAACACTCTTTTTTTTAATATTTTTTTTTGTTTTGCACTCGCAATTTGATAGAGGGTGGTGGTGATAATTAATTGTGGTGGTAGAGTGATGAAGATGAGAGAAACTACAAAAAGGAGATTGTAACAAAATTTCGATATAAAAATGTAAGAAAAAATTGTGTTTCGTCTCTAACGGGTTTTTATTATTATTTTTCTTTACTCTAAAACCGATGGGTTTTTCTTTTTGTTTTTTTATTTTTTGTCGGAATTTTTTTTTTTAAGTGTGTTTCTGGAACGAACTGATCTATCGGAAAGCGAAAATGAAACTGAAATTTCACTCGAGCTATGATAATCAATGGAGGCGCACACAAAACACCGACATCGAGCAAAATACAAGAAAAACTACGATACGGCGAAGGCGATGCACAGCATGGTTGGTTTCACAGTTTGTTTGGATTTGGTGGTGGCGGCTGGCGGCGACTGCGAGACGAGAATGAACTGTCGGTCGGGTTGACGGTGTTTTTTGCCGTGCGCCCCGTTTGTAGAACCAAAACCAAACCAACAATCCAACATCCACCACCACCAGCAGAGTGGTTGGAAGGAGATGGAGCGAAGTTGGGCGAATTTAGTTTGATGCAAAGTTATTTGAGTGGAAGAGAGATGCATTTATAGTTGGTTGATGATTCTGTTAACTCTCATCATCCTCAATTTTCCCATCCCTGTTGCTGGCTGCTTGGTTGCAGTGGTGCAGACGAGGCGAGCGTCAGTGTTTTTTTTTTGGAAAAAAATAATCCCGTTGCAGAAGGAAAGAAAACCCTTGAATCGAGAGTACCACAAATAAATACATTCACATGAACACATGGGTATGGGTATGTGCTTGGGATGGGAACTGGAAAAAAAAATTCTGGCCCTGAATTTTTGATATGAATATGATAGGTACCTATATTCTGCAAAAGAGGTGAAGTTTCAATGGGAGTTGTGCGGTGTGAAGAAGGAGATAGTTGTGAAAATTGTTGGTGGAAAATGCATATCTCTATGTTTTGTGATTTTGTTTGATTGTATTGTGTGCGTAAACTTGAAATTGAAAATGAAACTTTTTCACAAACACACTACACACATTTGTTTTCTCTTTTTCGCTCAAGGCTTTTACGCAAAAAACGCAAGGGTAAAATAGCAAAATTGTTGCGTTGATTCATTATTAAGCTTTTGGTTTTTTGAATGTGTTGGCGAGTGTGTTTGTATAAATGTTGTTTTGGCAGACTCTCTAGAAATGTTTTTTTTTTTATTCGAGTTTTCTCTCGTTGTCGTCTGATTGATGTTATTGTTTCTTTTGTTTGCGTTTGTATTCTGTAGAATAGCAGGTTCTGCAAAGCAGGGGACTTGAACATTTTTTTTTTGCACATTGCTATGCACTCCCACAAGATTATTTTTAAGGGGAATTGTATTTGTACCGTATCGTAATCGTAATTTGTAAGTTCGTTCGTAGAAAATCTTAGGTGTTTTTTTTTGTGCACTTTATGTAAGCTTAAAAATAAGTTTCATTTAAAATAGAACAACAATTTCGGATATTATAAATATGAAGTTCATAATAAACTAAAACTGATTTTATGGTAAGGTAGGTAGGTACTTAAAAATGAATAGGTAGGTAATTAAATTTTGTGGCGCAACAGCTCGTGAAGAACCAGAGCCTAGTGACTAATAACTCGCAACCATTCCTGTATGCGCGTGTCGACAGCAATGGAAGGGGCCTACAATTTTATGACGAATCCGAACGGTCCGACGAGAAGCACTTATTCATGACAAATGATACTCTTGGAGGTTTTGTCAAATTCTCGCAAGAGGCAGTAGACCCAAAAAAAATGTTTTTAGGTGGACGAGGCTGAGTAGTGAACTCAGACCTCCAGCGTAACAGTCCATCAGTCCCACCATTACCCTTCGGGCTACTAGCGTAGGTGTGTTGGTAGGTACCTACCTACCTACTAGGTATAGGTATCTAACTGTGGTCAGTCATCTTTATTGAACCAGTTACCAGTCAAGGTTACTGCATGAGACCTCCGAAATGCTAGATCTCAGAAATCCAAGAATTTCGAGCAAATATATATATATAGAAGTTTTGAACAACTTAAAGGCGCTACCACCAATTGTTTGGCTGGAGATATAGCTATTTCGTGCTTTGCCACTTTTGCACTCATCAGTCTTCATTTTGTGGTGCTGAGCTCTAATCCAATTTTATTTGAAAAACTTTATGCACACCATAGGATTCGAACCCACGCATATCAGATTTGCTCAGTCTTAGCAGTCGTGTGCACTACGCACTCCACCGCTTTAGACCACTGACGTCACAGGTCGAGATGTGTTATTTGTTTATCAAATGCATTTGAAGCATCAGCATCTTTATAAGCGCCTTTAAGTTGTTGTTATTGTTCAAAAATTCAATGAAATTGACGGAATAAAGAATGGTCAAGCCTAATAAGCTGACATTCTAGCACAAATTTGCCTCACAAATAATTATTTTTTTTTCGAATTGTCAAAACTTAGAAATTTTCTTGAATATTTTACCTCAAGACATCATTAAGAAAAAAAAAAAAAAGAGAATCCACGACATGGACTAGAAAATTCCGTCGTAATGAAAATTTCGATTTCAATTTACTTCAACGCGACCGCAAAAATAATTTACAGAAAGTTAAACTAATTTTTAATTTGAAAGCTGATAATTTTGACAAGAACACACCCGATTTGAAATTATGGCAGATATTTCTTCACTAACTTTCCAGTCACTTTCCAGTAAAAGTTCCCTTAATTTTAAGTCAATTATTCGACAGCTCTGGCCAATCAAAGAATAGAAATTTGTCTTACTTGCAAGTCCTTTTAGTCATCTGAACTTACCCATTTATTGGCACATAGGGGGCAGGAATGAAAAATCGTCTTTCAGCAATGTATCGAATGCTAAAAAAAAGTGTACCGAATTGTACTTTTTTATTTTTTTTTTTTTTAAATCATAATGTTTATGTCGAATAATAAATAAACATGAGCATTTTTTTTAAATAAAACATATCGTGTGTTTGGACTAGGAAACAGCTATATGTACACTTAAATGTTAGACCGCACTAGGCTGAACTGCACTGCAGCGGAACTGCGATTCACAACAATTTGTATGAAATTTTATGAAGTTCAGTTGCTGCTCAGTGCGATATAGCTCATACAATTTCATACAGATAATATTTTGCCGCGTCGTCGTGAAGTGTAATTCCGCTGCAGTTGTGTGCGGTCTAACCTTAAATCTCCAAAATTTAGTATAAAGTAATGTTCCGGTATAACTTTCTTTGCTTAATAGTACCGCTTATTTTATAAACAGTGTTCTTCAAATAGCCAAGTGCTTCCACTCCTTGACGATTCAACCATAATGGTAGGTTTCTATTTGTCGTTGAATTGACACACTTTGACAGCTGTCAATTTGGTCTTTGAAAGACACGAATGCCAGTTCATTTTCACTTTTGTCTTTAATTTCCACAAATTAGTTTCTCTTTTTAAAGACAAAGGGGCATATTCATAGTCGCAGATAGACCCAGGCTTAACTAAACTACAATTTAAGACAATTTTCGCTCAATGAATACAGACCCATTTTAATTACAAATCGTTGGTTTTATATTTTTATAAGATAATTAACTTCGTATACTACACAAATAGCTTCAAATATTTTGAAATGATAAACTTAAAAAAATAGAATCAACGTCCGAAAATTCAACCAAAGTTATGTTTAACTTAGACCCAGGTCTAAAATGACTATGAATACGCCTCATTGTGTTAGAAAAATTTACATTAAATAAACTTTTTAAAGAAAGTAGGTGTAGTGAAAATTTATTAAAAAAACTAACTACTCAGGTAGGTAGAGGAAACTTTTGTTCCGTCCAGTGTTCCCATAACGGCATTATTAATGCTAGATCTAGCATTATAGAGAAGAGAAAAGCATTATAAAATTTTAAAATTATGCTAAATGCCTTCTGGCATTCTTGTTTTTATTTTTTGTATTCTTGAATGCCAAAAATTACAAAGCATTGTGTTTTAACCTTAATAACTTCAAATCACGAAGATTCACACATGCGGTCACAAAATTCATGACTTTTTCAAATAGAAATGAATTAATTAAAGCATCTGTTTCGTATTGGAATGGGGGGGTCAATTCTCGATCTCTGAAGTTGTGAAGGGATAAATTTTCGAAAACTTCATACGGTAATATTTTGTTTCTGGATGAGTGTGAAAAAGTGAAATAAAATGTCAAAACTTCGTAATTTTTTGTCAATTTTTAACTCAATATCACTTTTACACACTCATCCAGAATCGAATTATTAACGTGTGATGTTGATGATGTGTGATGTCAATTATTTGGGCCTACTCAGCGAGGTATTTTGTTCTCTTATTCTGCTATTATGTTATCAATTTCCATACAAAAGTTTGAGCTGTCAAAAAATCTTTTACGAATTATGTATTCGGCTGCTAAAACTGTTATGAACTCTGTTAAGAAATCTACTATGAGATTTCTATAGTGTTATAGAGGAATTTGGAGAATGCGGGAGATATTACCTATGTTTTTTTTATATTTTGCTTTTTTTTAAATGTTTTGTATTTTAATAATCTAAATGGACCTTTTTATATGGATTTTGAAATCTAGCATTTTGTTTTTTGAGCTCCCATACGATTTAGCATTATAAAATTTGAAATCTAGCATTATGAAATTTGAGATTATGGCAACACTGGTTCCGTTCCGGTTGTCATGTTGTGGTTTAGGTGGGGGATTGGTTGGCAATTAGCCTCGGTGATAAGCTGACCTTGTGTCAGCGTAGAACGAAACTGTTTTCTCGTTGTCCGTTGTAATGTCGTCCAGGATGTCCATCGTACTGAGATATCTCGGCTCAGGGTGTCGTTGCTGAGTGGCCATTCTTCTCATCAGTTGATTTGGGTGACTGTTGGTGAGTCCTATGTACTAGCTTCTTTGCTTGAAGCAGTAGGTACCTGTCTAGGGGGATGATGTTCGCCTCTGTGTAAAGACGCTCGTTGCTGTGATGTCTCATTCGCTGCCGGCCGAAATGTAGTCCGGTACAAATCCTTAGTAGCTTTCTTTCGAACATTTGAAATTCCTTCATGGCCGTCTTCGAGATGGAGAACCAGACTGGGAAGGAATAGCTGATTACAGGCCGCAGGAGTTGCTTGTACATAATAAGCTTCGTCTTCTGGCTTAGTACGTTTCTGCGTCTCATCAATGGGTGGAGTCGGTTGAAGGCCCAGTTGGCTTTTTTGAGCACGTTTCGTGAGTGTGAGTTGAACCTTAACAACTCGATGAAGTGGATGCCTAGGTACTTCACGCTGTCCGTCCGGACAAGAATTTCCAGCGTAGATAGGTGTAAGTGTACCAGTACCCGCCGTTTAACGAGACAACTTTTAAGCGGCGCTTATTATTGATGAAATTTTAGAGATTGAAGAAAATCAAGAAAAAAACGTATCAGAGGAAATAGAATGTGGGTTAAGCCATGGGCTAAGAAGCGTCCAACATTTGGTGTAGTAAATCTTTTAAGAGATCTGCAGGAAAATTCACCAGATGATTTTAGGAATTATTTATTAATGGATGCCGCAACATATCAGGAATTTTTGGATAAAATAACACAGCATATTGAGAAGCAAAATACGATTCTGCGAGATGCAATTTCCCCCCATTGAAGACTATCCGAAACACTAAGATACCTCGAGCCAGAAAAGTTAAACTGTGCGATATTTGTAGACATTTTTATTTTTTAATTACATATTTATTTCCTTAAAAGTTCACGTAGAATTGTCAAACTGAGAGCTGAAGTCGGTAAACAAAGGTTGACATTGACGACTTGGGTCGGCCGACCAAACAAAATATCAACAAAAATTGAACTACATAGAGGCAGTCGATCGACGCGTCGGTCGTTCGACTGGTGTTCACACTAAAAAAATTCTGACGTTTCGACACGAGTTGATAAACTTTTCGATGAGTGTGAACCCCACTTAAAGTTATTAAATTTATATATTTTCTTTGGTTTTATTATTTATTTATATTAAGTAGGTATTGCTTTTAATAATAACGTTCAAAAACAAATCAACGCAGTCTCATACTACGTTTCCACCAACCACTAAACCGAGATTTAGGTAATGAGATTTGTTTGGTGTTTCCATTATGGAAAAACATTCAAATGGTGTTTTATTTTTTTGATATCAAGTGGAAGTGATGTGATAGATAGTTTTTGTTTACATTTCCATCTGTCAATAAACGAAAATGGCGTTTAAATGGGTCGGTTCCACAATTATTTCCCGAAAGAAAAGTTTGTTTGATTTGACAAACTAATGTTTCCAAGTAGACTTGAATGAGTTTTATTTGAAACCTTCATTTGAGGAGATTAAAATATTAATAATGTTTAAACTTCACTCTTTTCAATTGCAATCCAAGACTCTGCCATATTAGTAATAACAGCGCTTAACTCACCTGTAACTTTCGAGCACTCGTGTAAGCATGGATTTAGAGATAACTCGTAAATTAAAACGTATATTTATTTTCCTTATTTAACCCTTCGCTAAACCACCTTTCCTGTTGGTTAAGCTAGCTCGAAAGTGGCAGAAATCTTACTCCTAGTCCAGGAGTTAGTGATAACTTGCCGCTTGCTCCGTTTATTATTATGGGGTAAATCACACTTTTCACAGTGCGGTAATCCTTCACAACTTGTCTCGTATTGTACGCCAAAGAGATCGAAATTTTACATGACACAAGTTTAATGTGCCATATCAAAAATTCAAAACCTATGCTTGCACTTCAAGAACAAAAACTAACGGCAGCCAAGAGAACAAATTTTAGCTGAGTCACTTTTTAAGTAATTTTATGGTTTCATAAGGTAAATTGAAGAAAAACGATGGTTTAAATTAAAAAAAAAATTGTCCACAAATTTATTTACTTAATAGTAGCTGTGTTTTATTTTCCCCCAGATCCGATTCGGTTTGGATTTACATTCAAAAATACATGTGTTACAGAAACAACTCAAGATCCAGCTTTGTTTTTGGATTTGGATTTTCAAATCCATTCTTATCACACATCCTTAGCTTTTCCTTTTAAAATTTAGTTTTTACTCTTGCTGATAGATGGCTATTTGAAGTAAGAAAAAAGGAAGGAATGCATAAATAGTAAGGAAGAAAGAGGTGTTTATATATCACTGTTGTCATCGTGATTCTGTTTGATTTATTATCATGACCAAATCCAATCGAGATCTGGGTGATAATAAAATGCAGCTAGTGTGTGCTGCCATCAGCTTAGGTGCCAGTTATAGCTATCATTGGAAACCATCATTGAAAGAGTTAGCTGTTGATTTTGAGACCCTTCGAAAGTATAATCATTAAATATTTATAAGATAGCGTACGACTTCAAAATTATTTCTCCTCCAAATAAAATTCATTTTGATCCATATCTTCTCCATAACATAACTTTTAATTTTTTCAATGATCATTGGTAAGGGAGTTCATCATTAAAATATTAAAAGGCATTTTATGAGAAAAGTTGTGCCAAATTGAATTTTGTTTTACCTGGAAATAATTATTGAGTCAATAAACTCTACTTTTGCATCAAAATAAGCATTTATTTTTTCTTCAAAATCTCTCAAAATTGATATTTAATATTTTCAATGATGGTTTTCAATGATAGCTATAACTGGACCCTTAAAACAAAAACTGCAAAAGAGAGTTATAGAGTGATTTCAGATAGATAGTGATAGATAGATAGTGAGCCATCGCAATACGTTTTCTTTTATTTTGAAATCCGGTGAATAGGAAGCCAAGGTAGAAATGGAACATTTTCCTTTAAAATAATGATTTAAGTACTCGAGCTGCATGAAACGCACATTATTTCGTACAAATTTTGTTCTTTTAAAATCGCTACCAAAGTCAATAAAAAATTAAATTAAATAAATATTATAACGATACCTTACGATACGCACTTACTAAGGTCCTCGGACCTATTACTTCCGTGATGTTTCCCTTACGGGACATAGGGCCTCCACTACACCTACGCGCCATCGTGTACGATTTCTTGAAATATATTTCAGCTCTCTCAAACTTTTCGCCAGTCGTGCCGATTTCTGTTCCGTTCTCGCATGAAGTTCGGCATTGGAGATACGGTTGGGCCAGAAAATCCTCAAGATGTTTCGTAGACATCTATTAACGAAGGTTTGCAGCTTTCTAGTGACAGTGTCAGTGACTTTCCAAGTGCTGCAGCCGTAAAGCAGAACGGATTCAACATTTAAGCGGAACAGTAGTAACTTGGTCTTTAAGCTAAAAGAGTTGTTTCTCCATGTTTTGAAAAACATTCCGAACGCAGCCTTTACTTTTCTGATTCGGCTGTTTACGTCCAGTTCAGTTCCGCCACCCGTAGAGACAATACTCCCAAGATATTGGAAATCCTCTACCATCCCTACCGGTTGTCCAGAAATATTTACTTGGATTGATGAGGAAGTTCCAAGGCTGATCCTTTTAGTTTTTGCCGAGTTGATCTTAAGCCCTACGATTTCTGCTTCTCTCTCCACCCTTGTTGTCATTTGATGGAGATCCATGATCCTATGAGAGAGTAAGCATACGTCGTCCGCGTAGTCCAGATGTTTGAGGTGAGATTGCAGAGTCCACTGAATTCCTCCATTTCCACTTGACAAAGCTGCGTGCAGTACGTCACTTATCACCAACAGGAACAGTATTGGTGACAGTATACAACCTTGCCTAACTCCACATTGGATTTAAAACTCCTCTGACAGCCTACCTTTGTGCAAAACGTGACGCAAAAATTTCGCTGTGCACTTAATTAACATTATATTTCATGCCGAACCTATCAGACCGATTTGAATCGGGATTTGATATTTCATTTTGTAATTCCCTAGAGTACTTTAGTCCATATTTATAGTAGGATTGGACCATTTTTTATGTATCAGTTTAGGGCTTCAGAACTACTCTATTTTTAATAGCTTTTTTCTTCAACCCTATATACTCGTAGCAACAAAATATAGCACCAGGAAGATATATATATATATAAATGTCATCTTGGGGAAAATTCCTTAAACATATTTTGTTTTCCTAAGATGCATACTTCCAAAGTTATATAGGAAAATAACAAAAAACAGGCAGTGAATAATTCACTTTCTTGCATGTTTTGATTTTTCCTGCAAAAAGAACACCTTTTTGAGCGGGAGCAACCTCATATTCTCTTATATTATTTCTGATCGAATCCCACCAAATCTAAGATGCTATTACATCCACATAATGCTTCAATTTTATCCTAATTTGCCTGGACTAAAATGTTTTAATCTTCAATGTAGGTATTTTTAGCAAATCGCTGGCTCAATACTTTAATGTTCTATGTCATATAAAATTCAAAAATATGTTTTTTTATATCAAAATGTTCGTCTTTTTGTTGACTTAAAGAAAATGCATGTTTCAATTTTTTTCTTCAACAAATGGCTGTTTTATAGCCCTAACAAACATAAATATTTGAAAGATTCTGAGTTATGTTCAGTTATTTAACGTTCATAGGGTGATGGCACCAGTAGTCGGCCCCTTAACTTTTTTTTAAAGAGTTTTAATAGAGTTATCAGTTTATATGACGAGTTGAAATGTGTAGATTAGGAAATTTTGAGAGCATTAAGTTGATTTTCTACCTGAAAAAAGTTATTTAACATTATATTGATAAAAGTGTGATTCTTGGCCGTCTGGTCTGCAGAAGTCGGCCGCTTGAGTATCCAGTAGTCGGCCACCAATTAAAAATAGTGGCGCAAAATTTTAGTCATTTTAGTACGATGTTAAATCATTTTTAGAATGAAAAAAGGTTAAAAAGTGTATTTTGCTAGTTTATCATTAACTTTAGCATCCTAATATATCATAACATCTAAAGGTAAAATCACCAAATGTCGTTATATTTTTATCTTTTAGTGTCGTACTAAATCCATATAACATTATGTCTGTCTAATGTTTTTGGATTTTTGTACGAGCTGACACTTTTTTGACGTGTTCAGCTCAAGTTTATGAAGGAAATTGGTCTAGTATGATACTAGTTAAAAAGTATTTAAAATTTAGAAAATTTAAGTAGGTAAACTGTGAAAGAATTAGAAAAATGTAAAGTAGTATATTACAGCAATATTGATAATAACATCGCTTAACTCACCTTTAACTTACGAGCTCTCGTTTAGGCATGGATTAAGAGATAACTCGTTAATTAAAACGTATATATTAATATTTCTTATTTAACCCTTTGCTAAGCCAACTTCCTTGCTGGTTTAGCTAGATCGTAAGTGGCAAAAATCTTAATCCTAATCGATGAGATAATGATAACTCGCTCTAGCTCCGTTTATTAATGTGGGGGTTAATAATAGGCTGTTCAAAATTGTTGAATTTTTCTTTCGCCTTTTGTTGTTGTTTACATTTTTAAAGCTTTTAAAGACACTGGCGCAAAATTTTAAACAGCCTATTATTAAGGGTTTAGTATAATACTACTTAACATTTTTTCAATTATTTATCAGTTTACTAAAATGTTCTAAATTTTAAATACTTTTTAACTAAAGTATCATACTAAACCAATTTCCCTCATAAGCTTCAGCCCGACAATGTGTCATATGGATTTAGTACGATACTAAAAAGATTAAATATCCATTTGATTATTTTAACTTAAGTAAAATGTTAAAAGATATTATGATGCTAAACTCAGTTAAAATTAGCAAAATACAATTTTTTAACCTAGAAGGTTTCATACTTAAAATTATACTAAATCGACTTAAATTTTGCGCCAATATATTTTCATAAATATTTTTAAACAAAAACTACAAATGTAAGTTTTTCTTATACGAACAACGAAATTCTTATACCTAGGTCAAGTGTCTTATAAAATTAAACTATGTACCAAAAAAAGAAAATTTATCAATTGAATGGAGTAGGTAAGTTTCTCGTGAGTACAAACAGTAAGTTGGTTGAATATTTCAGTAAGCCATTTACTCCCAGTAGTAGCCCGTAGCGTAATGGTTAGTGCGTTCGACTGTCACGCTGGAGGTCTGGGATCGCTTCCCAGCCTCGTCCACCTAAGAACTAAAAAGTTTTTTTTCAGGGCTACTGCCTCTTGCGAGGAATTGACAAATCCTCCAAGAGTATCACTTGTCACGAATAAGTGCTTCTCGTCTAGCCGTTCGGATTCGGCATAAAATTGTAGGTCCCTTCCATTCCTGTCGAAAGGCGCACACAGGAATGGTTGCAAGTTGTTAGTCACTAGGCCCTGGTTCTTCATGAGCTGTTGTGCCACCCGATTTTATTTTTATTTTATTATATATTTACTCCCAAAGGTACCTTCTTGTATATTTTTTCAAATTTAAATTAAATTAGAAATGTATGTAAGTAAAACTTACATGATGTGCAATCCGAGCCTTATACAAAACATAGCTGGGGCCGACTTAAGAATAAGTGTTGTCTATAGTCGGCCACCCATTCTCTTTTACGTTAACAGGCGGCCGACTACTGAAGCCACAGAGTATTTTTTGATTTTTTTGGTGTGAATAAAAAGAGAATAAAATTTCCTTTAAGTTTGCATACTCAGTTGAAGAAAAATTAAAAAAAATCATTCTTCAGTAGTCGGCCGGAGGGCCGACTTAAGATAAATAATTACCAACAAAATATTTTTTATGTTTTTAAACCAAAAATAGCTAGTTTAAAGTATAAATAACATAAAAACACACACATAGTGCATATACCTTCAATATCTTGACAATTATGTAATAATCAGACAAAAACTTGAAGCAAACTTGCATTTTTTACAAAAAAACCAGTAGCTGCAATGGAATGAAATTTTTTACCCTGGAAGATAAAATGTTAGCCTATTGAAAAATATTTTTTGCCGGGAGTTTAAACGAAAGCCTTAACTATTAAGTTGTACTTTACAACGAAGTGGCCGACTACTGGCGGGGGCCGATCACTAGTGCCATCACCCTATAGACCATAAAATAAATTAAATCAATAAAAAAATTATCAAAAAGTATTGGCAAATGTAAAAACTATAGGTATTGATAAATTTTAATCTAGAATTTTGCACTTTATATTTAATTTTTTAGCATAAATTATAGTTTTTTTACGGTCTTACAATCGCAGTAACTATTATTTGTAACTTCACTGCATATTTTATTTAATTTTTTCCCAATTAGCCATTGATTTCCATATATCTCTCACAGTGCTATGATGTTCTATGTCCGACATAGAACAAAAACTTTACAAAAAATTCAAAAAAGTTAGAAAAATGTTCTATGTTAAAATTGAAAAGTGTTAATTATATCGATATCGAACACAGAGAAAAGAAAGTAGGTCCTTAATTCAATTAAGTATCTTAAAGGCCTTCCACACTAGCCCACTTTGTATTAACACATGTCAAAAAAGTGTGAAACAAATCATGTAGAATAGTGTGGAAACAAAATATGAAAGCCCTGCCTACACAACCCGACATTCTATCCCACACGATTTGACATGTGTTAATACATGAATAATTTTAGGAATGGTTCTAATTCTTACCCCGTTTACATGAGGTATTCGAGCGGGCTTCAAGCTCGCTTGGCCCCTTTGTATACTTGCGTTGATTTGAAATGAGCTTCAACCGACTCGATTCCACTTCAGAAGCGGATTCGGTCGAAATTGTTGATAGAGAACTTGGGTCGAAGAGTCGGTCTTGAGGATGTGTTTACCACAGTGCTTTTGCACATATGCGAGTAAAATTATTTATTTGTTTTGATAGCTATGTGAAGTACGTACTAAAATTCAATAAATTTGAACTGTTTTTGTGTAAAATAATATATATTTTTGCCATTCCATTAAATGTAATCTCAACACCATATAAACTCAACTTCAAATGGGGCTCTCAACTCACGTGACGGAACACCTGGGTCGAAAATTCAACCCTAATCCAATTCGAGTTCTCGATTCTGTTTGTAAACGGGGTATCTATCCCACATTCTATCACACTTTTTTTAAGGTTATGGTAATGTATTAATACAAGCAAGTATGGAAGCAAAACATGAAAAGTTATTTCTTTCCCACAAATTTGGCAGTCGCGTGTAATTGTTTCCCACTTTCAATATGGCTTGTATTAATACACAGTGGGCTAGTGTTTTTACTATTTCTTTTAATAAATCTTGATATTTTGGCACAAAATCAGCTTAATAAAACTTTGGAAGCGAATGTCTCAGAATAATGTAATCCTAACATAAGACATTAAAGTATTGAGCCAGTGAAATGTTAAAATTATTAAACTTTCAGAACATGTTTGAAATCTCGTTTTTTCCCAGTTGAAAGTAAAAAAAAAAATAAGTCTAGCCATAAGCTGTAGGCTGCAGCTGATCGATTGCATTTTTCATTTTCACTTCTTTCTCTGATTTCCGAAGGTTCTGAAATTGAAGTACCAATTCTCCAACGCTGTTAAATTAACATTATTTTCGTAATTTAAAACCGAAATCTGTACAAATACATCGGGGTAAAATAAAAGCTGCAAAAATTATTAAACCCCATAATAAAAACCAATACCAATATGTTTCTCTCCATACTTAATTTGCATGGATATTTATCGTGCAGCGAGATGTTCATCATGTTCATATACAGCAATACAGCCAAACAAAAAAGAGAAATTTCCCAGGCTGCAAGTTCTCAATACAAATTGAATTCGCCGCAACTTTTTTTCATTTTACTCTCTTTCTCCCTCATTCTCAGTTTTGTGTGTTTCGCTTTTACTTTATTATTTATATCATAAAACCGGCAACAAAATGACAACAAAAAAAGCCGGCTTCCGTTTGTTTTGTTTTTATATTTTTTGCTTTATTTTTTTCTTGTTGGGTATTTTTTCCCCTCTTGAGTTTCTTATTGCTTTTCTGCTTGTACGTTTTTGCAATGTTTTTTTTTTTTGAAATTTGTGTTTTTCTTGTTTAGTGCACCGTTTTCTGCACAAATTTGCTGTGTGAGTGTGTGTTGTTTTTGTACGCTGTGTTTATTTAGACTGACTTCACCCCCTTCTACAATTTATATGTACGATTTTCACTTTCGGTTTTGCTTTCGGTACTGACTCCGCAGCAGAGATGGCATGGGATGGCAATAGCAGTGATGACATTAAAGGATTTTGTGTTATTTGTTTGTAACATAAACAACATCGTAGATATGTAGGTAGGTACATAGTTGCTGTGTAATTAGAAGGGGAATGGGATAGGAAGTACGTACCTACATATATTACATATTTCAGTTAACAGCTGTACGTTTTGTAGGTATTGCATAGGCAAAATTTTAATAGAATGTGAAGTTGTACAGTAACTTACGATATTCAAATAGTAATAAGTAAAAATGTTAATAAAGTAACTTACGATATTCAAAAAGTAATAAGTAAAAATGTTAATAAAATAACATAACATAACATTACCTACACATTATGTAGGTAGGTAGGTACATACATATAGGTATACTAGCCCACCTATGTAAAAGGTAAAAGATAAAGGCACCTAGCAGGTAGGTAGGTACCTAGCAGGTAGGTAGGTATAGGTAGGTAGGATGTAGGTATCTAGCTAGATACCATAGGTATATAATCTTGATAATGTTTTCCAAAATCAATGTCCGATAATGAGTACAAAATCTCAGAGATCTTCAGGTACCTAGGACGTAGGGAACGGAACAGGCTCGGCAGCAGGAAAACCTTTCGGGAGGGGTTTTCAAAAATTTAAGATATTGATAAATATTATTTATAGATACCTACTTTATCACGAAAATTTGAAAAATTGACTTGAAGGACAATAATGTTTCAACTCCAATTAAATAAAACAAAACGATTTTTTTAAAATTACAAACATTATTCTTAAAAAACACAACCATTTGCTCTAAATTATTTATTATACTAGGCCATAGGAACTTGCGATATACAATTAAGGTACTAAAGGGCAAGTTTAGGATTCGTGCAAAAGATCGAACTCGAGATAATAATTTTTTTTAATTTTTTCTTTGGACCAAAAATAACGGTACCTGCCATACAATTTTTTTTCGCCAAAATGGAAAATAATATTTTTTACAAAAACGGGTCCGAGTATTTAAAAAAAAAATTCAAATAAATTCAGTAAGGAAATGCTAATTTTTAATAATTTTTTTATTTTCATAAATTAAATATTTTGGGTACCTCCAGTACCTACAAGAATTTTTTGGGTTTTTGATTTTCTCGAAAACAATTAAGTTGAAAATTTTCATTTTTTTGTGGTAAGACTTCTAAAAAATATAAACATTATTGTGAACCAAAATTAAAAAAAAAATCAAAATTTTTTTTTTTGAAAACTAAATATTTTGAAATCGTCTTGGTCAATATTTTCAAAACCTGGTGTAACATAGTTTTTTATTATTTTGTAGAATATAATAGAAAAAATCATCTTTCTTAATTCAAAAATAACGGTACCTTCCATACAAATGTTAAAAACCCGTTAAGAAAAAAATTATTTTTCTCGAAAACGGCTCCAAGGATTTTGATAAAAAGATGTGTGTTTACTACTTAAAGTATGGCCAATATTTTGATGAAAACAAATTTAACCAATAACGGTTAATAACGGTACCTGTCATAGAACCGATTCATTTGTTTTCAAATTTCTCGTTGACAGCTGCTTCGAATTCAACCAAAATTTGTATACAAGAGCACCTTAACAATTCAAATAATTTTGCTTACAAAAATTTTCAAAAAAATTATTTTTGGATTTTTAAAAATATTGAATTTTTTTTTTAAATTAAAATTGTATTTTATTTTATACTAAATGTTGGCATACTAGATTTAATTTTTAAAAATGATCGAAAAATTTTATATATATAAAATTAATTTTTAAGAAAACCGCTCCAACGATTTTTTATTTTTTTTTTTTCATAAATTTATATTTATCAAACAAATGAGTTGCCATACTTGATTTTGAGCTCTTACTCTCAAAGCCACTAAAATAATAAATTTATAGTAATTTAAACTAATAATTTATCACAACAAAAAAAGGAGCCAAAGTTCTTCTATAAACAAAAACCTATGCGTAACAAGTCAGCCGTAAAGAGTAGTGAGATCTAAAAGTACGCAAAGTTCTAAGTTTATTAATGTTAAATATTAAATACGTTAAGGGCTTGTTTCACAATATCTGATTAAATTTTCAATTAAGCTACTTTGAACTTACTCGTCAAGTAATATCCTTATTTACGTTTCACAATATCCTAATAGTCTTAATTAATAATTAAAGTTCTGAGTATTTTACTGGGCAGATGAAGTAGGTACTGATTAAAAAACTAAACTGGGAATTAAAATATTTTCATCTGTTATAAATAAATATAATGTTCTGGGCTTGAAAGTTGTGTTGAGGACAGATTTCATAATTTTTTAAAAGTTGTAATGCAATTTATGAATGAAGTTGTGTTGTGTACCTATGTTTTTATTTTAATTTAAAATAAACGTAGATATCTCCGCTTACCATTTTGGGCTCTTGACCATATGATCATATCACAATCCAAAATAAAATTTGCTGCATTTTAGTAAACCACTAAAGTAGGGAGGTTATACCCAGATTAAACATGCACATTAGAGTGTCCGTTATTTCCCAAACTCATTTTTTTTTGACCAAAAAATTTTTTTTCCGAGGTCATTAACCCGTGCCTCTAATGTCATACTTTTCCCACACAAATTTGTATGGGTGTCTTACACTTTTCACATTTTATTTTTTTTCTCGGGAACTATAACAGTTATTCTAATTTTTTTGAGAATTCTGATTGGTTTATCGGTCCTTTAAGAAACTGCATTTAAAATTGTATTACAAAAATCAAAAATTTAATTTATAATTTATTTCTGTTTTTGAAGTTAATATATACTTTAATACTATATGTTTTTCTCTTATTTTTCTCTCTCGATCTTCAACTGTTTTTGTTGTTTTTTTATTGATTATCATTAAGTAATAAGCTTTTTAAAAAATTGCATTAAAACAAATAATGAAAACAAATTAGAAATAATTTATTTCAATTTTTCAAAATATTAAATATTTTCATTTTTTTTAAGTATTTAATTTTTCTTTCTTATCAAATACATTTTTTTTATTAATTTTGAATGCGGTTTGTAAACAAGACATTGGTAAAAAAAATATTTAAAACAAAATTTTTTTGTTAAGAAAAAAAAAAAAAAAAAACTTGTAATATTTAATATTTTGAAAAATCGAAATAAATTATTTCTAATTTGTTTTCATTATTTGTTTTAATGCAATTTTTTAAAAAGCTTATTACTTAATGATAATCAATAAAAAAACAACAAAAACAGTTGAAGATCGAGAGAGAAAAATAAGAGAAAAACATATTATATTAAAGTATACAGGGTGTCCCGTAAGTAATGGATAACCCTGAAATGCCGCATAGTAGACTTTATGACCGTCCTGAAAACTGATAAAAAAAGTTCTATCCCAACCACAAGAAAAATTATATGCATTTTTTTGTTCAGTGCATTATTTGTTTTCTTACTTTACATTTTTGAATACCACGACTACAAGTGAATGAGTTCCATCATTTTTTTTCTTGCAGGAATATTTTACATTACTTGTGCCAACACATAAGTAGAAGAAAATTATTATAACTGTTGGACTTCTTAGAGAAAAAAATTATTTAACATTGAATTTCAATGCAAAATGTGAACAAAAATAATTTTTGAAAAAGTTAAATCATAGCTGGTATAAAAAAATGCATGAATACCTGAGTGGCCAACTATTTTAAAAATATGCGCGTTAAATGCAGATTTCAAAATGGTATTACTTATTATTATATCTAGAGTCAATAGCAAGTTATTGGTAAAAATCTGCAATACTAGAGTAAATTTAGCAAAAACAAAAGTTTTCAAAATTAGCACAGTAACGTGAAAATAATACCAAGCGTTAAACATAGCAGATTTTTGATTTATTGGCTGTTTCTACGATGTTGTCCTAATGATAAATCCAAGCTTTCAACTTCTAGGGCCGAATGCATTATTGATAAAAATGTCAAAAAAGTGCAAAAAACGGTTACATTTTCGAGCTTGTTTTGAATTTTACCTGTTCTATTGGGCTTTAACAAACCCATCAAATATTTTGTTGGTTGCTATTTTTTATTTGTTATTTTCTCCGAACAAAAAGTCTTCTGATTCAATTTTAATTGTGTTTTTTGAATAGTAAGTTGTAAGATCCTGAGAAAGTGAGAACGCATAAAATCGTAAGCTTTTTAAATTTTGAATTAAAGTTTTTGTAATTTGATCTTAATTCATAAGATTAAGACCACGACGAACACTTATTTATATCGTTTTTATTGTTCTGTTCCTGAACCAGTTTTTTGATAATTAAGACGTTTGATTGAACTTTTTCGATGCCACGTATTCTGTATTCTGCACAAGAATATGCAAACATGCATTTCATTTATGGAGAGCGCAGAGGCAACGCAAACGAAGCTGCGAATCTGTATAGGGAAAGGTACCCTAACGCACGTCACCCGGATTATCGAGTGTTTATTAGAGTCCATAGCTGTTTCTCGAAAGGAAGGCTGCCTGGTAGTGCTGTTGGTGGTGCTGGCGTGGGACGACCCCCTCGAGGAAATACCGAAGACTTAGTGCTTGCGGAACTTGACCGAGATCCTACAGTATCAATCCGAGCAATAGCACGACGCACTGGGATCGGAAAGACGACTGCGCATAATGTGCTAAGTAAATATAAATATCATCCCTTTCACCTAACACGGGTGCAAACTCTCCAGCCGCAAGATTTTGAAACGAGAATGAGTTTTTGTCGACAAATGATAATGAAAATTGAAGAAGATCCGCAGTTTTTTGACAAAATTCCTTGGAGCGATGAGTCGACATTTAAAAGAGATGGCTACACTAATCTCCATAATCTCCACTTCTGGGCACTACAAAACCCAAACATCATGAGGGAAGACAGGTCCCAGTACCAATTCAAAATAAACTATTGGACTGGGATTCTCAATGGGAAAATAATTGGACCCTTTGAGTTGCCGGGGATTTTAACTGGCCAAGGTTATTTGGAGTTCCTCCAAAATGATCTCCCAACCTTGCTGGAAGAAGTGCCTCAAGAACTAAAGGAATCCCATTGGCTTCAAAATGATGGTTGTCCAGCACACTATGCTGTGCCTGTGCGGGCATATTTAAATTCCAGATATCCAGGCAGATGGATAGGACGTCTGGGACCAATTTTATGGCCACCCCGTTTACCAGACCTAAATCCACTTGATTTTTTTTTATTGGGGATACATTAAGGAAATCGTATACAGCAAGCCGATCAGGTCTTTAGAGGAGCTAAGAAATCGTGTGGAGGCAGCTGCATTACAAATTTCTGAGCAAAACCTTGCACGTTCACTTAGACGTTCATTTATTCGGAGGTGCAGAACCTGTATAAGAGTGGGTGGAAAACAGTTTGAGCATTTGCTTTAAATAAAAAAAAAATTAAAAAATTATCTATTTTTGTTTTCTAACTAAGTGATCATGTGATTAAAAGCTGGCTCAAAAACTTTTTGTTTAGAGAAAATAACAAATAAACTAATAGCAACCAACAAAATATTTGATGGGTTTGTTAAAGCCCAATAGAACAGGTAAAATTCAAAACAAGCTCGAAAATGTAACCGTTTTTTTGCACTTTTTTGACATTTTTATCAATAATGCATTCGGCCCTAGAAGTTGAAAGCTTGGATTTGTCATTAGGACAACATCGTAGAAACAGCCAATAAATCAAAAATCTGCTATGCTTAACGCTTGGTATTATTTTCACGTTTACTGTGCTAATTTTGAAAACTTTTGTTTTTGCTAAATTTACTCTAGTATTGCAGATTTTTACCAATAACTTGCTATTGACTCTAGATATAATAATAAGTAATACCATTTTGAAATCTGCATTTAACGCGCATATTTTTAAAATAGTTGGCCACTCAGGTATTCTTACGGGACACCCTGTATATTAACTTCAATAATAGAAATAAATTATAAATTAATTTTTTTTAATACAATTTTAAATGCAGTTTTTTAAAGGACCAATAAACCAATCAGAATTCTTAAAAAAAACTAGAATAACTGTTATAGTTGCAGAGAAAAAAATAACATGTGAAAAGTGTAAAATTCCCATACAAATTTGTATGGGAAAAGTATGACCTTAGAGGCACGGGTAATGACCTCGAAAAAAAATTTTTTTGGTCAATAATTGTTTATTTCGGCATAACCTTTCGATTGACGGACACCCTTATGCACATAAACATAGGTGGTATGGTTTACGATCTATTACACTTTTGGTAAGAGCAAATATTAATTTGTACACAACGCGGATGGTCAACGAGTTGACAAAACAAAATTTACACATACACCTAACCTTCGATAAACGGTTGAAATACCATACTTTCGCGCCGAAACATTTTTTTTTTTTTTTTGAACCCACGTATTTATTTATTAGAAAAGATACCATATGCAAAACACTTTAACAAAGGACAACAACACTTAAATATCAACACTCCGACAACTATTATAGATTATTTTTGAATAATTTCATTTTCAATCTGTCAAAACAATAATATTGTCTGGAAAACTGGAAGAACTTACGAGTAGCTAATTGACGCAAAAATTTATAATTCTGATAATTGTGAAACGCAAAGTTTATTACTAAGAGGATTTACTTTACGGATAAATTAATTTTCGAGTTACTAATTATCACTTTACTCAGACATTGTATTGTGAAACAAACCCTAAGTAGAGTTATATGGAAGAACCTCAAAATAATCAGAGACATCTGTTACTTAATGATCACTGACTTAAATTGAGGTAGTTTGCTAGTCAAATTTTCATTTTTAAATTGAGAAATTAGGTAATTAAAGAAAACTTGCCAAATAAACTATCTCAATTTAAGTCAGTAATCATTAAAAAACAGAATTCTCTGATAATTTTGAGATCCTTTCATATAACTCTTCTTAACGTATTTAATATTAAACATAAATAAACTTTGAACTTGGCGTACTTTTAGATCTCACTACTTTTTACGGCTGACTTGTTACGCATAGGTTTTTGTATATACCTAGAAGAATTTGGCTCCTTTTTTAACATTTATGTTTTTGTTGTGATTTCACTACTTTTTGCAAAGATTCTTTTAATCAGGAAAAGTGGGTGGATGAAACGCCGCTGCATAAAATAGTTCATGATTTCAACTTTTTCCTTGCATACCCACGCCTGAAAACTAACCACTTTACCAAATTTCATAATCCTGCACAAATCGCAAGTGGTCTCAATATATTTAATATTAATTCTGTAAAAATGGGTGGTTGCCACGCCCACTGAGTGAAATATCTAAAAGTTTTAATTGCCCCTTTGCTTGCATGTCAAGTTCTATCGCTCTATCAAATTTCATCACTCTACGACAATCAGAAGTTCTCTACATAGTCGATATCAATTCTGAAAATATGGGCGGGTGACATGGATAATTTAAAATTTTCCAATGTCTCCTTTGTATTGACCACATGATCTACCAGTCTTCAAAATTGTATTATCCTGCAACAATCCAAAATGATCCATATAATTAATAACAATTCTGAGAAAATGGGCGGATACCACGCCCCATAAATGTTAAATATCAAATTTTAAAGTTTAGCCTATGTTTGCACTTCAAGTTCTACCGCTCTACCAAATTTCATCATTCTGCGACAACCAGAAGTGCTCCATATAATTGATATCAATGTAAAATTAATCTGAATGTAAAATCACAAATTTTAAAATTTTGCATTTGCTAACTCTTCTAGCCCTACCGTTTTACCAAATTTTATCATTCTCCGACAATCAGAAGTGCTCCTCAGAATTGATATCAATTCTTATTCAAATGGGTGGATGCCACGCCCCCTGAATGTAAAATCTCAAATTTTCCCTTTGTCTGCACTTTAAGCCTTACCGCTGTTCTAAATTTCATCAATCTACGACAATCAGAAGTGCTCCAAGTAATTTATATCAATTCTATGAAAATGGGCGGGTAACACGCCCCCTGAATGGAAAATCTTAAATTTTCCTTTGTATACACCACAAGGCCTACCGTTGTGCGAAATTACAATATTCTACGATGTCGGGAAGTGCTCCATAATTTTGATGATCTGTCAGTGAATCAGTGAGTCAGTTACGGTTTTTGCTATTTTTGCAGTTCTATATCTCGGGAATCACTGATGCTAAGGAATTGAAATTTGTTGAGTTGTCTAAACCTGGTGAGCTTAGCAAATGCTGCGAGTTTGAAGTTTCTGACTTTATTAGTACTGAAGTACGAGGGGGGTCGAAAATCGCCTGAGGTTGATCCTGTAAAAAGGGTGTAGTGCCAGAACTTGGCTGGGCACTACCGTGCCCTTTGATTTAATTTTTGTTTCTTTAATGATATTATATAGGCCAGTGGAATTGTAATTTGAAATGCAAAAAATTAAATAGTGGTTTGAAAATTTTACTTGTGGACATTTTATTCTACCTCCAGAATTGATAACATAATGTCTAAGTAAGGTTTAAATTATTTAAAAAATGCCTAATTAATGTTTATCTAATTGTTTATCAAAAAAAAAATGATTAAATTACAAAAATAATAAGTACAAGTAAAAAAATACGAAGTATAACCTGTGTTTTATTCGATTATTTTATTAAATATGGATAAAATAAGTGGCCCCAAAAAAGTTAAAATGGCCCCAACATTTTTTCCCCTGGAACAACGCTGATGACAACTCCCTTATTGAATCTACTTGTAACACCATTACTAACGTCCATCTTCAAAAAACAAAAAAAAAATAAACTAAAAACAAAAAAAAAAAAAATAATCAAAAAACAAATCAAATGCTATTTATAATCCGTGGACTAGGCCTACTGGGGACACCACCATAGAACAAAACGCGCATGAACCTCTACCCCACAGCGGTGGTGTGGAAAAGAGTTCTAGTTTTAATTCGGATAACTTGATTTTTAGACTGAAATCGAAAATTATAAATTTTAATCAAAAGTAATTACGCATATAGTCACAAAAAGCCAGTTCGTGAATGAAAAAACAACTTGCTTTAAATTCAAGATGCTTGCCAAAGTTGAAGAGATAGGAGGTCGAATTTTTTTTATTTAGAATCCTTATGGCCCCCTTAATGATTGAAAAAAAAACTTTATCCTTAACTTTAGCCTATAAATAACCGATCGAAATCACAATTTCTGGATTATATCGAAAACTTTCAGTCTTAGACAAAAAATTGTTTTTTTACCAAAGTTGTAGACAATTAAATTCTTAACAACTTTTGTTGAGGCCATTTTTAGTAAAAAGTTGAAAATAAACGAGTTATTTAACAAAAACCGATTTTCCGAAAATTCAAAATGGCGGCTAACGCAATAGAGCTAGTTGGTCGAAAACCGTACTGAACATAAGGACCCCTCTAACGATAAAAAGAAAAAAAAATCCACTATTTAATTTTTAGCATTTATTTTTGTTTAGTTCGACTGGGCTAATAATATTTTGGACACCAATAGCTATGTGTACTTGTACATCAACAAATTCTAGCTACGTTAAAGTTGTTAGCTACGAGAGCAAGTTTGTGCGATCCAGTCGTGCTCATTTTGTTTTCTTACATTTGTTTATTACATATGTATTGTAGTCCTTTATGTGCAAATTTTTTTATATTAATATCGACTTGTTTTTGTTTGTATTCAGAGACTACTAGATTCAAATCATTTATTAAAAAAAAAATGTAAATCAAATAATATTTGTTTTTAAAATATTGGTAGCCCCCATAGCCCACTTAAAAATAATTTGAAATATAATAAACCATATATGTATGTACATATTACATCGTATTGAGAGTTATATTCGTCTAAAAAATTGTTAAGATGTAAAATTTGATGGACACAATAACGTGGTTGGGGCTGTACAATTTAATGTTATGTAACTTTGTTTCTAAGTCCTAAGGTTGGGGCTAAAGACTGAAGCGAATTGGACAAGAAGCAAAGTTGGGGGCTATGAATAATGGACATGTTGCATGCAACGACAATTTTTCTCTAAAAACAAAACCCAGAAAATTGTGACGAAGAAACCAGCTTGGGTCTAATAAGATCTGAGAATATTGAACAAAAAACGTACTTAGCTAAAAACTAATCTTATTCAAGAGAGTTTTTGGAGCTTAAGTCTAGGGACTGTTAAGGGCCGAAGTTGGGGCTAAGCGGCTTGAAGATATAATTAAAAAAAAACGTGGTCGGGGCTTAATATTTCAAATGCAACAACAGTTTACACTTAAAACATAGCTTATTTAACGAGGCAAAACAATAAGAGAACAACGTGGTGTAAAGCTAATATAAATAAATAAATGTGTAATACAACTGGGCTTACACAATTTTGGGGCTTAGTTTTCAAAATTTCAAAGGGCCAAGGCAATTGTTAATACAAAATATGTTTGGACTAAGCTATTAAATACAAATTCTCTAGTCAAGGAGTCAAATTCCAAAAGCGTGACGTTTCTCTATGCACTCAGAAAATTCATTCACGCTTGCAGAATTGGGCCGCAGCCCGCAGGTTATTTTTTAAAGCAGCTGTGTCTTATGTCTGACTAAAAGTATTGAAGTTTTGATATTTTATTTTTAAATTGGCAAAATATTATTTTCTGTGCTTTCCAGTGACAGTTTGAACAAAACAGGTAGATACTCTTCTCGTTGATTTGGAATATAAGATCTCAGAGGACTGATACTGTCAAAGCAGATATGAACTTTTGCCAGAAAGACCACTAAAACATCATTTTTCTGAACTTTTCTGAAAGAAAATTAAAAACTGTTTTTAAATCTTGTCAAAAAGGTGAAGTTCAAAATATACCTTTAATTAAAACAAATATACTTACATACACAATGTTAGTAGGTACCTTATCAATTTTTAAGCCTTTATATTTGCTTCTATCTCCCCTTAAAAATAATTCCTGCATGTTAAAGACTTATCAATTCCAAATTCTTGTTCTTTATATTGAAATAATTTTGAAGCGCGATAGGAGCAGATATAAAGGTACAAAATACACGGCTATATTATTAAAGGAAAAGTTATAATGTCAAAATTCGTTTTCTGATGTTATATAACTTTATATGTATTACTTGTACATATATATTTTTCAGAAAAAAAAAAAACTTGAACCTCAAACCTAATCTGATCTCTAATATTTGTTATAAATTGTAAAATTAATTTTAGGACACTCAAATATTATTACTTAAGGTCTCAAACTGGATCTCCAAACTCAAAGCCCCCCTCACAGCCAAATCCTAGTTCCGCTACTGAATGCTACTAACACTTTCCAGAGGCGTCTGTATATAATTTTAATCAAAATAAGTTACAGCGTTTCAGGAAAATTCGAAGATTAAAAAAAAAAACACAGCTTTATGGAATATACCATTAATGTATACCAACAATGTATTTGATCTCTTATTTAGCTTTCTTATAAAATTTGTATTTTTGTAAAATACCCACGCAGAAAAACCATTTAGTTTTCGACAAGGCACTAGAGAGTTTTTTTTTATAGATTCTGGTAAGGGGCTAGCAAGGGTTAGCAAAGGCTAGAACAAGGGCGTTGGCGATTATGAATCGTTTTGCCTCTTCAGGAAAATCAAAAAAAAAGTCGGCTTATGTGGGAATTGATCTCGCGATCTTCTGCTTGTCAGTCTAATGCGTTATACCTACTGGGCAGATTTAAGTGACTTTTGCGGATCTATACTTATTATCCACCATCACAACATGTAGATTTGTCACTTCTTCTTCTTACCTACCTTTTTTTACATGAATGTCAAGTTAGCAAAACAACATTCACGAATCGAAAAATGGTTAATTGGATAATTTGCCGTTAATTTGTTGTTAATTAGTTGTGACAATTTCGAATTTGTCGTTAAATGTTTTCTATGTTTTTTAGGTTGCTTTGTTAACTTGATATCAAGTTAGCAAGGCACCGCCTCAGAAAAGTACTAAAAACTCTCTACAGTGAATGATTTATAGTTTAATAATTTGCCGTTATTTAGTCGTTAATTAGTTGTGACATTTTTAATTTTGTCTTGCTATGTTTTCTATGTATTTTTTGGTAATTTCCTAATTCGATGTCAAGTTAGCAAAACAACATTTGCAAATCGAAAAATGGTTAATTGGATAATTTGCCGTTAATTTGTTGTTAATTAGTTGTGACAAATTCCAATTTGTCGTTCAATGTTTTTTGTGTTCTTTTGCTAACTTGATATCAAGTTAGCAAAGCATCCCCTCAGAAAAGTACTAAAATCTCTTTGCAGTGAATGATTTATAGGTTAATAATTTGCCGTTCATTAGTCGTTAATTAGTTGTGACATTTTCAATTTTGTCGTGCTATGCTTTCTATGTTTTTTTTGCTACTTTCCTAATTCGATGTCAAGTTAGCAAAGCAACACCTCAAAACGGGGTTAAAACTTCTTATATTGAATAATTTATCGCTTAATAATTTGTCGTTGATTAGTCCTTAGTTAGTTGTGACATTTTCAATTTCATCGTGCTATTTTTTCTATGTTTTTTTGTTGTTTTATGGATACTTTACTATAAAGGAGCAGTTTTTAAATTGATTTGATATAATTATGTGGGAATAATAGGTTATGTTTTGTCAATTAGCAAAACAACACAAAAAAAAAACATAGAAAACATAGTATGCCATCTAAAAGGTCAGTAAAAAGGTCATCTAGTTTCAGAAATTGGTCGGCTATAGGAAATTTTGTATCAATGGTTAAAGTTTTACAAGGTCACCCACTATTTTTGGCACCTCATTTATGGTATATTCGAAAAAAAGTGTACCATTTGAAAGACCACCGACTTGTGATAAAAGGTCAGCTAGTTTCAGTAATTGGTCAGCCATAGGTTTTTTTAATTAATTTTTAAAGTTTGTTTCAAGGTCACAGTATAAGCCTAAAAGTGCTAAAACTCTTATACGGCCTTGAAAAACAAAAAACTTCAAAAATTCATATAAAATAACCTATGGCTGACCATAATTACTGAAACAAGCTGACCTTTTATCACGTGTCGTTGGCCTTTCAAATGGTACACTTTACTTCTTTTGCGAATATCCCACAAATGAGGTGCTAAAAGTCTTATACGACCTAGAAAAAATAAATTTAAAAAATTCAATTAAACAAAAACTATGGCTGACCAAGACTGAAATTAGTTGACCTTTTATCAGGCCTAGGTAACCTTTCAGATGGTGCATATTTTTTCGAATATCCCATAATTGAGGTGCTAAAAATAGTTTTGACATAGAAAATTTTTAACATAATTATTTAAAAAATCTGGTTGACCAATTTCTGAAACTAGTTGACCGTTTTTGACCAATTACTGACCTTTTAGATGGCATATTTTTTTTGCGAATATGAGGTGATATAGGTTAGGAGCCCTTACTCACCTCAATTAGACTTGACGTTTAATTTCGGAACACCCTGTCTTTGTCCATGCACAAAAATAGCTATGTATGCACAAATTTGATATAGGTACATAGATATCATGTGGGACGTAATTTTATTCCATGGTCGCAGCTCGCAGCAGCGTAATCTATCATACTAATTTTGCCTCGATTTTATCCTCTCCGATCAGCCGATCCATGGACTTCCCGTAAACCAGGTCGCAACTCGCCATCGCAATCCCCCCTGGATCTTCCTCTAACTTACGTTCCTATATTTATACTGGGCATGTAGGTATATGCAGAAATCATCTTCCACTTCCACTTCCGAAGCTAGGGCTAGAAAGGATACTCACAAAGTAGAATGTATTCATTTTTAATTCTAATTTCTGCCACAGCACAGCTTTTGATTTATGTCACCATCAGATTATGTTTTAGGACCAAAGAAAAGACCTGAAGACTGAAGGCAATTATATAATGCATGTGTAGGTAGATAGGTATAAGAGCAATTTTAAAATCACCAATTGCATTGGTATTGGTGTGCTCGTTAGAGAACGAGAAGATGGCAGGGACAGGGATGTAGGTATACTCTTACCTACCTACATTATATTCTTTTCTGGATGTCAAACTGTAAGCCCGCTTGGCCCGCATAGCACTCCACCGGCCTCCGAAACTTCTCACTTTCGCCCTTTTTTATTTTTTTTGTTTTTTTTTTTACTTTTTTTGCCCATTATACTTCGCAATCAAATCGATCAGGTTTTGTTGCTTCGCTGGGCTGCGTGTGTATGCTTTTAATTTTCTATCTTTTTTTTTTTACTTCGTCCGACCATTCTGTGTTGTTTGTGGATTTCAGGCAAGGTATTCTTTTTAACTCTCCTCTGCGTTTTGCATTTTTTTTGCAAACTTAAAAAAAAGGGTGCGATTTGTGTTGTTTTGTTATATAGGGCTCTGGCTTTAGCTTTAGCTCTGTCACTGGCACTGGCAATGAAAATGTTTACATCCACGTCCCGCGTTCTCTTTTCAGCCTAAAACCCATCCAAACTTCGACACAAAATTCCCAGTCCCAGTACTTCTACTTGCCAGTATACTAACACTACTACAAACGTCCTATACTTGATCCATTGCCAATGCCACATCGGTATCGTAGTTTAACCATCACTGTCACCAGGGTCGGACTAGAAGCCTTTTTAGGGCCCTATACCGATATTACGTAAGTTCGTATACCTAATAGGTATCTTCATTAGGTTCGTTTTGTTGATTTATTTAATAAGCACAATTAGAAATTTTACTATTGAGTCACATGAAGTTACTGAAGAGCCAATATATGTGCTGTTAACATTTCATACATTTTTAGGGGAAAGGGTCCAATCAAACCTCTATTTTGTCAGTGGATGACCGAGGATTAACAATTTACGCTAGTTATATTTTTGGCACACTATAGTAAGAGCTAGGGAAACTTGCGAGCTCACAAGCTGAAAACCAAAAGAAAGGGTCAGATTCACAATAGTGGCACTTAAATTCGAAAAATAGAACACGAAATGCCAATTTACGCAGTGCACACTTACCGGAATTATTTGCACTTAAGTATCCCGTGTTTGGCACTTAAGTCTCAGTAACTCAGACTGCAAAAATTACCAAAAACTAGCAACATGCAAAACTTAAGTGCAACTTATTCCGCGAAGTGTTCACTGTGAAACTGGTCCTTAATGATCCAGCGAAAGCCTAATTCCGTGGTTATTTGAGCAGGATTAACTAACTCTGATGCCTCAGATTGCAAACCTTTGTTAACTGCTCTGATTCAACTTTAAACGTTTCGTTTACAAATTCGATGGTCTTATAATTAATAAGGTGTATCTAATTATTACTAGTGCAAATAATGCTCAAACGATACAATTGTTGTTTAAAAACAATCCTTGCTAATATTATTTATTCAAGGGCTCTATACTTTGTTACTTTCAATCTTAATGGAATACTGCAGCCCTGGAAAGCATCAGCTTAAAATATTTAAAATTACACTAATGGTAGTTGAGCTTAGGTTCACTCTGATTAATAATTGAAAATGCATTATATGAGTGGTGACTACTGAGAAGCTAATATAAACTATGTTCGTAGGCACTTGCGCAGAGGTTTTTTCTTGCTAAAATATATACTGATCTGTTATGATTGAAACTGGTAGTTTGGTCTTGGTTCCATTTTGGTTTCGCCATTTTGTTGGAATACTCATCAAGAAGAGTATTCCAACCGAATGGCGATTCTTTCTGTTAAAATGGCGGTTCAACCAATACCATCATAGAAACTCACGGGATGGGCACAAAAATTGTTGACATATTTTTTATAGAAGATTTAATTATTTTGTACTTTCCTTTTTCCTGCAGATAAGAAATGGCCCTTACCTTATTGAGTTCTTGCTTAAAGGAAGGCTCATTATTAAGACACCATCAGTAGAGATTATTTTGCCTTTTCAGTTTATGTCATTGAACTCACTTACCTACTGCTTATATTTAAGTGCGAACAAAATAAAAAAAAACTGTTAGGCTCTTTGAATAATATTAAACAAATTTTGTACAACGAGACGTTTTTGACAAACTATAGCTGAAACGCGAGTTACAAAATGGCGGCTCAAGGACAACAGTAGTTTTGTCATTTTCTAAGCATTCTCAAAAATATTAGGTGACGCAAAAGCTGTCACCCGCTGCATCCTGCTTCACGTGCTTGGCGGTAAACACCATTTCTGGGTAACAGCAGCTGACCAGTGGCGGATCCAGGGGGGTGGCTATAGGTGCTTAAACCCCCCCACAACCGATTCCTAAAATTAATTGAAATATAGGAAGCAATACATGAAAACGTGTAGAGTTTTATATTTGTCTCAAATATTGCTAAGCTATTAAATTTGATGGAAATAAGACTAAATAACGAAATTGGATTTGAACAATTTACATGTCATGTAATTTTTTTTTCTAAGCCCCAAAAGAATTTGGTTGGGGCTAAAGTCTTAAGGGAATTGGAGAAAAACTAAGTTCGGGGCTACGAATAATGGACAAGGATATGTTTAATGCAAAGACAATCATTCTCTTAAAACAAAGCACAAATTGGGACGCAAAACCCATCTCGGGACTAAGGCCTGACAAGAATTGGACAATAAACATGGTTAGGGTTAATCAACCAATTCCATTAAAACTTAACTTATTCCAGGGAGTGTTTGGGTCTTAACCCTAGGGAATGTCATAGTCCGAAGTTGGGGCTAAAGCTTGAAGATATATTTGAATAAACGGCGTTGGGGTTAAACAATTAACACGTCAAATACAACAACAATTTACCCTAAAAACTTAGCCTATTTTCCAAAAAAATACATTTGAGACTAAAACCGTATTAGAATTCGAGAAAAACGAGGTAAACATTTTAGTGTAATTGGTTAATATACCAGGAATGGTTTCTTACGGCCAGTCAGCGCCTAACGAATCTTATATCCAAGGTCGAAGTTAACTATACACAAAAAACTAAGCAATAATAAACAAGATCTATAGTCTAGATTTTCTTTATTTTTAACTATGTAAAGTATATTTTACGAAATTTAAAAAAAGCTTACGTCGGGCTTTATTAAAAACAGAGGGTCTTAATAAGGCGATTAGGTTGTAGAGTTCGCTTTTCCATATGTCAACCGATTCATCTTGAAGAGAGAGTGAGATTCCACAGTACTGGGCTAAATAACTCCAAGACTCAAACTATGAAATTTTCTTTCTCATCACCAGCATTGTTATTTACTTAGACAATCGCCTGACATTCATTTTGATTGTATTTAGAATATACATGGTCCACATGCATTTTAAGAGTTGAAATGTACAGCGGAGAATGACCTGTTTGCAGCATAAGGATATTGTTAGCCGTACTATTAGGTAGCTTCAAAGTGCGCTTCAAAATGTATCTGAGAACCTGCTCCACCACTTAAAATTCTTTGTGACCCCAAACTTGAGCAGCGTAGAACATTATTGCTTTGGCCGTTGTTTTGAAAATTTGGTATTTTGGACATCCCTGCTGCGCATCACACTTCTCGAAGTTGCATTTAACGCATTTTTTGCTTTAGCTAGATTATCTTTCATGTGGTTCTTCAGATTAAGATTTCTAGAGATCCGCATTCCGAGATAGTTGTTCTCATTTAGGATATCATAAATTGTACTCTCCAAACTTCCATTTTTCGCTGCGACAGTTTTGTCCTCCTCCGCTCCGTTGCGAAAAATCATTACTTGTCGGGGTTCACATCCTTCTCCATTTATTGCAGTACTCGAACAATCGATTGATCATTAATTGGAGACTTTCACTTGACTCAGCAAGCACAACGATATCATCTGCGAACATAAGCACTTTTATTAGAAGGTCTGGTGAGACTTGTAGTATTTCTTCAATATTGTCGATAAACAAGGCAAAAAGTAGGGGTCTTAAGCAGCAGCCCAGTCTCAACCCTATCTCTACTGGGAACTGTTCAGATACTTTGCTTCCAAAGGTCACTGCAGAAGTAGTTGAATTGTTAAACCGTTCCAAAATGTTTCCAAACTTTGTCGAAATTCCTTTATTGTATAGCTTCAACATTAGTTATTTTCTGTCTATAGTGTCGAATGCCGTCTTGAAGTCAATAAAAAAAAGCGTAAAGCTTCTTTTTCGATCCCATAAATATCTCAATTATATTGATAAGCGAATAAATTTGATCAATTGTAGAGTAATTTGCGCGAAAACCAGCTTATGATTTACTCAAAAGGTTATTTTCTTCTACCCAATTATAAAGAAGTTTGTACAGCATTTTTGCCACAACTTTCATAGATGAATTCAGCAATTAGAAGCAACTCTATTATCACTTTTTTTTCAAATTGGACAGATGATAGCCTCTTTAAAAGAGCTTGGCATACTTGCTTGGTTTAAGGTTCTTGCTAAGTTTTCTCGAAGAGAATTGTGCTGAATTTGTAGTACTCTTGAGGGATTCCGTTTGATACTGGTGACTTGTTGTTTTTTTTGCTCATTCAACATCGTTTAAACTTCTAAACACGAAATGGTGAATCAAGCTCATCGTTCTATTGATTAGGTACAGCGGTATACTGAACGGATAAGGAAAAACTATCTTCTGTCAGCATTCGAAAATGTTCTACTCAGTTATCAATATCAACTGGTGGGGTGTCTTGTTTGTTCTTCCAGAACTTCCAGAACTCACCTGTTTTTCTACAGCCCGAATGGTCTTGAGCAATTTTTCTTGAGTAAGTTTGTCTCTTATTAACGGTCAGGTATTGTACTTTGAAAAAGATGTTTTCGGCATATCTTCTAAAAAATCTAAGCCAGGCTAGCGATCTTCTGCGTGCATCCAAACAGTCTTTATCAAACCATTTTTCTTTGTAGTGGATAGTGTTGCTATAAGGTCTATATTGTACTGGTATCGCACATTCAACAATTTCATCAAGATTAAACAAGTTAGGAACATGGAGTGAACAATTTCTTTCTCGTAGAAGGAGAGCATTATTTAAAGCCATCCGCTAGCAAAAGAGTGTTTCCATTTATATTTTAATCGTGTAACTGACACTTCAGACTGACTCTGATTTAGGTTAACTGTCACTTGAATCGGTAAATGATCAGAGTGTATTGCAGTTATAACTTCGAATTCATCTATTAAATTATTCCAGTCTCCTGAAACCATTGCATAGTCAATTACAGAGTTTCCTTGTGGTCCTCTAAAAGTGAAATCACCTGATGCATCTTCATCTCTGGTACCATTACATATGCTTAGCCCAAATGAATTACAAATATCGATTCTTCCTTCTCTATTAATTAATCCATCTCTAGAACAACGGCTTCTATCTCTAAGCTTATTTTCGGTTTCCAAGTCTCCTAGTCGTGCATTAAAATCGCCAATGAGCATGATGTTCGTTAAGTCACAGCTAACAGTTATTTCTGTGGTTATGAAAAAGTGGAAAAAGGTAATTTTGGTGGGTTGCTTCTGTTCGTCTGCGTATCCACCTGTATAGGTAGCTAGAACAAAACGGTAAGATGGATTTTAGTTAAAAATTGTTCAAAAGATATAGGCTTAATCTTTTTTATGTTGGTCCCTTATGCTTGATTTTTGGATAGTAACATTATTTGGACATGGATTAAATTAATGTCTCTGACTGTGATTATTCTGCTAGATCCAGTCCAAATGCAAAACACAATACACCAGTATGGTATGGTATGGCAGTATGGTTGCCCGTTGCCCTTCCAGCATTTCATCCTTAACCAGAGTCAGAGCCCCAGAGCCTTCTTCCAATTCTGGACTTATGTATTATACCGAACACATATACCTAGTTACATTCATATACATAGACTACACACAAATGTATATCTTTTTTTTTGTTGGTCGTAATTTTATTTTATGTTTTGTTAATCTGTCGTTGTATTGTAAATTTTGTTGTTGTATTATTTTAATTTTCTTCCTTTTGCGTATTTTATAACAGAAAGCTGAGTTCGGAGTTGTTTTTAAAAACTCTGAGTGTGTATGTAAAGTTATAACTACCTACATATATGTACAAATAACAAAAGCAGCACTCTAGGTCTTCGGGAAGGAATGTGATACGGAATGCTGTGCTTGTTATTTACTCTATAGATAAGTAGATATGTATATGTATCTACATAAAATTGACATGAAGATTGCTATATGCACCGCAGTCGCACATGGATCCATCTAGGTAGGTATCCAAGTAGGTATACTTAAATTTAAATGTTAAGACCAAATAGCTATGTTTTAAGGAATGTATAGCAAAAGGCTTAGAAGGTAGAAATTAATTTTTTTTAAGTATTCAAGGAACGGGAAACCCTTGAAAAAGAAGGCTTTTTTTAAGCCTATCATCCTATGTAATCAGCATGTGGTAAGGTTATATATTTTAAGTTGTATACCTACACCAACCTTATGTGATCGTAAATTATCGTTGGAAGGTATATAGCTAGTATTACGTAACTCAGCGTTGGTGTAGTATAGGATATCTAAAAAAACATAACTTTAGCGCGTGTTTATCGATTTTTTTTCATATTATTTGCTGTTTGCTCTTGAAGTTTTTCGTCTTTCAAAAATGTATGTTCATCGTACGTTTTATAGGTACATATTACGTATATCTATATAGATTTATGTAGGCACAAATGTAAGGTTATGTATACCTAAATGTATACATATGTTGGTACATATGTATGTATATACCTATTTGTCAAGAGGATATTTTTTGCACTTTGGAGTAGGTATATTTGGATAAAAAGAAAACAACCTGAAACGGAGATTCAAAGAAAAAACAAAAATCGGAAACAAAAAAAAAAAAAATGGAAAACTTTGTTCGGGAACTAGGGCTTCTTGGAATCTTATAATTTTTCTTAGAATTTTTTGTTTTCGTTATTTTCTTTCTTTTCATGTTTTTTTTTGTCATGTCCTTGGATTTGTTTTTGAAAGATGATGATTAAATGATATCATATTTTTGTTGTTTATTTTATTTCTGTTTTATTCAGCTTATTCTGAAATATTACGTAAAAAGCAAGTGGAATCTTCTTTAGAAAATAGTTTTTTTTTATGGACGGTTCCAATTAACATGGTGTTGGTAATTGTGAAGGCTAGAGTGAATAGGTATACATTTTTAGTAAGGAACAATAATATTGTGTTCATGAGATTTTATTATTGAATATGTTTGTGTGGAGCTTAAGCTTGCCTTAAACCCTACCCTGGGGTCCAGCGCAATTAAAAAAATATATTTATTTGAATCTTTTAAAAACTAAGTAACCCATGCCGGCGCCACTCAAGGTATTCTCATATTACCTTATTAGCCACCTAATCATCGGTAATTTTTTTATTTTCGAGTGGTACAGTCGCGGAAAATTAAACTTCAGGGTCCCATAGACCCCAGGGTAGGATAAGTGCAAGTTTTTGAAGATTTTTAAGACGGACCAGACGATGGCCGTTGGCTATATTTTAGGGGATTTTGAAAATTGTGGATGTTAATTCTTATTTTCTCCTGAAAATGGCGTCGAATCAAAAATAAATGAGATGAGAAACTTCCTCAAAAGATTGGCACTGGACCTCATCAAACCCCAAATGGAGGAGGTTCACTTGGCCAACTTTGCCTTCAAATCTCCAGGTGTTGATTGGAGATATTTTGAAAATGAAATGACCATTGATTGAGTCAACTGTTGCTGTAAAAAATAGATGCGCCATTTGTCCACGCGGAAAACACCGGAAGACGAAATTAAGGTGTGGGTGTTGCCGAAATCCTCCTTGTGGCGAACATATGTAGCTGCTCTGTGTGCCAAACGTGATGAACTCGAAACTTTAATACATATTTTAACATTTTAACTTTCGTGTGATCTCAATAAATAAAATTTTTTATCAAATTGGGTTTTGATTTTTTGTGGAAGGCCAAAAATTGTTTGGGGTCTCCAAGACCCCAAGGTAGGGTTAGTGCAGCTCCCAGGATGGGTAGGGTTTAAGGGTTAAAACACAAAATTCGCTTTAATTCACCTATGTACATATTTCTGAGAGAATAGTCACACTGGTAATTTTACAATATTTTTAGAATAACTCGAAAACTAAGCTGAATTTGAGAATTCAACTTAAGAGACTTTTTGTAAGAATTTGGGTTTTCTATTAGGTTTTTAAAAAACTACACGTGATCTCAGTTCCAGAAATGCGTTAACGTTAAGCATATCTTTCTTGTCGATTCTGGGTTTTTTATGTCCATACATTTTTGGTCCCTGCTTTAATAAATCCGAGATCTGTAACGATTAAATAACCAATTTTAATCCTCCTCATCAATACGATACGGATTTGTATGCACTTAAAAATCGTCAATAGCTATCTGATGCTCAAAATATGCACTTCAAAATGGAAAATATGCAATCAAAAATGGAATATATGCACTTGAAACAATTTATTTTACCTTATTTTTTCCAAAAAAAAAAAAATCAAATTATAAGAAACAAATATGCATTGATAATGAAAAATATGCATTTTGCATGAAGGATGCAAAATTTTCACTACCGATAGAATGCCATTTTAAAGTAAATTCATGATTCATAAAGATAATTTGGTCTAAAGCTTCTAAATGGTGTGAGAAAAAACATGCATTTGCATGGAAATCCGAGCCTTACTAATCAATATGTTGTCTCGTAATTATTAAGATACGCACAGAATACAGATTCAATGCTTACTGTCATTCAAAGCGAATTGTGATAAGAAATACAAAATGAAATATATCACCACCTGATTTAATTTTAATCCAGTACCACATATTATAAAAAAATGTTCCACATACGCCCCGAGCACCTTCAGTAAGATTTTTTCAAACAAACTGTTTGGTTCTTTTCATAGGTAATAATCATAATTTTTGTGAAATTAAGAAAATATTTTTTTCTTGAATTACGTACATACATAGGTACTTGAGTATTGTTTACCGACAGACAACACCGAACGGAATAAAATGAAAGAAGACTATGGCTAAAGTAAAAGTCTCTCAACAACGTAATTTTTTTTAAGATTATGTCAAATCTCAAAACAAAATGGCTTAGAATAAGAGCTGAAATATACTGCAGCAATTTTTTAATTTAGTATATGAACCCCAACTAATGGACACATTGATCTTAGCATACAATAAGAGTAAAAAAATAGAAGACTTCGTCTTGAAATAAAATGGAAATCAGAACAAGGAAGGGGGTGTAATGATGCGGGGAGCAATATCCTATTATGACATGATAAACTTAGTAGTTTAAAGTACCAATCTGAATGGTTTTCAAACATTTTGATACTACGAATCGTAGTTAAAATCAGTGTTTCCGCAAACCAACAATCTTTTTAGACAAACTTCATGGATGTTCAACCGAATAACGGCTCTATTGAAACAGCTCTTGTGTTTTTAAATCGTCAATTTTAAGCCAAAATTCTCTATTGCTGCCTTAAGCCCATATTCTTCAGAATTCAAAATAGCAGAAAATGTTAGGGTATGGCTCACACTAAAAGTAAGGTAAAGCTGTCAACAGTGGATCACTTTTTACTTCTTGCGCTGTTGCTCCTACAGTTATAATCAAAGTATACCCGTTTTTTCACAACTACCTTAATGTTTTACCAATGTGTGTAATTTAAGTAACTTTACTTAAAGCTACATTGATCACAAAAATATACAAATTTAATTTGAAAAAAAAAAAAAAACACTGTGCCATGGGTGTACAGTACACAGCGAATCAGTGCATCGGTACAAAATGAAGGAATAGATTTTTCCAAAACATTTGTATTTGTCAAAGTTATGTACTTTAATTAATCAATCAATTAATTTTTTTTAAATAAAAAACAACAAACAAATAGGAAAACCCCCCAAATATTATAAAAATTTTCGTTTTTTTTTATCAAAAAAAAAAAACATAAACCTATTAAATAACTAAGAAAATAAAAACTTAAAAATTAAAATAATTAAAAAAAAAATAAAATTTCATACCAAATTTCTTGATTCACTGTGTACCACTTTAAATTGATCCACTGTTTGTCCTTTAAAAAAAATTGTTAGTATCTTATGAACTATTTCACCAAACTAAATAAATCAGCAAAAATTATTAAGTCTATGTAGCCAGAAGTACAAATACTAAACTCAAATGAAGTTACAATTACAACACACACTTTTTTTTAGGATCGAAAACAAAATAGAAAAAAAAAAATAATTACTTTCCGATGCCGAAAACACAAACACACGAGGAAATCGAACTGCGAAAACAGAATCGCGCAGGCTTATGGTTTGATGAAAAAGCAAGTAAAAATATATTCCTTTTCTCTTTTTTAGATTCATTTTAAAACAAAAAATTGACACTATAAAATCAAATGATTCACTATGTACCCTGATCCACTGTTGACACCTTTAACCTATACGAAGAAAAACACCGATACGATGATTGCTTCACATCATTAAATTACCTTGATAGAAATTTCACTTGACTATTTATAAGTACTGTAGGTTAGGGTCTCCATCTTATCTCTTTAAAAGAGAACATGATCTCTTCTTTCACTCCGTTCTATTTTACACTATCTTTTTCTTTAGTCTGCTATTACACCATGCATCTAGACGCGTGCAATTTTTCGAACATATGTAAGTGCAAAAGAGAAAACAAATTCGAAAAGATGAGACGGAAGAAAATCTGCCGTGTGTCGCATGGGTAAAATATTCGTGCAACAAGAAAATTCGAAAAAGTTCGAAGAAGTTGCGCGCGTCTAGATGCATGGTGTAATAGCACACTTAGGGATCTATTTTTGTTCTCTTATTTTTTTTTTAATGAAATTCACTTTTAAAGGTGTTTTCTCGTGATAACACTTGCAGTAAGGCTGCATAGCTTTCGCTCCATCATATTTTCTTTTGTTTAATTCCAATAATTTGTATTTCAATGTCAATAAATAGACTTAAAAGTTCATTGATAGGTTAATTTTATAATGAATTAGGAATACGGTGTCAAGTATACAATTTTTAAACGGTAAATTATATAAGAAAAAGTACAAAAGAAAAATATCAAGACTATATTAATGATAATAAAGGCAACTCTAGCTTCTTATCAAAACGAGCAGACCAAATTTCTTACCTACTAAAGCCTATTATTATCATATTTTGTATTTTTTTAATTTTGATATGTTTTATTTTTTGTTCTCTATGTTGTCCCTCAATGTCCTCTTTTTGTATAGCTTTTAGAGGAAAATGTCCTCTTTTTGTAAAGTACCCAGATGGACACCCTACTGTAGGTATAACTTTCTTAAAGATCGAATTTTGAAAAGTTATTTTAAAAGCTGACTGTAGCACACATTATTAGGCTTGTTTCACACACATTCGGTTTCATTCGGTTTGGTCTCTATTCGGTTTGTATTCGGCTGTGCCTGATATGTGTGAAACGATAAAACGACAAAAATAAAAACCTATTAGAAGCCGTAAAGCATCGTTTTATGGTTTCACACATATCAGGCACAGCCGAATACAAACCGAATAGAGACCGAACCGAATGAAACTGAATGTGTGTGAAACGGGCCTTAGACTCGTTTCACACACATTCGGTTTCATTTTGTTCGATTTCGGTTTCCGTCAAGACCTCTTCAAACACAGACGGTTCATATTCGGTTTGTACTCACTAATAATTAAAATTAAATAAAATGTATTAAAACAAATTCAGAAAAACCGAAAAAAAATCGAATATGTGTGAACGCTACGTTTACTTTGTGTTCCCTAGACCCGAATACGTGCCGTTTTGAAACCGAATGAAATCGATTAGTGTCGAGAGATCGTTCGGTGGTATACGGTTTATATTACTATTTGAAAGGATAAATGTGGTTGTTTTAGTCGATTTAAACCCAATTACAAAAAGAAGGTTACGGCACTGTTGCACTCACAGCCTCATTTATTATATACAGTCGTTAGCAAAATTATTTGCATAACGTAAAATTTACACAACATCTCTTCATTGAAGCCTTATAACATTTAAAATAAAATTGAATTGATTACATATTCTGAAATAGGTATACAAAATAACAAAATCGAACTTCTAACGATTCATTTTAAAAAAATCAAATCAAAGTGGCAACATTATTTGGACATGATATTAAACTGACAAAATTATTTGCACATGATTAAATTGCTGCATTAAACACCACTGGAAGCCTAAAAGTATTTTTTTTTTTAAATAAAACGAAACGTTGTTTTGAAAATAGCATTACCTAGTAAGTTGTGCTTCCTCCTTTTGCCGAAATAACAGCAGCGAAGCGCCTTCGCATTGAATGTATCAAATTTTGAATTTGATCTGACGGAACTGTACTCCAGGATTTATTTGAAGATCTTCCAATGTCTTGAAGAATTTTTGAGGGATTTCGGATTGATTGGACTATTATTTCAATCATTCACAAAGCTTCAATGCTTAGATATAATGTATATGTGCGTACACGCTTGAGTGTACGTTCCTGTTTTATCCTCAATATTGTAATAGAAACTTAAACTATTGCAAATTGAACGCATAGGCATGAATTTATTATTACTCTAGGCAAATTAGATTTTGGCATGGATGTAACATATAAGTAGTATCTTAGATTTTTGTGGTATTCAATCAGAAATAATCTAAACAAATAGAATATGAGGTTGCTCTCGCTCAAAAAGGTGTTCTCGTTGCAGGAAAAATCAAAACGCGCAAGAAAGTGCATTATTCACTCCCTGAAATGTTGAAACCCGATTCAAATCGGTCTGATAGGTTCGGCATGAGAGATAATGTCAATTAAGTGCATCGCGAAATATTTGCGTCAACGCAGTGGTCAAAGTTAGACATTTAAGTTGGCGCTAATTTTTGTACACATTAGGGTGGTCCTTATAAAAGTCAATGCCTTATTTTGAATGACGCACCCCCCCTTACTTGTTCTAAATAAATTTAAAAAAAAAATCCTGTAAAATTTTAGTTCATTTTATTAAAGTTAAGATGTCTAAAGTTTTATATAAAATTTTTATTATATTAAATTTACAACATTTATTAAAACTAAAATTAAATTAAAAAATAAATGTTTTTGTTTAAACAGCTATAAGTAGGGAAATAACTGTTGTAAATTTTTTTCCGATACATTTTTATAAATATGACACAAGTGACTACATGTGTTCCAAAAATCAATATTTTTTATTAATCATTACATAACCAAAGTTAAGATTTTTCAAATTTGGATTTACAAAAATACATGGGATTTCAAATATAAAACTTCAGACGTCTTAGGGGCCCGGCTTACGTCAATGAAGTGACCTTAAATTTTACAGGATTTTTTTTAATTACTTAGAACAAGCAAGAACGCCCGTAGCGTAATGGTTAGTGCGTTCGACTGTCACGCTGGAGGTCTGGGATCGCTTCCCAGCCTCGTCCACCTAAAAACTAAAAAGTTTTTTTCAGGGCTACTGCGTCTTGCGAGGAATTGACAAATCCTCCAAGAGTATCACTTGTCACGAATAAGTGCTTCTCGTCTAGCCGTTCGGATTCGGCATAAAATTTTAGGTCCCTTCCATTCCTGTTGAAAGGCGCACACAGGAATGGTTGCGAGTTGTTAGTCACTAGGCCCTGGTTCTGCATGAGCCGTTGTGCCACCCGATTTATTTATTTTATTTAGAACAAATTAGGAGGGTGCTTCATTCAAGGTAAGACAATGACCCTTATAAGGACCACCCTAGTACACATACTAGTAGCCCTTAACTATCGTTAAGTATCGTTATATTTTAGATGAAGACATGAGCGATGTAAGAGTGTCACTTTCTTTTTTTTTAATAAAAAAAATTGTATCATTATTTTGAATTATTTAAAGTGCCAAAAATCGAATTGACAATCACATTTTTAGTATGAATTAATATTTTTCCCTTAATTATTTGTTTCATCATAAAGAGTGGACAGCTGAAAGTTGTAGATAAACCTCATAAACTCGCTTAGTCGACTCTTTTCACATTTGCTGTCTTCCTACTGCTTATGCTGTTAGGCTTACAATTTTTAAAACTTTTAAATATATTTTTAGAGTCGGGTTACAGGTTTTGGTATTTTTTTTTTTTTAATTCAACTTTTGAATAAACAATACCAAAAATCAAATTGATGAATCACTCCCACATCCTTTTAGTATGAAATTTGTTACCTCGTTCAAATAATTTTTATTTACGAATACAGACCCAGCTTTTCGATTTTTTTTCACATCTTATCCTCGAAGATCCGTCTATTTGAAATGAGGTTATATTATGATTTTTTGAAAGAAAACCAAATCGATTTAAAATTAATATTTGAAACAGTATACCGGGAAATTGCATGCAGTGAATTTTTCCTCTTTGATTCTTTGATTTTTATGCTAATAAAGCACGTAAGTAAATGAGGTATACAATAATTTTAATTTTATTGGAATGCAAAATTAAAAAAAAAAAAAAAAAATTAAAATACGCTCCCAAAAGTAATGAGTTGATATCTTTATAGGCACTCTAAGAATGTACCTAACTCCGCATAGTGGTAAGTTTGAAGTTCAAATATTTCATACAAAACTGAAAATAGTAAAAGCCACCTTCTCTGAAAATTTTAAGCTTCTAAATCAACTCGTTAAAATTATAAAAATCAAAAATCATTAACGTTTACATGAAAATTTCAATAAATTTTAAATTTTACCAAGTTTTTCGAAGTTCGCAATTTTCTCAAAATAACCCCTATCGTGAGCTAAGATATTTACAAAAAGAAAAAATCAAAAAATCAAAGAAACTGAACCCTTTTATATCAAATTGCAATAAATTAAAAGTACTCGACGACAATTTTAATTACAATTATTTTTTGAATTATTAAAAAGAATAACCAGCAAGTGTCCAATTTATTTTTCTTATTAATTCAAGTGTCCCTTTTTAAACATACAGTCAAAGTTTTCGCTTTAATTAATTAAAAATGTCGACAAATTTTTCACTATGTGAAGACATAATTTCAAATTCTGCCAACAACAAAAAAAAAAAACTTTTCAAACCAAGAGTGTGAAGCAAGAAACCCACCATCATAACTACCTAAGCCTAAGGGCTTTTTCTTCTTTTGAAAAACACTCTCTCAAAACCTCAAACCCAAGGAAGTGTAAACAATACAAAACCCGGGGAATGATGATTATAACGTCGAAGTTTCAGTTGAACAAGAAAAGATGGAATATAGAGGAAGATGGGCACATCGCATCAGCACACAACAAAACAACCCCTAAGGAGCTTATGTTTCGGTTTCAAAGTCAAACTTTTGGTTTCTTCGAAGAAAGAAAGCATATAAACCAATACCTATATCACATCAAGCCTTAAAGAAGACAATTCCATTACCTCTAAACCTATAATAGTCCTTTCTCAAACCATCCATCGAGTATCCAAAGCGAAGCGCAGATGAACAAGAAGAAGAAGAAGTCAAATTTGCCACCAAAACCAAGTCAGTCGGGTGATAACTTAAATAGAATAACTCAATATTAGACTCTGTGTGGCATACTACGCCCCGAAACAGGATGTTAGTATATGAACGGCGTACATTTTTTGCTCGTTCTTTGAAGTGTAGTACTAGATGTACGAGTATCTATGCATACTACATACCTAAATAATACACAACAAAAGCAGGATGTTTTTGGTAGATTTTATGGATCAGTAAGGGGATATGATGAATTTATGTAGGTATATCGTCCAAAAAAAAAACATCATATCAAGAGTAGGTATATGAGCTGCTACTAAAGTCTGAAACGCAAAAACCTGATTTGGTAGTTCCGGTAGGTTGAGGAAGTGGTGGCATGTACACCTTCTATCCCTTCTATCACCCACCCAATTCAATGTCAACCTGAAGTACAGTGTGTTCCCGAAAAATTCCGGATAAAATCGTACGGATAGTCTAGATCCTTATACACATACAATCACACTTTTACACAAAAGCAGGCGAATCAAAATGGCCTACATTCAGGCGCTTTCTCAGTTGTGAAAGTGGAACATCCCATTGGCGGGCTATAAAAGGCGCCGAATATTTTGCGGTAGCGGAAGGAAAAACGTATATTTAGCGCACGCATTGAACAAACACACAAAAAAAAGAAAACAACAACAATTTTTTACCAAAAATTTACGTCAAGCAATTTTCACCCCCGCAGCCACTATACCTACCTTCATATAATGGTATTAGTGTAACAAGGATAACATCATCAAAACACAATAGGAAAACGCGCACTTTCTTCTGCGAAGTTGTGTTTTTCTTTTCAGCATTCGAACCTCTCGCCGCTACCACCGGAGAATAGGAGCAGCTGTCTCTATCTTTTAAAATGTAACTTTGTTGTTGGGATATTCGTTTCTATAAGGATTCTGCCATCTACGCACAATTTTCATGCCACGGCTACCTACCTCACCCTTGGATTTTCTTTTCGCTATGGCTCCGCCTACAATTTGCGCTGTAATATGCAACCCTTAGTTTTTCCTTCGGGATCTCTTCTTCTCTGATGTGTACCTACTTACACTTATGTAAAAGCGGAAAATCTAACTAGGAAGGTATGTGTATCTATATAGTTTCATTTTGATGTAGGTAGGCAGTATATAAATTTTGTCGTCAAGGATATAATGATATATTCCCCTCGTGTAATGTCCCTTTCTCCATTTTTAGAATTTCTATTGCGCTAAATAAAAGGGAAAATTATAGGTTACGTCATTGCCGGCTTTACTTTCGTTTAAATACTGCCAAAGGCATATTATTATAGAGGGTGAAGGGGTTGTTTAAATAATATATCTACCTACAACAACAATAAAAAAAAGTCCCTCGAAAAGGAAGGGCACAAAAAAGTATGAAGATAGTCACCCATTGTGAATCTAACGCAATCGGGGAAATACAATATGAAGGAAGAGACAGGACAGGAGGAGGAAATTTTTAGAGCTGGTAGCTATATCTATATACAAATATATACACCTATTTAATAGATTTTTGGACATACCTACCACAATCTATAGATATAGAAAAATACCTACCTATAATAAAAACTTTTATCCTTCAGGATATTATAACAAATTTTACTGATCCACATATTTGTTCGCTGAAAACGGACAGGGTGATTCAAGGATAGCAATCATAGAGTTTTCTATACACTCAAAGTGTCCCTTATTCTGTTTACTGTTTTTGTTTTTTTTTTTCGTCCTTTTTAAGACTCTTCAGTTGACCATCATCACTATTTGCGCGCATTTCATGGACATTCAAATAGAATAGAAAAAGGAGTAAACCTAGGTACCTAGGTATATAAGACGTACTTATATGTTATGTACTTACCATTGTACATAATAGATATATATAAATACATATCTACAGTTATATACCTACCTAGTTTTAGACTCACACCAAATTAAATTGAAATGGTCCAGGACATTAGGACATTTTGGTGGAAGTTTTTTTTTTATTATATTTTTTAACATGATGCGGATGGTTTTTGTTTTGTTGCGATGGCGAATTTTGTTTTGAGTCACCATAGAAACATTATGGTTCTGTGTTGTAACATTATTATTAAGGGTAGAATTTTAAATGGTTGAATGATTTTATATACATATATTCGCAAATATAAAAAGGGTTGAAATGAACTAATTTGGCATAATTTTTGCACTATGATGTCATGATGTGTGTGTGGAATGTAGTCCATATAACGCAGCACTCTAGATACTCTTTGCTCTATGCATCACACGTGTTTGTTGTGCATCGAATGTTTGGCTTTTAAATTAGACATGTGGCGCAGATATTTGAAAATTAGCATAGAAATTAAATTGTAAAAAAAACAACGCTTAAAGGATAGGTAGAGCATACAAAACTAGAACGTACGCAATTTGAAGAAATTTTAATGAAATGTCTATTCATCAGTTAAAATATCAGAAGGACAAATTTATTCGAGGTATAAGTTCTACAATATGTTGATATGAGGTTTAACTGACTATGGACAAATTGGCCATAAATCTGTTTACCAAAGGCTCACTGTTCAAAAGGAAACTTTTTTCTTTTTCTAAAACCCAGACCAATACTTTTGTCGAAGGTATTAGGCATAGGAATAAGAATACACTGCTCGTCTTAAGGATAGAAGCAGGCATTTTTGAAAAGTTAATCTCAAATGTCTCCTGTTATATGGGAAAGAGATCGACATTTTGTATGACACAACAGAGACTGTTTAGTGTGTCATAGAAAAACCTATGTTTGCTCTTCAAGAAAAAAAGTTAACGGTTAATAAATGTTGGGTGTATCACTATGTTTAAGAAATTTTATCGTTTCATAAGGTTAGAAGCACATACAAAAAGTGAAGAAAAACTATGGTTTCAAAATTAAATTAAAATTTTATTAGAATAATTTGTATGCTTATAATGTGTGCTTCATCTAACTTTCAAAATGTCTTAAAAAATTTGATGTTTAACAGAGTTGTAGTGGAAAAACCTAAATCGAAAGTTGTCAGGTTTGAATGATCACCATGTATAGCTACATAGTTTGAATTTGTTCATTTCGCAATGCGCACTGAACACATTTAATTTAGTTTCAATTGGTTGAATATTAAACGCAGTTTCCTTCGTATAAAATTTAAGTCCCGGTTGGTTTCAGATTTATCTTCATCCCGTTTGTATTTTAACCATTCCATTCTTTAGATCGTGTGCTGGGAAACAAGTCCCTACAAATTAGTCTTTTTCTTAAACAATAATTATGTATAACTTTTATTTTATATAATAAATTAATGAATTAAAAATTATAAAATCATAAAGTGTTGTCTAACTCATTTGGATTCACCACGGACTACCACAGAGTTAAAAAATACAGTGATTCCAAATAGTCAAGTGAATTTTCAGTCAAGGCCAACTTAATGGTGTGAAGCAGGCATCGTAATGCTTCTTTTCTGCGGATACTTTTAGTGTGAGCCACCCCCTAACATTTTCTTGTATTTGGAAGTCGGATGAATAGGGGGTTAATGCAGCAATATACAACTTTTGCCCCAAATTGACTATTTAAACTCTCGAGCTGTATAGGGGCGTTGTTGTCGTCCAAAAAGATCATTGGGATGTGAAAACATCTAATATTCTCAGCCTTTATTCTAAAAATGTATAATATAATAAATTAAAAATTATTGTAATATAGTCCATGTCGTTTGTATGGAAGGCACTGATTGCGTCAAATTTGGCATTTCTGATTTTTTGCTGAGTTGTTCAGGATATTGGCATGGTAAATAACCTAAGTTTTCGACCTCGAGCGGCGCGCGCCGCCGGTTCATGGTCAAAAAAAAAAAAAACAACGCGATTTTTCGCGCTTCTTTCAGTTATTGGCGATTTTAGTCTTAAAGAAGTAATTTAAAAAAAAAAAACATTGTTCTACGATGTCAAAGTAACTAAATTTGCTTAAACTTGAGCCCAAAGCCAATTATTCTGTAGACCCAATGGTTTCCAAAATACAGCAATTCAAAATTTAGCGATAAAAAAATCGGGTGGCACAACGGCTCATGAAGAACCAGGGCCTAGTGACTAACAACTCGCAACCATTCCTGTGTGCGCCTTTCGACAGGAATGGAAGGGACCTACAATTTTATGCCGAATCCGAACGGCTAGACGAGAAGCACTTATTCGTGACAAGTGATACTCTTGGAGGATTTGTCAATTCCTAGCAAGAGGCTGGAAAGCGATCCCAGACCTCCAGCGTGACATTCGAACGCACTAACCATTACGCTACGGGCTACTAACATTTAGCGATAAGAAATTTAATATAACAAGGAGTTATTTACTGTAAAAGCGCAAAAAAATTGTGTTTTTTTTTTTTTTTGACAATGAAGCGGTCTCCTCTCGAGGTCGAAAACTTAGATTCAGCAAAAATTTATAAATACCAGATTTAACGCATAGGTGAATGTATATAGTAACTGTACTAAGACCAGTCAAATTAGACATTGATCCGGACAAAATTTTTAACAGGTATATTTTTTAGTGGAAATGTTCAGAACAGTGTCCTTAATCAAATGTTAAAAGTCCCAAGCAATCCGCGTTGGCGTACGACCACAATCTTGACAAAATGCAGCCATCTTGCACACTTTGTTTGTGGCTATATCTCTGGAACTTGTTGCCCTAAAAAGACCATTCAAATGTCAAATAGACAGGCTTAGATGGACAAAATCAGCGAAGTAAATACATATTAGTTACAGGTATTGCATGACTACTGAATTAAATGAATTTAACAGAGTAAATTGCCGTGAAATTCAAAAAAAATACACATGTCCCATAAATATATATTAAGAAGCTGAAATTTAGTGAACATGTTCAGAACATACCAACAATCATTTGTGGTGGTTAAGTTACCAAAAAATCCCTGTTGGGATTAGACCACCATTTAAATAAAATGTACCATCATCTGAATTGGTCGGCTTTTTGATATTCTGGCTATCTAATTGTTCTAGAAAGACCATGCAAGCGTAAAATGGACAGACTTTTAAAATCAGCGAAGCATACACAAAATTAGAAACAGATGTTTTATGGCCACACTGTTTTGAATGAAACTACTAAAAAAGGGTAAATAGTTGCAGTGCAATGCAAAATCGAAAAAAAAATGCCCATGTCCAAGAAATATTTATTAAAAAGCTGAAATTTTGTGGACATGTTCAGAACAGTACCAATAAAAAAAATCCCAAGTAAAAAAATGCTAGGAGCAGTTTTTTCAAGTATATTAATTATGACAAACAAAAATAAAGGAACCCTAGAACATGTCATGTATAGTAGCCCGTAGCGTAATGGTTAGTGCGTTCGACTGTCACGCTGGAGGTCTGGGATCGCTTCCCAGCCTCGTCCACCTAAAAACTAAAAAGTTTTTTTTGCAGGGCTACTGCCTCTTGCGAGGAATTGACAAATCCTCCAAGAGTATCACTTGTCACGAATAAGTGCTTCTCGTCTAGCCGTTCGGATTCGGTATAAAATTGTAGGTCCCTTCCATTCCTGTCGAAAGGCGCACACAGGAATGGTTGCGAGTTGTTAGTCACTAGGCCCTGGTTCTGCATGAGCCGTTGTGCCACCCGATTTATTTATTTTTTTTTTAGAACATGTTATTATTAAAATGATAACAGACAAAAAAACGCTTTTGGTCTAAAGAAGACAAAATGCGTGTTTTATTGGTAAAACCATCAAAAGTACAGTACGATTTTACACGCATACAACATCGCTAAGTAGCTCTACGCCCTATAAGAAACTAGAGTAGAATTCTGCTGTGGATGAATTTTTGACATTGATTCGAGTCTCGAATTGTATATTGAGTATAATGTGATAAGAACTTTAAATTTTTTCAGCAGCATCGGTTGATCTCCTCATTAACTGGAGACATCTATAAAACACTTATATCCTTTTTGATTGGATTTCGGAACAGTACTACTTCTTTTTGATTCCAATCGAATTATTTTCTATTTTCCCGAGACTTATTTGTGAAATATTTATATATGTGTGTGTAAATTGTGTGATATTTATGTATATTTTGCACGTTCAGTCGAGTGAAATTAATTTGACAAATAATCCGATGAAAGTGTTTATATGTATGTGTGTGTTCCGGGTCTACTCCTCTATTAATTCCGGAACAGAAAAATACTCCGAAAACATTACTCGGAACAGCCAATCGAATTATTTTGGAGTAAGTGAAGTCAAAAAGGAGTAACTCCGAACCTCCAACTGAAAATTACATTAATTTGCGCAAACATTGTATTACAATCCATACCTTCGTATTGAACAATATCTTCGCTGTCGATGTCTTCTGGTCGATTAAAACAACCATGACTGGACGGCGCAATAACCACAGATTGTCATGCAGCTAAGACCACTTTGTAGGCAAACAGAATTTTTAGAATATCCTCTGGAGTAGGATCAGCTGTACAAGGGCCTGCTATTTAGAGTCTATTCTTTAACGCCCATCCCCACCGCATTTCGATTTTACGTTTGAATGATCTTTCTAGGACAAAAATATACCCCCAGGTATAGTCAAAAGCTGACAAATATAAATGATGGTATTCTTTAATAAATGGCAGTTTAACCCCAAAAGGGATTTTTGGGAACTTACACATATGATTATTGGTACTGTTGTGAACATGTCCTCTTAATTTCAGCTTTTTAGTATGGGTCATTTTTAATTTTTTTCGAATTTGCACTGTAAGATAAATTGATTGCTATTATCAAGGCTACATATGATGGATCTAAGTGTCACGTTTTGCACAAAGGTATGCTGTCAGAGGAGTTTAAAATCCAAAGTGGAGTTAGGCAAGGCTGTATACTGTCACCAATACTGTTCCTGTTGGTGATAAGTGACGTACTGCACGCAGCTTTGTCAAATGGAAATGGAGGAATTCAGTGGACTCTGCAATCTCACCTCAAACATCTGGACTACGCGGACGACGTATGCTTACTCTCTCATAGGATCATGGATCTCCATCAAATGGCAACAAGGGTGGAGAGAGAAGCAGAAATCGTAGGGCTTAAGATCAACTCGGCAAAAACTAAAAGGATCAGCCTTGGAACTTCCTCATCAATCCAAGTAAATATTTCTGGACAACCGGTAGAGATGGTAGAGGATTTCCAATATCTTGGGAGTATTGTCTCTACGGGTGGCGGAACTGAACTGGACGTAAACAGCCGAATCAGAAAAGCAAAGGCTGCGTTTGGAATGCTGTCCAAAATATGGAGAAACAACTCTTTTAGCTTAAAGACCAAGTTACGACTGTTCCGCTCCAATGTTGAATCCGTTCTGCTTTACGGCTGCAGCACTTGGAAAGTCACTGACACTGTCACTAGAAAGCTGCAAACCTTCGTTAATAGATGTCTAAGAAACATCTTGAGGATTTTCTGGCCCAACCGTACCTCCAATGCCGAACTTCATGCGAGAACGGGTCAGGAGCCCATAGACTCCATTATACGAAGAAGAAAGTGGCAGTGGATTGGCCATACGCTTCGAAAAGGCGATCAGTGCATTGCATCTCAACCAATGCAGTAGAACCCGCTCACACAGAGGGGAAGACAAGTGGGCCGGCCTAGAAGTACATGGCGAAGAACGGTCGAACAGGAATCGGCACGACTGGGGAAAAGTTGGAGAGAGCTGAAATATATTTCCACGATGGCGCGTAGGTGTAGTGGAGGCCCTATGTCCCGTAAGGGAAACATCACGGACGTCATAGGTCCGAGGACCTAAGTAAGTTAGTAAATTCATTTAATTCAAAGCCATGCAATACATGTAACTAATTTACATTCACTTCCCTGATTTTGTCAATCTAAGCCTGTCCATTGGTCTTTTTAGGGCAACAAGTTCCAGACATATAGCCACAAACAAAGAGTTCAAGATGACTGCATTTTTTCAAGATTATTGTCGTACGCCAACGCGGATTGCTTGGGACTTTTCACATTTGATTAAGGACACACTGTTCCGAATATTCCCATCACTAAAAAATATACCTGTTATAAATTTTATCCGGTAAAGGGCTTTTTTTTTGTCTAATTTGACTGTACTATAAATATTATTTGCATTATTTTAAGTTTGTATTACTGCCTACACGCAATTGATGCGTCTAAAATAAAATTCATTAAAAAAATATGCCTTTGTTGTCCTTTAGCGATAATTTTTACACTTTTCAGGCCTTGGCCCAACAAACCCCATTCACTGGTCCAACTTTCCTTTCCCTCGCTAGTGGGGCAAGTAAGACCACTAGGACTTAGTACAGTTAAGACTACATAATATTTCTGCATCGACTCCATAAGATCGACTAAAAATCTCGACAGAAAATAGTCGACTGGTTAGAAGGCCGACTGAACAAAATATCGAAAAAAAACTAGACTTGTAAACATCATTCCATAAACCATACTGATCAAAATATCGAATATCAAAATGTCGAATATCAAAACGTCACAAGTAAAAATTTTTCACTGGCTGGTTTTGCATCGTCTTCAATCACACTTTATGCTATTGTTTTAGGCTGAACACTATACATGTGTCTTTAACATCCCCACTCCACAGGCCTTGAATGATGTCCATAATCCAATCCACAATCTGATTTGTATGGATGTGTCACTGCTTGGACATGGATTTTTGCGACTCCATTGGATTTTTTGTAGACATATGTTCCATAGTCAGGCCATGGGTCATGGCCTGTGGAGTCGGGGTGTTACAGAGTCGAAAATTTTGTTTGAAAATTTGACAGTTAGTGGCTGGTTACGCATTGTCTTCAATCGCCAGTAGACATTTTTTTGTCGATATTATGAAAGTCGATCATTTAAAGTCGATATTTAAAAAGTCCGTATTTCGTACAATTTTGTTGAGAAAAAATATCAACAAGGCGAGGTTTTGCTCGACTTTTTTCAACGCAATCGACATTTTGTCAAGTCAAGATTTCATAATGTGGACATTTTTTTAGTCGACCAAAAAATTGACGGAATTTTAAATTTCAAAAAAAGTCGATAAAGTTAATATTTTATGACCAGTCGACCTTTTTTTGTTGATCATTCCTACCTAGCCCAGTTTCAAAAAGTTGTGCTAAGATAGTTGATAATTATGAAACTTCATGTGAAATGTGGTCCAACAACTAGAGATAGCCTTCTTTATAAGAAATATAAAAATAGTTATTAACTGATAAAGTGATAACAATTAGGCATAGGTATACTTACCAGAAATGTGAGTTGTAGAGTTCAAATATTAATAACCTAGGTACCATCAGAAAACATAAAAACTACCACTTATCTTAAACTGGCCCTCTACTACACTTTTAATTTAACAAAATACCTACATTATTCGTATTCAAAATGCTAAACATGCACTTTATGTAATTTGAAAATATGTGTACCTACAGAAAATTTACTCCACAAATCCACAAAACAAATATAATTAACTTAAAAAAAAGAAAAAGACAAATCGTGTTACAAGAACACTTCTCATATCCGCATAAGTATATATTCCTCCCTATGTAAATTTCCCTGCATTATTTAGCATAATTTTTTTGTCCACAATTTCCCAAATGAAATGTCAATTTAATTAAATTGTAGATACCTATAAACCTTGCTATATCTAAATATATCATTTACTCATATAAATAAGCCTATACACCTAGATATAGATAGGTATACGGATATGGTTTACTGATGATGATGAGTCTATAGGATTTTGGGTGTGGCACTTTTCAAAAAATACGACGCAAAAGCATTTCTACCTAACCTATCTACCAAAATAAATATAGGTTCATATATCCTTAGGTAGAGGTAGGTATCGATATACCTTTACCTATCTATATCTACCTCGACAAAAAAAACTCCAAATTAAATCTACCTACTGCCGGATGAAAATGGAAAGTTGTCCAAATATACAAAAAACCTACATAAGTGGCATAAAAGTATACAAGCGCAAGCGATAGAACCCAGGATAACTCCCTCCGGAAAAAAATTTCACATCCTGGGCAAAATAACGTCATGCTATAAAAAAAAAAAAAAATAAAGGGAAGCACACATATAAACCTGAACTGAAAGGATGTTCCATTATACAAATGTATCTTTATCTAAAAGTTCCTAGATAGATAGGTATACCGATTTACCAACATAGATAAAATACCTAGATATGTAGATACCTACATACAATTTTTTTGAACCACCCCAATATCATTCCACCCAGAAGTTGAAATATTAAACCTTATAGCGATACGTAATATCTTCCTATTCCTACCGATGACGGTATAGACCAACTTATAGGTATAGAGCTCCAACATAATGCGCAACATAAAACTACCCCCCAAAGCCTCAAAACCATTCCCAGGAAAACTTAGCTCTGGTTCAGTTCAGATAGCTCACTAACATATAGCGCGCCAAAAGAAAAAAGACTTCATCTCATCGCATCGCCATCGCCACAGCCAACTTAAACTTCTCTCCTGTGCTCTTTTGGGGCCCATACCACGCAAATTCACGGCCACATCAACGTTATATACCAACATCGTTCTATATCTATTTATGTAGGTATATGCATTTGTATATCCATTATGTGCAGATGGATATATAAACGAACGTACTCGTATAGTGATGGTTATAGCATGCCCAACATAAAATGTTTTAATGCCATTCTTGTCCCTCGTCAACTGCGACTCCTCTCCTCCTGTCAAGCCATCACTTTTGGCCAACACGCGCAGCACATGGCATTCTCTGGATTTCGCTGTAAGGGCCAAGTGCAAGGGCAAGGTGGTATTCCAGCCAAGAGCTGGGCGAAACAGCAACAAAAAAGAAGATAAATGTACAAAAAAAACTCCATCAATATAGTGTGGCCGCTGCCATGTGCAGAAAATGTTCCCGGAGGATCGGAGAGGTGAACTCTGGCAACTGGAATAGGGAAGCCGTCAGAACCTGGGGTTGCTATAACGTCGAATAGGTATGTAGGCATGTATCTATCAATGGGTGTGGGTGGAGAACTTCAGTTTTTAACATTGCTATAGCCCCAGCGATGGCTATGGATAGAATTATTCGTAAGCCATAAACTCCTAGCAGAGCAAGGGGACAGGAATATTAAAACTCCAATGCCAACTCATCCAGATTCTGCGCAGAATTATATATGCTCCCAGTTGTGGCTTGTTGATGCGACGAAGGCCGGCGGTGGCGGGGGTGTGGAAATGGGAGTTCTGGAAGAGAGTATAACTGCGGCAGCATTAAAATGTCTGTCTGTGTTTGTAGCGTTCGTTGGAATTATTCTAGAAACGTAATGTGCAGCAAGAGAAGGTTAGTATAATTCACATAGGGATAGATGAAGTTGTATACGCAATGCGAAATGTGGAGGAGGTGTATTTTCCATTTCCATCCAGAAAAAGCCTTTCCCCATTCTCTCCCTTAAATAACTTTATGTATAGATTTTTTTTTTAAATCTAGGATTCCATATTCATGTTCAAGGTTTCGCCCAGTAGCATACAAAATACATATACACCTACACATGCATAATATAATATTCCCCATTGCAATGTTTTTATCAGTGTGCTGTGTGATCATGACCATGATGGGGGTTGGTAGGTATGATGGGGTTGTTAATGGCATTGGCATTGCCATCAGGTTCAACATGGGGGTGCCCATCCCCCTTAATATGATAGGTCCTAGGAGGTTTGTATTCGCTTTTGGTTTCATTAGATTATAGAGATATTTTGCAGTGTGGTAGTGATGATGGTTTGCAGAGATATCTATAGCACAAGAGAGGGGTAGTTTTGTTATATCGTACATTCGAACAGGGGAGGGTGGTTTGGTCAATGTCGAGTCGACATCAGTTTAAAGAGTTGGAGTTAACAGAAGGGGTGAGAGAATAATGTAGAATTTATGTTGTTTTTTTTTTTCTTCTTCTTCTTTGGTGGCCTCTGTAACAGTAAATGGAATATTGTTGGAGTTGTAACTAGATGTAAATGGGCTATATCTATAGGTATGATTAAACTTTTACTTTTGTTTGAAAATTTGAAATATTGGTGTCAGCTTTATTATGTTGGCGGGATATATATCTATAGATGATGAAGGGTGTTATGGTATAGTTTGTGGATTTTATTTATGTCACCCAAAGGGATCACGAAATCCCTCTTGACTTTAAGTTGGAACTTTGATTTTAAATGATAAATTTTATTTAAATTTATGATGGCATTCAGAATTTCATTGAAATTTTTAAATTATTAAAAAAATAGCTTAAAAAGGACAATAATACTGAATGCCTGTATTATAGGTTTGTTTTTAGCAACATAATTTGATTTCAGAAGGTAAACGTACATCAAGGATATTTCTAGGAATTATGCTTTAAACTAGGTCCTACCGAAAAAAAAAACCAGAGGACGGTAGATCTATTTACCGTGTTGTGTTATGGTCAATTTATTAGCTGATCTTATTGAAATCGTGCACACCAAAAAAGCCTTGCATATTTATTGCAACAAACTGGGAGACACTTTTTGAAATGTGAATAGAAAAAATAAACGAAAAATCAATTAATTAAAAAAAAGTACGCATACGCACTAGTGCTCCATTTGTTATTTTATTAATCTAATCTAATTTCTGAAATCGAATCAATTATGTACCTTTGTGAACTGCAATACTAAATAAATCAGTGTTTCCCTACGTGAGGCCCACGCTCCCCAGGGGTCAATTTGATATTATAGGGGGGGGGGGCAATTTAAAGTAAAGACGCATCAAGCGTAAGGGATTTAAATAATAACAATTACCTATACGTAACATTAAAAGTTACAGTAACATAATTATTAAATTATTTCAAATTTGAATTTCAGTTCTACATTATACTCGTATGTTTTTAAAATGAACTTAGGGCTTACTTAATTTCTATGGATTTCTTCCTTATGTCAGCTATTCAATTTTTGCACGGGACATTTCAGATTTTCGAGGTGCAGTGCATTAACGCTCACGGAATTATCACGGAGCATACCCTTAGCGGAGCGACGGAGTCGCGTGAGCGGGACAGAGGACCCGAAAAGGGAGTTCAAATCCTTGAACCCGCGAAGCGGGCCGCCCGAAGTAGTATTTAGTACAAAAACTTTGAAAGCAGATCGACTGATACCATAGTCTGCCAGATGCGGTTTATTTCCATTTTCAATTGGAATTAAAAGCCGTCAGAAAAAGGAATTATCCCCCGCGGGTGTTAATTCCATTTTAAAAAGGAATTTACACCCGCGGGGGTTAATTCCTTTTTTTTGGGAATTAACACCCGTGGGGGATAATTCCGTGGGCGTTAATGCACTGCACCGATTTTTGTTCAAAATTATTTTGGTATCCTCAAATAATGTTAGGGGGACAAGAGGATTTTGGAAAGGTTCTGTGGGGCATAGCACACAAAAGGTTGGGAAACACTGGATTAAATGAATTATTTGTATGTTCTTATAAAGATATAAATACATACAGTTTGATTCATAAGTCATAAGCCATTTTTTGTTTAATTCTTAATTTACTTGCAACGTTTAGGACGTGTTGACGTCCTTCTTCAGGACTGTTACAATGATTATGAGATATTGAAAAATATAACATAACATATACTAATAATAATACACATTTGATAGTTAAATAAAAATACAAATTAAATATTCTTTAATTTCTTAAATCTTTAAACATTTTAAAAAAGTCTTTTCTATTAATTCCAGAATTTCAAGAATATTAAACTTCAAATTATTTAATTTTGAAATATATAAAATACTTTGAAAATATTAATATTCAAACAAGTCTAATATAAAATATAATCTATATAATGAATGGTTATTTAATCAGCTGACCCTACATTCATCTCATAATCATTTTAAAAGGCCTGAAGGAGTAAATAGTATGTATGTAGGTGCTTCTATCCCGTGGTGAACAGTGAATCAAGTTTTATACAGAGACGATCTTAAATCTTTAAAATCTGAACAAGGCAACTGATTTTCATAAAATTTTAAGACATGATAAAAGTTTTTTTTTCGACAAAGTTAATAAAAATGAGGGTTGTGACAAGTTATATTTTATGTCATTTTTAATAATTTTTCGTTTAAATATGTTTGGACCGCCCACTTTTGGGTGCGTTTTTCTTACATGATTTTTCCTTTTGAGCCAATGAACAAAGAAAACTAAGATTCTAAGAACAAAAGGATCAAGTAAAATGTTTGCCATGCCCAAAAAGACCTATTTTTTTTTTTTATAAAAAAGAATGAAAAACGTAATAGAATGACATGCATAAATAAACATTAGTATGAACCAGTGACGTAGCTATCGAAGCTATGGGTGGCACCCGTTGCGGACGTTACAAATTCAACAAATACAAAGTAATACAAATTCTATAGAACTTAAGTAAATTATGATCTGAAACAAAACAAAATATTTAAAGAAAAAATTAAATATTTTTTTTTACGTTTTATGATACTAAACGATTTTTTACTCAGTCAAGTTTTTACCGATTTTAACATATTTGTGGGCTTTCAACGAATAATTTAAGTTCTTTTATAGCTTTTTAAGTTTTTGTTCAAGCTTCAAAATCAAGTAGTTTTTCTAAGAGTTTATCTAAAAAACTTATCTTTTGCACACATTTTTTAATAAAACTTCCTTTTTTTAAAAGCTATTTTTCCAAAGCTGTTAGGGCACCACAAATGCAGTGCATATCAATCGTGAAACAACAAAAAAAAAATTATTTTTAAAATGGCATAGAATAAAATAAACAAAAATTTTAAAGGAATCAATAAAATAAAAATAAAAAGTAGGTATACGCCCTAGGGACCCATTTTTATTTTTTTAATTTAATTTGTACATTACTGTACTGTACAGTGTACATCTTGTATAAGTTAAGGGGATCATTGTTGACAGTAGATATGGTGGATCGGTTCGCGTCTTTCAATGATTTTAACTCACTTTTTTGGGCCTCTATCCCGCTCACGCATCTAATTATTGCCCTTAATAGACCAAGAGCCGACAGCAAATTTTGCTAGTGGATTGATAACCAAAATATGAGTATGAGGGTTTGTAGGTGCGTTTATCGTGGTATCGAAAACAATGATCTGGCAGGTTTCCTTTTCAGCCTTTGGCGGGGGTTTGAAAACAGCGGATTTCCGGATTGTTTTGTCAGAGGTATTACCACTTCAATAAATTAAAAAAAAATATATGCCGTGATGCTCTGTCATTTTCTTTAAGTCAAAACGTTATAATATTGGCAATCCGACCAATAGAACTTTTTTTTTTATATATTCAGCGCGCGCTAAAGGGGTTGTGAATACCCTTAAAGTGATAAACACAGCACGAGCGATTAGGTAGGTTGGAGGGGATTTGAAAGGAGAAACCGATGTACATTGGTTTTGAATGTCTGTAGATCACAATGGGAGGGGAAGATAGAGCTGGGTAGAGCATTCCACATTCGTGTAGTGCGACTAAAAAAAGAATCTCTGTACTTAACAATACGTCCGAAGTTGGGCTCAAGGGTAAACTGATGGGCATTCCTAAAAGCGCGAGAATTACGGTTGAATTTTTTAAGGGGAGGAATGCAACTGGCTACTTCACTAGAGCAATGTTTGTTAAAATAACGGTAAAATAACGAAAGGCATGAAACATTTCGACGGTACTCCAGAGATGTAAACGTTTCCGTTATAGTTCTTTCACCTATCATTTTAAGAGCTCTCTTTTGAATTCTATCCAATAGACTCAAGTGGGTTATTGGAGCACCTGCCCAAATATGGGAGTTTTACTCAAGTTTTTGACGAATAAAGGCTTTGTAGATCACAGCCAGATCAGAGGGGGAGAAAAATTTCTTGCATCGACGGAGAAAACCAAAACACCTAGCAGCATTTTTGGCGATGTCAAATATGTGGTCGTTCCACAAAAGGTGGTCTGTGATACACATACCGAGGACTGAAAGCTGTTCAGTTTCCTCTATGCAAGTGCCACTCATGGAAAGCAGCATTGGGGGTGGGTTCCGCTTTAACGACAGGAGACAGCATTAGATTTTAGAATCATTAAATTCTACACGGTTTTTTATTCCCCTTGGACAATACTGTCAAGATCAGAATTTAATGAGCTTATCATACGCTGCCAAGGTCCACATCCGAAGGACATGGATGTGAATCAAGAAACGAATATGAAAAGCTGAGGGTCAGAAAAACAGTTTAATGGATTAGAAGTTTCAGATAAGAGATCGTTTATGAATATTAGGAAGAGGGTCGGAGACAAAACGAAGCCCTGGGGCACACCAGCATTTATTTTGTGGATTTCAGACTTGAAACCGTCCAATACAACTTGTATCGAGCGGTCCGAAAGGTAATTTCAAATCCAACGAAGAAGAGATACATCGATACCAAATGCACGCATTTTCGCTTGATGCCAAACTCTATCAAATGCTTTTGAAATATCAAGCGCAATAATCTTACTTTCTCCAAAACGATGTAAAGATTTGTGCCACTGTTCGGTGAGATGTACCATCAGATCACCAGTGATGACCTATTGCAACGAAAGCCGTACTGCCGGTCATTAAGAAGCTTTCGTTCTTCGAGATAATTCTTTATCTGAAAATTAATCAGCAATTGGTCGATAGTTGGAGGGGATTGGACAAATGCTGTTTTCCTTCCACTCGGAAAGAGACCAGTAGAGTAGGACAGATGGAAAAGCTTACGCAGTGGTTATGCCAGCATTGAAGAACACCTCTTCAGAACAATGGAACGTCGAGATCTTTTAGAACTCTAGTAACTGCACGAGCGCGAAAGAAGATTTGTCCCATAAAACCATTTACGCTCTCAAGTACAGGAGAAGTCATAACAGTTTCTGGCAGCGTTGAATTAACAGCAAACTGTGCTGCAAGCAAATTGGCTTTATCTAGTGAGCTGACAAAAGGAGTTTTATTGAAGACGAGCGTTGGAACCGAGGACGAGGTGGTGTTTCGTATGTTATTTACAAATAACCAAAAATTTTAACCACCTTTAGGACATTGTAGTATTTTTTGCCGTAACTTTTGATCATGTACAAATTTGGAACGTCGAATATGAACGTTACAGGTCTTTCTAGTTTGTTGAAACTTTTTCCGGTTTTCCTCAGTAGGGTTGGCAACGGAAGCTTACTTCTCTGATCCTGCTAACCTCTTTAAAGCTCAATCAAACCATGAGTTTTCTTTGGGTTTGATAGATTTTACCCTATTCGGGATAAAATTTCTCATTCCACGATGTATGCACCTACTATAATTTGTTGTGGGCTCTTAGACTTTAAGGTATGCTCAGTTTTCATGAAGAAGGTAGGCGCCTATGTAACAGGGTTCTTGCAAAAGAGTATTTCGGGAAACACGCTAGCCAGGCAGGCACATATGTAAACAGTTTTCTTGGATAACAGTAGGGGAGGGCGGGCATAGAGGACTTTCTGTTTAAAAAATATCTAACTGATTTCGATAAATTGTATATGGCTAGAAAGTCATAGGTGCGGAGATGTGCAGAATATACCTCGGACACGAATTTACACACTGGGTGTCATTTTTGTTTTTTCACGAAGACTGTGTATATTTAAACCAAACAAAATTAAACTAAAAAACAATGTTTTGTGAATTAATTTTCAAAGAAGAAGAAGAGAAGAAGAAGAAGAAGAAGAAGAAGAAGAAGAAGAAGAAGAAGAAGAAGAAGAAGAAGAAGAAGAAGAAGAAGAAGAAGAAGAAGAAGAAGAGAAAGAAGAAGAAGAAGAAGAAGAAGAAGAAGAATAAGAAGAAGAAGAAGAAGAAGAAGAAGAAGAAGAAGAAGAAGAAGAAGAAGAATTTTGCCAAAAATACTTCAATTAACCTATATCCGGTTTTGGTTGATCAGAAACCTATATGGATAGGAACCTATCTTAGATAGGCTATCGCAACGATTCTTGATTGCGGCCATTTCCATTTACAGAAGCAGTCTGTTTGGCAACAAATGTAGTAGATAATGTAATGGAGCACTGATAAGTTAAAGACGTGTTTAATTTGATTATTAGTTAACACTCAAATTAACTCGTCTCTAAAGTTTAACGTGGCGTTTATCTAAACGCTTGTTTAGTCATTAATTATTGGTAAGGCCCTCTGTGTATATCGACTTCTATTAAAAACGGAAGATTGTAAGAGAGGCAGTTTTTGTTGCCCAATATATTTTTTTCTTCAAACGGATTTTTTTTTTTGCAATTCTTATAATTTTAAGAAATTAAAAAAAAGAATTTTTAATTGGTAATAAAAAAAATAAATAAAACAGTAAAAATACTAGTGACAGTGGGATTTTTTCAATTTGACTCGGTGGCTTCTTTCAAACACTAATTCGGGACCTAGATAAAGTCAAACCCCATAACTAAATTTCAGTCTTTAAATAATTTTGTACAGCTAAAAACCAAATCTTACTGCAGACATTTTATTGTTTTTCTTCTATTTTATGTGGTTCTTTTTTCTTTGTGAAGATTTCGCAAACGTTGTAAAGAAAATTCATATTTGATTCACGTGTTATTAGTAAATTTAAATCCCGCATCTAATTCTAAGCAACGTGAGAAAGAAGATAAGAATAATTCTTCCAAACGAAAATAAACAATATCTACTTGTATATCCAATATTATTATGCCTGATTTGGTTTTCGAAGTGCTCTGGTTCTAAAAAAAAAACAAACAACAATTTTAATAAAATTGTATTGCTCTTATGCATCGATTGTTTTTAAATTAAGTTCTATAAACATATTTTTATGTTACTAAGTGGAGGCCGTGGTTTGTTTACATAGAGTCGTGTCAATCGTGCTGGAATTTAGTCTATTTATTTTTTTGTTTGCTTTGAATTTGTATCTGCACTCTTAGTTCAATATTCTTTCTTTTTAATTGACTTGTATGGCAGCTTGACACTACTCACTTTGTGAGGGCTATAAACTATAAGATTTATATAGGTTTTGTTTTTACAAAGCAACTGCGTTTGCATTAAAATTTTTTTATATGTATATAAAGACGTAGGTCTAGATTAAAACTATGATTTATAGATAATTATTATGCTTAGATATTTATGTAGAGGTTTTTTTTTTTTTTTGATTGACAGTTGGGGTTAAAGGAATTAGTAATAGTGGAGGCAATTTCAATTTAAAGTCTTTAGTGGTCAATTTGAATTACCTAATTTAGTGTTCAATATGGAAGGCTTATTATATTAATTTTGTATAGATTTTTTGAAGTCATCGAAAAATAATTGAAAAAAAACTAATACACTTCGGATCAATGGTATATATGTACATATTTACAATAAAATATTTTTCTTATAAATTTATTTTGTTTGTTGTAAATTTGGAAAATTCAATTTATTTCTACCTTCCCAACTAACAATTCAGCTTTTAGCTTAAAAATATTGATGTACCGCAGGTTTTGCTTTATATAAAGCTTCGGTAGGGCCCTCGGGGGAAACAAATTTCTTATACTTGTAAAGAAGCTTTTTACAAAACATCGTCATTTATAATTATAAATATTGAATAAATTGTTTTTTAAAATGTCTTACTCGTGGAGAAAAAGATATGATATAAATATGTTGACAACTTTTTTATCGTGTGGGTCGTGATCTAGTTTTATCTCCAGGTAATTAAGTTTGACAGTTGACAGTTTTGGTGTCGCACCGAATGTTTCGCCTTTAAAAGTCTCTTCCAAACCAACGCGTGAGCACTCTCATTTATCACCATGTAAAATAAATTTTGAAAGTTAAATTTTTCTCCACCGCGTTTGGTATGAGCATTTTCATTTATCATCTTGTTAGTAAATTTCAACTTGCGAATGTTTCTCCACAATGCCTTAATGATGTCCCAAAGAGATGCAAAACATTCGCGTTTTTATTATTATTAGCATTTGTTTATCTGTTATTTGTCTAGCGTTGCTGTGTTTTGCTGCGATTTCAATGGAAATGGAGCGACAAATAACAATTTATGACGCGATATGCAAATCGCCATGTTAAACCATCAGAGTAGACTGCGATGACGAAGGTTTCGTTGTGACTCTGAATAATTCGCGTTGGACTTTCCCAAACCAACGCGATACTTCCTTCTTTCAAAGTGACGAATATAATATTTAATAATAAGAAAAAATGCATGAGAAGATATGTTTTCATTTTAAGGCTCTCCCAAACCGACACGAAACATTAGCTGATGACAGTATTAAGTTGTCATTAAGCATTATATATCTGGCAATTCTATGGTTGCAAATATTTCGCTCCGATTTCGAGTTGGTTTGGGAGAGCCACGTCGCATCGGAACAGTGTGGGTGCTCTCTTTTATCGACATGACAATTTATTTTGACAATGTTGTGCCCAATGTATCGCGTCTAAACAACTGATTCCCTGTTAGTTAAGATAAAACCGGATTTGAATTTAGCGGAACTAGGTACACTAAACGATGCGGCAAACAATTATTTGTATTAAACTGTATGCTGTTGAGTTTTGTCTAGCCTTTAGATATTTGTTTTTTGTTTTTATTTAAGGAAAACCGCACTCGACTCAAGCGGAACTAAACTTTCACGACGTGCCAAATATTATTTTTACGTGGCACTTCCATTGAACTTGTATTTTACTTTTATACAACTTTTTTCAAAGCTATCTGTCATGTTTAAGTGGCATTCAAATTTCGAATAGTGCTCGTTAAAACTTCTTATCGGCTTCTTTAGGATTTCATATAATCTTAAACTTTTAAAAGATTTGGGAATGTTGTTTATAAGAAATTTTCCCAAATCACGTATACAAGCTGTACCTATTAGCTTTTATAATATTCTCCTTTTAATGCTTAAATAAAATTTTAAAATGTCTTATGGAACTTCGAAAGCCTATTTTATCAGGCCAAACCGAATCTGAAATGTTAGTTGGGTCGTCTTCCTTAAAAGTTGAAAGTCAATTATTTTTTTAAGAAATCTTCAGAGTCCTTGACTCACGGAAGGACAGTTCTAGGTCTAACTAAATCTCATTTTCGTGTTTGGTAAGACACAATTTGTTTTATCTTATTGAAACAAAGACACTAACTTCCTGACTTCTCCGTCCTCTCAGCTTTAGTTTGGATCACCAATGCAACGGGACAAAAATAATGAATTTTGCTAGTTACTTTTCTTTTTTTTTAATTCTAAGGAATACTTTTGAACAATTTGCAACTATATATTTCACAAACATAAAGAGCTTAATAATTCAGTTTAAAAGTAATAATTATAATATTTTAATATCTAAATTATATGAATATGAATGTATGTATATGTACATATATAAGTTTGATCAATATTCCCATTTATTATGCCAAATAAAGACATCACCACCATTTCTAATCGCATCATTCATCTGTACATGGCTCATTTCAATTTGTATTTATCTATTTAGTATTTATATTCTTCCTGATGCTAATTAACATACCATACATATCAAAGGATGTCATCGTAAAAATTCTTAAGCACTCACTTAAAATGTCATTTTTGCAGACATGCAATTCTAGAAAGTCTTTGAGAAATTATTCCTTAAAAAAAAGAAGAAGGCCTACCTTTTACGTTAGTCCAATTTTAGACCATGTCTTTACCCTGGAATCAAAGTCTTTCACAGTCGTATAGTATCAGCATGCATATAAAAACCATCTTATCCGCCAAGCAGTATAGTGATGTTCATTCTGCAAATTTAAAATTAGCTTCCGGTTGCCTAAAAATGAAAGACGGCTTCTGCATCAACAATCTCTTCGTTTGCCCCGCGTCTTGTTCGCAGCGGACGCATCAACATTTTTTCTTTCCGCTTTTGCTTTCGCTTTCGATTTTCTTTGAACTTTTTCCAACGAGACTATATAGCTAGCTCTAACGAGATCTCTAATGGTGGTATTATGTTTACCCAACTCTATAAATATCCCATCAGGCGCTCTTCCTCACGAATTCATCATAATCATCTTCATCGTCTTCGTCTTCAGTGATTCGCATGCAATTCTGCCTGCATGCCTATAACGAACGACTTGCTGCAAAGGCACATAGCACATAGCACATCATCATCCAAACAACCATCAAGTGCACTGTGACCATGAAGGAGTTTAAGAACCCCATATGTACGTACTCACTTTCTAGACGATTCCAATGGCACCCGTATATCAAGCCTATAGAAAGATAGAAGATATGGCATAACTTAGAACTATGATGTATTTCGCTTCAGATGTATCTATGTACCTAGTCGCGTATATACTTTTGTACATGCGTTTTGCATATAGTGGCGGCAGCGGAGGAGGACATTTTCCACGGCACGTTGAACATTTCAACTCACATTTGCATACTAATTCATCATCGGACTTTGGTATTATTCATGTTTTTCGTTTAGGCTCTCTAAAACACAGCACTGCACTGGGTCGACTTGTTAAATCATTGTGAATTGTGATACACCTTGTCGCCGAGTGGTCGTCGCTGTAAGCTGGCTCTATCATTGAATCAAAGTATCTTTATCTGAGCTCCGTGCAATCATTTTTAGTGTGACCACATAACTAACAAAGAATACAAGAAAAAAAAAAAAACAAACACGAAACACCCTAGGCAAATTATTTTGTAACAATTTTTTTGAATTTCAGATCCTGGTATGGGATAATATTGAAGATTATAAAAAAAGTAAGCTATTTAATATAACAATATTTAAGAAACAAAATAGACTTTAAAAAAAAGAAACGCTTTTAAGGCTCATCATTCAGTGGCGTAGATAGGAGAGAGGGACATGTTCCCCATGAGTCTAAAACTTAAAATGTATAGAAAGAAATTTTGAATTATTATAACTGTTCTGGCATATTCGAAATACACCATCGAGGTATCTGCGATGAAGCTGCAAAAACAAAAAAAAATGAAGAGGGTTAATTTTCTTCAATTTCCGTTTTGCTGCTTTGGAAATCCATCGTGATTCGTGATACTGAACCTAGAGCGGAAACAGTCATAAATAAATTATCCGTGAAAACAACGATAACTCTATTTTCTTCTGTAGGTGAATGTGGAAATTGAATACTATGTCATATCCTTCTACGTCAGTTAGATGCTGTCATACCTTAAGACATTTTGTCTGATAGTTACCGACATGAATAGAATGCTAGGATTAACACTTTTGTTTTTGTTTGCCTTCTCCTTGTTACTAGGTGTCTCTGAATTTAACCAAGTTCCTTTAGATAAACATAATTTTTAGTGCATCGACTGAAGACTTGCATCTTTCAAGGGTACCACAATCTACAATTTCTAACTGATTAGCCCAACTTTTGTACATGTCGAAACGCATTTAGAGTAAAGGATTTTCCTTCCTATTTCCTATTGGAACGAAATAAATGATGGCTGAATTGTTTATAGCTGAAAGAGGGCTATTAGAAAAGCTTATGTGCAGTTTTTCGGGACGACATCCCCCTGGGGAAATCCACCATTTTGGAAAACGCGAATTGATCTATATCTCCGAAACTATTGCTCTGTAAGGAAAAATTGTAAGGCCAAGCTTGTAGGCAATTAAATTATCTTTTGCTCATTGATACATTTTTTTCGGTGCGGGCGATATTTTCAAGGTTATATTTGATTTTTTTTTTTGGCATTTACATATTTTTGTCGTTCTCAAATAAGCGTACGGGAATTACTTTCTAAATTAGAATTTAAGAACACTAAATTTACAACATTTTGATATATTTTTGAAGATGATGCGATACCGCAGTCAAAAGTTACAACCATTTTGGTTGAAATCTAGTGTTCTAAAATTCTTCCTTGGAAAGTAATGCACGTAAGTTTCCTCGGGAACGTTTTAAATGTGTAATTGCAAAAAAAATTTAAAATAAAACGACATATTCTTGAATATATTGCCCGAACCGAAAAGAATTTTTGTATAAACGAAAGATTGTTTAATTACCTACAACCTTGGCCTTACAGTTTTTCCTCTAAGATCAATAGTTTCGGAGATATAGGTCCATTCGAATTTTTCAAAATGGCGGATTTCACCAGGGTCATGGAGTCTGGAATACCCGGACATAAGCTTTTCTAATAGCCCTTTTTAATTTATAAAGAAATCAGCTTATCAATATTTCATTCCTTCATCTTTTTTGTACTTTATCGGCTCAATTGATTTAGCAGCTTATTATCCAAAAGCTCTTACTTTTGACTGGGATATCGCATCATCTTGAAAAATATATGAAAATTTGTTAAACTTTGTGGTCTACAATTGGTATCATGAGAACAGTTTACGTAAGTTTCTTACGAAATGAGAAAAATGTGAAAAAGTAAAAAAATAAAAAAAAAATAAAATGACATAACCTCAAAAATATTGTCCACGCAGATGAAAAATAAAACATAATTTTATTTTTTGCTAATTTTACTGTACTATAAGAAGAAACTGAAGTTACAAAAATTTGTATGGCTATCAAATACAAAAACTCAAAAACAAACACTGTATGTACTCTCTCCGGTTCGGTCGATAGTTTTTTTTTCTCAGATTAGATGTTTCTTTTCTTTTTAAGCATTATAATCAAAGAAATCAGGGTGTAAAATTGCCGATTTTGTATTTGATGGCCACACATATTTTTTTAGATGCAAAATGTAATAATTATTATTGTTAGTTAGTTTACTATACAAAAGAGGCTTTAAAAAAATAAATCAAAAATGATAATTAATGATATTGCCATAGAACCATTTTTGTCGTTCTCAGTTTCCTCGAAAACGGTTCTTGATGTATTTTTGTTTTCAAATTTGTATGGAGAAGCTTCCAAAATTTTTTATTTGTTATAAGGTAGGTGCACCAAATAAGGCCAGGACCATAATAAGGCCCAGTGCATCAAAACACCCATAACCAACAAGTAAACCCCTTGCAATCTAACACAAACGTAACAAAAAAAGCCTGCTGCTTTATTCGTTTTGAATCTGGAAGCCGAAACGACTTTGTGAAGTGCACCTCGCGCAGCATTTTATAAAAAAACGGTTTAACAAGCTTTTACTTTTTCGGCAAATTTATTGAAGAAATTACGATTAATTTTCATGGTAAAAAATATAAAACGTAGATAAATTTTTGCTAACTTTCATTAATGTTTATCATCTAGATTTGTGTAAATAAATGTATAAGCAAAAGTCTTTCATGTTCCTTATAAGGCCCATACAAGATTTGAGTGGGCTTTATTAAGTACATGAAAATATTCATTTAATTTTTCGTTTGGTTTCATGCAAAATGCCAAAACCAAAGGCAAATTGGAGTGAAGTTGATGTGAAAAATGCCTTGAAATCCATTTAACGAGGTTTAGTATCAGCATGAGGCTAAATTTTAAAGTTTTTGAATTAAAAATTCTTAATTATTAATCTATTTAAAATAATTTATTTATTTTGTTTAATTTTATTTTTTTTAATAGAGCAGTTCTTTTTAGTCAAGAAGGCTGTTATTTTTTTAATTCAAAATTAATTAATTTATTTAATTTAGTTTTAAGTTTTTTTAGTCAAGAAGGTGTTCATTTTTCATTTATAATTTATTAATTTATTTTGTTCAGTTTTAAGATTTGTTTAGTCAAGCAGGTTGTTTTATTTTTGTTTTTGCTAAATAAATAATTGAAAAAAAAAATATTTTGATTACATATTTGTCCGTTTTCTTTTTTTTTATTTTAAAATTATTTTATTTCAGCAATAAATTTAAAGTTGTTTCGAAGAAAAATGTTTGGGCCTTATTAGGAACAGGTGTTCCCAATAAGGCCCAACATAGGGTTTTTCAAAATGCTCGAAAAATATACTTTCGCTTCAATTTTTAAAAATTATTTTTCTGCTTTCGTGCGCATAATTTAACTGTTGTTTATAATCCATTAAGTTTATCTACATATTTAATAAGGTTTAAAAATTATTCAGGAAAAATCGTTAGATGGGCCTTATTTGGCGCACCTACCAACATTTTTGAAAAACAGTTTTTTTTTTCTTGAAATTTTTAAAGAAAGATAATTTTAACTTGCTCTAAGGGTCAAAGGGGTTTCGTGGCAAAAAAAATGGAGGTTCTAAATTTTTGATGAAAAAGTCCAATTTCGTCAAGAAGTTCTCGGTCACAGACAAACTGTGCGTCCATATGTTTATCGAAGCTAGAGCCAAAGCGAGTGGACGGGTTTGCTTAAAATTTTGTATGAGGCATTTTTATGTTATTTTCTACATAAGTTAGAGCGTTAAAGCACATTTTAGGTCAAACCTTGAACTTTTTGTTTGGCACCTTCCCTACCTTTGGCGTGCTGGGGGCGCAAAATACCCTCGGCGGATAAGGGTTTTTGATAGTCAGAAAATAATGTAATTGTATACATAATTGTTTAATTAATATAGTAGCCCGTAGCGTAATGGTTAGTGCGTTCAACTGTCACGCTGGAGGTCTGGGTTCGCTTCCCAGCCTCGTCTACCTTAAAACTAAAAAAGTTTTTTTCAGGGCTACTGCCTCTTGCGAGGAATTGACAAATCCTCAAAGAGTATCACTTGTCACGAATAAGTGCTTCTCGGCTAGCCGTTCGGATTCGGCATAAAATTGTAGGTCCCTTCCATTCCTGTCGATAGGCGCATACAGGAATGGTTGTGAGTTGTAAGTCACTAGGCCCTGGTTCTTCATGAGCCGTTTTATATTATTTATTTTTTTATGCATAATTCCTGAAATATTCGGCCCTATCATCGTATCCATTCTGAAATCTACGATCGGAGAAATGTTACAATGGTAAAGTTTTATTTTGTCATGGAATTTCTTTTGCAACGGAAATGTTGATGTTAACTTCATACAACAAATATGTCTGTCTCTATGGGTTGCCGAAATGAATTTGTTTTTATTAATTTTTTCTTTAATGAATTAAAAATTAAAATGTGCGCAACGATTTGCTTTCGGAAAAAATCACAAAACAAAATGATAGTCTAATATCGCATAAATCCGCAACGCGTTAATCAGATTTTGCCATTTTGACGCACATTTGATTTTTTGCGATGAAATAACATCAATCGAAAACCAATAGCAAAGTTGTCAAATTTTGTTCAAATCCGAGAGAAAATCAGATACGATGATAGGCCCCAATTCACTTCGAAAAATTCCGACAAAGCTGAATTTTGGTGGAGAGCTTTGTTTTTTGTATCCTAAACATTTCCTTAAAAGTACACTTAATTTAAGCTGGAGCTAGAAGTTTGAGGGGGGGGGGGGGGCTAAAGTGAGTAAAATGTACTTGTTTTCTAAGCTACTCGAAAACTGTATGTTCTTTTGAAAAAAGCTGCATTGTCCAGTCAAATGGTGTTTTGGGCAGGAAAAAAATATAGAAGTTTTTTTCTTACTTGTCTTTTATGTTTTAAGGGTAGCTGAATCGCAATTTCAACTTTGCTTCATCCTACGAATATGGCTTCAAAGCCAAAATCGCAAAAAACCTCAAAATGTTCAATCTTTTTTCAGGTTTTTGCCAAAAATTCAACAAAACATACAGTTTTTGGATAAAGTTACTTTCAACACTTTATAGAGCATAAAATTTCCTACAAAAACAGTAGAACATTTTTTTTTTTTGTAGAATTAACGGTTTGACCATTACACTACGGAAAGAAACAACAAAAATTTCGTACTTTTTGGAAAACACAGCTCTCTCTCATTAGATGTTTGCTTGTAACTCAAAAACCGTGCCTGTCATTGTAGAAAACAAGATTCTCTACAAGTTAATGTTGTTTAAACAGAAGCTTAGGTTTTCTACAAGTACAGGCATGGTTTTTGAGTTACAAGCAAAAATCTAACGAGAGAATTGTGTTTTCCAAAAAGTACGAAATGTTGATCTTTTTTCATCGTACTCTAGTGGCCATGTTACCGTTAAAGTCCGGAATTCAGTTAATGCTGACATAAACTAGTTAATGTCAGCATTAACTGTTTCGATCAGTTAATGTCGGGAATTTTCATAAATAGCAAGATTCCGACTTTAACTAGTTAATATCGACATTAACGTATGCTGACTAATTAATGTTGACATTAACGTATGTATGCTCCCCCGTTAAAGTGCGGAATTAAGGGAGCCTTGCAGTCTCGTCAGTTTTTCGTGTCTTATTTTATTAACCATGAAAGATCATCAAGTTTCGACTTTTGTGCTTGAGTTTATATAAGCTTTAATAAAACAATCGAGTTAATTTTATAAAAAATAAATAACTTCATTTTATTTTTAATTATTTAAGATAACTTAGTTATGAATAAATACAGATACAGTTGTTTTAAAAAATGGAAAAAAACGTCATTAGGCCCCAGGATGTATTTAAAATTACATGTGTGTACGTTCACTTACAAAAAAAAAAAAAAAAACAAACTAAAAACAGTCCCACTGTAAGAAAACAACAATTTCAATAAAAAATATAAAACTTGTGTCACTTAAAAAAAAGCTGAATTAATTATTATTTCAGACATGGAAGTAAGGATTTAGATGAAAAACAAAAAAGAATTAAAACAGAACTTTTGGTAAAACAACAATTATTCAATTAAAAAAACATTAAACTTATATATATATTAGATGGCGCAGATACTTATTATTACAATTTAAAGAATTGTGACATTTGGAATTACATACAAGTTTATTTTTGCGACAGGCACACCTGTTGGTTGCACATTTTGATTTGCAGTCACATTTTTTAAATCCCTGACCACTAGCTTTGTTGCTGATTGGCGTAAAGAAATTTCTCCATCATTTTTGGTTAGCATTTTTTCAGGACAAACTCTGAATTCGGACCTTGTATATAATTGTTTTAAAATACCCGTTTCAGTGCCCAGTTTGTAATAGCCATCGTCTATTTTATTAAGAACCACGCCCAAAATTGAATGCGCATCACATTTTGACCTATCGACTTCAGGTACTTTGATCCTTAATAGTGGTTCCTTCATCGGCCATTGGATGATTATAGCGTCAGATACGGTTACCATACTGTTGTCTTGTTTTTCTAAACGTTTCTCGGCTTGTTCACGTTGTGTTTGTTGATTTAAGTTTTCTGCATAATATCTGTAAAACCTTCTTCTCCAGACTTAATTTCACCACATATTAAATGAACAAAGAAATTACATTCGACCATTGTATTTAAAAAAAATAGATTAATTTTTGTTAAAAAAAAGTTAAGTCATCCTTGTTTGGAATGGAGAAATAAAATAATCGAAGAAAATTGACAACTCTGCCAGACTCTCTTAATTCCGCACTTTAACAGGACAGCATACATACGTTAATGTCAACTTTAACTAGTCAGCATACGTTAATGTCGACATTAACTAGATACAGTCCGGAATCCTGTAATTTTACAGAAAATTCCCGACATTAACTGACCGAACCAGTTAATGCTGACATTAACTAGTTAATGTCGGCATTAACGGATTCCGGACTTTACCGGTAATAGCCAAACCGTTTATTCTGCAAACAAATTGTGTACCATTTTTGTAGAAAATTGTATATTTTAAAAAGTGTGGAAGGTAGTTTTATCCAAAAAGTGTATATTTTGTTGACTTTTTGGGAAAAGAACTGAAAAAAGGTCGAACATTTTGAGTTTTTTTTTGCGATTTTCGCTGTAAATCCATATCCGTAGGAAGTACCAAAGTTGAAATTCGAATTCAGCGACCCCTAAAACATAAATGACGAGTGAGAAAAAAACTTCTACATTTTTTCCTGAAACTGGCAACCCAGGAGAGGACGATTTGACTTAGGTACACATTGTAGCTCATAAAATGCTACACAAGAAAGATTATAACACTATTTGTTTGTAAAACTGATAGATTGTAGAAAAACGGTCGAACAAATTTGGGTTATGTTTGGAAACATATTTTCTATTAAAGAACCAAGCTTTAAGAGTGGTACTGCAAATGAAATGCCACCATCTTGACAGTTTTTCTCCAAATCTATCAATTGTACAAAAAAAAGTGTTACAATCTTTTTTTTGTGTAGAATTTCATTAGCTAATGTGCACCTACAAAAAAACTATAGTTTTCGAGTAATTTAGAAAAAAGTGCAAGGGGATTAACCCCTACAACTTTTAGCTCCATCCCAAATTTAGGGTACTTTTAAGGAAATGCTTAGGACAAAAAAATTTAGTTCTCCACCAAAATTCAGCTTTTTTGAAGTAAGGACATTTGTTTATCTAATTTTCCTGGACTATCTAGTGTTTCGAATGAATTTGATGTACCTAAGTCGTATTGCTTGTAGTCCCTCTTATCTACTCGTGTAATAACCGAACATTAAGCAAGCACGCAACAAGTTTGCTGTTTATTTAAATGATTTTTTACAGAAAATGGTAGTCAATATATGAACCGGTCATCAGCTAGATTGGCATTTTTTTTTAAATCGTCTTACCGGCACTAGTAAACTGGTTATTGTCTATCGGACCTTAAATAAAATATAAATTTTTTACCTGGAAACCTTTATAAAATTTGCAACATTGGTCACACTTGTTGAATCAACTATGCATTTATGTTGTAACTTTGGTCAAGTAAAGATTATTTAAGCCTGCACAAATTCTAAAACCCGTTAGCTGGTCGAATGAAAATGTCTATAAAATATTTTTCATGTGAATAAGTTACTCTAGGCTCAAGGAAGGTGTGTAACATACCTTCGAATAATGCGGGTAGGACCTACACGAATCTAGGATCAAATCACAATATGATGTGTTGTCTTGTGGGGGCTGCTTATTGCGAAATATCTCCCCAAGTAGAAGATTATTATGTGTACATAGTCTCACATTTGACTTATCCTGAACTATGTTTTCCATGATTTATGAGTCGCCTAATGAAATTCAATCCATCAGATAGAAATTTTAAGGTGCACCACGATATGTGATACGATTCGGAAATACAAATTTGTCAATGTAGAAGTTGTTAATATGAAGGTGAGGACCACCGTCATAAAGTAATTATTGTCCTTTTGAGGTCGTTAGACACTCATGTGAAACTGTATGTCTGTCCTTTTAATGTGAAAACGTAAATTATCTGTGTAACGACGACGCACGATGATGATGACGATGGAGCTTTTGATGGCAAACGAGGATCTCTATGTGCAGCTGTGTTACTCTTTGGATCCAAATGGGATTAAATAATTTCTTTAATTAATTTTACCAGCAGTATAGCACTCTCCTTTGGGGCGGATGATGTGATGTGTTTCATATACACATACTCATTAATTTCAATGCAATTCAGATGTTTACAGACTCGAAAAAGACAACCCAGACATCAGATGATTTGTCATAACTCGCTCAGATTATATACCATAACCTTAATGTACTAGGTATATAGTCTCGAAAATAAAGTGCAATTATTTGCACTGAAATTACGCTTCTGGGAGGCTTAAAATTTCACATTTAAGACCATGACCGTGGGACCAAAAATGATTTGTATTTTATGAATTTTTAAATTCATGCATATTTATTGCACCAGACATTCTTATTCATTATGTTTTTCAAAATCACTAAAAAGTAGTTGATGAGTTTCCCATTGATTTTCCATGAGGATGAAGTTTTGTATTGAACTTAATGGATCTCAAAGATGTGCATATAGGTCTTAGGAAATGTCGAGTCAGGAAATCGTTACGAAAAAAAAAACTTTTTTCTTGCCTCCTATGAGAATTTAAAAAAGATATGGGGAAGCAATTTTACTGTGGGCATCGTAAGATAACTTTATAAAAAGCTTAAGTCCATGTTTTCGACCATGGATCTCTTGCCGCTATATAGATTTAAGGCTCAAAACGGTGTTTTGTATTTTATAAACGGAGGGGTGTAGAGGAGTTTTTGTTTTTTGTAATTGATAGACTGAAACATATTACAGTCTTACATACATACAAAATAAATCCGAAAAATGAAATGAGGCTCTGGCAACAGAAGCGACAATGCACAGAGCTGACACAAATGAAGGCCGTCGCTTATTCATCCGTGATCGAAAAACAAATCTAGGCTATCTCATAGACACAGGCGCTGAATTTTCAGTTTTACCACCTTCCAAAAATGACAAACCAGATACTCAATATAGTCTCTACGCTGCTAATGGAACTCCGATTAAAACATACGGCACAAGAATCATTCAAATCGACTTCGGACTCAGAAGAAAAATGGACTGAATGTTTATTGTTGCGGACGTCACTCGACCAATAATCGGAGCGGATTTCATTCACGAATTTGGACTCCTAGTTGATTTACGAAGGAAGAAGCTCATCGACACAACAACAAGACTTGGGGTAAGTGCAATTGCATGTACTGATAATTTCGAACAAATTTTTACCTTTGCACAAAACTTACCACAAAGTATAAAGGCGTTGTTAGAAAAATATAAAGAGTTAACACAACCATTTAAAGCTTCGAACTCTCCATCAGAGACAACAGTAAGGCAATCGTCAAGACAAGAACTCCGCAATCTAATTTGTATATCTTTTAAATTAATAAATAATTTGTTGTTTTTTATACGCTATCGAGTTTTTACTTTAATGGACTTTGGTTAAATCCAATGAAGACGTAAGTACGGAGACCAAAATCCATAATCTATAATCCACATGGAATGCTTTAAATAATTTGTATGATCAATGTATGTAGTTATAGTAGTTCGTAGTTAAATCACTGAGTCATCTTATACTGTAGCAATTGAACAGGGGGAAAATTAATACAAATAAATTGTTTTTATTTTTAAACAAAAGAAAAATTTGCTACTACAAATTAAATTCGTCCATCTATACATAATTTTCCTCCAGATTTGCTTCAAATCGGGGTGCAAACATAGTATGTGATGGACCATTGAAATGATAAAAAGGAGTTTGTGGCACGAGTACGGCGCCTACAATTGATAACGGGTTTTTGTAGAAGGCTCAAATACAAACATTTTTTTACTATGGGTGGGTTTAGGCGGGAGGGGCAATTTAATGAAAAAAGTATTTAAATGGAAAAAAAATAATTAAAAAATAGCGGTAATACCTACAATTGAGTATTATATCTTTTTTGAAAGTCAATACTCCGTTTTATTAGCCAGTTGTGAAATCTTTCGATAGTTTTTGAAAGAAACTACTTTCTAACTCAAAACTTGGGAAAAAAACATAAAAAAAATGATTTAAGTGTCATTTTTCAAAACTTTGAGATATATTATATATTTTTTCTTAGAAATCATTGCCCATATTAATTTTTAATCAGAAACCGAAATCAAAATGATTTTATCACTTCTAGTTTTCGAGAAAATAAAAAATGACCAAAACTACTATTTTAATTCAATTGATTTTTTTTGCTTGAGTTTTTTTTGTCGTGGTCTTATTTTGATAGTTAAAATAGAATATGGATTAATTCTTACACAAATTGACTCTAAATTATCATACTTTCCCAACACCGTATAAACAGTGGGGTATGTTTTGGGGGACATGCCCCCCCTGCAATCCCCCTGCTTGGGCTCACTATAGGATTTGGGGTATGTGGGAGGCAACGGAGTATACAGGGGGTTCACGGGGTCATGTCCCCCCCCAGAGAACTCAAGATTATTCTATTGATCTGAAATAATTATTTAGTAGCCTCATAGAAAAAAAAAAAGAAAGTTGGTTACTTAGAAAGCTAGTAGGATTTTCGATTGTTAATTTAGAATTCAATAGAGAATTTGAATGTTGGTAACTTCAAATCAATAAGAAATTTAATTTTCATGGCAATGGAATACCTACGGTATTTTGTAGTCAATCGATGATACTTAGATTTTCTTCCTCGTACTTCAAATTTTACATAACAACAAACTTCTCATAATATGATAATACATACATATATGCAAAGGCTAGTTTCCGTTTTGAGATGATAGCCAAAACCTGTTAAACCAAACACAAATCAAAGTGCGGAGTTGTTACCAAATTTTCACTCAATAACATTTTTTTTTCTGAAAATAAAATCTTTAAACACATTATAGAACACATACAGAAATTGTTTTGTTTGATTTCTGTATGACAGATTATTTTTAAAAGCAAAAAAAGTGATAACTTTCGATTTATTGTTATTCTAACCAAAAAATATTAATGTAAACGATAAAAGACATAAAAATATAAAACTATGATGAAAACCTATTATGGAAGGATTTTATTTGCACTTATTCAACATTTACGATCGAAAAATACTGTTATTGATTTGGATGTGGATTACTTTTACTATGTCGGATGGAATTATTGACGAAAAGCGACTAGGCTCGTAGAATTTAACAACTTTGTCCATTATTTTTATCAGAAAGGCTTACTGGTAAGAAAGATAAAAAGATTAGGTATATTTGATGTACATATTTATTTTGTAAGGTGCCTTTCACTTTTCCATCGGTGGCAGTCTTAGAGACATACATTTTTTTCAAATCAGAGGCATATCAAAATCACTCGTGAACTTTGTTCACAATTTTCTTGAAACGCAACGAAAACGAATCTTTGTATTCAATTATAATACGAATATGTAATGTATTTTAGTTTTTCCACTATTGTAAAAAGAGCAATTTACACAAGTGGTCATTTTTGAAAATCGGAGCTATTGTTTTCATTTTCAGTAGTGAATATTTATAGATATCTATTTACTAAAATTAAGAAACAGAAAACAGTGCACAATACCTATGATATTTTACTAATTTTTCCTGCAACTTCATTCGCTGTTGTGTTGTTGCTGAGACCCTCCGAAATAAAAAATGTAAAAGTCAGGAATAAAAATGAAGAGCGCGCTAATAAAGGTTCGTTCGACTCAGTTGTTTATTTTACTTTTCTTTGGAACGAAAAATGAGGTAACTTTGCAAATACCAAAAAAGTGTTTTCGTCTTAAATTTGTTAATTTTTGTGTATAGGTAGCTCATTTCGTTTTGAATTGAATGAAATATATATTTTCAACGAAATTGCCTAACATGGCGTAGTGAAAATTTAGTATTACATTCGTAGTCTGCTATTTTACGCCGACTTTTGATTCTTAACTGTCTTGAAACTAAATGAGTTAAGGTACGATATATTTTTCCAGGATATGAACGATTTTAAATTATTTTAACTTATTTTTAACAAAGGAAATGTATTATAGGGTTTCCCATTAAGGGCGTGTCGATTTTAAAATTGAATAAAACAAGATATCAATAAGGTTTTATCTTTATTTGTGAGCCCTATTATAGTAATATAACATCGTTCAAATGGCTGCCCCGGCTTCGCTGGGTGGCGCGGATTTGAAAGGTCCAGTTTTCGATGACTTTGGCGCATAAATCAGGCTGAATTTGGCCGATGGCATCGATTATGTTGTCTTTGAGGGTCGAGGTGGTTTGCAGCTTATTCGCATAGACCTGCGACTTAAGAAAGTCCCACAAGAAAAAGTCCAAAGGGGTCAAATCACACGATCTTGGTGGCCAATTCACGTCGCCTCGGCGCGAGATAACCATGCCATGAAACCGTTGGTGCAGAATATCGATTGTGTCTTAAGCTGTGTGGCACGTAGCGCCATCCTGTTGAAAATCTTCAGTATCCATATCGTCCAATTTAGGCCACAAGAAGTTGGTGATCATCGACCTATAGCGATCTCCGTTGACGGTGATGGCCTGGCCAGCATCATTTTCGAAGAAGTACGGACCGATGGCGTCTCCAGGCATCCAGCCCAAAATCCACACAAAACTAACTTTATTTGTATGCATTGGCACCTCGTGAATCTCGCGTGGATTAGTATCGTCCCAAATCCGTCAATTTTGCTTATTCATGTACCTATTCATCCAAAGATTGACCTCATCGCTAAAGATGATTTTTCGACAAAAATTGGGATAAACTTCTTACTGCTCTAAAACATTATTTGCACGTGTTGCTCGAGGCTGTAACTCACCATGATGATTTGTCTGTAGTAACTGATTAAAAGACGATATTTTGACTGAGAGTAAAAGAAACAATATGGCCGCCACGAGCTGTCAAAATCAACCCGTCCCTATTGGAAAACCCTTTAGTACAGTCAATTAAGATTGTTTCCCTTTATACTGTACTGTACAGTATACTGCTATGCACAGTAAAAGGTTGGAAGGGCAATTAAGAAATATTTTACCCATGTTTGAGGAATTTTCGATATACATTATTTGTTGATTTTTGTCTCAGAAAAGTTTTGAAAACCTCAACTTTTGGAGTTCAATTTCAAGCTTTTGAATTTTATATATTTAAAAATCTGAAATTCTTAAAAGTTTTGGAGATTATTAACTTCAATTTTGGATGAAAAACTTCAGTTTACCACGGTGAGCGCAGAAAATTCACAATTTAGAATTTTTAGGACTCGGCTTATAAGAGTTAAGTGCTTACATGTAGTAATATTGATTTTATATATACATTAAGTCGGCAAAGAACCAAAAATGTGTGTGTTTCAAAAGTAAGGGTATTGCTGTAACAAGTTTCATATATTTAATTACAATTGTAAGCATACTACTCCTATAGTTAGTCACATATTTAGGGGAGTTTGTATTATTTAATTAATTGATCATTAGTTTCTTGTTTGCCATTGTTAAGAACTACATACATATATAAAAAACTTGAATTCGGGTATTCGAAAAACAATCCAATTAAAACAAGATTTTCTTTTAGCACTTTTGCAAAAAGTGTCATTTTTTTTCATATAAGAAGAAGAAATTACAATTTATTTAAAAACCAGTATGCGAAGTTGTTTGTTTACCTACTCTATCATCTGAAGTTTGACCCAATAGCCGTCGCATCGTACTGAAGTAGCCGCCGGTATATTTGGCGAAAATTCAATTTCTTTGATGGGTCAGCAGAAATTCCTAACGAATGATAGCAACAAACGGAGTTTCATCCTTCTTCTCCTTCATCATCTTCACAACAGCGGAATTAGTGCTATGGCAGCAGAAGAAGATGCGGATCCAGGCGCGAACGCAGGGGGGGGGGGGGTTGGGCAAAAAACAAAGTTGGGTTAGATGCCTCAAACAAGCGATGAAGAGCAAATGTAGGTACCGAAAATGGCAAAAAAACTTGTGGATGTGTGAAAGCAGGTCTTCATTGCACATCTTTTTGCCAACACTGTTGACCAATCATGGAAGATGATTCAGAGGACCAAGGTGGAAGAACTGTTGGCACGATTTCCTTCCAAGAAGATAGTTTGCCAGGTCCCTTATGTAAGAAACCAAGGTTTCATGCACCGGGATTTGAAATTAATTAAAGCCACGTAAGTGTATATTTTATATTTATACCTTCCAATACGTTTGAAGATGCGGTTTTGAAAATTTAAAGTGCTATAGTAAATAAACAATTGCTCGGACAAAAAAAATGTTTCGGTTAAAATTGTATTTGATAGTGCTTCCAACAACTTTTAGAAACAAATTTTTGCGAAACACTAAAAGAAAAAAAAGTATTTGACTTTAAAAAAATGCGAACTCCATTTTTTTTATAACTCGCTAAATGCACACAATATAAAAAATATGGACAAATTTGTAGAACGTATGTTTCCCTATAAAAATAAATATTCAGTTTCTCGATAAACTCAAAAATACGGTTTTAATTCATGAAAAACAAATTCACTTTTTAAATCAAGATAGTGGCAATCCTGCAAGTGGTTGGTGGTCGAAAAATTGGAATTAAACTTTCTGTATGATACTCTAACGAACTAAAAACAAAAATTGCTTCCCCATATGTTTAAAAAAATACCTAAATATGCTGGACTAATTATTGGTGCCTATGGAAATTAGTAGAGATTATGTTTGTTATTGTTTGATTACGGTTTGTAAGCAAATTTCAAGCTCTTATTATATCAAAGACATCGGTAGTGCCCAGCCAAGTTCTGGCACTAAACCCTTTCCTAACAGGATCAAACCAAAAAAAAGCTATTTTCGACCTCCCTCTAACTTCAGTACCAATAGAGTCAGTAACTTCAAATTCAAAGTATCTGTTAAGATTATCAAACACAGACGCCTCGCCAAGTTTAAACTTTTTAGCATGAGCCGTTCCTAAGATATAGGACTGCAAATAATTCAAAAGCCGTAACTGACTGATGACTGACTCACTTGCTGGTCATCAAAATTATGGAGCACTTGTGGCCTTCAGGGGGCGTGGTATGCACCCATTTTCATTGAGACTTTACTTTCATTAGGCATGCCAACCGCCTATTTTCACAGAATTGATATTAATTATATAAAAGAAAGCACTTCGGATTGTTGAAGAATGATGTAATTTGGTAGACTGTTAGGTCTTATAGTGAATACAAAGGATATATTGGAAACTTTGAGATTTTTCATTCATGGGCATGGCAACTGCCCATTTTCTCAGAATTGATATAAATTATATGGAGCACTTGGGATTAACGCAGAATGATGATGATGGTAGAGCGATAGAACATGAAATGATGAAAGCAAAGGGAAAAATTAAAAATTTGAGATTTTATATTCAGTGGGCGTGGCAACCACCCATTTTCGTCGCATTTATATTTAACTCCAATTGTTGCAGAATTATAAAATTTGGTAGAGTCTTCCCCCTTGAACTATCGACCAATTGCCCTAACACCTTTCTAAAGTCATGAAATACTTTGAAGAACAAAATCTTCTTAACAACCGCCAATACGGTTCTCGTAGCAGAAGGTTTTATTTTGATCTGATGGATGGCTTATCTCACCGAAAGGTGGAACCAATCCTTGCATAGTTTTGGTGAAAGCAAAATTAATGGGCTCGATATATCTAAAGCATTTGATAGAGTTTGGCACTATGCTCTTTTATCAAAAATGTGTGAATTTGGTTTCGCAGACCCTTTACTTCGACGGATTAGGAACTATCTTTCGGACCGTTCGATACAAGTGGTATTTGATGGGTTCCAGTCTGATATTCACAAAACAAATGCTGGTGTGCCACAGGGCTGCGTATTATCTCCGATCCTTTTTCTTATTTTTATTAATGATCTTTTATTAATGATCTTTAATGATCTAATCCACTTCATTGTTTTTCTGATGATAGCACTCTAAGTTCCTCATAGAGGCTGATTATACAGTTTGTTTTTTTCGTTTTTGACAGGCACGAACGTTTATGATTACATGGTTCGCTAAAATACGTACTTCCTTTCGTTATTTTGACGTTCATGGAATATGTGGTTGTTTTGTGTGAAAATAATCAGTATAGTAATAAATAAAAATATTTTGTTATCACTTTTTTCTCAAATACCTATACTCGTATATAAGGTATATTCAATAATTCAATCACGAAAGACAATTTTACCATTGAATCATTTTTGTTAAAATCATTTTTTTTTGCTTACACTGATGAGCATATTGTGGTTGCCAAATCAGAAACGTCAAAGTTCAACCAGAAAAACTCTTGAAAAATGTCATTCCTGCTTTCGTTACTTCCTTCCCTCTACATTTCTACTCCCCTCACCAAAGCTGTCAAAAAGACGAAAGGCGAAACAACCGAAAAAACGAATCGTGTAATCGGAACATGCTCATTTCCAGAATCAACTCCCCGTTCATTAAATATTGAGCTACAGCGTCAGCATATAAGTTAACGTCATTAAACTCTGACCTCAACACGATTCCTCAGTGGGGTATCATTAACCGCGTGGAATTTAATGCCTCCAAAACACAATAATGCATGCTTTCGCTAAGAAAAACTTACCCCCATTGCCTTTATCTATGAATAGCACTTGCATTGAGGAAACCCAAAAGTTTTCTATTCTCACATGAAACTGCCAAAAATGCTGCAAAAAATTTGGGTTTTCTTGGACGTTGCAAAAAATTCTTTCCCCCCTCTGATCTTGCTTCTATATACAAATCATTCATTCGACCAAAGCAAGAGTATAACTACCATATTTGGCAGGTGCTACGCAAACTTCTTTACACATCCTTGATCGGATCCAAAACAAAGCGTTTAGATTAATAGGGAATAGCACTATCAACGCTGCCATAGAAACACTCGAGCATCGTCGAAATGTTTCGTGTCTCTCCCTTTTCTATCGCTTTTTAAACCACCATTGTTCTCGTGAAGTAGCCAGTTGCATTTCGCCCCTGAAACAATTTTCACGCAACATGCGTTGAGCCAGAAATGCCCTAGTTTACACATGGGCCCAACTTCGGACGTAGGTACAAATATTAGCTTTAAAACTATAACGTAAATGGCACAATTAGTTTGACAGATTCTAAATGTCTGGCTCACGTTAGGCCCCACAAAGATGTCTGCAAGTAGTGTCAAATAAAGTAAATGCCATCATCCCAAGACATATCAAACATTCATCTTTGATAAAATAACACAATATTGCAACATATGTATGCAACTTTAGCACTCGCTATAATTCTTAATTGCACCCGGATTGAAGATCTTTAGTATCCATTTGTTCTTAGCTACCATAGAATCTGTTTGCAGACAAAATCTTAGCTTTGCTAAAATAACATATGTTTCGCAGCCTTTTGGGCTCTGACTCTATTAAAATTTTGTAGACGAATTCAAAATTCTTCTTAAAAGTTATCCTCATTCTACATCACACAATAAATGCTACAATTGTAAATTTTCTCGTATAAAGTTTATTGAAAAAATACTGCATTTAAAAGAATGAAACGCAGTCCATACAAAGGTATTAAAATAAAAGTGCAATATTTCAACTACAAAAACAAATAACAATTCCTTGGGATTTGCCGAGTAAGGACAAAAGTTGTTCGGGGTTTCACAAGAACATAATGTGCACCAATCCAATACATAATTATTATTCCAGTTGATATATATATTACAACTCCGTACGAAGTCCAGAGAAAATTCTCCAAATGCTTCACTGACAAACCAAATGATAATAAAAATGAGTTAATTTCTATGCGATAACTTAACTTAAAATATTTGACTTTATTTTTGTTTGTTTTATTGTACAACAAATTGAAGTCTTTTCTTTCGACCAGCATACATAATAGGTACATATACTTGAATGGACAATGAAGTTATTGTTTAGATAAGTAAAATGTTTCCCATCGGTGGAACGGAGCCCCTATTTTAGGCACTCATAAGGTAATAAAAGATAAGAGTGGTAATAACACTTTGACGATTATTAAAAAAAAAATAATTATTAGTGTAAAAAATGCAGTACTAATTAGCTGAAGTGATACTGCAGGCGCATTAAACACTAGAGGGTAAACGAAAGAAATATACATTAAAGTTTTAAAAAAATATGTTAATTGTTATTTAGATACATTTTTAAGGTTTAACATTACCATGGTTGAGATAAAAAAAGTACTTTTACGAATATTTTGTATTATCATCAAAAAATTATGTAGTATTTCTAAAAGGGCGACCTACATGCCGTAGGTAGGTAGGTACATTGAAATAATTATTTACTGAACATATGTATTTTTAAAATATTTCTTGATAAGACCTTAAAAATAAAAATAAATCGGGTGGCACAACGGCTCATGAAGAACCAGGGCCTATTGACTAACAACTCGCAACCATTCTTGTGTGCGCCTTTCGACAGGAATGGAAGGGACCTACAATTTTATGCCAAATCCGAACGGCTAGACGAGAAGCACTTATTCGTGACAAGTGATACTCTTGGAGAATTTGTCAATTCCTCGCAAGAGGCAGTAGCCCTGAAAAAAAACTTTTTTAGTTTTTAGGTGGACGAGGCTGGGAAGTGATCCCAGACCTCCAGCATGACAGTCGAACGCACTAACCATTACGCTACGGGCTACTACATCTGATAAGACCTTATAATACCTATAAACGTATAAACAAATTTTTAAAATTAAATAAATTTGAAAATTTTATATTACAGTGGTTCCTTTCGCTGCTAATAATAAAAAAACAATAATTAACAAATTTTCAAATTTTGCGCCAGTGATAAATTTTTATTTTCTTATTTCGATTTTCCTTTGGGGGAGGGTGTCTAGAAATGTTAAGTAATTTAATGACGGCCATATACGATTTTTTATCATTCAACCAACATGTCTTAAGGTAGTTCGCAGAATTTGGAAATTTGTTAAATTATTATTATGCCTCGGCACAAATATGGCAGCACAAGTTGAGCACACTAAAGAACAATTTTATAGCTTTTTAAAAGATCGAAAAGAATACAAATAGTTCGTTCGCAAAATTTGTTAATTCTTAAACAAAAAAGCATTTTTTAATTGATAATGTTGGTGCGGACTTCACGGTTCGCAAAATTTATTTTCGATTGTAGAAGTATCAAATTATATATGTGATAATGTGATTTATTTATATCTTCGGTGTCTGATTTTAGAAGTGAAGAGCAATACAGCAGAACTATTTTGTTTTTAGTTTGACTGCATCATCCTCATCTTGTCCTGTAACGATCATCATGTCCTGAAACGATCGGGGCTAGATATTTAAATTGATTCCACGTCTTTCTCTGGGGATCTGCTTTTGCAAGGACTGTTGATTTCCATGTTGTTCTTGGTTTTCCAACCCACCGTTAAGCCTGAAGTCGAAGGTCGACAAATTTGGACTTTGATTTCGTCTTTTAATTTTTACGCAGAGGCAGAACTTTGACGTGGTTTTTTCGCTAACCTCTTGTATCGGGTTTTTCAATAAGAGCGCTACAAAACAAAAACGGTTTTGGATATCAACGAAATTCTTTATTCCTGTGAAAGAACGTTCGATGCCATTATGTATGAAACTCGATTTCTTTTGCATGGCCAACACGGGCACGCTTGCAGAAGTCCAGACGCTGAACCCAATTTTCGACGGCCGATACTGCTGCAATTTCACGTTCGATATTCGTACGAAGTTCATCAATCGTCGCTGACTTGTTGGCATAGACCATAGACTTGACGTAGTCCCACAGGAAATTGTCTAACGGCGTCAAATCGCACGACCGAGGCGGCCAAGCGACTGGACCATTTCGTGAGATAACACGTTCTCCAAACTTGGTTTCCAATAAATTGATTGTGACATTCGCTGTGTGGCTTGTGGCGCCGTCCTGTTGGAACCACATGTCCTCCAAGTCCATATCATCCAATTAGGGCCAAAAATATTCGGTTATCATTGAACGGTAGCGATCGCCATTCACAGTAATGTGCCGGTCTTGATCATCACGGAAGAAGTACGGGCCAATGACGCCGCCGGCCCATAAACCACACCAAACCGTAAATTTTTTCGGGATGCAATGATGACTCATGGAGTACGTGTGGATTGCTGCCTGACCAATACCGCATATTTTGTTTATTGACGAAGCCATTCAGCCAGAAATGAGAAAAGACCATAAATTGGACGTAGCGCTCTTAACGTTGCGGCCACTGACTCTGAATTTCTGTAGTAAATTTTAATAATTTCGACTGGTTGTTGGCTCGTTTATCTTTTCATCATGAAATGGCAAATCTTACTGAAGAGAAATGTCAAAAGAGCAGCAAGAAATATGGCCTCGTTTGCTGTCCCTGTTGCTTTACTGTTGTAGCTTCTCTGTTGAAAAACCCTTTATTTTGTCCCACAATTATCAGTTAAAAAGTCTTAACGCGAATTTAAAAAGTGACATGTTACAGCTTAGTTCTTGGAATAATGATATCATATTTCCCACAAGTTCTGCATAATTGAACTAGGCAGAACCGCTAAATATGGAAGTTGCCATATTGCGAAAACCTAAACTTAAAAATGATTTGTACATATCAACGTCGTGTATTCGGCCTGACTAACTAACTTAAAAATGATTATGACATTTCAATCAGCCTAACTTATTTAATGATAAATTTCAAAACATTCGAGTGAATCTATAAAAAAGTGAAAAAAAAAAAATGGCAGAAAAGTGCTTAATTTCTTTGCAAATATTTATTGAACTTTGGACCACTATAATTTAATACCGAACTGACGGCGACGTACAGAGATCGTTAATGTCGATTTGTGTAGATAATTGTACTGTCTAAAATTGTTTTTAGATCATTTTAAAAAAATAAAATTTTTAGGAGTTATTATTAAGTAATATAAAAGAAATACATTTTATTTAAATGGCGGCATATCACACTAAGAACTTGGTTCTTATTAGAAAACGGCTGAAGGGATTTCCTTTAAACTTGGTTTATATTGTTTTTTGACCAATATGCCAAGACATTTTTTAAATATTTTATATCAGGACCAAAAATAACGGTACCTGCCATACAATTTTTTTCGGCAAAAGGAAAATAATATTTTTCTGCTATTTTTAAATATTTTTTTTATTTTCATAAATTGAATATTTTTGGTACCTTAAGTACAACCATATTTTTGGTTTTGATTTTCTCGAAAACAGTTAAGTTGAAAATTTTCATTTCTTTTTTCGTTATTGTGTGTAAACCAAGATTAAAAAAAACAAGATTTTTGAAAACTAAATAGTTTGAAAACGATTTGGTCAATATTTTCAAAGCTAGGTGTAAGATAGTTTTTTATTATTTTGTAGAATACTTGAAAAAATCATCTTTCTGAATTCAAAAATTCCATACAAATATTGAAAAACCGTTAAGAACAAAATTATTTTCCCAAAAACGGCTCCAAGAATTTTGATAAAAAGATGTGCGTTTACCATATAAGGTATGGCCAATATTTTGATGAAAACAAATGTTACCAATAACGGTACCTCTCATGGAACCGATTTTTTTGATTTCAAATTTCTCGTTGACAGCTGCTCCGATTTCAACCAAAATTTGTATACAAGAGCTCCTTGACAATTCAAATAATTTTGCATATAAAAATTTCCAAAAAAATTATTTTTGGATTTTTAAAAAAATATTGAAATTTGTTTTTGAAAATTCAATATCTTGAATTTTTTTTTTATTATGTGTAAAATTGTATTGTAAATAAGCGAAAAATATAATAAAAATTATTTTTAAGAAAACCGCTCTAACGATTTATGATCGGGTTGGCACTCGTGAAAAAGCTATAACTTCAGCCGAATAACTTGTTGGTAGAACACTTTAGTTGTTGTTGTTTCGTTCAAAGTATTCGATTTCTTATTTAATTTTTTAATAAATTAATATTTATCAAACAAATCAGATGGCATACTTCATTTTGAGCTCTAACCCTCAAAGCCATTAAAATTATAAGTTTATAGTAATTTAAAGTTAATAATTTAATTAATTTATTTTTTAAATTTTAGAACCAATATGTATCTACTTGTACATAATCAATTTCTAGCTAAATTAAAGTTGTTAGCTAGGAGAGCAAGTTTTTGCGATCCAGTCGTGCCCATTTTTACTTACGATATATGTACGTAGTAAAGTGTATAGGGCAAGTTTAGGATTCGTTCAAAAAAAAAAAATCGAGATAATAATTTTCCCTAACATTACGATTATACAAAATGCAAAAAAGTGGGTCTCGCAATTTTTTCTATCTGTCCGTCTGTATGTCCGTCTGTCCGTCCGTCTGTCTGTCCGTCTTTCTGTCCGTCTGTCTGTCTGTCTGTACCTCGACCTGCAGCCTAAACGGATGAAGCGATTTTCTTCAAACTTTGGACTTAAGCTTCTTATGTGATTCCCCAGAGGGGAAACTGAATTTTTTTTTAATTCAAAAAATAACGGTACCTGTCAAACAACCAATATAAAAAAATTGATTTATTTCAAAAACGGCTCTAACGATTTTCAAACAAAATTACGAGCTACTAAAATTACTAAAGGAAATATTTTGGAAGAAAAAAAAATTTATAACGGTTATTAACGGTTTTCAAATTTTGTTCGTTAACTGCTTCACCGCTTTCAACCAAAATTTTTACACAAAAGGTCCCTTACAATTTTAACAATTTTGCATATAAAAATTTTCGAAAAAATAATTTTTGAATTTTTAAAAAAAATTTGATTTTGTTTTTTGAAAATTCAATATCTTGAAAACGGACTAATATTTTTTTTTTGTGTTGTGAAAAATTGTATTTTATTAAATACTAAAAATTGGCACACCAAATTTTATTTTAAAAAATGTTCAAGAATTTTTGTATATACAAAATTAATTAAAAAAAAAAAAACCGCTCAAATGATTTTTGAATTGTTTTTTTATAAATTCATATTTTTTAAAGAAATCAGATGGAAAATTTTTTTTTGAGCTCTATCTGTTGTAGCTATTAAAATAACTAATTTATAATAAATCATAGTAATCATTGAAGGTTTTGAATGAACAAAAACCACTTGTGTTGGCTACCACCAAGTATTATATAGGCTGGAATTATTGCAATTTCATGGCTGCCACACCAATCATCAGATTCCTTTAGTGGTGCTTAGTCTATAGTTCCAATTTTAATTTATAAATTATTTTGCCGTCAACTGGATTTGAACCTAGATCAAGATACCTCAGAGGCCGCTGCACTACGCATTGCACCACCGGGGTCACCTGATCGTGCCCATCCAAATGAATATTTTTTTTAGTTTTACAATTGCATTTGGACAACGAGCATTTTTACAAGCCACACACAAGTTAGATGTTATTCATTCGGGTTTTCTTTTTCTCCTCTCCGTTATCACCGCAACAATTCGCTGCATATGTGTAAGGAGGGAAATTGTATGAAAGATTTGACACTGGTAATTATTTATATTTTAAATTCTATTTAAAACTTATTTGTAATGATATCAAAATGTTATGGAACCAATAAATATGTACATTGTCGATTTCAACCTACGTTAAAGTTGTTAGCTACGAGATCAAGCTTTGTGCAATCCAGTCGTGCCCATTTTGTATGTAGAATTACATGATTATAATATATTTTTTAAAAGAACCTATAGTTGTCGAGTAATTTGGAAAACTTAATTTTACCTAATTCCTCCCCTTCCTCTAAATTGTTTGATGTACTCTAAACTAAAAGTACTTTTTGGAAGTGTTAAGGACGTTAAAAAGAAGCAATTCAGCACTGTCGGAATTTTTTCGAAGTAAGAACATTTTTCCACTACCATTAAATATCTTACAACTGCAATGTTTTGTTAACTACTTTATTTATTTTTGCATAGGCTCTATTCACCAGAGCATAGGTTTTTGTTTTTGTTTGTATGGATAGTTTGGAAAAAAAAACTTTCACAATACCTTTAACTTATTCATGATGGTTTTTTATCTTTATATTTAGTTAGTTCTTCTTGCGAGCAACCCTGAGGACCCAAACAAAATATTTGTTGCAATTTATATCTAAAGGGACGTATTCATAGTCATTTTAAACCTGGGTCTAAGTTAAACACAGCTTTGGTTGAATTTTCAGACGTTGATTCTATTTTTTTAAGATTATCATTTCAAAATATTTGAAGCTTTTTGTGTAGTTTACCAAGTTAATTATCTTATAAAAATATAAAACCAACAATTTGTAATTAAAATAGGTCTGTATTCATTGAGCCAAAATTGTCTTAAACTGTAGTTTAGTTAAACCTGGGTCTATCTGCGACTATGAACATGCCCCATAGTGTTTTGCTTTAAATTTATAACCAACCAATTAGCATTAAGTTAAGCAAACGCTGCACCCTTCCCAATTATCTTTTGTGTCATTGTCATGGTCTGATTGCAGAAAATAATGATTTTTCGAAATCTTTTGACACAATCATTATCTTTGGCAAGTGAACTTTCATTTAAAATAGTATGTGTAGTGTATGCATACAAAAATTCAAATTCAAATCCCCAACCATTGCCAGTGTTGTGCTGGCCGAAAATTCTCCGAACCAAATCGAAACTTCTTTTTTGTTCTTTTTTTTTTTTTCTTTTTTTTTAATTTCACTACAACATCCTGCAGAAAAGAGCAAACCGCACCACCATTTCTCATTTTCATTTATTCAACAATGCAACGATATAATGAACGCCAAAAAAGACGTAAAACATGCAACAGTTGGCTGCGTTTTCTTTTATATTCTTCTGGTGGACTTCCTTTTATTTTCGGTTTTAAATTTTTGCAATTATACACGAGACATCATGAGCGAAGATTTTAAATGTATCTCTTTTTTTGTTTTTTGCAAATCTATATGTAGCTACATAAACGAATTTTTGTTGTGGTTTTGAAATCATTTTCACACGAAATTCGTTCGAATTTCGTGGTTTTGTGAAGGGACATTCAACTGTTTTTTTTTTTTCGACACACTTATCCATTCGGGACTCATTTTGTGCAGTGGCTTAAAAGTAATAAAATGTCAGATAAATTCATTTATTTTTGCGTATTATAAACTTATGATTTTTATTGCAAACTTATGTGTAGCAGCTAACCCACTTGAATTGATGCGATGACGACGGGTTAAACAGAAGAAAACAGGAGGGCTCTTGTCCAAATTCAAGATATGAACAAATGAAATCATTCAAAGATTTTAGTAGGTTCTTTTAGCATAAGTCTTATCGCACTTGAAAGGGAGAGAAAACATGATAATGCGCACTTCAGAAAATAAAATTTCAAGAGATGAAAATGACCCAATTTTGAGTCAAAGTCGTAAACTATGTAAAGTTTGGTGCTAAAAACCAAAAGTGAGATCCGAAAGGAGTCTTACAGGGCATTCAGAAGAAAATAAGATAATTTCTTTCCTATAAGTGATTTTTTTTTTAATTTAAGTCTGTAAAGAAGTGTCCAATGTGAGGAACTACGATGTGGATTCATTTGACGACTTCGAAATAAGTAGTGAAATAAATGTTTAACCTCCGAAGTCACACTTATTAAAACACTTAAAACCGAATGGTTTTAGGACTCAAGAAACTAAAGAAATTAGTTCTCATAAAAATAGTAAAATGATAATTTCAGCAACCAAAGAATCATCGAATTAGTTTTGTCTTTATTAAGATGTTGGTTTATTTATTTTTCAATATTTTTGAAAGTAAAAGTCCTTAGAGCCATCTACTTTTTAGTGTTGGTGATAAGAACATTAAAGATTAAAATCAAAAATAGCTGTTAATTTGTAATCAATGCTGCCTTTTCTGGCCGGTAATGAAGTTCTCTTGAGTGCAGCAGACATCTAAACCTTCCTTTCAGAACTCCAAAACATCTTTCTATTTTGCTTCTACATTTTGAAAGAACCGTATTGAATTTAGCTTCACGACTGTTGGGCAGTGGCGGATCCAGGGGGGTGGCTATAGGGGCTAAAGCCCTCCCCCCCCACAGCCTATTACTAAAATAATTTGAAATAAAGAAAGCAAAGTTTTACAACTTGTAGAGTTTTATTTTCGTCTAAAATATTGTTAAGGTGTGAAATTTGATGGACAAAATAACGTGGTTGGGGCTGAACAATTTGCATGTTGTAATTTTTTCCTAAGCCTTAAGCTCTAAGCCAAAGCCTGGAGCGAATTCGACAAAAAGCAAGTGGGGGGCTATGAATAATGGTCATGTTTCATGCAATGACAGCTTTTGGTTAATATGGTCTGAGAATATTGGACAAAAAAAGTAGTCAGGGTTAAACAAATAACTCCCTAAAAACTAACCTTATTCCATAGGGCTTAAGTCTAGGGACTGTCAGTCCGAAGTTGGGACTAAAGCTTGAAGATATAATTTAAAAAAACCTGGTCGGGGCTTAACATTAACATGTCAAATTCAACAACTTTTTACACTAAAAACTAAGCTAAGTTGACGAAAGAAACGCAATTGAGGCTATAACAATTGGAGAGCAACAGAGATACAACTGGATACAACTGAAATTGTTTCTTACGGCTTTGGCTGGGGTTAGATAATTTTGGGGCTTAGTTTTCAATATTTCAAAGGTCCAAGGCAGTTGTACAATGTACATACAAAATATTTTTGGACTAAGCAATTCTGTAGTCAAGGAGCCTAATTCAAAAAGAGTGAGAAACTCTGTGAACTCAGAAAAATCTTGCAGGTGGACAATGGACATGAATATTAACCATTCCTATAGACTCTAGAGCGACGTGCAAATTTATCGACACATTCATTGAGCAGGAATAAAAAGTATAGGTATGCAGCATACACGAAAATTCATTCACACTTGCAGAATTGGGCCGTAAAGGTTATTTTTTAGAGCAGCTGTTTCTTACGCCCGACTAAAAGACTTGCACTCGTATTCGTAAACGCAAATCAAACGTGAATTATCTTTATTCAGTTAGTTAAGTGCAAAAATGTATTCATAAAATAAAATTGAAGTTAATTAACGTTGATTGACGTTTAATTAACTAAGTCACCAAAGTAGGTGTATTAACGAGAAATTAAGATGACATAAGTGTTGAAAATAATTGAAAATTGATATATTTGTTAATATAAAATTAAAATGGCATACCGAGATTGTGAATTTTTGCATCGAATTGCAATGTTGAATATGTTGGAGTCTACAGCAACGCGTAAAAAAAAATTCAATTTAGGACCAAATCTAAGATTCTCCAAGAATAACATGGGAAAACTTATTGCTATTGTAAGCGAAGACCTAGGAGACAGACGAGGTGGACACATTCCCGTAAGCTTAAGTGACGTCATTTTCATTTCAGCTATGTACACGAAATTCACGATTTAATGAGAAAGTATGTGTGTAAAATCTCAGAATATGTGAGCAAGTATTTGTGCAAAATAGCTTATATTCTTTGATGACATCAGGGATTTTGTTGATTGTAGTAGATTTTCGTTCGTGTTGATTACTAAACCTCAATTAGCTATTGCACGCAGTTTATTTTTTTATTATAAGAAAAGTCTAATTCATGAATTATCTTTTAATTAACGTTTTAGTTAATTTCTGAGTAAGAACACAATTAACAATTTTTTATTATTAGGGCTGTTGAAGTTTTAATATTAATTTTTCGATCCGCAATATATTATTTTCTGTGCTTTCCAGTGACAGTTTGAACAAAATAAGTAGGTTGTTTGGCTATAGTTCAGGAAAATAAGATCTCAGAGGAGTGGCACTGTGAGAGCCCTATGAGCTTTTACCAGTAAGACCCCTTAAATATAATTTTTCTGAACTACCCAATTACAAATAGTTTTGAAATTTTATCAAAAATGTGAAGTTCAAAGCATACCTTCAGCTAATTTAAACAAACACTTACATAATGTAGGTAGCTACCTACAACCTAATGAATTATTACTAAGCAATATAAATAAACGAATTTTTCTAAAAATTTAAGTTATAAAATAAGTTATACTGCCATGTTTTGCTGAGCCTTTATATTGGCTTCTAGCTCTGCTTAAAAATAATTCCCATGTTTAACACGTATCAATTCCAAAATCTTGTTTTTGTTCTTTATATTGAAAATATTTTAAGGCGCGGATATTTATAGGAGTAGATATAAAGGCACAAAAACACGGCTTTTATTAAAGAAGAAAAGTGATAATGTCAAAATTCGTTTTCTGTTATATAACTTCATATATACAAACTAGATCTCCAAACTCCAAGCCCCCCCCACAGCCAAATCCTAGATCCGCTACTGCTGTTGGGTAGAGGTGATTTGTAGGAAATCACCAACCATGGTTCAAGGGTATAACCGGCATCACCTTAAATTCAATGTTATATCAGTTTTAGTGTTGAGGTAGGTACTTGTGAATAAGCATATAAAAAAAGCATAATTTTGTTACCAAGAATTTTGCTGCTATCTCCCTCCTTGAACTTTTTTTCCATAAAGTCTCTTTCGGAACTGATTGCCCATACAGCAGAGTCATGGGAACTTCCACCATAGCTAGCATTAACGCCGGTAATCCTAAGCGTATGGTCACAAGCCTATTGTTTTGTTATAATATTGACTAAATGTAAGACTATAAGCATGTTACCTACCATCATTACGTTCAGGCTATGGTATCCTTTTCTATTGTAGAAATGATGTTCATTCTTTGAAGGACGGACTATGCTTATAGTCTATAGTATAGTAGTATAGTCGACACACATTATAACACCAGGAAACCCATTTTTTTGAAAGAAACACGTTTTTGCCTTCAATTTTTCCTCCTCGGTCATTTCAAAACGTTATGTGTCTTGGGCCAAGTTTCTTCTCCAGTATGTCCAGCGTTTCACTCATCACCTTCGATACTGTTGGTTGAGCCATAGCGATTCGGTAGTCCTATCCAACGCTCTTTTGGTACGAACCTTCCGCTAAAAATCGCAATGTAGCGGCAAGCTTGAGTATTGAAGGCAAAGAGGCAGTGTTTTCGCGTTTGAAATCATCTTTGATTTCTTCAAAAACGTACACAAAAGCTTCTCATGACAATCGAAACAATTTTATAAACCTTATTGAACAGGAATTATTAAAAAAATACAATTCTGATAAAGATAATTAAATATCTACACACTCTTTGTGGGGAATATCAAGAGGGGATGGCCCACTTCTAAATAGTTTTCTTTGAATATTTACAAAATTAGCATCTTTTCTTGTTTCTTCTCTTTCTCTTTCTCATTTTAGAAAACACTTATGGAATCCATCTAAAACTAGTTTTGTTAACTTGAAACCATCAATATTATAAAAATATGATTACATACATTTATTAAAATACTTTTGTCAGAGAAAAACAATTTTTTTTTTTAGTGGAAGTAAATGTCATATTTTAGGAAACAGCTGACAAATAAATGGAAAATTGGAAAAAATCATGGAAGGTTATGGGAAATGTTTGACATTTAAGCTGGAAAAATGGAAGGATCGATTTCTTCCATGTTCGCTTTTGGAATTAACCTAAAGCGAAGACGGTCGAAATTGAATTTTCGCTTTCAAAGCGATCCGCTGCGCTTTCTGGAATCGGCCCACAGTTTTAACGATTTCGATTGAACTTCGAACATGTTATTCGTAGAACAGTTTTCTTTTTCCAAAAATGTTGAATAACCGAAATAAAGTTTTAAGGTTGTTTTCAAAAACCAATTGTTAATTCATATGATTTTGTCATAGTTTTACAATTTCTAAGTAATCTTGTCAATGACTATTGAATTTAAATATTGTTTAAATATTTCTTTTTACGAAAAAATAACTTAAATCTAAGAAAACAATATTTTGTTTGCAATTTATCTGGTTTTTTTTTTGTATTTAATGAAACATTTTAACTTCTTTTTAATATTTCCTCGTTAAGCATATAAAAATACTATGGAACCAATAATATACACCTCCCAATGTCTAGCTACATTTAAAATGTTAACTACAAGATCAAGTTCGGGCAATCTAGTCATGTATTTAATTTAATTTTGAATCATTAATTAATTAATTAATTTTATTTCATTATTAAATCACATGAAAATACTTCATTTTTTTTGTTACAACTGCAGTGGGAACACTGATTAGTTTTTTTTTTGGTTTACTAAATAAACATCCTGCTCCCCGTTTTGCGATCCACTTCTGTTATGATGTCATCCTTATGCCATCAAAAACTGGATCTCATACATTTATTTATAAAAAAAAATCTTCTTTTGCAAGTTCCAAAGTGAATCTACTCCACTTTCTCATCCCTCTTCTGCTTCTTCGTCTCATCACTCATCCCGAAATAATTTTATCACCACTTAACATGAAGGAGTATAGTAACAAGAAGTTCTCAACCAATTTCAAGTCCCATTATGACAGCGAAAAAGTTAAAAAAAGAGGCTGCTGTTTATAAATTTCTTTGCCCATCATCATCATCATCAAACAACTTCAACTGTCTATGTTCATGTGAGGAGGTATATTCAATATTATTTAGGAGTGAAGACAAATACCCTATCCATATACACTGCAAATAAACATGCACACAGGCACAGGTACCTTCTTCTCAGAGAATTGCATGTTTTCCAACACTTTGAAAAAAAAAAAAATATATACATATATATTATGTTTGTGTTAATACACGTAATCATTCCTGCGATGAAAAGAGAATTTCAAGGCCAAACTTCTTGATATTTATTTATAGCTCTCTACACACAAGTCGTGCCAGGAGGAGTGCAAATATTGTCCCATTATTATGGACTTGGCAAACTCACATACATATAGGTACGAACATTGAAAACCTTCTCTGCCCAAAAGCAGCGGAGCGATGTGCATTTAAATGCAATTTTACTGTGAATGAAGTGTAGAAAAATACTGCCAGCACAACAAGATAAAGTTGTGTACAAAAGTTTTCGAACTTATAGATTCAATTGACATAGGTAATCGAAATTACCATAAGACAGGTAATAAGTTTTAGCTTGATAGGTAGGTAAAAACTAAATATAAGGTTGGATCTTAGCTAATAAAACCCCTCTAGTTATTCAATAGATTTAATAACGGTGCCGTGACATTTGGCCATGTGTCATATGGCCATAATTTGAAATATGGCCATGTAACACATTGTGAAAGCGTCAAATGGCCATATTTCAAGATTTGGCCATTTGTCGCTTTTACAAAGTGTCATATGGCCATTATGGCCATATGTCACTTTCAAATTATTCTTTTGCCAGAAGAACGTGTTTACAAAAACCTTGTAAGCGTTTTCAAAAATTTTTAGTTTAGTTTTTAAGATATTCTCCTGAATATTTTAAAAATTATTTAACATAAAATTTAAAAAGCAAAATTAAAGTATTTCAAAACAACTTTTTGAAAACGTATACAAGTATTTTTAAAAAATTCGCGCGAATTTTTAAAAAATACTTGTATACGTTTTCAAAAAGTTATTTTGTAAGATTTTAATTTTGTTTTCAAAGATCTCCTAAAAATTTTAAAAATTACATAACATAAAATTTAAAAAATAAAATTAAAGTTTTTCTAAACAAGTTTTTGAAAACGTATACAAATGTCGACTTTTATCGACTTTTTTGAAATTTAAAATGCCGTAAAAAAATGAATTATGAAATCTCGACTTGACAAAATGTCGACTGCATTGAAAAAAGTCGAACAAAATATCGCCTTTTCGATATTTTTTCTAAATAAAATTATAAGAAATGCCCAATTTTAAAATACCGACTTTTATATGATCGACTTTCAAAATCTCGACAAAAAAATGTCGACACAACATGTTCAGTGTTTAACCTAAAAATATAGCATAACGGGTGATTGAAGACGATGCGAAACAATCCAGGGAGAGATTTTAAGTGTTGACATTTTAATAGTCGACATTTTGATCAGATTATGGTTTATAAATGTCGACTATTAAAATATCGATTAACAAAATATCGAGTATCAAAATCTCGATTATTAAAATGTCGATTACAGTCGATATTTTGAAAATTGCTTTTTAAAAAATCGGTCTGGTTTTTTTTCGATATTTTGTTCAGTCGGTCTTTTAACTAGTCGAAATTTTTTCTGTCGAGATTTTGAAGGTCGATCTTATGGAGTCGATGTTTTGTCAACTCTAAAAGCAGTTTTTCAGTCAAATAAACTACCGCAAATGTTGGAAAGATCACTTCAGTTAAATCATAGCTTTGTTCACCAAATTTGTCGAGTTAATTTGGGATCAAAAGTCACTGGAAAACATTGTTGAAGAGTTTTAGTTCAGGTTAAACCCAGTAGCTAATTAGTTAGAGGATTATCTACACTAAAAACTTGGCCTAACCAGTAGTTGTTTTCTGCCGAAGCCATCTGAGCCGATGAATTTATAATTCCTTGACTAGTTAGTGTTATGTAACACTAAAAATTATTTGTAATGTTCATCGTTGAATCTTCTCCTCCAGATTTTTCTAATGAAAACTTGATCGGACATCATGCGAAGTACTTTTCTCTCAAAAAAATTTAGATATCCTAAGTGAGAGGCGGTGGAGGTCTTATTGTCGTCAGGCAGTAATGAAATAGCTAAGGTTTTAAAATTTTGCATTTACTCCTGAAATTCCAACATGAAATCAACATACTTACTGCGAGGGGCACAGGGCGTCAACTACCGCTACACGCCATCACGTTATGTTTCTGGAAATGTTCTTTAGCTCTCGAACTTTTACCAAGCCTTTGTGATTATCTTGTCGACTGTCCTTCGCCAAGATTTTCTCTGGCCCGCAGGTCTTCTACCATCTTGGATGAAAAGATGCAACTCAATTGCATGTCTTGCAATAAAGTCTTCACCACGACGTAGGGTGTAACCAATCCACTGCCACTTCCTTTTTCGAATAACGATGTCAATATGACTTTGGCCCGTTCTCCGGAGGAGTTCTTGGTTGGAGATGGTATTCGGCCAAAAAATCTATTTTCAAAAGTTTGCAGCTTCTTTGTCACACTTTCCATGTACTACACCCATATTTTAGTGCTGACTCTACGTTCGAGCCGAACAGTCGCAGTTTGGTCTTCGTATTATAGACGTTGCTCCTCCAAACTTTAGACAGCATGCCGAAAGCAGCTTAAGCTTTACCGATTCAGCAGTTAACATCTTCATCCGTATCACCACCGCGTCTTGAGACAACACTTCCGAGGTACAAGAAGTTGTCCACCGCTTCAATCTACTGTCCCGCAACGACAACTTGAGAAGAAGTTTCAGAAATGTTGTAGATTTTTGATTTCCCGGTGTTGATCCTCAAACCGACTTTATTTGCCTCACATTCCAGATTACTCTCCATATGATGAAGATCCATAATGTTGTGTGAGAGCAAACAAATATCGTCAGCGTAATCAAAATGTTGCAGGAACGAAAACATCGTCCACCGAATTCCACGCGCCTGTTCGGCTAGAGCTGCATGAAGGACATTCCCCCATAACCACCAGGAATAGCAGTGGAGATAGCAAAAAATCTTCCTCTCCTCCTTTTCTTTCCTTCCTCTGATACCTTTCCGTTGTGTAAGACTTGGCATGATGCACCCTATTAGGTAGCCTTTATAATAGCGATAATCTTTTCGGGTACTCCCCTCCCGCGTAAAGCTGACCCAATAAAATCTCGAATAAAACCATCGAAAGCTTTTTCGAAGTCGATAAAGAGCAAATGAAGAGGAGAGCGGAACTCCACGCATTGTTCCTCAAGGTGTGATGTGATCAATGCAGGATGAGACTGCACGTAATCCCGCTTGCTCTTTGTCGAGAGTAGGATCCAGATGCTCTTTGATACGTGCCAAGATTATTTTCGCCATTATCTTTCTACCGCGGGGAGGACAAAGATCCCTCTCCAGTTTCCGAATTCAACGGGGAAACTTTCGTTCTCCCATTCCTGTGTTATTAAGGGATGTAGCAACTTCGCTGATGTTTGTTTGGTTTGCTTGGTAGAGCTCAGCGGGAATGCCGTCCAAACCTACCGCTTTGTTGTTCTTCAGGGATTTGATCGCTGATGTTAACTCGGCTAAACTGGGAGGGTAGGTGCGAATACAGGAACTTGTTTCTGCGAATAGCTCATTTGGGTTAGGGGCTGGAACACCTCCACTATCGTCTAGGTGGTTGACCACGCTAGCAAAATGTTTCTTCCATCTCCTGAGTTGATCCTCATCCGCAACTAGCAGGGTGCTGTCTACATCCTTAACGAGGTGTTGTTTTCGGGAGTCGTTATTTCCAACCAATTCCTTGGTTATCTTGTAGGCAGTACCACTGTCGCAGCTAGATGCTGCTTCCTCTACCTGTTTTGCGAGGGCATTTATTCGTATCCTTTTGTGACGTCTGACACTACGCTGCACTTCTTTTCATTTCCTACGGTACTGAGACTCGATGTTAAATCTCTCATCTACTGGCGCAGCCGCAAGTTGGGATCTAATCGCGTTCCTTCCTTCAATTTTACTGCATGTATCTGCAGAAAGCCACATTGCTCCAGTGTTGGCCTGCATTTTCTGGCATGACAATGCTGATTACTTCTGCTTCTACTGCGAGGCGCTCCTTATATCTTTGGCGAACTTTAGGATCCCTAAATGTCGGTATTGTACCTGGGTGTACACAGGAAGTTTTGCCGTTTTCCATGTACTGTAGCAAATCGAAGTCGAAGGTAGGTGTTGATGCATAAGATGACGATGGCGAGCTAACCTTACATCAGCACCGCGTCTGTTGCGGACGTCGAGAAGACAATTTTAAAGCGCTGACTAATCGCAAAGTGATCAATTAAGTTCGCTGATGCCGTGTTTACTCAGTACGTGCTTCAGCGCTGTTGTCCTGACCAACCTTAGTATTAAGATCTCCCATCACGATAGTGATGAATCCATTCGGCGCGCTAAGTTGGTTGTAAAATTCTGCGTTCTCGATACTTTTTAAGTTCGGGCAAAGTACTGGATGATGGTGATTTTTCTTAATTTACTCTGGAACCTGGCTGTCAATGTCCTGCCATTGATGGGTTTCCAGGTTATAAGACTTTCCCGCGCCTTTGGAGTCAACATCAATCCTACGCCGGAAAATCGGGAATCCAACTGGTTTTCCAGAGTAAATAAAGAAAGTGCTTTTCGAAGGTGAGTCCACCTGTCCTGCGCTCAACCATCTCACTTCACTAAGACCCAAGATGTCTAGGTTGTACCGTAGGAATTCTCTCTCAAGTTGTAGGAATCTGGCGTTGTTAGGGCCTTCTTCGCGGTTGTCGAGAAGAGTCTTAACATTCCACCATCCATTCTTTGTCCTTGTTCGATAGCCAAGTCGTCGTCGAAATCAGCACGGCGCTCAACGACCGTCGTGTCACCGTTGGATGCTATCTAAATGTCGATAAAGCATTCTACACTCTACATCGTATGAATTAGAGACCTTATCCTCAAGCTTCATCTATAACATTCACCTTCTTCAGCAATAAAAATTCTTTTTTCTTTTCTCTCTTCTAGAAAATTCAACGTTTGACTGGAGAACATCAAAAATCGGAGCTGTCGAGGTTTCGAAGCTAGTCCCCATAATCTACACTTCTACATCCTGATGATATCTGACCAGCCTGTGCCAACTGGATGTGAAAATCTCCTGTATGCTGATGACTTTCTTACATATGCCACATCAATGTCTCCTCTTTAAGCATTACGCAAAGTTGAGTACCACATCAAAAGCCCTACGCCTTCTACAAGAAATGGGGCATCCGGATAATCACCTCAAGATCGGAGCTTGTGCTCTCCAAGACAGTAGACCCAGTAAACTATCGAAGCTTGATAATTAAACTTCCGGCGACATATAAGATAGCACCCAAAAAGAACGTAAAGTACCAACACATTCACTTCAACGAGTTTTTAAAGTTCAACCTGCAATCACGATACGTGCTCAAAAAATCCAACTGGTCCTTCCACCGACTCCACCCAAGGATGAGACGCAAAAATGGACCAAGCCAGAAGACGAAGATACTTAAGTACAAGCAGCTCCTGCATCCTGTCATCAGCTCTTCCTTTTCAGTCTAGTTCTCCATTTCGAAGACGACCATAAAGGAAAAAGAAAGTTACTAACGATCTGCACCGGACAACATTTCATATGGCAGCGAATGAGACATCACAGCAACAAGCGTCTTTACACAGAGACAAACATCATATGCATGGACAGGTACCAACTGCTTTCAGCAAAGAAGCTAAGAACTCCAACAGTCACCGAAGTAAACAGATGTGGGCCACAGAGCAGCGAGTAAATGACACCGGTACAGCTTTGCAAAATGTGGTTTTCGACTGGTGTGCCAATACTCCTTGGAATAATGTTGAAGACAAATCTGACTAAGGATTTTTCCCAGGAGAAGTGTTAATGCACCAGACCCGGACTAATAATGTTCTTCAATGTTCGACGAATTCTTTTCGACCCTACTGTGAAAACAGTCGAAGCATCAGAGTCAGTCGGCATGCACCACAATTTAAAATACATAATGTGCATCCTCTTTCTGTCTAGATAGCAGTCCATGATAAACTTGGTCTTTTTTGCCAATTCATTTCACTTTTTTTTTCTGTCGTTGCATGTTTCTTCTGTTCGCCACCATTATGGCAATCGTTAGTTTAAGATTCCTTCTGACCTCAATGGCCCTGGCCCCTAACCCATTCAAACACCCATCTATCCAGAAAATGTTCCAGACTTTTCCTATGCTTGTAACTAGGTATACATATATCCAGACACGGTATAATGGGGATTGCAACTTGGACTTTGCTCCAACGCTACGCCATCCTCCACCGCACAACACCCAGCAGCGCTATTATCGCACTATACGTTCTGCGTTGCAATTTTCAATGCCGCTTCGGCAGACTGGTTTCCATGTTCAGCCAATAGAGGGACAAAAGAAATGATCGCATGCAACCCACTCTTTTATATCATAGGTATGGAAAGGGAGGATGCAGTTGTTGTTACTGGGGCTTGCAATATGGCTGGATGGTCTGGTCATGTAACCGCATTTTAATAGCTATTGCATGATGGTTATGCCCTTAGCCTTTATCCTCCTAGCACACATACAGACTTGCAACTTTTTTCTTTTAGCAGACTTGCTGCAATGCCAATTGCCGTATGCCGACCGACCTATGTTTGAAGTACGAATGGGGAGCCTTTTCAAGAGCTGCGGAGTAAAACGAATTTCTGTCCGACTGACAACTTCCAGAATGGTGGGCATTATAACAGAAGTAGGTAACATTCGTGTTGGTTTTTTTGTTGCTCTGCGCTGCTACTCCCTGATGGGCTTTAGTTGTGTGGATGGCCCTTTTGTTGTTCCATCTTGCTGGCAGGCGCGACGGGCTGGTTGACGACGACGCTCCGGCTCGGGTGGTGCCGGCTGACGATGCTGATGCCCAGCAGTCGGTGCCGCCGCGCCGCCACCGCCGCCGCCGAGCAACATAATAATGGATGATTCTGCAAGAACACGCTTGGAGCAACACTCCTGATGCATGACTTGACATTGCGAGACATTGAGGAGTATCTAGCATCAGCTTAACAATGTATAACTCTGTAACTGCACGACGCCTATGACGACGAAGTTGATGATTGTGATGTTATATATTTGCACACGCAATGCAGTTGAGATATACTTCTCGTCAAATGGTGGTTAATTCGAAAGGATTGCTTGTTAATGACTAAACTACGTGCTCGTTACAAATTCCGACATTGTTCGATTATATGAATAGCAGACCCGACCCAGCCAAACGACCAAACGAATAGCGAGTTTTGAGAGGAAGTATCATGACAATTGCGAGTATATGCTTGCGGCAATGTTTGACAATGGTTTTCACTGAACTGGATGGATGTTTGGATAGTAATTTACTCTCTATTGAATAGAAACTTTGTTGGCATTGTATTCAACGGATTAAAGATCCAGAAGTTGGGGAGATTGCATGTATCTACTGTATCTACTGTACACCTATTATGTACATATGAAGGTAGAATTTGAGAATCTAACTTTTGTGAAGATAAGCAAATTAATAGTCTTAGGGCCGATTTTTTAATAGTCAGTTAGTACAATTTATTATTAACATAGAGCAAAAATATTTTTTCAACAGCCAGATAATAAGTTATTCCTAGGAAATCTACGTCCCTTATTTTGGCGGACACTTTGTGGCGGAATCGAAATAAGTTGGTATCTGCTTTTGTAGTTAATTAAATGCTAATTTTTGCTCAATCCAAAAATTTTGTAGTTCGCTTAGATTTTAAATTATTGAATATTCTGCCAAAATAAATCTGAAGTTAGCGGACGAAATCTAAAATAATGAGAATTTTGAAGCAAAATTGGTACCCATATTTGTAGCTTTTAAATATTTAAATTCCCGCTAAAATAAGTCTGAAGTTAGCGGCGGACGAACATTCGAAAATAATAATTTTGTTGATGTCGAAAATTGTAGCTTTTTAAATGCTTATTTGTTGCCCAAAAATTATCTTATCTCTTGGGTAAATTTTTAATTAAATTTTAAGTTTAAAAAGTGAACTTCCGGTCCGCTGAAGCTGACGGACATTTTCAATTTTTTTCTTTTGTCAGAATTTGTAGCCTTTGAAATGCTGATTTGTAGCTCTAACAGTTTATTTAATATTTAAGTTTCCGCTGGCAAAAGTTACCAAATATGGAACAAAATGAAAAAAAATCTAAAATATATTTTGCCACAATTTGAAGTTTCTCTGATTTTTTTTGTAACTTTTGCCAGCGGAAACTCAAATATTAAATAAACTGTTACACATTTGGGGTTTACATAACCAATCAGTATTTCAAAAGCTAAAAACTCCGACAAAAGAAAAAAATTGAAAGTCTCTTTCTGCCGGACCGGAAGTGCACTTCTTAGACTTAAAATTCAAATAAAAAGTTACCCTTGAGAGATAAGAAATTTTTGGGCAACATATTAGCATTTGAAAAGCTACAATTTTGGACATCAAAAAAATTATTATTTTCGAATTTTTGTAGCGGAATATTCAATAACTTAAAAACTAAGCGAGCTACAAATTTTTTGGTTGAGCAACAAATTAGCATTTAATTAGCTACAAAAACAGATAACAACTTTTTTTTTATTCCACCACAAAGTGTCCGCCAAAATAACTGACGTAATAAATCTTTTATAAGTGCGGTTTTTCGGATAAGATTCAGATTAAAAAATAAATGGTACCTATATCTTCTAACCTTAGTGATTATTAGGCTAGTCGCTACTCGCTATTGAATATGTTTTTTTGACTATTCCTACAGCCCACGAAGAAGTCATTTTTATAATAATGTTTTTTTTTTAGTAAGAAACAATTGCATTCAAGGGCTTTTATTATTGCATATATTTCTGTGGGACACAGCTTTGCTCAAAAGCCTTAACTTAACTTACTCTTGCGTTTCTGAGTGAATGGTCACACTGCTCACTTTTCAATATTTGTTTTATTTACATAACTCGAAAATTAAACAGAATTTAACAATTTAAGTATTGAAACTTATTGTAGAAAATTTAATTTTCTATTTAAAAAAATCCAGAAACTTTAAGAGGCAGAAAACCTAGCAAAAACCAGTAACAAAAAATTGAAAAATCAAAATTTTTTACTTTTGTTATAGAATAAGGGTATGGCGGGGATAGTTGGACCACTTTTTTCTGGAAGTGTTATAATTACCAACCCGCTCATAATACAACTATGAAAGTGGGATCAATTAAAAGAATGGACTTTTGGCTTCTTAATGAAGTTTGAAAAAATTGAAAATGTGTAACAGCAGAAGAATAAATAGCCTCAAGAGCACCAAGTCCAAGTGGTTCAACTTGCCCCACTAGCGGGGTAAGATGGACCAGTAGGAGGGTTTAATTGGACCATGGGCCAAAAAAGTGGAACAATGATGTCTAAAAATAACAACAAAGCCATTTTTTATTTATTTTATTGAATTTTATTTTAAATAAACTTTACTTGAAAATTAATAATTATTTTTTAGTAGACAAAAATAAATATAAAAAAAAAAAAATAAAAAGAATTAAAAGCAAAAAATAAATTATTGAATTAAAATAAAAACCTCTTCTTGGATTAAATTAAAGCAGATTTACGTATAGTAATCGCTTTTGCAATTAATGCAAATAAATATGACTATGTCCAGTTCTTAAGCCTTTCGTATGGGTAAGCATAGCACTCAACCCAATATAAAGCATGCATTTTTGAATCAGCGGGGCAAGTTGGACCACCACCGGTACAACTTACCCCACACTTATTTTGATGCACATATTGCGTCATTAAATAAAACCACTGAAAACATTCAAATCTTAATCACATATATAATAACAGGGGTCAAGAAAATACTATAACTTGTTGTGAGACTCGCACGTTTTTCTATTAAATAACACAAAAAGAAAAAAAACATGTTTTTTTTACTTTGGCACTACAAAAACACAAATCGGTGTGTGGCATGTGGCTACCGTTCTACTGACAAAATGCAACTGAAACCATTTTCGCACGTGCCTTTTAATGAACACGCTGGCGCTGGAAAGAGTACGATAACTTGGACGCCAACAATTGATAACAAATTTTTGGAGAGGGGTCAAATACGAACATTTTTTAACTATGGTCGGGGGGGTCTATCTCCCCCCGTTTGGGGAGGGATAATTTAATGAAAAAAGTACTAAAAATGTAAAAAAAAAATCATTTAAAAATAACGGTACCTACAATTAAGTATTATATCTTTTTTGAAAGCCAATACTCTGTTTTATGAGCCAGTTTTTAAATCAAGTGAAATCTATCCATAATTTTTGAAAAAATTAATTCCAAACTCAAAATTTGGGAAAAAAAATAAAAAAAATGTTTAAAGTGTAATTTTTCAAAATTTTGAGATTTTATAATATATTTTTTTTCTTAGAAATCGTTGCTCACATTAGTTCTTAATCAGAAACCGAAAACAAAATGATTTTATGCCTTCTAGTTTTCGAGAAAATTAAAAACTACCAAAACTACTATTTTAATTCAATTAATTTTTTTTGCTTGAGTATTTTACGTGGTCTTATTTTGATAGTCAAAATAGAATATGGATTAATTCTTACACAAATTGACTCCAAACAGCTACATTTATGATAAATGTAAATGTATGAAAAGTAGTAAGTACTTCTAGTAATTTTCAATTTTCTCAAAAACTAGAGGACATAAAAGCTTTCGGTTTTTTGTTTTCGATTCAGAATTGATATGAGCATTGACCACAAAAAGAAAATTTTGTGCAAAATTGATCCAATCATTTCTTTTTACCTTTTTTATCAACATTTTGAGTTTGAATGCAAATTTTTTGAAAACTATTGACACAAATAATTTTATTTAAATGTAGGATTAAAGATCAGACTTCTGGCTTTTAAAACCTTTATTATTTTGTATTTTTAGTATTGTCGTTGCTTTTTAATATCTTTTTAAAATCGACCCTACCTTCCAAACGGGGCGAGATAGTAAAAAATGCTTGTATTTGACCCTTCTACAAAAATCCGTTATCAAATTTCGGCGCCCAAGTTATCGTACTCTCCCCAACACGCTTCATTCGTGATTAATCATGTTGCTGTGGGACTTTTATTTTGCGATTAATTCAAGTGGTCCAACTTGCCCCCACCCCATGGGCCAACTAGCCCCGCCCTACCTACTATTAACTTTTTGCGGAAAAAAGATAGGCGTTAGACGTTAGGCATATTTAGTTTTGTTCAACATGAACGCGGCTAACTATACCCATTCCAAAAGAACAATTTTAGTTCATTTTTTCGCGTGAGCCTCTTGCTCTCCTGTAAATTAATCGGCACTTTAGGCTAGAGACATGCTTCCAATTAGTTAAATTAGAATTTGCCCGTCTGTCTAAGAATCCTGACTACCTGACTTACAGACTGAATGGCTGCGTCGATTTTCATAAAACTTGATACCTAGCGTTATCTTTGCTCGTTCCAAGGTTTTTTGAAAATGATTGTGTGAAGACAGAAAATAACGGTTCTGAGTTTTTCGTTAACGGCCGATTTTGAGAATATTTTGTACATATATTGACAACTAGAAAAGTCAAAATGCGATACCTGGTGGTAAAATAAAACAACAGGATGTATACACTAACCATTGACAGCCATAAGGGATACATATGTGTTTAGTATCTTGTAAAATAATTTATTTATTAATAAAAATTGATTCTGTTTCAAACAAAATATACTTAGATGTCTTTATTAATATTATTTCTTTATTTTTCATTGCAGTGCTTTGAAAAATCATCAGCCGGAGACAACAAAAAGGGAAAATAAAAAAGTCAAATATAGACAGGCCTAAGTACTAAGTAATTAAACTACCTACAATATTCTGTTCAGGATATTATTTATGTATATTTTTTATAATATTAAATACTGTGCCTGTGTGAAAGTCACATTAGAAGATATATTTCTTTATATATTTTGGAGGTACACTCTTTAATAATTTAGAAACTCGACCTAATGAACGTAAGAAACTCATACAGCTTATAATTAATTTCGCAGCTCAGAATACAGCAGCACCTGGTTGTTTTGGTGCTTCAGTTCAACAAAACTCTGTCTTTGGGGCACCTTTAACAAAAAATAAGCCAGCCTTTGGTCTGGCAGCATCTACAGCCAATACTGGATTCGGAGGATTTGGTATACTAATGTCAATACCAGCACCGCAGGTGGGGAACTAATTGGATAAAATCCTGCTCCAGCATTTGGGAACACTTCTGTGTTTGGAGCAGCTGCTCCGACCACTGGCTTCAGCAACTTTCAGACCAACCAAGTCGGTTCGTTGTTTCAACTGGAGTTTGAAAACGTAACCCGCAACTGGATTTGGTGGTTTCTGAACACAAAGATAAGCTGCTCCACTCACATTAATATTCACGGACAACCAACAACAACAACGCAAGAAACATATAACGCCAGTTTCTCTGTGACACACAATAACGCCGGTTCACGGTCATCGTATGTTGTCAAGGAAGTTGAACGTTTAAAAGAGAAACATCGAGCTCGTCAAGGTAAACTGAAAGAGGAAAAATTTTCGTGACTCTTAGTCCGGCCAATCCGAATTAGGAAACAACAAAGGTGTAGTCCTTCGTATTAGATAAAGTAAGTACAAACCATTTCAATCGACTAAATCAAGAAAGTGGTTTGGAAATAACAGCATTTTATCAGAACACATTTCAAGAAAAAATCATACAAAATACTTATAAGTGCTAGTTATAAAACGCATTTATTTCAAAACCATTATCTTGATTTGGTGGATTGAAACTGTTCTCAGTCTTAATTTAAGTACTCGTATTGATCATTATAATCATTTTTAATACAGATAAATATTTAAGCAAAAATTCACATAAAACACGTTTGAAATTTTTTTGAAATATTTATCTATATTAAAATTGATTGTAGTGTTCACTATCACGACTTTATTTAAGACTCAGACTCAGAATTCAATCAACCAAAACAAAATCTCGGCCGAAAATAAATTATTTTCTTTGTTTTTTTTTAGATGATCTACAACAACTATGATAATAAAATAAAAGCAGAAGGAACAAAAACTGATGGATCCGAGGACGCCTTCATGTTAAAAAGGCAATTTACAAATAAACGTCCATTCTAAAGGTTTTAAAACCGTTTTTAATAGAAATCTAAGAAATAACTTCTTGGCATAGTATTTTCATTCCATTTATTTAAAAAAAAGTATTAAATTAACAAAAAGATTTTTACATAAAGATTTAAATGTTTTAAGTGTATCAATAATTTAAATTACAAAATTCTCTACATGTTCAAATTTATGAAAAAGTAATTCTAAAAGCTCAATGATGTACGATTATTAAGTTATTAAATAATAAACTTCAGAATAAAATTACTTGTAAAAAAAATTAAAATATATACCTATAATGATACAAAACTAGTTTCCTCTTAAGATTCGTTGTTGTGATAGTACCTACTGGTATAGTTAAAAATTAAAGTAGTTATACCCAAATACCTACAACCAATTTTGAAAATGTATATGAAATGTGTAAATAGTCATACAAACTTTAAAATCTGTGAAATAATTTTATTATCAATAAAATAAAGCAGAAAACTACAACAAAATATTTTCATTTGTTTCGAAACACTTAAAAAAGTTCAACGATTATGAAGTTAAAAGGCGTTGAAACAATTAGGAACAGTTTCATCACACACACAAAGCCGATTTTTCCAGTTTCTTAAGAGATGAGGAGAATCTCGCACTTCTTTTGGAAGGTAAAACATAGAAATTTCACCCATTCTATAAGAGTTGCACTGGGGAACTCCACAATGACCAGGATTAGCCCACGGAATTGTCTAGAATAAAACAAAAATAGGTACAGCCACATATCGAAAATTGTAATATTCAATAAATAAATAATGGTAACAAAATGAAAAAAAAGTATAAACTGAGAAGCTTTTGGACTGTATCTTTGGAACAGGTTGTCGAATAAAGGCAGTTGATATCTTTTTATAATCGGTGCTTGATACTTTAAAAACTAGCATCAAAAGTTTTTAAATAAAAGGCTTTTTGAAAAAAAATCACTCTTGAAATCCACTTATTTGGAATGTGGTATACGTATTCCAAGAGTTATTTTTTTGAATACTACTTCTTTGGAAAAATTCTTGATGCTCATTTTGAGAGTAGGAAGTGCTGATTCAAAAAAGGTATCAACCGCCCTTATTAAAGAACCCGTTCCAAAGATATACTTTAAAAGCTTTTTCCTGTTCACTTGGAAAAGTAAAATCTTAAAATTGATTGGGGTGTATCTTTGGAACTGGTTATCCAAAATACAAGGTTGATACCTTTTTGTATTCTGCTCTTGATACTTTCAAAGTACCTAGATAGATCAACTTCCAAAACTTAAAATTTAACACTTACACTGTTGAAAAATTATTGTGAAGGAGCACCAGGATATCCAACAGTTTGAAGGGCTGAAGCTCTAGACTGGGGTAGAATGGATTTAATGTACTATAGTTATGTATGTATAGTACGTTTACTTGTTGGTATAAGCTGCTGCTTTGAGCTAAAGAAATAATTAAAAAAAATCTATTTTTTCTTGCAATTTTATAAGTTCAAGTTGCAACTTACTCGCTCACGATGGGAACATCAACACAGTAATCGCTGTTTGATAACTAGAACTGGCGGACCAGGGATTTTGAAGCCACTAATTATGAAGATCTTGACTCTCTTCACCTAATGACAAGATGAAGAAAGAAAAATAGTTCTTAATTATCTTTTATTTATTTAATAAAAACAAACTATTTACGTCCATGAACACTCGCACTCGCGAAATCGCACCCACTTTTATTAAACTTTTTAATAAAATCACAGTTCAATTCTTATGGAAAAATTATTTTAATGAAATGTTTCACTTCTTTGTTTTACAAAAATATTAATTTTATTATTGTTTAATTGTCTGAAATAATAATTTTTAATCCACACTTTTCAAATCACATACTTCTTATGACAGTTTCTGTCATCTAGTGTATACATCCAAGTTCAAGGGTTTGCCGCCAGAGCACTGCCTTCAGTTGTCAATGCAAGTTTTAAAATAATTTTATTAATGTTCCATATCTTACTAACATTTTCAATTACGAATTTGGATTTAAAAAAAACTGGTATAGGTATCCAAAAAGCTATAAGAAAAACAAATAAACAACCTTTTTATGCAAATTTACAAAATATATATACTACAATATTGTACCCAACTGTATTGAACAAATAAATTAAACGTTTTGTATCGTTAAATCCAATGGCGTAGCGCAAAAATAAAATATTTCATAAATTTCACTGCAAAAATTGCTTACATCCAAGGGAATGATCAAATTTCTTACTTCCAATACATACAATTTGTCAGTCTTTAGAGGGGATAACAAAAAATGTCATTCCATCAATTAATTTACTTTAATGTTAAAACAACGCTTCAAAGTTCATGTAGAATTGATTAGGTTTTTAAACCCTCAGGTGCAGTGGCGGATCCAGGGGGGTGGCTATAGGGGCAAAAGCCCCACCCCCCAGCCGATTCCTAAAATAATTTGAAAGTTAGCAATACATTACAACGTGTAGAGTTTTATATTCCGTCTAAAATACTTTTAAGATATTTAATTTGATGAACAAAATAACGTTGTTGGGGCTGAACTATTTGCATACATGATATGTTACTTTTTTTCTTAGCCCTAAGATTGGGGCTAAAGCCTGAGGCGAATTGGACAAAAACCAAGTTGAGGGCTATGAATAATGGACATATTTCATGCAACGACAATTTTTGCCTAAAAACAAAACCCAAAAAAATTGTGTCGAAAAAACTCAGCAGCGGAATAATAAGGTCTAAGAATAATGGACAAAAAACATAGTCAGGGTTTAGCAACTTACTCCCTAAAAACTAACCTTATTCCAGAGAGTTTTAGGGGCTTAAGTCAAGGGACTGTCAAAGTCCGAAGTTGTGGATAAGGCGTGAAGAGATAAGTAAAAAGAGATAAAAAAAGTGGTCGGGGCTTAACATTAAAAAACACTAAAAATAAAGCTAATTTAACAAAAGAAACGCAGTTGAGACTTAAACAATTGGCGAAACAACTAGGTTTTATATTTATTGTAAATGTTTAATACAACAGGAATTGTTTCTTACGGCCTTGGGTGGACATAGAGAATTTTGGGGCTTAGTTTTCAAAATTTCAAAGGTCCAAGGCAATTGTACTTACAAAATTAAATTAATATTTGCAAACTCTCTATAGACTCAAGAGTGACATATTTTTTGAGCATGAATATAAAGTGTATGCAGCGTATAACCGCGAGTTATTTCTTAGAGCAGCTTTGCCTTATGTCCTAAAGTGACAGTTTGAGCAAAACAGTTTCTCGTGGATTTGGTGAATTCAGGAAAAATGAGATCTCAGAGTACTGATACTATCAAAGCACATATATGTGCTTTTGCCAGTACAACCAATGAAATATAATTTTTCTGAACTAGCCAGTTATAAACAGTTGTCAAATCCCACACCTAATTAAAAAATATACCTACCTACATAATGTCATCAATTTTTAAATAATACAAATAAACGAATTTGTAAGTTTGGTTCAAGCCTATACGGCTAAAAATTATTAATTTTATTAATACAATAACTAGTTATACTAGATACTTTGGTGCGCCTTTATATTCGCTTATATCTCCGCTACAGCAATTATGAATAATTGTTATTGTACTTTGTATTGAAAACATTTGAAAGCTCGACAGCAGCGGATATAAAGGCACCAAAAATCCGGATATCATTAAAGGAGAAGTGGGAATGTCAAAATTCGTTGTCTGTTACTACATAATGTATCTCCTTCTCCATATATCTTTTTCACATAAAAAAACTTGAACCTTAAAGGTTATGGTATGAATTTGTTTGAAGTTCAGTTGCTGCTTAGTGCGATATAGCTCCTAAAATTTCATACAAAATAATGTTTTGCCGCGTCGCCTCGCCGCCCCTCGTGAAGTGTAGTTCCGCTGAAGTTGAGTACGGTCTTGCCTTAAACCTAAACTGATTTCTATTATTTGTTATAAATTTTAAAATTGATCTTAGGACAGTTAAATTTTATTACTTAAGGTCTCAAACTGGATTTCCAAACTCCAAGCCCCCCTCCACAGCCAAATCCTAGATCCGCTACTGCTCAGGTGTAAAATATTTTTGCCAAAAATAATGAAAACAAAAAATCAAAACTGATTAAAATTTGGTATGGCAGGCATCTTGATAACAATTTTAAATATTTTCAAGAAATTATGCAGGGTTATTCACCTAAGGTGTGACAAAAAGCTTGAGCATATATGTAGGTTTGGTCTAAGCAAGAAAATAACCGTATAGGAGCAGGGGGTCTATTCCTCTTGTTTAGGCGAGAGAGAACATTTTCTAAAAAATTAACTCAAAACAGAAAAATTATTAAAACACAATGGCAATACCTACAATACTCTGTTATACCTTTTTGCATAGCCAGAAACCCTTTCTTCAATTTTCTTTTTAAATTAAGTTCTTTAAGGTACACTTTTTGAGCAAATAGTTTTTAAATTAAATATTTTGAAAAAAAAAATAAAAATAAAAAACAATATTCAAAACATTTTTTTTTTTTCAAAATTGTACGTTATTAAGTACTATTTTTGTTTTAAAAGTTAAATGCTCTTATAAATTCTAAGTCAAAAACTGAAAACCGGATATTATAAAGAAACCTTTTTGTTAAAATAGTTAGTCGTTTTTGAAATAAACACATTTTTTTATATTTGTTGTATGGCTGGCAGGTACTGTTATTTTTCGAGCTATAACGAAAAAATTCAATTTCCTCTCTAGGGAATCTCGAATACCTAAAAATTTTAAGTGCAAGGTTTGAAGAAATTCACTTCAGTGCAGGACAGACAGAACTGTGGGACCCACTTTTTTCACGTTCTTTATTTGTTTTTTCTTTTTCTTTACGAATCCACAACTTGCCCTATAGCTATAGTACCTGCCTATATCGCAAGTAAAAATATTCGTTCAAAGAAAGTTGAAAAGTTCACCAAAAATCATACATATGTATATTTAAAAATTTTAAGCTTCTAAACGTTTCCACAATAAAAAGATAAAAATCAACAAAATCAATGATCATAAAGATTATGTAAAAATATTTATGACTTTGTTGATTTTTATTATCTCGTTTAAAATTCCCAACAAATTGATAACTCTTGTTTTAATTTTTTTTAAGAGTCAACTTCCATTGTTGTGTTACTTAAATGTATCATTTTGTTAATGGTTTTCGAAAAAAAAAAAAAAAATCAACCTTAACATAATAAGCTTCAAAAAATATACAAAACATCTGAATATGATAAAAAATACATAGAGAAAAACATGTTTCACTCAAAGTATTCTTCGCAGAGCAGAACTACATAATTCAATAAATAATTTTAAAAAAAAAATTTACAAAATGATATATGTAAATTTATTGCGACATAAATCTTCCAATAAAAACAAAATTGAAACAACAAAACAAACAAATAAAAAAAAAAGTCAAAAAAAGATAAATCCCCTTAACCGATGACGACCCCCTACCGATTGTTCACAATTTGAATATAAATCATTCATTTTTCTAAGAGTAGGCATGGCGCATAACACAAAAAAAACAAATAGATTCGCACAAATTAACAAAACCAAACCATATAGCCCCAACAATTCTGAAGGCCTATCTATGAATGTTTGTTTATGAATCTTGAGAATTATAAAGAAGATCAAAGGGGGCCGCTTTCTTCAACGATCGCATCAGGCTGACCCTCCCAACCAAACCATATTAACCTCACACAATACGCAGCATTCATTTGCATGGGAACCTTCATAATAACGATTGAGAAAATCTGGAAGCCTGACATTTCGGATGAAGCACTAATAATCTTCATTAAAATATCAGAATTTTTTTGTATTCTATCTTTGACAATCCAAGGCTACCATCAAATAAAATCGGAATCGGACGGACTGAACACATGCTCTTAATCACCCACATGCTTCTTTGCATGTTGTAATCAAAAACTAAGACTTATGTTCAGAAGCAAAGTGTTTAAAAATAGCCATACGTTCTTGAACTAGAGGGGGGCACGGAGAAGGAGTGTGGTTGTGGTTTTTCGAATTTATATAAGAAACTTTTGAAACCTGTCAATCAGATATAGTCTTGATGAGCACCCAATTGACTCCTATTATCATCATTATTTTCATAATTTGTTTGTTTGGTCTTCTGATAGCCTCTCAATGGAACCGAAGTTCGGCAAATTAGTTGCAAACAACCAAATGGTCCATGTGAATAAATTAGGTCTTTCTATTTTATTCTTAAGACTTACTACGACGTTATTTATAAATAAGTGCCATACTCGTATGTCGAAATGTTAAGATTATAATTCTTATTCTTTTTTTTCTGTAAATATTTTCGGTTGAAATTAATTGGACGCCATAAATTCAACTTCGGTCCAAGAGTCCAATATGGTATTTATTTACACTTCATTTGGATTTGGGATTACAACATATCGAGCGGATGGAATTTAATTCCAATCCCTATCCCAGCTGCGCAGCCCATTTTCAAAATAAGACTACATCGGAGAAGTTGAACAGAGGCGAATAAAAAGCTTAAGCGGCTAGTGTGTTCTTAAAAGGAAGTATTTAAGCATTCAAGGGAGATTTGATTTATGAAAATGTACCCGAAATAGAACAGTTGTTTTTGATGAATGACTACAGAACCCTTGATTCTTTCTGCATGATTATGTTATTCAATACTCGTATCGAAAATACTGAATGACAAGATCGAGGGAGATGTTTTAAGTTTTCTTTTCGAATTGTGAACCTCGATTTGGATTGATAAAAGCGACAGTTTTAAGTTTTGTATTGAGATTGGTCGATAAGAGTTGCGGCAAAACACAAAGTAACTTTTGATGACAAACTGGTATTAGGAAATTAAAAGGTTTTTGTCTTTTCTCTTAGGCCTGATGAACTTAGATGGTAATACAAATCGATCGATAAAATACCTTTAATCCGAAAAGTGTCCCATTTGACCTTTCCCCGCATGCATATCCTATGTATGTTAACATTTCATCTGAGCCAAGGGATTGTTCTTCGGTTGGTCGATAGGCAACCATTTTATGGCACCCGCACCACATTCGATATTCTTACTTAGTGTTTCAGTACATAAAGAATTCAATAGAGTTTCCAAGTTCACATTTAAAAGACGCAGAAAATTACTAGCTGAATTGATTACTGTAACTGTAGCTGATCGCTTATAGCAGTTTCAAGATAAAAAACAGAGATGTGACTCGATATTAAACTAATCGTTTAGTTCGCGGGACATCCCTTACATAATCTCATTTACTCTGGTGGACCTGAAACTAAACTAATGGGTCAGCATATCACCGTGGCTAAACGCCAACCCAGCTCCCCACCAAAAACCACAACTTGACAACCAGGACGGAACACCCCGAGGACAATTAAGTCAACCGACTTTAAGATTACATTTTTTGACATGTATAACCTTTAAATTTAAGACATAGTATAAGATTTGTTTTTTTTCAGGGCTCCTGCCTCTTGCGATGAATTGATAAATCCTCCAAGAGTATCACTTGTCACAAATAAGTGCTTCACGTCTAGCCTTTCGGATTCGGCATAAAATTGTAGGTCCTTTCCATTCCTGTCGACAGGCGCACACAGGAATGGTTGCGAGTTGTTAGTCACTAGGCCCTGGTTCTTCATGAGCCGTTGTGCCACCCGATTTATTTATTTTTTATAACATTTGGCACCCCATTGTGCCAATAAGTGTATTATATCATCGTAATCCACGCGACACTGATGGAAAAAATGCTTTCTAAAGTTAAATACGAGCGTATTTGATCTACAGCTTTTTAAATGAAGTGGAGCATTTTCTATTTTACGTTGAAAAAATGTTAATTTGAATATGCGACGTAATTTTAAGAGATTCAACCTAGTTTTAAAGTAAAACGTATTTATTTATACATCGAAATCAACTTTTGTACATTTACATTTCGTTCAACGTTGTTTTAAGGTGAAACGTTTTCATTTTTAAATTGAGATCCAAATTTAAAGTGCGCCCAACCTTCGTTCAAAGTGAAACGTATTCATTTTTACATTGAAATCCACATTTTACTTTGCGATCCACTTTTATGGCACTTAAAGTGCCATCAAAGTAATTTCAAAGTGTTGCATAGTAAAGTAAACCTCAATTTGTTTGTATTTGTAAGCTTTATATAAAGAATTTCGAGAGCGCGTTGTTGTTTTTCGAAGTAGCTCCCTAACATTAGTGAACAAATTAAACGCGCACTGGAAATTCACTTTCATATTATCGAAAAACAATATTTAATTACTTTTCCTATTTTTATATTACTATGAAATACTCATAGCATCAAACAATACACTTAAGTCGTCACAAATAAATGATTCACCACAAAAATGAAATGCGTCGATCATATATACATTTGTCTTTGTCTTACATAAATTTAAACAAAGAAGCGTGGCCTGGGTATTTATATACCTTGTTGAGCGAAGTTCAATCTACGTTGATTCGAAGTAGAAAAATGTTGTTTTAAAAGATGGATGAATTTGATTTACCTATGATTCCACTTTAAATCAACATGTTAACGTATTAAAATCTAGTTCGTTATTAAGTATGGAATCACTTTGAAATAAAGTCGCTCCACTTTGATTTAAGAATTTTCGGCGTTGGCGCCAAATCGTTCCGAGAAATATTAGAATCAAAGTTTTTTGCTTTGATTTTACGTTGTTTTTTTCTCTATGGAGATTCACGAGGTGCCAATGCATCCAAATAAAGTTTCTGTTTTGTGTGGATTTTGAGCTGGATGCCTGGAGGCGTCATCGGTCCGTACTTCTTCGAAAATGATGCTGGCCAGGCCATCACCATCAACGGCGATCGCTATAGGTCGATGATCACCAACTTCTTGTGGCCTAAATTGGATAGTATGGACACTGAAGATATATGGTTTCAACAGGATGGCGCTACGTGCCACACAGCTTAAGACACAATCGATATTCTGCACGAGCGGTTTCATGGCATGGTTATCTCGCGCCGAGGCGACGTGAATTGGCCACCAAGATCGTGTGATTTGACCCCTTTGGACTTTTTCTTGCGGGGATTTCTTAAGTCGCAGGTCGTTGCGAATAAGTTGCAAACCACCTCGACCCTCAAAGACAACATAATCGATGCCATCGGTCAAATTCAGCCTGATTTATGCGCCAAAGTCATCGAAAACTGGACCCAGCGAAGACGGGGCGGCCATTTGAACGATGTTATATTACTATAATAGGGCTCTCAAATAAAGATAAAACCTTATTGATATCTTGTTTTATTCAATTTTAAAATCGACCCGCCCTGAATGGGAAACCCAATAATTCATTACATTTGTTAAAAAATAAGTTAAAATAATTTAAAATCGTTCATATCCTGGAAAAATATATCGTACCTTAACTCATTTAATTTCAAGACAGTTAAGAATCAAAAGTCGGCGTGAAATAGCAGACTACGAATGTAATACTAATTTTTCACTACGCAAAGTTAGGCAATTTCGTTGAAAATATACACTACCTATACAAAAAAATTAACAAATTTAAGACGAAAACACTTTTATGGTATTTGCAAAGTTAACTCATTTTTGGTTCCAAAGAAAAATAAAATAAACAACTGAGTCGAACCTTTATTGGCTGGACCAGTGGCCGCGATCTCCGTTTTTATTCCTGACTGTTACATTTTTTATTTCGGAGGGCCTCAGCAACAGCATACAGCAATCTCCAGTTGCCTGACAAAAAAAAAAAAATCAGTTTAGCTAGCTGTCAAAATACTGAGGAAAAAAATTTTGGATTCGCTTGATCATTTGTTTTGAATTTTATTCAGAATTTATTTTAATCCTATCAAAGTTTTTATTTCAGCGAATTGAAGTTGCAGGAAAAATTAGTAAAATATCATAGGTACTGTGCACTGTTTTCTGTTTCTTAATTTTAGTAAATAGATATCTAATAAATATTCACTACTGAAAATGAAAACAATAGCTCTGATTTTCAAAAATGACCACTTGTGTAAATTGCTCTTTTTACAATAGTGGAAAAACTAAAAATACATTACATATTCGTATTATAATTGAATACAAAGATTCGTTTTCGTTGCGTTTCAAGATAAGTGTGAACAAATTTCACGAGTGATTTTGATGTGCCTCTGATTTCAAAAAATGTATGTCTCTAAGACTGCCACCGGTGGAAAAGTGAAAGGCAGCTTACAAAATAATTATGTACATCAAATATACCTAATCTTTTTATCTTTCTTACCAGTAAGCCTTTCTGATAAAAATAATGGACAAAGTTGTTAAATTCTACGAGCTAGTCGCTTTTCGTCAATAATTCCATCCGACTGGTCAAACGGTTCACCGCAAGGAGTTTCAAAAAATCTCCTTTACTATAGCTATTGGCTTTTGCATTATGGGATTCATAGGTTACTTTGTAAAAGTAATCCACATCCAAATCAATAACAGTATTGACACTCGGGCGTCAAAATTAAAATGACGCCCGGGCGTTAAAAATAAAATGACGCCCGGGCGTCAAAAATAAATTGACTTCTGGGCGTCAAAAACAAATTGACGCCCGGGCGTCAAAGTTAAATTGATGTCCGGGCTTCAAAAATAAATTGACACCCGGGCGTCAAAATTAAAATGACGCCCGGGCGTCAAAAATTAATTGATGTCCGGCCTCCAAATTAAAATGACAGCCAGGCGTCAAAAATAAAATGACGGTCGGGCGTGAAAAATAAACCGATGCCCGGGCGTCAAAAAAAAAATTGTCACCTGGGTGTCAAAAATATATTGACGCCCGGGCGTCGAAAATGAAATGACGCCCGGGCGTTTAAAATAAAATGACGCCCGCGCGTCAAAAATAATTTGACACCTGGGCGTCAAAAATAAAATGATGCCCGGTCGTCAAAAATAAAATGACGCCCGAGCATGAATAACTCAATTTAACTTTAGGATTAAAGAACAGATTTCTGGCTTTCAGAACCGGTATAGTACTTTATTGTAGGTGTTGCCGTTGTTTTTTAATATTTCGTTTCCATTTTAAGTCAATTTTTCTAAAATGTTCCTACCTCCTAAGCGGGGTGAGATAGACCTCCCTCCGCATGTAGTAAAAAATGTTTCTTTTTGACCCTTCTACAAAAAAAAAATCGTTTTCAATTTTTGGCGCCAAAGTTATCGTACCCTCCCCATAATGCTTAATAAAAATTCTGGGCAGAATTTCATTAAAACTGTATAATAGCAAAACGTTCGTGTCACCGAGCAGTTTAAATTTCCCATACAAAATGCACGCGGAAGTCTTTAAAACTTCGTTAACGCGTTAAAATGAATGGAATCTATCATAAGAAATTATTTTTTTTTTTCAAGCAAGAACTAAGTACTCCGTTAAAAATAATAATTATTATTTTTTGAGTGCTTCAAAATTACTTAGCTTTTTAGAATTTTTTTAAATGTATGGTTTGATAGCAACACAAATATAACATGCAATGAATTTTAAACCTATGTGGTCTTGTAGAAAATTTTATTACAAACAAGTTTATAGTGGATGGTTTTTTCCTAGGTCACATATTTCCAATGTTGTAAAGGAAAATGTCGGAGAAAAGGGGTGATTTAAGCATTTTTTTCACTGTTGCATTTTGCCTGCAGCGAGCACCAAAACAAAAAAAATTAACTTTTACACTTCCACAAAATTTTTTAAAATTTTTAAAAATTGTATATCAAACAATATAATTATTTTTTTTTATACCCCTTCAACAATAACATTTTTTTTTGCATAAATTCATATTTTTTTCAAGAAAGCAGATAGTGTTCTGTTTTTTTTTTTTGGCTAGCGATTAAGCTGCTGAAAGAATTTATAAAATGCATTTCATGATTTTGAACAGTTTTCTCTATTATCCACAACTATTTTTAAAATAATAAGCCACTTGAATTGGACATAAGATTAAGTTCGTGCGACTCATTCGTGCATTTTATTTTAAAAAGAATAGTAGCAAGTTATTAGTGGTTACCCTTCTCTTGGTCCTACCTCCTACTTTATTCTTGAGTATATCATAATATTAAGCAGAACGAGAGGGACTCACTTATATGTACTCCCATGAATATTTATGAGCCGTTAGTTGCAAACTCAAATATGTATTTAAAAAAAGATTAGTTGTTATTATAGATGCTTGTTTTAAAAATCAAAGGTGAAAAGACACAAACACATAATTTTATACCATTAATCTAATCAGCATGAATGAAACCGCAACATTTAAATAAACGTATTCAATTTAATTCTATCAATGTCAGCTGTTTTAGATGTCTTCCATGAAGTATAGGCAAATAACAAATGGGTGACGAATTTATACAATTCGACTGTTAATCTTATATCCGATATTTTAATTTTTTTAAGGAAGGAAAAATCCGCATATTTTGATGACTAAAATTTAATGATTATAGAAACGCCCTGCATCATCGAAGACTATTAACATTTCTAGCTGGTAATATGGCAGTGACCTTAATAATTTTTGTTTGCAATTTTTAAGTTCGAGCAAGTTGATTGTTTTTGAAGAAGTATAAATAGACAATCATGCTAAATCATAGATTATAGTTCCGAGAGGATTCAGTAGTAGAAGACAAGGAAAATAATGCGTACTTTTGTGGTAAGAACTAAGACTTTTCGAGCCTTTAATTAATTGAATGTTTTTGTGTTAACAATATTTTTTTTTTAAATTAAAGATTGTAAGTGTCATCGCAGTTGCATCTGCAGGGCGACTAGGATACAATTACCAACCGGGAGTATCTGGATACAATGATTTTGCTTCTTCTGGATCGGGCATCAGTCCCGTCCTGGCTCTTGGAAGCGGACAAGGCGTGAATGGCAACTCAGGATTTGGAAGTGATTTCGGGGGACAGGCTCAAGGATCTGGTATAAGCTATGGACTTGGTGGATTCGGATCAGGACTCAGAAGTGGATCAATCGGATCAGGACTTGGTGTTGGGTCAATCGGATCCGGACTCGGTGGTGCATACAACTTTGGATATGGTGGTCAATCCTATGGATCCGGATTAAGCGTTGGAAGTCGATCTATTGGGTCAGGTATCGCTGGTCTTGGATCTCTCATCAACTATGGATCGTCTGGTTTAGTTGGAGGTGGAATCAGTTATGAACCTGTAACAAACCGCGTTATTGATGGTGGACTTAGCAAGGAATACTTTGTCTTCTCTGCTCCAGAGGAACAAGTTCAACAAGGACACAATACTCAAAGTATCAGCACATTAATTAAGAAGAACCTTCGTGTAATCTTCATCAAGGCCCCAGAAAATAACGGAGTCCACAACGCTGCCCTTCAGATAGCTAAACAAGCCACTGAGGACAGAACTGCCATCTATGTCTTGAGCAAGGAACCCGATGTATCAGAAATTGCTAACCAAGTGCAACAAATTAGTGAAAATGTTCGTGCTAAGCCAGAGGTCCGTTTCATCAAGTACAGGACACCCCAGGATGCTATTAATGCTCAAAGTACTATTCAACAGCAATATGAGGCTTTGGGTGGATCTTCTCAGAGCTCCAACGAAGGCATTGCACCAGTTTTGAACTTTGCTTCTCCTGCCCTTCACCCCAGTGGACACGTCCATGGACATAGTCATGGCATCGGTGGTGGTTCCAATTTGATTGCGTCTGGTTCATCAATCAGTTCCTCAGTATCAGATATGATCTCTCCAGTTGTTAACTTTGCTCCTGCATCAGAACAAAGTTCACAAAGTGTTACTTTGGGAAACATCGGATTGCCATCTACTAATAATGCTCTCAAATCAGAAAACGAATATCTACCCCCAGCAGTTAAAAAATGAATATTTTAACATTATTTGTTAATTTTACTTGGACTGTGTATTATTGTTAATTTTTATTTTTCCTAAGAATATAAAGTACCTTATTATGATAATTTTTTATGTTTTTTTTTTTGTAGAAACAATTTTTTATACAAAAATATCTGACCAAAGTTGTTGATTATATTTGAAATCGAGCTAACTTACCAAATTCGAAGGATAAACTCGGGTTTAACTCCAAATTTCAGCTGATCTCGCACTGAATTAGGTCTAAGTACAGTGGTGTGACAAAGCGATGCGATGCGAGAAACGTTTGCTTGCGAGACAAATATTTACATTTATTCTTATATAGGTACGTGGGCACAGTGAAGCGATATTTGCTGCGAGTGTTGCTAGTTTCTCGCATACCTATCACAAGCATCTCGCTCACAAACTCTTCTGACCACTCTCGCTCGAATCGGGGAGCGCTGTTCTTATCGCATCGCTTTGTCGCACCACTGTACACGCAGCCTTAGGCTGCGCGTAGAGTAGTGCGACAAAGCGATGCGATGCGATGCGAGAAGCGATGCGAGAAGGTATTCGAGATTCGAGCAAAAGTGGTCAAAAGAGCTTTGTGAACGTGATGCTTGCGATAATTATGTGAGAAAATCGCAAAGCTCACAGCAAATATCGCTTCACTGTGTCTCCAAGTTTATAAGAATAAACGTAGATATTTTTCTCGCACGCAAACAATTCTAGCATCGGATCACTTTGTCGCACTATTGTACGCGCAATAGTGTTTGGGCGTGCCAAACACGAGCGAACGGAACTGCTCGCGGCTGTACCATTTTGGGGGATACTTTCAAAGAAATGTCTTAAATGCAAGCATTTCATATGTTTAATAGTTTGAGCTTAATAAACAGGTTGCCATCAATTCATTTCATGTACCGAATAAAATTAATTTTATAACAACGCCTAACCAAATCTACGACCAATACCGCCAAAGTTGAAAATTGGATTGCATGTTTTATATTTTCGGTGGGTAGATATCTATTTCTCTTATCTATCTCAAGGCCGTCAACTTCCTGAGTGCGAAAATAAATTCCATTCAACAAAACTTCTTTGGCATTATCCGTAAACAAAAATAAATAAATAAAAACAATACATAAATAAAAGAAAAAAATAATTTAAAAATAATGAAAAAACATTTCAAAATAGTTCAGAATCAATACAAAATAATTACGAAACAATTATAAACGTTTTAAAAACAATGCAAGAGCCATTCAATTCAAAAGCAATAATTCAAAATCAATTTAATATTATTTCAAAACCAATAGAAAACTAACTGTAATTGAATTCGAAATAATTTAAAAGCCAATACAAAACCAATTCCAAATTAGTTCAGACCCAATCAATATAAGAGACAAAAAACTAATAAAGTAGGTAGATACAATCTTACCAAATTAACAAAAGTCCGGCGCCAACGATGAAAAAAAAATCATTTATCTAATAAAAATTATATAAAAATTAAAAACAAAATACATAATTATTGCAATTTAAAACAAATGCGTTTAATAATTTTTTTTTTTTAAATAACTTACAACTAAAAAATGACTATGATTAAGGCACATATGAAAATGAATACCATCTACTGATCAAACTTTAGCTGGTAGGTATTGTCGAGCTGGAGTACTGATTGATCCTGCTTGCCCACTACCACTTGCTGAAATATTACCTGAATTCAAGGCACCTACGACTGGAGCGATTCCTTCGTTAGATATACTTGTCGATCCACCCAACTTATCATATTGTGCTTGAATTTCTTGTTGAGCTCTTTGGGCCTCTTCGTTAGTCTTATACTTGATGAAGTAAACTTCTGGTTTTTGGTTGACTGTTTGTGGAGATTGAATTTGACTAATTTGCTTTTGAAGATCTGCAACTTCAGCTTTTTTGGAGAGGACGTAAATAACGGTTTTTTCCTCATTGATGGTTTGAGCTTGCTTCAAGGCTTCTGCTGCAACTCTGAGATTCTGTGTTGGAGCCTTAATGAAGATGATACGGTAGTTCTTGCGGATTGGAATTGATTCAAGTTGTTTGCTAAAATCCTGTTCTTCCTGTGCATCTGGAGGGGCAGTGTGAACAAAAATGTCTTTCGTAACGATAGTTCTTTGCTGAGGCCTCAATGCAACTTGCTGATTCAAGGAGCTTGATTGGCTAGCGAAACCTTGAGATTTCCCATTAAATCCATTGGAAAAGCCTTGAGACTCTCCGTTAAATCCACCTAAAAGTCCTAGAGAATGTCCAATAAATCCACCTGAAAGTCCTTGAGACTGTCCAATAAATCCACCTGAAAGTCCGTAAGACTGTCCATTTAACCCACTAAGAGAGCCTTGGGACTGCCCATTAAAAGTTGCTGATTGACCTGTCAAGCTCTGGTAAGAGTTTGCCTGTCCTAAAAACGTCTGGCTGTTACTGCTCTGTAATGGAATTTGTGAAACATCCTTAAAAACCTGTTGTCCTGAGGCAAGATTTGAGGAGAAAGACTGTATCGGTGGAAGATATTGTGGTACTGGGGCTACTGGTGGGAACAGTGGCTGGGGTGCGGAATGAGCTTGCTGAACTGGTGGAAGATATGTATGTGACAAGGGCTGAGAGGGGACAATTTTCATAATCTGGGTATTATGCGAACTGCCAACCAAGTTTAAGGGCAATTGACTGGAAGAACTTGATTGATAGTTGTACTGTGGTCGAGCAGTAGCTAAACCAATCATCAAATATATCTGAAAGAAACAATTATAAAGTAACTAAGAGCTCTCAATTTGCAAAGTTTATAATTAAAGTTAGTTACCATAAATCCTTTTAATACTAAATAAGACTCCATTGTGTTTCTCCGCTCTGGTGTGTTTAAAGATTTTATTTTCAGAAAAAAAAATATATTTTTTTTGAAAATCCTATTAGTTTTTACTTTACTGAGTGAAAATTTGGTAACAACTCCGTACTTTGATTTCTGTTTGGTTTAACAGGTTTTGGCTGTCATCTCAAAACGGAAACTAGCCTATGCATATATTTTAAGATTTGAATGCATTATCATTTTATGAGAAGTTTGTTGTTATGTTAAATTTGAGGTACGAGGAAGAAAATCAAAGTATCATCGATTGACTACAAAATAACGTAGGTATTCCATTGCCATGAAAATTAAATTTCTTATTGAATTGAAGTTACCAACATTCAAATTCTCTATTGAATTCTAAATTATCAATCGAAAATCCTACTAGCTTTCTAAGTAACCAACTTTCTTTTTTTTTTCTATGTGGTTACTAAATAATTATTTCAGATCTACAAAATAATCTTGAGTTCTCGGGGGGGGGGGGGACATGACCCCGTGACCCCCCCCTGTATACGCCGTTGGTTGGCACGAGAGGGGCAATAATATCCTGCCCAACTGATGCCTTAAGCGTTTTTCTGCACCTTCTACCACTTGATTTACATATCAAATATCTAGTATCTTGCAGCGCATTAAGACTTAAGGAATCAAACTCTTGGTTTGCCAAGTCCTATGGTCACAGCGGTATCACAGACTTGATTCCAACGGACATGTTTTCGACTCCCACTGACTACTGCACCCCAACAATGAGTATCAGTAAGGGTTTTAAAGTTAAATTTCCATCCAGGAAGGAATGGAAAGACGACGTCGTGACGAAAGATTTCGACACAACTATCTTTACTGATGGCTCAAAGATGGAGTGTGGTGTTGGTGCAGGAGTCTTTTCTGAGTCTTTAAATGTCTCGAGGTCCTTCCGACTACCTGACTTTGCCAGTGTCTTTCAAGCTGAATTAATGGCAATAAGGGAAGCATGCAAGTTACTAAAAGAAGACCCAAACCACAACCGAAAAGCAGCTACTATTACAGACAGTCAGGAGTCTGTTAAGGCTATTAATTCAGCTAAATCAACCTCCAAATTGGTCCAGCAATGCCAGGATGAGCTTTCGAGTTTGAACACTGACCTCGGTGTCACTCTTAGCTGAGTTCCGGGTCACAGTGGCATTGGGGACAATGAACGGGCTGACGAGCTGGCCAGGCAAGGATCAGCCCTTCATGGCTCACTTGCGGAAAGAGTAAACACTCCGCTATGAAGGGCAATATTCTGTCAATTTTTCTCACTGAATCAAACCACAGGTGGAATAGTTTATCAAACTGTAATATATCTAGAAAGATCTGGCCCACCTATAATAAACCCCGAACAATTAATCTAATACGCAGACCCAGGCAAGACATAGCCAGGGTCGTTGCAACGTGTAGCGGACACTGGCCAATAGGAGAGCATGCAGCGAAGCTTGGCATACCTCACAATACTCACTGTCAGAGCTGTGGGGAATAGCAAGAAAAGGAAACAGTATTTCATTTTCTCTGCAAATGCCCTGCTCTGGCCAAAGCTAGAGCAAAATCATTCGGAAGGGCTTTTTACAACGACCTTAACGAACTTTCGGAAACGAAGATCAAAGACTTGATTTCTTTCCTCAACGCGACGAAATGGCTCTAGGACAAATTTCGGCTGCTTCTGCATCACACCTTCCGTCGATCCCCTATGATCGTAAGATAGTGGACTGGGGTTATGGCGGGGATTCGTGCTGCACAGTAGCCGTTTGATCATTCGACCAGATCAGTTCACGCTCCAGTGCCAGCCAACAAACTGCCTAGTTGGGCAAACTTAGGATGGTGCGGGTGCCGGTGTGGGTGCTGGTCTGGTTGTGTGAGTGGTCCACTTTCAGGTGATTCTGCTTAAGCTACTCAGTCTTTCCACAAGCCACAAAATTCTTTCATCTTTATTCTAAATTCAAATAAAAATGGACGATATCCTGAGGATATGCCACAATCTCCCTTTCAATTCAATCCACAGGTTCTAACGAGTTATGGTATCAAAACGGTGCACTAAGCGCTAATTGGGCTATGGGCTAGGCTGCCCGTGGCCGCCATTTCTATTTTTTTTATTAACCTTCCAAAAGTATAAAATTTACTATAATAAAATTCCGTCCAGATTTAATGCAAATTATTTCTAAAACGTCTACTTTCCCGTTTTCTACTTTTAAACGGTCATAATATATCAATGCCTTAACTTTACCTATTTATTTATTAATCGTGTAAGACTTTATTAAATTTTTTAGTCTATCGATTACATACACAAAAACTCCTGCACACCCCTCCGTTTATAAAATACAAAACACACCGCGGCAACCCTCCAAGGGATCGATGTTCGAAAACTTGGACTTAAGGCTTAAGCTTTTTATGAGGTAATCTTACGATGCCAACAAAAAAAATTACTTTCCCATATTCATATTAGATTTTCCTAGGAGACAAGAACACTTTCAAAAAAAAAGAGATTTTCTTAACGAAAAAAATCCGCTAGTGGCGGAAAACGGAAAATTACCCTAAAACCGACTCTTACTTGTTTCCAAATCTTCGTAGGCCTGCGTTATCGAAACAGCTTGAAAATCAAGCGATTATTTTATGTCATATTTAAAGGAGCAGTAACTTTTTTGCTTATTTATTATATTAGCATCCTTGGAGCGCCATACCAAAAAATATTATGAAAGTTTATTTTGATAAATAAAAAATGCACACTTTTTCGTTTTATTGTACCTAATGATGACTTTGACACAAAACAAATAATTATAAACCAATATTTGATTCCGTGCGTTAAACGCATCAAATTTGTATACCTTATATTCAGGTGGAGCTTCTGATTGGCCATCTGTCATAAAAAGTAAGCTGTCAGCATCAGCACGAATTGTTTTACAAATTAAACACTCCAAAAAATGTTTTTGCATAAAAGTGATGCTCGTAATTTGTACCACGATTGAGGTTTATTTTACACATTTTTTTCTTTGAGTGAAGGATTTCCCAGAAAATTAATTGGTGCTACTTCATTTCCTTGATGAAAAAACTACTGTTTCAGTAGCGAATTTTTGAACATTTCCACTGGGCTGTACACAACAAATATGAAGTATCCCTTATTAAGGTTCAGTGCAAAGGTAAAGATGTGTTTGTATGTGGGATAACTTGACTTCTAATGGTCGGATCTTCAAGATTAAGATCTTAAAATGACGACGCGGCCGTCATGCCACCAAAAAACTATTTTTATTTTTCTTCCACTTCTCTCCCACACCACGAGCTCCTCCTCACCCCTTCTCCTCCCCCTTCACCCCTTCTCACCCTCCCCACCTCTTCTAACTCACCACCAACCTCCCAGCTATACATCAGTTTAAAAATCTGAAAAAAAAAAATGAAAGGACAAGGCAGTTAATTCCAGATGAAGTTTTATTACTTAGGTACCTAAGTCCATTTTTTTTTTTAATATTTCACAAAATTTAACAAATATTTTAATATCAGGTGCAACCAGGTGCATTTTTTGTTTATTCATTAGCTTAGCTGATAGGACAGTCGGAATGTAATTTAATATTCAAAAAATTAGATAGTGTTTTTTTTCTTTTAATCGTTAAAGGGGCTCATAAAGAGTGTTCAATATGATATTCGACCGCCTAACTCTTTTGCGTTGGCTGCCAATATTTTATTTTCGGAAAAACGGTTTTGTTAAATTACTCGTTTATTTTCAACTTTTTACTAAAAATTCCCTTAACAAAAGTTATTTAAAATTTAATTATCTACAACTTTGGTGAAAATAATTTTTTGTCTAAGATTAATAGTTTTCGATATAATCCGGAAATTGTGATCGGTTTATTTAAGGTTGTCTGCAATAAAGGGTATTTTTATATACAAACAAAATGATAAATTGTTTTTTTTTTTTTTTCAATCATTAAGGGGGTCGTAAGGAGTCTAAACACAAATTTTCGACCCCCTATCTCTTTGGCCGCCATCTTGAATTTAAAGTGGTTGGTTTTTGTTAAACAAATCATTTATGAACTACTTTTTTGTGACTTCAGGCGTAATAACTTGATTAAAATTGCTAGTTTTCGACTTCAGTCTGAAAAGCAAATTATCCGAACTAAAACTCTTTTCCGCACCACCGACCGCTGGGGTAGAGGTTCAGGTGCATTTTTTTTAAGATCGTGTCCCCAGTAGGCCTAGTCCACGGATTATAAATAACAATTTTTTTTTTGTTTTGATTATTTCCTAGTTTTTTTTTTTTTTTTTTTTTTTGTTTTCAGTCTCTAATCAGGATTATTCTTTTTGCACTTACTTCATAATGTTCGTTTAAAGTAGTAAGTGTATGTTAGAAGTTGATTACATAAGGGAGTTGTCATCATCATAAATATTATCATCGGGTAGATCTCGAATTTCCGTTATATTCTCACAAGTCTCTCCACTGCAGTTTTGGATTTTCGACATTCACACATTTTCCCACAATTTGTCTTACATTTACATGAAATTGTTTTGAGCAACGATTCCGGGACAGGCTTTGCAGTGGTGGTTATCGGCTCTAACCCACGATGAGATTTTATCCACCCCATCGCATGGCATTTATCTCGATTCCAAGCCACATTTGTACTTGCAGTTTGCAGGTATGTCCAGTATGTGTGTTGTTTCTGGGGCTGCTGAAGTTGGTGGAAGTATTGAAAGATTGAACTTGGTTTTAGAAACAGATTTTGTGAAGCACTTCCAACGAAGTATGTTTAAAGATTAGACGTCTCGCCCTCCTCCAAACAAACCGATCAAAAGGCGTTTTGCAGCTGTCATTTGGGTATGCTTTTAGACCCCATGCTCTTGAAAGAAGTTCTGATGAGCTGCAAACTCTGAGTTATTTTGAAGAGTATTAAACATTTTTAATTTTCCGATATTGAAAATTGAAGAGGTGGTGTCGTATTCACTGAATGCATGAAGGAATAAAATGTTCTTAGCTATAACATCTTCGCATTTAAAACTCTCAGATGAGTAAAGTTGCTCTGGAGTCTGCCCTTTGCTCGGTTTCTTAAAGAATATGTTCTTCAAGTGACGGCTCAACCCAGTTAACACTACGAGAAGGTCGAAGTTCTCACCGATGAAAGTGACTTCTTCGTGATTAGCTGATTCTTCAATAGCCATTCTTACGTTAAATGAATCTGAATCAGCATCTGCTGGTGGCCTGCTGAACTACAACATCCGCATCTTGCAACATTTTCTGTAGAAGGTGTGTACGCCTTATGCTGGATTTACATGTATCTTCGTCTGCAAATATGAAGAAAAGTAGAGCGGGACAGATGTATGCCAAAACTCCGATCGAGTGAAAGAGAAGATTAACATGTTCGTCTTCATATCTGCATTATGGCACTTCCTATAATCTTCATGCACGAAGATCTTCTGCACTTTGGTGTTCCCTCTCTATCCAACAAATGTATATTTTAATTTTGAATTCCTTTTTTGCAGAAGTCAGACGAAGATACATGTAAATCCACCATTATTCTTGTTCTTGTCGTTTGCAAACAAAATTTCCTGCGTTGTAGAAGGAAATGTTGTTGCATTAACGGTGCTTAGCAGCGTGCCTTTTCGCTCCCAACTTTTCAAAATAATTGCTTCTAGGTCATCAGGGTATCCGTCAAATACAACAATAACTTCCTTTTCAGAGCGTGTTTTGACGCATGCAACGTAGTTTCCACGTAAAGTTTAAGTCAAGACGCTTTCCTCCGATCGATGCAGAGCGTTGAATAGGTACAAAGCCAATAAATAGCGTCAACTTATAGGCCTAATTTATTCAGTCAAAGTTGAACATAACTTTACGATTTGTACAGTCAACTTGAGAAATAGTTTTTATTCAATCTAATTTGAGGTTTTCAACTTTTGATTTTCTACTCTAGAGTTGATCAACTTTGAATTTTCTCAACTCCCCAAAATAGTAGAAAAGTTAGCGAGCAAATTGGGATTTTTCTTCATTTCTGTCTATTGATCTATGCTATTTAGTTCTCGTCCGATCACCGAAATCAAGCATTTTCGGTCACAGTATTAAAGACAGTACACATGAGAGCGACCAACGACCGACGAATGAATGGAAAAATAGGATTTAAAACATTAGTAAACCTAAAATCTTTACAAAATCTAGACAAAATGGAAGAAATATAATTGAGGATTATTTTAAGATACTAAAATTTTCATTTTAATTGCTAAAACAAGAGAGTTTTAAGAAAACAATTTGTTCGTCGCGAATAGCCGCAATTCGTTCCGACCAATTTATTTTCTCAAATTTCTCATATTTAAGCAAATACAAATTCAGATTTTAAAATTATAAAATTAATCTTAAATCGAATTCTACCATTTTGACTAGATTTTGGGATATATTAAGGTTTATTAATGATTTAATTCCCATTTCTTTGTTCATTCGTCGGTCGTTGGTCGCTCTCATGTAAATGGTCCTTTAGTACTAAGATGGCGGACCGCACGAGCATTGAGTAAGGAATATTAAAAAAATGTTGGTCAAATTTTTTTGGTTTCATATTTTTTTTTCTAATTGAATTTTTTTTTAAGAAAATGGTGCCTTTCCCAAAAACTAGAACCAGCGCCCAATTTCAATAAGCTCTTCAGCATTGTGTTCCATGTTATACAGGGTGTCCAGTAAATAATGGATAACCTTGCAACCAGTTATAGCTGGCCTTAAGACCTTTCAGAAAAAAAATATAAAAAAAATATATTTACTGCATTTTTTAGGTAAAGATTTTTTTCAAAAAAAAAAAAAAGTACGACATGCCTCAAATACTTGAACATAACCACCACGGTTGAATGATTATTATTGTTTTTTTATTTTTATAATATTCTTGATTAACTGAACTAATAGATGGTATACCAAATTTTACACTTGCTATTGCAGTTTTTTTAAAATATTTTTTTTAATTTATTTTTTGATACAAAAATCAGTTTTTTTTTATTTTATTTTGAAAGATACACGCATGTTTTGTACCATTTTAGAAAATACATTAAACAGACAACTTTTTAAAATAGTTGGCCACTTATGCTTTCATAATTTTTTTTTATTTTAGACATAGTCAAACTTTTGTGAAAATAAAAAAAAACTGATTTTTGTATCAAAATATAAATAAAAAAAAAATATTTTATAAAAACTGCAACAGCAGGTGTTAAATTTGGTATAAAATCTATTAGTACAGTTATTCAAGAATATTATAAAAATAAAAAAACAATAATAATCATTTAACCGTGGTGGTTATGTTCAAGTATTTGAGGTATGTCGTACTTTTTAATTTTTTTTTTTTTTTTGAAAAAAATCTTAACCTTAAAACTACAAGGAAAATATTTTTTTATTTTTTTTTCTGGAAAGTCTTAAGGCCAGCTATAACCGCTTGCAAGGTTATTTATTTTACTGGACACCCTGTATATAGAACGATTTGCTGGTCTTGTGATGTTCAAGTAGTGGACGGCGATTTCGCCGAACAAGTAAAAAAAACATACTCATGAAGATGGATCCATTCATGATTCCATTCCAGAGTAACAGTTCTACGTTTTATGGAGTTATTGTTATTTGTTGCTCCCTTTTACCTTTGATTTTTTTTCTTGGTAAGTACAAGCTCCAGGTTTGCGTTTTCCTGTTTGACCCTGCATTATTCTTTTTGGAAAATTTGTATTTTTCCTTCATAATTTCATTTTAGGAAAACAAATTAGTAGAAACAAATTGGTATAGACTTATTAATTAGTGTGTGAAGACTCACCTCTTATTGTTAGATATACATAGGTACCTATACATATTTATTTAAAAAATAAAAATTGTAATCCGTTTTGTGCAGCTTTAAATTTCACTTGGTATTCTTTTGATTCCGCGCTCTACATGGAATAACAACTGGGTTCCAATTATAAATAAAAATTAACAATAATTAAGTTGTTGTTGTTGCTCAAAAATTCAATGAAATTGACGGAATAAAGAATTGTCAAGCCTAATAAGCTGACATTCTAGTACGAATAGTACAATAATAACAATAATAAATCAACAATAATGGTTTGTTCTGAATATTTTATTTAATATAGTTAGGGCGTTAAGGCCATAAGGGATGAGCTTTGGTACACTAATAGTCCACATACTAAGTTTACTTTTAAGAAGTGTTTCCACGGTGGCAACACTGGCAGACCGGAGATATAAAGGTTGCCTTCTGACCATGTTTTAACACGAAATTTCACATAAATTAGCCTATAAATCAGGAACCAGACTTCGGTTGATGTCGTGGAATATCTCGTTGGATAAGGAATACTTGAAGCCATAGGAGTATGTTCATGTTTTGACCCCTCCCTCACCCTTGTACGCAGGGGGAGCAAAATACCCTCAGCGGACAAGGGTTTTTATTTGTCAAAAAATAATGGTTATAAAATAAATATTCATTAAATTTTTAGATGAGCGTCGAGGTAAACTTTCATACTCTACAGCATATCCGAAGTCCATTTTTGTCGATATATTAGTTTTTGTGTAATCGCTTTCAAAATGGGGGAGGGGAAGGTGGAAGTATATCAAACAACATATATATTTGTCTTGGTATAATCTAAGCATATGGCACATGACCTTAGGTTAATTTTTAATGCCCAATCCAATGCAATCAAAATAAATTCAATATAATTTCCCTAGAAAAAGTTATAACCTTTTTATAAAATGATGACTAAATTTTCAGTGAAACGAGCATAACATTACCAAATTTCAATGTTATGGTGACGAAACTTGGCACACATGTCTCATTTGTCGTAAGAAATAAGAATTAAAAGAGTCCATAAAAATATTTGGGGCAAAAGGGTGTTTTTTTGAGTATATTCTTATGACTTCAAGTATTCTCAATCCAACGAGATATTCCACGACATCAACCGATATGTCTTGTTCCCGATTTATAGGCTAATTTATGCGAAATTTCGTGTTAAAACATGGTCAGAAGGCAACCCTTATATCTCCGGTCTGCCAGTGTTGCCACCGTGGTAACACCTCTTAAAAGTAAATCTATGATATGGACTATTAGTGTACCAAAGCTCATGCCGTCAGAATGAAGTGCAAGGTTTGGCTCCCTTAACGCCCTAACTAATAAGGAAACACAAAATTCTCTCTCCAAATATTTTGAATATCCAAAATGAATAAAGGAACATATTCACACTCAAATGCAACATTATTATTATGCAAACCGAAAATTGAAAATGACTTCTTGTGTGTCATATGTCACAAATATCCCAAGGATATTGTAGAAACTGCAGGTTGGTCAACTTTTGAATTTAAGCTCTGGAGTTCAGATTCATAGTAGTGAATAAAAGCATTTTTTAACTTTCAGTTTAACTACGGATTTGAAGTCAACTTGTAATTTGGCCAACTTTAGAGTTTTCAGCAAGTTGAGCAATTGTGAATAAATTCAGCCTTAGTGCCCTTCCGCATTCCCTTATCGGTGAATATAACCTAAAAATAACATAATAACCTAACCTAAAAAATCGACTGGGCTATGATATTAACACCCAAAATGACAAATATCTACAAAAAAAACATTTATGCATCCTAGTCCAGCAATTTTTTTTTTTGTAAAAAAAATAAAAAAAATATAGATATAGACAATGACCATAATGAATCATCTATCTACATATTTAAATTCATATACAAAATCTAGCATTGACATCCATATTTAAAACTCCATAAAGCCTAGATTTGCAACTTCCACGTATGCCTTTGGCTGACTCTAATAATACAATTCGAATTCCCAGCACGTTCAGTACATCTCTACCTAAATGTCAATTATTTTATTAATGACAGTCAGTAAAATAAAATTGAAAAAAAACACAAAAGACACCCCACCCCAACCCAACCAACCCATACCAAACAAGAAGAGAGAAGCTGAAAAATAAAATCACCATTTTAAAACCCACAACTTCCTTTTTGCATTTTTATTTTTTGTTCGTCGAACTTGCTTTTGGTTAGCATTTCGCGTACAGAAGTAGAAGGTAAGAAAAAGCAAAACGAAAAGCTTGACGTGAGATGATAAAAATCAATGCAAAAAGAAAACTTTTAAAAAAATAACCAACTCCGTGACCGTGACTGAAAAGAAGCCAAGGTCTCTCTGTCTCTATACTCAAACTTAATATACCTACCTCACCTACATAGCTTCAAAGGGTCTTTACTTGCAGAACTTGAAAATAGCTACATATGTCCATTGCCCATAGCGAAATTGATGGCAGGCATGCATGACCATTACGATCTTCACTTAGAGCCTTCAGCTTGACGTTGCTAAGGCCAGGGATCAAGATCTAGCGAGATGGGACTCTGTGTCGAGACTTGAACATGCAATACCTATTGTATAGCCAGCCGCAGCCAGCAAGCAACACGAAGGCCCCTTGGGATCGAGATTCGAGAAATGGAGGGATCGTATGCTGGCTCAAGCGAAATGAATACCTATAGTCTGTTCTGGATATAAGGCAGGAGGTTTGTCGGAGAAGGCTGCTCGCTTATATAGTGCTCATCCGAATCGAACAATCGTTACGTTCGTTGCGTTGTTTCTTTATTGTCTCTCCATTTTTTTTGTACATACATAGGTATTCAATGCTTCCAATCTAAATCATGGGCTGCTTCTGGACTGGAGGGAGGTATGGCTGAAGCTATCCGCATACCCGTTCGGGCCATTTAATTAATCCGTTTTTATTGATTTTGCTTTCGTTTAGGTTTTCTTTAATGGAAATTAAAAGTGCTCCCCACATATATGAATTGATGCGACGCGGTTGATGGGAATCACGTTGCTAACCTATGGAAATGGTTCATCCATTTCAATTTTATATATAGGTAGAGATGGAAGCCATCAGGAAAGAATGATGCCATATGAGGTACTCGTACTATAGGTTATTATGTAGGTACTCTTGCAATGCGTTTAGCTTTGTGCCTTTCGGTCTGGTGATTTCATTAAGTGGAACAATAGTTTCCCTTTTTTGTTTGGCTTTTGGCTTCGAATTGATGGTATTGCATAGGGCTTATAGTTGGAGAGTTATTATATGTGAGGGAAGTTCCAATGAGATAAGGTAATCCACAGTGATTTTATTTGTTGGTGAGAAAAGTTATTAAAACCAACCTTTTTTACTGGTTCAAAATATGTTGATCTCTGTTGAATTTTGGGGCTTTAAATAAATATATTTAAGCTAGTTAAAAATAAAGGTATTGAAAAAAGTTCTTGCGTGTCAATTTTTATACAGAATATTGTTTTAAGAATTTCAATTTGTCAGTAAGCAATCCCTGCTGAATAATTCGCCAATATCAATTCTTCCCCAGGAGAAAAAAATATATATTTACTTTCCACAAATGTTTCCAGTTACTATGATAACGGGATTCCAAGAGCAGGATATTTGTAAGAACTGTTAGAAAATACAGCCAGCACGAAATGAAAGCATGACACTTTCGAAAAAGCAACATTTAACTATGATAGTAATTTTCAAGCGATTGCCCTGAATATGCCGCGGAATTGTTTTTTTTTTATATAAACAGTGACATTTTTTAAGTTCAAAGAGGTAGTTATGTGCATTCAAGAGGACAGAAGCGTCCGCAGGGTTTTCTCAAAACCCATCTCTGTCTACCAACTCCTACTCTCACCTCCTAGTGGTGAACATCGGGTGTCTAGAACCTCAGCTGGAGATGGGGTTTTAATCCCTGTGGAAAGCTGTTGGGGACAGCCAACGAAAGAGGGGGGGGGGGAGTGTTTCCACTAAGGCACTTCTCCTTTCATCGAGGCTGCAGCGGACGAATTCTCTAGATGGAATCAACGTTGGCTTCTACAGTTCCAGTTAGTTTGAACTACTTAGTGAACACCTTATATGAGCTACTACGACATATTCGTAGCTTAGGCCTATAAGGAGCGGGTTATCCAGCTCCCTACCCTTGGAGTTATGCTAAGGGTCTGGTCTTCCAGGTCGGGGGTTGTGCGTTGGGGTAACTTTTCTACCACGCAAAAATACCTGGTTCTGAAACAATAACAAGCCTCGGATATGGATGATTTTAAAGCTGAAGGCCATGAGTTTCGGATCTGGACGTGGAACGTCCTTATACAGAATACGTGCAGCCGAGCTTTTAGTGGAGAACCTAAACAGGCTTAAGGCTGACATAACAGCCATCCAGTAACTTCGATGGGATGGAGAGGGCATACGAGACGGAAATCGTGTGATATCAACTACGGCGGGGGCTTCAAGGAGCAGGGTCAGTGGATTTTTGGTTGCGGTTTTGTGATAAGGGGGAGACTTAGGCAAGAAGTCTTGGGCTTCCGAAGTGTAAGCGAGCGCGTTGCCACAATCCGCATCAAAGGCAAATTTAAGAGCATTACGCTGATCTGTGTTCACGCCCCCCATAAAAAGAGAGATGACTCAACCAAAAAAGCATTCTACGATCTTCTGGAGACAACGTATCATATGTGCCCGAAGTAGGACGACGTGAAGATCATTCTTTGTGACTTCAACGCAAGATTCGGAAAGGAGGGCATATTTGGTTCGATAGTCTGAGGACACAGCCTTCACAACAAAACTTTCGGCAACGGATACAGGCTGGCAGACATTGCGGCGGTGGGGTGAAATATCATCATCTAAAAAACACCTGTTTCCAACACCTCAATATATACAAGGGGACTTGGCGGTCGCGTAATCAACGAATCGGCAACCAAATCGACCACGTTGCGATAGACGCGAGACATGCCTCCAGTATATTGGACATCTGAACGTTCCGAGGGGCCAACATTGACTCGGAGTACTACCTGGTGGTGGCTAGACTACGTGTTCGGATATCCATGACACCACAACGAAAAGCAGAGGCTGTGAAAAGGTATGATGTTGAGAAGCTTAAATCGCAAGAGCCCGCCAGAACTTTTGCGGACCACGTAACTCTTAATCTCTCAGGAAGTCCGCCAGTGCAGAGGACCAGTGGAAACACTGTCAACAAGCCATCAGGGTTTCACGAGGCGACCACATCGAAACCCCTGGTTCGATGAAGAGTGCCGGCTGGCGCATGCAGCTAAGGACGAGGCCTACCAGGTAATGATGCAGACTCGAACAAGAGGTGCTGAGAGAGTAGCCTGGGAGCTCTATGGGCCGCCGACTTCTCAGGAGGTAAAATAGAGGGCACGAGAAGCGGGCAGTCGAGTCTATTGAGGGTTGTAGTGGCAGGGGTGATGTTCGAAAATTTTATCAAAGGGTGAAACGATCCACCCAGGGTTACAAAGCTAGAACGGAAGCCTGCCGAGATGCGAGTGGGAATATGGTAGTATATACACAGTCAGTGCTGATGACCTGGAAAGAACACTTCTCTAAACTGCTTAACGGCGAAGACAGCCAAGATACCGCTAGGAGGCAGAACACTCTATTCAACTTGGACGATGATGGCCAACCGTTCCGTCCACCCGATCTAGCCGAAATGCGGCTGGCGATATCCAAACTTAAGTCGTACAAGGCTGCTGGTGCGGATGGCCTACCAGCCGAACTATTCAAATCAGCGGGTGATGAATTGGTTAGGAATATACACCAGCTCATCTGCAAAATTTGGTCGGAATGAAGTATGCCCGATGAATGACACCTCGGTATTCGGTATAGTGTGCATTGAAATGCCCCAACTACAGAGGAATTAGTCTCCTAAGCGTCGCTTATAAAATCTTGTCGGCTATCCTATGTGACCGCTTAAAACCTTTTGTCAACGATCTGCTCAGCCCCTTTCAGTGGGGTTAGGCCAGGCAAGTCAACCGTCGATCAAATGTTCACACTCCGACAGATTTTAGAAACAACCGGGCATTCCAGATCGATATTCACCATAACTCTTTATCGATTTTAAAGTTGCGTATGATAGTGAAAAGGGACGAATTATACAGCGTTTTCTCATATCTCGGCATCCCTGCCAAACTCGTCCGCTTGTGCAGGATGTCGATGTAGAAATCTCGCTGCTCCGTCAAAATAGGTAAGAATAACACCGAGCCCTATGATGTTGAGAAAGGATTGAGAAAAGGCGACGCGTTACCATGCAACCTATTCAACATCGTTCTTGAAGCAATTGTACACAACTCACATGTTAACACCAGCGGTACAATTTATCATAATTCTGTTCAATTGCTTGCGTATGAAGATGACATAGACATTGCCCGCAGAACGAAGTGAGCTGTGGTAGGTGCATTTGCGAGCACTGAATCGGAGGTGGCTAAAATGGGATTGGCGGTTCCTCATTAACCGCCAATCCCAAGACGAAGTATATGCTGCCATCGAGAAAGGAATCTCAACATAGTCGACTCGGGCAAAATATCACGATGGACAGATATAACTTCGAAATTGCCAAGGAATTTGTCTACCTGGGCTCCACTATTACCTCGCAAAATGACATCAGTGCAGAGATCAGACGAAGATTTACTCTTGCCAACCGCTGTTTCTTCGGTCTAAGAAGGCATTTAAGTAGTAAGTACTTTCAGAGTACAAGGAGACTTTAAACAAGACCCTAATCATCCCGGTCCTGCTCTGTGGGGCAGAAGCATGGACACTAAACAAATAGGATGAAAATCTGCTAGGGTGCTTTGAGAGGAAGATTCTTCGTGTGATTTTTGGTCCGGTGTGTATCGAAGGAGTGTGGAGGAGAAGATTCAACGATGTGCTATACCGGGCTATACAGCGACGTTGACCTGGTCAAGAAGCTGAAAATACAGCGGCTGAGATGGCTGGTGCACGTGGAGCGTATTGACAGCAACGCACCTGCCCGACGAGTCTTCGAATCCAACCCCGATGGTGTACGCTAAAGAACTCATTACAGGTGGTGCGCACAGGTGCAGAACTACATCAATCAACTCGGTGTGCGCAACTGGAAGCGGCTGGCTAGGGACAGAGTTGGCTGGTAGGGGCTTGTTAGTTGAGGCCGAAGCCCTTCCTGCGCTTTGAGCGTCATCTTAAGTAATTAAGCAGCAGTTGTCAAGCTGGGAATTTTTTTATTTTCATTACATTAACGATTTGGGTGGAACAAAGTTCGTTGGGTCAGCTAGTATTTTATAATTTGCAAACTAATTGCCTTTGGCATTAGAAACCGGTGTAGTGAATAATTTACCCTGATCAAATAAACTGAAGGACTTAATATGGAGATTTATATTTATTTGCATGCAAAAAACTTTAGCATGCAAATAACATTTGGGGTGATTATTTTGGGTTTTTGAAATGTAAGTCATCTCGTAAAAAAAGATTGCTCTCGACATGAATTTTCTTCACACGCAAGATGCAATACAAAAGCATGAATTTTTGCACAGCACTTAATTTTTCGGATGATGGGAACTGCAAACTAGGCCCTAACTCCATTTTCGATCAGTAGTTGACTATGAATTACAAGAAGATTTCTCAATTAATATTTGTTTGGTGCATTCCCTGTTCCATTGCGAAATATAATAAACCTCTCTAAGATAACTCCCTAGGAAGCCATTTCACTAAATCATTTCTGACCACCCATTCAAGGCATTTAAATTACCTCCATAAAAATTTATTCCACCCCTTTATTTTCTTGTGGCCCATCTATAAATTGTAAAACTAATTTCCGAAATTTCATTTAACCCCAAAATATGAGTTAAATAAAAGCAAAAAAAAAAACGAAAACATTGAATTCCGTTTGAAAATCTAATCAACATCCCTTTTGCTGTGTTAAGTTGCTGACTCAGTTTCCTTGGTTATTTTCAAATTGATTTTTTTTTGTTCCGCAGGAATTATCCTTAATTTATTTTTTCTCATTTTTTTCCGCGATGTAAAATGCATGGCGACACAAGAAAAAGGTTACAAAGGACTAAGGTAATTAAAATATTTATTTTTTGTTTTGCCCAAAATGTATACCTACACTATTCATGCTGAGAAAGAGAATTTAAATGCTAAATTGCTTTCTAATACAAATCACATGCAGGACACAAACCAATTTTTTTTGTATGTGTTGGGTTCTTCAAAAGGCGTCCTTATGTCAGTTTTGTTTCTCCCGCTTTTTTTTTTTTTTGCATTTTTTCAAGGAGTTTCAGCAGAATAAAGAATGAGATTTTTTTTTTCAAACATTTTGCATTATTTTTATTTTTTGTTTGGATTTGTCCCCTGTGGCCACTTGATCAAAAACGCCAGCACACGCAAGTGTCCTAATTTAACATCTAAAGGATGAAAGGGATATTTGCATGTGAAGGAAAAAAAACAGTGTTTGACGAAAAAAAAAAATAAATAGAAAATTGGGTGAAGACAATTAAACAATAAAAACAGCTGACGTCATTGAAGGGTTGAGGCGATTGAGCAGAAGAAACGAAAAAAAGTAGGTCCAAATAGCTAGAAAAAGGGTTAAAAAAAGACCGCTCTTCAAAGGATATTTGTTGGCTTGTCTAATTTATTTGTAAACGCATACGGCATTTTTGGGGTTTCGAAAGGATATATCATTTTTAATAGTTTATTCGGCTGAATTTTAATTGCTAATTTAATTTTCTGTTTTTTTCCGTTGTTTTTTTTTTGTTATATTTTTTTTTGGTGGGCGTAATAAGGAAAGATGAATAAGCAGTTTCTTGCAAGGTGGTGGTGGTTGATTTCCTTTTGTGAATATAAATTAAGTTTCACGAAAAGGTTCATTTAATTTTTTTTTTTACCGTAAGGCAGGTAAATTAAGTTCCTGCAAATTCACCTGCCTTTTTTTGGGAACACCGTAGTTAGTAATGATAAACCATTTTGACAAATGACTTTTTCAGAAATATTTATTTTTATTGTTGGAATTGCAGTTAAAAAGAACTGGCTAATCACAATAGTGTAGCTGTAGCTATTAGTGACCTAGGGCCACATTGATATGGATATGCATGTAACAGGTTATTGACGAATGGCTTCAGGCCTCTATTTAATGGCATCAGGTAAGAAATATCAGGAAAAATACATGAGTAAGGTGCCAGTTATAGCTATCATTGGAAACCATCATTGAAAATGTTAGCTGTTGATTTTGAGACCCTTCGAAAGTATAATCATTAAATATTTTAATGCAGAAAGATAGCTTACGACTTCAAAATTATTTCTCATCCAAAAAAATTCATTTTGACCCATATCTTCCCCATAACGTAACTTTTAATTTGTTCAATGATCATTGGTAAGGTAGTTCATCATTGAACAATTAAAAGTCATTTTATGAGAAAAGTTGTGCAAAATTGAATTTTGTTTTACCTAGAAATAAATATTAAGTCAAGAAGCTTTACTTTGGCATCAAAATAATCATATATTTTTACTTCAAAATCTCTCAAAATTGACAATTAATATTTTCAATGATGAATTTCAATGATAGCTATAACTGGCCCCTAAGCGATCGTAGGAGGATGCTGTCTTTGTAGTTGATGAAGTTCCAGAGGGTTTGCTTTTGAGGATCAGGCAAACAGTGATGAGGTTCCATTCAACGGACGTGCTTTCTTCCTAACTTATTTTTAACTTGTTCATACTCATTTAAGTAAAGGCTATCTTCACTTCGTAGAAGCCGGATGGACGGAATTGCTTGTCTACATAATTTATGTACCTACTTTACTTATGCTGGCGCTACAGTCCGGTGTGGACCAGGGTCTCAACCAACAAGCCTTCTTCAGCCAGCTCTGTCTTTGAGGTCTTCTTCCACCTGCATGCGCCACCGGTTTCGTGGTCTTCCTCTACAGCGCCATCCCTCAGGGATGGATTCAAAGACTCTTCGGGCCGGATCATTGGTGTCCATCTGCTCTTCGTGACTCAGCCACCTGAGTCTTTTCATTTTCACTTTTGTGACTAGGTTGATGTCGCTGTACAGCCCGTACTACCTCAAAGTTATATCTGTCTATATGACGTTCTGTCCAAGACGTTGGTGTTGAGCGTCCTGTCTAGATGACAGCATATATACAATGTACCTTGGCTACAACAAGTTAATGGTCCGGGTAAACGTTGGCTACTCGGAACGTTTGAACAACCCTGATACTGGAGAAGTGCCTTGCATCGATCGCCCCCTGTGTATATTGAGGTGAGGAAACTGTGTACTAACTACAACCATGTTTCGTCCCGCAGAGAAGCCGATCAGCCTGATTCCGTTGTCGGCTGTGCTTTCCGACAATGTGACCAAAAACGTCCTCTCTTCCTACCTGCGCGTTAAAATCGTCTAGGACAATTTTATTGTCATAGCTAGGGCCCTGCTCGTAACTCGTAAGTCTTCTCCAGGAGCTCGTAGAACTCGACTTTGGTGTCTTCCTATTTCTTCTCATGCGGGGAATGCACGCATATGAGGCTTATGTTGGCGAATTTAGCCTTGATGCGGATCGTCACGAGGCGCTGCGCTCGTTCCAATAATTGAAACTCAAGACTTTTCGCCTAAGTCTTCTTCCAACGACGAATCCACAACCAATTAAACGCTGCTTTTGTTCGTGGTAGCAGTCGTCGTAGTAAATGTCGCAGTTTTTCATCTTGCGTATGCCCGGTCCATCCCATCGCACTTCTTGGATGGTGGTTATGTCTGATTTGGAGCAGTCTAGGGCCTCCACTAGTTGTTCGGCTGCACGTGGACTATATAGGGATAATACATTCCACTCCACGTACATATCCGAAAATCGTTGTCCTTATTTCGTTTGATTGGTTCGTCATCAGTAAATCCATCCGTATCCTTGTTGGTGCTTCGCAACTAAATGATTTTATGTGGCCGGGAAGTCACCCCAACGGAACAGCCCCCAACCTGGAGGACCAGATCATTAGTATAACTCCAAGGCTAGAGAGCCGGATACACCGCTCCTTATTGGCCTGAGCTACGAATATGTCGTAGAAGCTCATATAAGGCGTTCACCAAGTAGTTCTTCCTAACTGGAACTGTTACCGCCACCGTTGATTCCATCTGGGGAATTCTTCTGCTGTCGCCTGGATGAAAGGAGAAATGCCTTAGTGGTAACACCCACCCCCCCCCCCACTCTATCTTCGGCTGTCCCCAACAGTTTTCCACAGGGATTGAAACCCTATCTCCAGCTGAGGTACTAGACACCCGATGTTCACCACTTGGAGGTGAGAGTATAGGAGTTGGTAGACAGAGATGGGTTTTGAGAAAACCCTGTGGACACTTGTGTACTCTTGAATACACATAACTACCCTTTTGAATATCCCAAAACTACCTATGGGAACATAATTTAATAAAACATCGGAATGAAGAACTTAATTTTATTTTGTATTGTTACTTTTGAAAAGTAGAGGGTCCGCCAAATAACTTTTTTTTTTTTTGAAAATGCATCATCAACATCGAGTGTAGCTTCGGCTGTGTGGCACGTTGCGCCGTCTTGTTGAAACCAAATGTTGCCAATATCCTCCTCTTCAATTTTTGTGAACAAAAATTCGTTCAACATGGCCCGATAACGATCGCCATTGACTGTAACGGCCACTCCTTGCTCAGTTGAAGAAAAATGGCCCAATTATGCCTCTGGACCGAATTCCGCATCAAACAGTGACTCGTTTTGGGTGTATCGGCTTTTCAATGTATGCGTGCGGGTATTCTGTGTCCCAAATGCGACAATTTTGCATGTTTACATACCCGCCAAGATCAAAATGAGCTTCATCTGAAAAGATGATTTTTTTGGCAAAATCGGCAAAGTAATATCGCAATATTTTCCAGCGTTGTTCAAGCGTATGCACAACCATATTCGTTCAGCGGAAGGATAAAACTAATTATCTGTCAAATCAGACATGAGCTAAGTGTTACCATTCACGAAATAAGCACTAGTTGAAAATGACACACCCTGTGTACATTCAAGAACTCTATTCTCTGTTTGGTTGGTTTGTTTGCTTATAGTTTAGTTTTAATTAATTTACTAAAGAACTTCCTCGAATTTTGTTGATATTCAAGGTCCCGGACTCCCGGTATCTTCCTACCCTCTTCAGTAATCAACGTCACCGCATTGTGTTCACTTTAAAGTCTACCCATCCATTCATATATAATATATATAGCACATCCTCTTAGGCAATCTGTTTATTTCTTTTGCAATTTAATTTCATTTCGTGACACATCATATAGTGGAAAAAACATAACTCATCCGATGGGAAGTGCCTTACACATTATATTCTTAAATGACAACATGAATTTAGAAAATAAATAAAACTGTGTCTCCCGGATTGATATTTTATAATATAAAATTCTTATATCAATATTATAAATGTATAGTGCCCCCGACAGATGTCCCTTGCTGCTCGATTTCTTATAACAGCTATCAAATACATATAAATATAGTGTCTTATGTCGCATTTGGTGTGTTCTCCATCGTTTCGTTCAATATCATCTAATGGTGCGGTAACATTGAAACGGATTTTGAATTAGTTCTGCGAAATGGTATTTAATTAGATTTTGTTTTGTTTTGGGGAGACATATACGCTTTAATGGGAATGGGAACTTGTTACATTGAATATATGCCAAAGCGCATGTTTTATGATCATAAATCTTAAAACTCTAAAATGTTTATTTTTCAATGGTACTTCGGCTAATTAACACATTCTGTTTGGCTTTGGATTTTCTTATTAAAATCGAAGTTGTTTTAAAGCAACTTGGTGGGAAAGAATCAATGAAAGAAATTCCTGGACATAATGGGTGCCTTATACCTATACTTAGGAGAAAAATATGGTTTTCAGTGATTCAATTTTCGTGTCAAAAACCATTGTGCACGCAGGATGCAACATTTTGACACACTTAATTTTTGATTTGAATCGAGTACATAGTACAAGCCCAAACGCAAAATAGTTGGACTACCTATGATAAAAAAAAAACAAAAATCTGCTGGTTCTTAAATTCCATCGGCAATAAACTCAATATTTTGGTATTTTTCTTTAGATATATTTATTTTAGATATAAATAAGTAACAAAAACAAAATGACTTAAATTAAATAACCATATGGAGCAGTCTTAAAAAATAAAATAACGATTGATACATTTTTTTAAACGCAAAATAGTTGGCCTACGCATCTTAATTTTATTTTACCATGGTGTTACGTCGCTTCTGGCCTTGATATCTGCTTCTATGCGTCGTGGCATTGTGTCAACTAATTTTTGACATTCTTCGGTACCAGAAGATTCCCAAATATTTATGGTTTTAGCTTTTAGGCCTTGAAGAGTCCGAGATGGTTCTTTTCGGAGGTTTTGCTTCATTTTATGCCAGACAGTTTCAATTGGCGAAAGGTCAGGGCTGCTAGAAGGCCATTCCAGTAAAGGAATTGCTTCAGCAGGTAACCACGCCATTGTAGACCTTGCTGTATGGCAGGAAGCACCATCCTGTTGGAAAATGAAATCGTCATCACTAGTTTGAAGTCGTGGTATTGATGGGAGTAGCTCATTTTCCAGAATGTCCCGGTACTTGGTAGCATTGACAGTTCCATTTACTGTAAATTGCCCAAACATCGCCCAGACATGCATCCCCATATCATTAGAGAAGCTGGAAACTTGACTGTTTTTTAAAGGCCTCTTTGGAGTTTCTTATGACACGTTTTCGTTCGTTGCCCACGCAAACTTCAAACCTCGACTCATCACTCCAAACAAAGGACCGCCATTGACTTAAATTTCAGCTCTTACGTTGCTTGGCCCACTCTAGGCGCCTTTTCTTTTGTTTAGGGGTTAAAGATGGTTTTTCTTTGGCCTTTGTTTTAACGAATTAAAATAGCTCTAATTTAAATAAATCTAAAACAAACCTTATAAAATTTATATCCAATTTTTTTCATTGTTCGCTTACAAGTGTCTACTGAAACACTTGTTTGGATTCTTTCTCTGCATTGAACAGTTATTGCAGCGGCAGTTTGACGTCGATTATTATTTTTTTTTAAGACTCGGCAATCTCGAGGTTTCGCAATTGGTGGGCGTCCCGTTTTTTTACCAACCTCCACATTTCAACTATTTTTGAACTTTGTGATAATGTTTCGAATTGATGAGCGAGGTAAATTAAATTGGTTTGCTATTTTGTCGCTCGACAATCCCGTTTCGAAGGCTTTAACTATGGATTCCCTAAGGTCTCGTGATAATGCAACACCACGCACCATGATTGACACTTAATTTTTGCTGGCTTACTTAAAACAAGAGATCAATAAACAACAAAACAAGTGCATTTTTTTAATAACTGTTAACTGAACATCTATTTAAATCGTCATAGGCCAACTTATTTGCATACCATAGAGAGTAGTTCAACTTTTATGCTCTTATCTTTGTTTAAGAGAATGCAACCTGAAGCCATGTGTGTTTTCTCAAATTAAATTCTGTTTGGTCTTATTTACTCATTAAATGTAATTTATTACATTGACAAAAAAAAAAATTTAATCAACAACTTCTTGGGACAGAGAATGAAGGTATATAAAGAGGATTAATGTGTTAATTGATGAGTAGGCCAACTATTTTGCGTTTGGGTCGTACACAAATCGACATCATAAAAATCTGTAAAAAACTGGACATTGCATCTTATTGTTCCCCAAAGTTTAAGGCCCATTTCAGCCACTTTGTTTCTTTAATTTATTTATTTTAATTCTGATTGAAAATATGAAGTCCTTTTACAAGAAATGTTCATTCATCAATCTATTTTGAACCTTTTTTGTCTCAGGTCCGTGTCCACCTCTCTCTGTATATGTACACTGTACACGTACAGTGCCTATGAGGATAGAAGATAGTTGATAATTGAATATTTATACAAATTTTTATCAGTGTTACATTCTTTTCAAGGTATTTTTTTAATAGTTTACCAGTTTTACTGAAAAACAAACATCCCTGGACAAAATAGACAATAACTTTTTTTTAAGATTATTGTATCGCCTTAATTTTGACGTCATTAGATTCAGAATTGAAAAATACCCTTAAATCTTGTATCATTATGTCCAAATTGTATCAATATATTTTTTTTTTTATTTCGATAAGTTATACCTCCCCCACTTTCCCCCTCCAAAAAGCACCCGTGGGATATAGATATTTTTATGGAGTCTTTTGATTCTTTATTTCTATGGTAAATCCGATATTCCCACCAAGTTTAAAAAATGTAAGAATTTTTTTCCGGATGTTTGTCCTATTGTCTCTATCTATTCTCGTGAGCGTTACCACTGGGCACAACCAACTGGGTTACCATAAGAAAAAGATGAGTCTCAGTATGGACGACTTATGTAGAGGATGTGGTGACGAAGAGATACATGAGGATACTCCACACTACCTTTGTCACTGCCCTGCACTATGTCATCTAAGAAATAGGCTCCTCGGGAGACATTTCTTCAATGACTTAGAGGAACTATCTGACATTACAAGCAATAACAATGTAAAATTTATTAACGCTACAAAATGGCTTGACAATTCTTAAATACAGCTAAACAAATGAGTCACATACACCAACCCACTGATCTATCAAACTCAACCGCCAGACGTTGCATGGAGCCATTGCTCCTACGGGCCTGGTGTTGGGGATGATTTAAACAGTGGAGGTTAAGAGAAGGGACCACGCCCTTGAAAAGACGATTGTGCGTTGACCTCTCCTCAACCTGGTGATTGTGCTTACGGACACTTCTTCAGTAACCTGAAGACTAATCTTACTGAACGGGGCAGACGCATGCACCAACCACTGATCTAACAAGTTCACCCAGCGGACGTTGCATGGAGCCACTGCTCCTACGGGCCCGGTGGAGAGATGATATTTCCGGTGGGGGTAAATGAGGGAATCACGCCCTAAGAAGACAATGGTGCGTTTAACTCTCCTCAACCCGGTGTTAATATACCGTCAGACAATTCTTCTATACCTGGATAGCTTCACCGAGTTAACTAGGCAGACACATACACCAACCACTGATCTTTCAAACTCATCCACCAGACGTTGCTAGGAGCCACTGCTCCTACGGGCCTGATGGGGGATGATTTAACCAGTGGGGGTAGGGGAGATCACGCCCTTAAAGGACAGTGATATGTTGGTCTCTCCTAAGCCCGGTGATTGTGCCGACGACGTAGGTTTACATTACAGAACGGGGTAGACGCGTACACCAACCACTAATCTATCAAACTCACTCACCAGACGATGAATGGAGCCACTGCTCCTACGGGCCTGGTGAGTGGATGATCTATTCAGAGGGGGTAGAGGTAGAGATCACGCCCTTAAAAGACAACGGTGCGTTAACTTCTCCACAACCCGGTGATTATGTGCAAACAAACACTTCTCCAACACCTTAATGGGACCATCTTAACAAAGCTACCACATACACCAACCACTGATTTATCAAACTTACCCGCCAGAGTTGCATGGAGCCACTGCTCCTACGGGCCTGGCGGAGGAATGATATACCTGTTGGGGGTAAGGGAGAGGCTCACGCTCTAAAAACACTATGGTGAGCTGGCCTCTCCTTTGCCCGGTGATTGTGTCGACGGACTCTCCTTATCTGACCTAACTGGGCAGTCGCTGGCACCAACCACTGATTTATCGTACCCAGCGCCAGACGTTGCATGGAGCCACTGCTCCTACGGGTCTGGTGTGGGGTTGATCAATCCAGTGAGGGTAAAGGAAAGGAACACGCCCTTAAAAGATAATGGTGCGTCAACCTATCCTCAACCCGGTATTTACACAGCGACTGACACTCCTTCAATCAATTTGTAGACGACTTTTTCCAAGCTTCAGCTTGTAAGAACGGTATTGACGCCCTCTAAGGGCTATGTCATTGGATTTATCATAGGTTTCTTTTATGGGGATTAATCCCCAGGGTATCACAATGGATCTACACTGATCTAAGTGTGACGGTAACAAGATCAACTGTCAGCCCACTAACCTAACCTAACCTAACCTTGTCCTATTTTAATTGATTGCTGAAATGATAATTTAGCCGGATTTGTCTTAGTTTTATGAGAAAGCTTGTTTATTTACTTTTTAATATCTTAAAAAGTAAAATTCTTAGAACCATCCGGTTTTCAGTTTTTGACTACAAATTGATAAGGGCATTGAATTTTGGAAACAAAAATACCAAGTACTAAATAACGTGAAATTTTGCGTAAAAAAAATATTTGTTACCATTTTTTTATCAAAATGTTGGGTTCCGACATTAATATTTCAAAAAGTATTCATTGAAAGAACTTTATTTAAAAAAGTAAATGAAAGAAGGGACTTGTGGCCTTTCATAAAAAAAAAAAAAAAAAAAAAAATATATATAACAGCTCATTGTATACTTGTTACCGTTGTTTTTTAATAATTTGTTTTCTGTTTTAAGTCAATTTTGTAGAAAAGCGCCCCTTCTACCTAACAGCCGCCACCAAGGACTTCACACACCTTTCGACTCATATAATTTTTTTTTGGTTCACTTTCGCACCCCAAAATATGCTGTAGGCTCTTGGTCTATATTGTTTTGTATACGACAGTTTCGCCAGTAAAAACACCCAACATGCTTCACTTTCGGTATATTGTTGTAAACACCACGAAGCCAGGAGTCAGGGTTATTCCGAAACGTTTCCGGGGAATATAACTCCAGCGATAAAAATGAAACTTAAAGTGATGCCCATAGAGAACTTCCGCCTGCACACAGACTTTGTTTTTCAACAAACAACATCAAAACAAGTTAAAATAGTCGAAAAAAGTCTTAAGCTATTCTTGAAAATATGTATTTGATCTAAAAGATGTGCCATTTAATGCCAATTGTAGACTTAATTACCTGCAAGATTCGTTATGTACTAGGAATGCCAACAACGTGCATGTGTCACTCCAACTCTAGTGTCCAAGTTGTCTACCAAAAATAGTCCTTCAACAACTTATTGTCAGAAGAGCGAAGTTCCTACAGAAACCTTTGATAAAATTTGGCCAAAAACTTCCCATGGATTTATCGGAAAAGCATCATATTTTACATGCTTGGATATTGATTAAGAAGGTTGAACCATGGAGTAAGAATGAATCAATATTTTTCAATCACACCATTACTTTCCGCCAAAAGCACTATATAGTTAAGAGCAATAAATCCGAGGGCAGATTTATTTGACTTTGACATTCGATAGAATATTGGTACACGAGTCAAAAGCCATATTTTTTTTTAGCAGCTATTTTGCGTATTTTTATCGTAGACAAAAGAATTTTATAACAAACCTGTAGGAAGTTTTACTATCTACATAACAAAATCGGAGAACAAATTAAAATTTTGAAAGAAAATCTCAAGTTTGAACGCCAACTTCTCCTTTTTCCGGGAGTTGAGAAAATCTAAAGTTGATCAACTCTAGAGTTGAAAATAAAAAGTTGAAAACGTCAACTTAAAACAATTTCACAAGTTGAAAATAAAAATCTTCAAGTTATCTTCAACTTTGACTGAAAAAAAAAAACAGCCTAACTTTACTATAGGGATGCTTTACCTAAATAAGCTAAACAAAAACCCGAAATATAAATAAGTAGGTTGTTATAATTTTAGGGGTAATTTGAGTACTATACACAAGGTCAAAAATGTAATTCAATCCATTTAAGTAAACAACAACAACAAAATTTACAAAACCATACATAAGACATCACATAACTATCTGTGCATCCATGTGTTTTTTTTGTTACCTAAACATGATTTTGATCATCATTAGGGTATCATATTACCCTTGACGAAGGTATAAACAAAAACAAAATTCCAATTCAACCAAGGTACAAACAGAATACAAGCAAACAAAAAACACAAAGAACACTTAAACAAAAAACAACAGAAAGGAAGTAGGTCAACCCTTCTGTATTATTCCGGAAGACGGAAGCAATAGTAGTTGTTCTGCAATCCATATTGGAATTTTTTTGTCTCCCTAATACTCTCGTTCAAAGGTGTTACTTAATTTTACTGCCGATTTGGTTTCAGTGTCCGGGTGGGGGCGGGGAAACGGACGAAATATAAAACTTATTCCAGGCTGTGATCTATAATTATGAACAATTAAGAAGAAAACCTTTATTGTTTTAAAATTCTAATCAGTTTCGTATGTATTTAGCCAACGCATTTGCATATAAATTAGGTAAATTGTGTGGTGCTGTTTGTTGTTTCTGTGTTAACGCCTCCTATTTTAAATAATTTGTTCCTTTCATCATATATGAGAGCATTTCGTGATGTTAGGTCATTCAGGGAATAGCGAAACATAAAATGGGCTTCAGGGTGTGACTTCTCTTTGTTCTTTACTTAAATGTTATTTTGTTAATAAAAATTACATAATTATTGTCCGTTCGGCGTAGAAATAATTTCACAGTATTGAAAATTGTTTCTAATGTGATTCTAGGTATTTGGGAACATAACAGTTCTCCGGTTGTTGTTTTTTTTTTTGTTTCTTTTCCTGCAATAAGTTTGAAACGTAGAATTACGTCTTTAATTTATTCGTCGACAGGCTTCCCGATCCGAATAAAAATAATTAATTGCTTTATTGAATCATAAAAGATCCACGAAAATTTCAAGAGTGTTTGAAGAGACTTCTACATGCCTTTTGTTGGCAACTTGATCTATTTCGATTCCAATGAGATAAAGCACACCATAGTTCTGCTATTTTGGATTCAGAACCAAATCACTGTGACATCCCGTGACGGTGATGACGATACGATATGCCATGACAGCAAAAGGCACTAAAAACCACTCCAGTTTCAGCTATTGGTGGCTTATCGTGTGGAACTTCATAGAAAAATCTATGCGGAGAGACGAGAGTGTCTGCTTTTTAATAAAATCTAAAAATAATACCCCAAAGGTAGGTTGGTATATTTTCTATAATAATCTGATCAAACCAGGGAAGCGAAGTCCTTAAATGGGAATTCTTTGTCCTTGATATGCTCACCAACGCTCTAGATAAGAAATTTATTGTTCGCTGCAAAACAAAGGGATTTTATTTATTTATGGTTATGCGCAGAAGTGCAAGTGGAATTGGTTAAAAAGAATAACAGAAAAGAACAAAAAATATCTAAAAAGAATAACACAAACACTTGATTGCTGTTGCTGCTTTTCTATTCTTATTCCTTTAATCCTGCTTTTAATAGCTAGTTGCCTGGAGGAATATTGTTTTTTTTTTCCTTTTTTTCCTGTATCGAAAATTCAAGCTCTTAATACCTATATTTTTTAAATTTTTATTTGATTTTTTTTTTCTATTTTCTTATAAAACAAAAAATTCAAAAGAAAGACGAATGAAAAGAAGTGGTGCAAAAATGCTAGTATTACGCAAAAGGTTCTTTGTAGGTCAAAAGTGTATACATACCTCTGTAATAATATAGGTATGGGTTTGGTAAATATATAAAAAAGGGAGGATACCTAATACATAATTTTGCTTTGTTCTTTATTCGCTTTTGATATTGAAAATGATCGAGCTTGTGTGTGTGTGATGTTTTTACGCACGAATAGGAATAAATTGCAAAAGTAAGATTAGTCTATTCACTTCTCAATTATTCCACAATCATTTTGTATAGCTAATTTAAAAACTGTCCCAAAAAGGACAAAAACAGGGCCCAGGCTAAAACGCGTAAGACTTAAACGATTGTTCGATTGAACGATCGTCGTTTTGACCATTGCTCTCTCTATATTTTCCTATATGTGTGTATACAGACAGCTATCGTCAAGACGACGCGACGATCGAACAATTGTTTTAGTCTTGCGCGATCTGGGCCCAGAGTACTTAATCTTGTATGTATTCTGGTCGTGTCCACAGCTCATCAGTTTGTTCCCATCATCATCAAGTCCAGTTACCCCGATGCGATCGGGGCACAGGGAGCCAACAAATCCTCGCCATCCTTCTGGAGCTGGATATTTTAATTGTGGCCACGTCTTTCTCTTGGTATCTGCTTCTGCTAAAACTGTTGATTTGCATGTTGTTCTTGGTCTTCCAAGTTCCAACCCGCCACCGTACACCATGGAGGACTCCATTCAAAGGGCTGCAGTTTACTCGAGATGGTAGCCCGACTTTCCAGGTTTCGCAAGTATAAAGGAGCACGGATTGGACACTGGATTCGAAAAACCTCAACTTAGTGCGTAGGGAGATTTGACTAGACTTCCATTGAGATAGGGGAACCGAAGGCATTACGAGCTTAACTAATTCTACTTTTAACGTCCAGATCCGTACCACCGTTTACTGATACAGTACTCTCAAGGTAATTAAACGGTTTGACCTCTTCAACTGGATGGATGGCGTCTCCTGCAGAATTATACGCTGATGTGTGGAGCAGTTTTGTGAGCATTATAATTGTCTTTTTGCTATTTATTCTTAGACCGATCGACTCTCGTTTTACCTGCAGTGTTTGACACATCCCGTTCAGGCCACTGGAGTTATATATCATCTTCATAGTCTATCTAAATGACTAAGTCTTTCAAACGGTCTCCATTGAATACCCTGTCTCTCTGCTGTACCAACGCTTTCCCGATAACTTCCTTGGATATTTGGTACAATTGTCTGATATCTCCTCTTCTTGCAGCGTCTTCTTCGTCGTGCAGCGTCTTTTCTCACCCTCCTATCACGTCTCACACAACGATATACCAATACCAACGTTTGTGCTATCCGATACTCGCTTCGTAACTCAGCCTTACGTTGTACATCTGCTCCGGCATTTGTTTGCAACTTTAACGATTAACGAAGCTCAATTTTATCCCAGTTATCTCGAGATATCCAAGAGTCACTAGCTCTCGTCCGCCTAGGCACTGTTGCGGCTGCAGCCTCCATAAAAACACTTTTTATTTCACCCCACATCTCTTCATTTCCTGAATGTTGAGTTTCATTTAATGACGAAGCTCTGTCATTAAGTTTGGTGATAAAGTTTCGACATAATGTTGGGATCACTTAAAGCATTCGTATTGAATTTCGGATTCCTTACTCCATCCTCTGATTGTCGTTGTACATTTGCGGTTTGTAGATTGTGACTCAAGAGAACCAAATGGTGGTCGCTTCCCACATCGGCATTTCTTATACTTCGGACATCGCACTTTGGCTTCCTCCATCGCTGCTGAATCATGATATGGTCAATTTGGTTTTCAGTTTAACCATCCGAATGTAACCATCATGTGACTTTGTTGAACGTCTTATGTTTAATTACAGTCCCACTCAGTACAAGACGATTTCCGTTTGCAAAAGTCGACAAGCAAATCGTCATTTTCATTCCGCGACCCAATGCGATTTTTTCCCACCACGCGTTCCAGGCCGTAATTGTCGGTTCCGACTTGGGCATTGAGGTCTCCCATGTCGATTACGATATCAGCTTTCCGAACACTGCTGTAAACCGAGTTAAGATAATTTTGTCTTCCTCAGTCGCTTCATTTATGGGGGCGTATCACTGAATAATTGTGATGTTGCGAATTTTTGAACAAAACCTTGCTGTCAATCACAGCTCATCCTTTTTGCTTATCAGCTGGTTATGTTCGATTGGCCTTACCTTATTAGAATTTGCGAAATTGGCTTCACAAATTTAACCCACAGTGAACAAACGGTTCCTTAGACTTAGGAGTATCAACCAGAGTCAAGACAGTTTTCCATCCTCTGCGATCACAAGCATGCGTATCCGAAATAAGCTATTCTACCTCGACCTTGTATGGTTTGGTATTCGAAGATCTTCATGACTTGATCATTTCTTGTCTTTTCACTTTATGTGGTTGAGGCCAGCTAATAGAATAAGGGGTTACCGGCTTGGAAAATGCCAAGTTTCTGTCTACTTTGGACAAGGCCTTAATAGTAGTCAAGGAATGCCTTTGTTCTCATCCTGACCAATGTAAGATATTTACAGAGGAAATGAAGGACTGTTTCCTCTTTCTTCTGGTCCCATAACTACGACAGTGAGTATTGTAAGGGATGCCCATGTTAACCAAATGCTCTCCTATTAGTCAGACTGTGTCTCGGCTGGGTCTGCATATTACATGAATATAACGGGATGGGATCTGACGGATATGATGCATTTGGTTAAACAATTCAACAAACGGTTGGATACTCTGAGACAAATTGGGAAAATATTGCCATGGATAACTCCGAAAGGAATGTTGACTGGACTCTTTCTGCAAGTGACTTATGGAGGACTGATTCTTGTCTGACCAGCTCGTCAGCCAGTTAGTTGCCACTGTGACCCGTAACCCTGATAAGAGTGACCCTGCGGTTAATTTTCGGAACATAAGCTCATCCTGGCATTGCTGTACTAATTTTGAGGGTGATATAGTAAAATGAATGGCTTTAACAGCCGCTTGAGACTTGACTACCTGAAAACATAGTCGTGTTTCGGTTCCGCTTTGGATCTTGCTAAGAAACTTGCATGCTTCCCTGATTGCCAGAAATTCAACTTGAAAAACACTAGCGAAGTTGGGAAGGTGAAATAACCTATATATATATTTAGAAACTAATACTATCAGAAATCATATAAAATATTTACAAGAACTGCAAAAAAGTTGCCCTGTCATTTATAGGTCCCAACTCAAGCTATCCTTGTACTAGGTATATGTTCTAAGTATAAATATTCTTTGTATCTCAAGTTGAGATTCTCCACTCCTGCTTTTACGATAAAATGAAATAAAAAAAAAAAAATTAAAAATAAGTGTTCGTCCCTTGTTTTTTTTTTTGGTTTGTATTGTTCTTATGGTCGTTTTCAGGTTTTTCGTGTTTTCAAATTTTTGTTTTAGTTTCTTTAGTTTTTTGCGTGTGCAATTTTTTGCTCTTTAGACCTTGACCATTAACATAGAAAAAAGGAGATTGCATAAACATGCATCAGCTTTTTTTTATAAAACCGGTCGATATCGTCATCGTTTTTTTCTTTTTTTAGGCACCAGCACCCTTTTTGGTTAGTATAGTGTTTTATAATTGAAAGTGTGTTGGCGGAAAGTGCATTTTAGCTTGAAGAGACGCTACGTAGGGAATTTCACGAAAACGCATATAAAGATGTACTGGTATAGAAGTGTTCCTTTTGTTTTAACTTCAGGATTACAAAATAAGGAGCATGAAAGATGCATGAAGGGGGATGGATTGTTACTCGTAGAACAGGAACAACTACTTGAAACACTTAAAGTCTTTTCAAACGATTACTACAACTAAATGTTAAATATATGTTCATAATAAACAACGCACTTTCCTATCTACGTCATGTACCTACATAATGAAAATGCAATTTATGTCGAAAATGCAAAATTATTGCTTTGGATTTTTTTTGTATGAAAAAGTTTTGCGAGGAAATATAGTCCAATCAAATTATCAAAAAATCGAAAATATCTGCAAAAATTTTGGAAAAGAATTTTACTGTTTTATTTAAAAGAATACCTCTTGCGGATTCTAAAACCACAATTTTCCAATAAAAACAAACCCTCTGCGTCACAGTGGTGGGTTGTTCCCAAAATTTGGAAAATTTTTGTCAATGAATATGCGAGATATAGCGCTCTAAAGTTACGCTTTGTTTTAGTTTTGAAATTCATGCATTTTCTTGCAATAAATGTATGGCATGAAGAGTCGGGTTTTTTGACTGTTTGTTTAAACATTAATTTCTTTAACAAATAATATGATTATTAAGATTCCAGAATGAAGAAAAAATGATTTGTTTTTGGGTTAGGGCCGAGTGGACTAGAACTAATATTTAAATGTTCTTTCCCTTGAGCTACAGTCCATTTTAAGAAAGCTACAGTATTCAGCTAGTTATTTTTGAAAGAATTGTATCCGTCCTGATACGATCTTGAACGTAATGTACAAATTTGTTTCACTGAATCAGATTTAAAAAAAACATGGTTTTGATTTGGGTAATGTTACAAAAGTTATATTTTTTTGCGTAATAATAATTGGACCAAAACCAACCAGGATTTTATTTGTAGTAAAAATATAAACATTTTTTTAAAATATAAAATAAAATTAATACCTAGACTGAGCTCTGAGATATTCAATTTTTAGCTCAATCTCTTTTTCTTGCCTCAATATATTTCCAACTTCCAACTTATTTTTCTTAGAAATATGTCGTAATAATACATTGTTTTATAGTGCTATTAAAAAAAAAAATATTAGTACCTATAAAATTGCATACCTAAATATTTTAATCTAACTGTTTTTATCAGGTGAACAGGTAGGAACATGTAATAATAAAAAGGACACTTTTTACCTGTACACGAGTTTTTTTCTAAAACCTGTTCCGTTTTTTCTCCAAATTGAAACAAACAATTAGGGCTTGCCGCGAGACGAGACTCTGCGAGACTTTTTAAAGTCTCGTTTCAGTCTCTTTAAAATAGGAAAATTTCCGTCTCGTCTCGGTCTCGTATAATTAAGTCTCGTCTCGGTCTCGTCTCCGAAAAATACGATTTCCGGACAAGCTTTTGATTATTGGAATGAAATATTTTCGATTATAGTTTGAATACGTGCAGAGGGAAATAAATATTTAACTAAAATTGGATTTTTAAATTTATTTAATTATTTATTTCCTACATTTGATATATGCTAGCCTCGTTCACCTAAAATAACTAAAAAGTTTTTTTTCAGGGCTACTGCCTCTTGCGAGGAATTGACAAATCCTCCAAGAGTATCACTTGTCAGGAATAAGTGCTTCTCGTCTAGCCGTTCGGATTCGGCATAAAATTGTAGGTCCCTTCCATTCCTGTCGAAAGACGCACACAGGAATGGTTGCGAGTTGTTAGTCACTAGGCCCTGGTTCTTCATGAGCCCTTGTGCCACCCGATTTATTTTATTTTTTTTTAGTATTTTAATGAATGGTTTTAATTATTAAGCTTACAAAAAAAGGGAAAATAATATTTTTTTTTTTCATAAAATTCAATGAACCCTACAGTTCTGAAAAATGTCAGTCACTTTTTTTCTTTTGAATTTTTTTAAATCAAATTTTGTGAAAATGAAAATGTATGGTAGTCCAATCTAAACATATGTGCAAAATTTCATTGCTCTTCGTTTTATAGTTCAAACAATAATTTAGTTTGCCGAACTTAAAGCAGTATCTATGTACCTTTGTTAATAGATTTTGTGCACAATAATTAAATGTCATCGAACTTGATGACAATCAATAATATAAGATAGGTCTACACTTTTTTAATAAAAAAGTAAAACCATGAAATACATTGTTTCAGGGGGAGTCATGCCCCCTTTGACCCCTCTGGCTACGGACCTGATAAAATTTTGTAGAAATGTGTGTTTTTTCAATCCAAACATTGTGTAAAATTTCATTGCTCTCCGTTTTGTAGTTCAGGTTTTATAGATTTTTTCCGCTCTCCTATAGAATGCGCACCACTGCGCCATTTTGAAAAAGGTGCTAAAGAGTGTTTTCTCAATTTTCTCAACCGCTATTAGTTGTAGAGCAGTTATTTTTGTTTACTTTTGTAGGTTATCATGTTCTCTACAATTTATGTCATACATTTTGTTTGATAGCTCCTTCCTATAAAAAGTTATTGTTGAAAAACCAGCAAATTTTCGATTTAAAAAATGGTTTTTATAAGTTTATCTCACCCTATGTCTATCCGAACCAAAAATTTCTTATGATACTTTTTATAGAGCATTAAATTTCCAACATTTTTGTTCATTTAGATTTTTTATAAGTCAAAAAACTTTCAAGATATAGCACGACAAATTTTCTAATATTATATAACAAAGTGTCGATTGCTTTTATTGAACTGGAATGTGGTATTGGTGCAGGACTCTTTTCTGAGTCTCTATATGTCTCTAGGGCCTTTCTGCTACCCAAAAGTGTCTTTGTACCTGAATTACTAGTAACAAGGGAAGCATGCAAGTTTCTACAATAAGATCTAGAACCAGAACTGTAATCCGGCTATCATCACGGACAGTTAGGCGGCCAAGTTAAAGCCATTCATAGATCATCATCCAAATTGGTCCAGCAATACTGGGATAAGCTTTCGAGTCTGAACAGTAACCTCGATGTCACTTTTATCTGGGTTCCCGATCGCAGTGGCATTGAGAGAAATGAACCGCCTGACGAGCTGGCCAGACAAGGATCAGCCTTTCATGGCATACTTGCATATAGTCTTCATTCGACTTGGAGTAGTAGCCCATAGCGTAATGGTGAGTGAGTTGGACTGTCACGCTAGAGGCGTGACGATTTTTCGAAAATGAAGATCAAAGACACTTTTCTCAACGTGACAAATTGGTTCGAGAACGAACTTCTGCACCACAGCTTACGTCGTCGAATTCCTACGATGAGCTAGCGGACTGGTGTGTTAGCGATGGGTCCATGGTGCACAGTGGCCGGATGATCAATCGGTTAAATCAGTGGCCGCTTCAGTGTCAACAAGCTACCTATTTGAAAAAATGTGGATGAATTGGATGCGAATGCTAGTCTGGTTGAATGAGTGATGAAAGAACTCGTCATACCACAGCTGGACCCTATCTTGAGGATATGTCCATAATCTCCATTCACAATTGAAGCTTCACTGTTTCTCATGTTTTTTGTAATACAAAAAATAAAAAATCCCCTGTAAAAGCTACAAAATTAACTTTTAAGCAACAAATTCACATTTCAAAAGCTACAATTTCTGGTAAAAAAGCGATTTTGTAGCTCACAAGGTTTTTTTTGTTATACAAAATTCCGCTAAAATAAGATTTTAAGGGATTTTAACCGTTAAAATCTTATTTTTGCGGAATTTCGTATAGCAACAAAAAACATGTGAGCTACAAAATCGCTGTTTGCGTGGTTGATCTAGTTCCGAGAAGCTTAAAATTGTGGCAACAAATTTTTGATTTAAAAAATTTTTTTTTTTAGATTTTAGAAGGTCCATTTTTTTCTAGCTTATGCCAGCGGAAACTTAAATACTAAATAAACCGTTAGAGCTACAAATTTTGGGTTTGCGCAACCAACCAACATTTCAAAAGCTCAAAATTCGGGCAAAAGAAAAAAAATTGAAAATCTCATTTTTTAAGATTTTGTCCCCATTTTATCAAATAAAAAATTACCCTTAAGAGATAAGAAATTAATTTTTGGGTAACAAATAAGCATTTAAAAGGCTACAATTTTGGACATCAATAAAATTCTTTTTTTTTTCTAATGTCCGTACGCTAACTTCAGACTTATTTAAGCGGAAATTTGAATATTTAAAAAGCTACTATAGGTACAGAATTTATTTTTTCAGAACTTAAGAGCATTAAAAAAGCTACAAATTTGGGTACTAATTTGACTTCAAAATTCTTATTATTTTGGATTTAGTCCGCTAACTTCAGAATTATTTTAGCGAGATACAATTTTTTGGATTGAGTAACAAATTAGCATTTAATAAGCTACACAAACTGATATCAACTGTTTTCGATACCGCCACAAAGTGTCCGTTCGATACCGCTTCGACACCGCTACCCGTTCTTAATGAGCTAATGGACAAATTTTAATTTCTCCTCCAGGGAATCAAATAAAAAACGCTTCACGTCAAATTTAAAGTAAATTCGTTCAATCATATATAGGGTTATCCTATCTAGTGAGGTAGCCTATCCAGGTCCGTAGCCTAGAGTAAGAAAATGCTCATTGTCATACATTTTTTTTCGGAAACAACTCTTCCCATTTTAATAAAAAGTTGATAACATAGGATTCACTCTTTCGGCCCGCAGCTAGGGGGAATCTAAGTAATCCTTATTGTCTAATGATTCGGATGCAATTTCTTATTCTTTCATTACAAAGCATTGTCATTTGGAATCATATTTATATACCTACCTATTTGAGGAATCGTACAGATTCGTATAGTTTTGCTTTTTGCATCATTCCATATAATTCACCAAATTATGATGCACAATCACCAAGCAATTTCATTAATAAAAATTCCTGTAAGTTAATCCGGAACAGCACAAATGAATTGTTTCCTATTTCCTTTAATTTAAAAAAGTGCCAAAGCTCATAAAACGACAAATCTTCACCCCATTCCCTCAAAATACAACATCTACATTACACATTCGTGGCGTAATAAACTTCACTAAAAAAAAGGACCTCCTTTTTAGCTCTTTTCCGACTCCAAAGTAAAAGTACAATAAGATGTCATAAAACCATCAATTTTTTCCATCCGCTTTTGCAAAACCGGACAAAAGCATTCAAAGGAATCTAAATTTAAGTGAGTCCTTTGTAAGTACGTAATAAAAGAAAACAAAGTTTCACAATTTTACGTTGTTGTTTGGAAAATTGCAAAGAGGCCGACCAATGACTAGGGACGGGGTGACGAGGACGTGTCGTAAACAAGAGGAGACGAAGTAAAGTAGATTGCAAGGGAAACTATGCGCCCTTTTGGCATGAATTTAGGGTTGGGGTTGGAAAAACTAATAAAACAGGAATTATTATCTGATTTTTTTTTTTGCTGTGTTGTGTTGTACCTGAACTTCATCACCCCATAGTATAGCTTCAGGTTGTCGTTTTATTCACCTATGACTTTATTTTCTTCGCATTACAAAAACCATAAAAAAGTGATGTAAAGTTACAAAAGAGGAAAAGAATAAGGAACTCCATGATGCCATCAGTCTCCGACGTTTTTTCTGCTTTTATTTTTTTTTTAATTTCTTAACAGGATCATGACAAGGAATTATTTGTGTCAGGGTTGAAGTGTTGTTGTAAGCAATGTGAACTTTCTACGTTTACCTTTGTCATCTAAGAAATCTGTTCATGCTTTTCATCCGGTCGGTATACCTAGCTATCTAGTTTTGTTAAACAGGCACGGGGTTTCTTAAAGATAGTAATGAGCAATGAGCATAATGAACAAGGACAGCTGGTGGATAAATGGATCGCGTAGTAGATAATTGTGAAACGCAGTTATTTATTTGCGTTTCAAATAACCTAAATAAACTTATAGGGAAATAATTCGGCTTATTGCTAGGCGTGCTCTGATAAGAGTGGATCTATTGCGTATGTTTTAAATCGGTCTTTAAATAGGAAGGTTGATTTAAAATATGCTAAGAAGTGGTGATTATAAAATATGTACCTATTACTCAGTTCGCATATGACCTTATAGGGGAGAGTTTTTGTATTTAATGCATAGGGTCTGATCTGCAAAAATTATGACTTCACCAAATGGAATCAATGGTGTGGAGCTTCTCTTCTTAGAGGTTATTTTTTGATAAATATAATTGTTCAGATGAAGTCTTTCTCTGTTTTAAAAAATCTGCACTAAAATGATATTTATTTGCCATTCGGACGCATCATATTCGACGCATGACTATTTCAGGAACACTTCTTCCCGATAAAATCTGCTTCCTCCTTGGAAGCAGTCTTTTTTCTTATCCATGGGGGCTTGTGCCATAAATCCAATGTTTAATAATTAGCCTTGATGCTGATTCTGACCAAGATGGAGCTACCTTTTCAGATAAATAGATAAGTACTGGTACATACACATAATTTCTTTCCTATAGGTTTTCCCCTTGGCACACTACCACATTTAAGAAGCACCAGACTCTGCTCCGTGCAGAATGCGCCGAAGAAGATATCAAAGTATGCGGATCAATTAGATGGAGAGGGCATACGGAGACTGAATTCGTGTGACATCTACTCCGGCGGGTGCTTGAAGTCGCATGGTCAGCGGCTTTTTATCTGCGGTTTTGTGATGAGGGGAAGACTTGGGCTTCCGAAGTGTAAGCGAGCGCCTGGTCACAGTCCACATCAAAGGCAAATTTAAGAACATTACGCTGATCTGTGTTCACGACCCCCATGAAGAGAGAGATGACTCAACCAAAGAAGCATTCTACGATCTCCTGGAGGCAAAGTATGATATGTGAACGAAGTACGACGCGAAGATTATAACACCTGTTTCCCACACCTCAAAATACACAAGGGGACTTGGCGGTCGCGTGATCAACGTATCGTCAACCAAATCGACCACGTTGCGATAGACGCGAGACATGCTTCCAGTATCTTGGACGTCCGAACGTTCCGATGGGCCAACATTGACTCGGATCATGATGCCACAATACAGAGCAGATACTGTGAAAAGGTACGATGTCGAAAAGCTTAAATCGCAAGAAACCGCCAGAACTTTTGCAGACCACGCAACTCTTAATCTCTCAGGAAGACCGAGGAGGACCGATGAAACACTGTCAACAACCCATCAGAAGTACCGCTCTGATGTGCTGGCTTTCACTAGGCGACCACAACGAAACCCCTGGTTCGATGAAGAGTTCCGGCTGGCGCATGCAGCTAAGGACAAAGCCTATCAGGCAATGCTGCAGACTCGAACAAGAGAGAGAGTATCCCGGGAGCTCTACAGGCTAAAAAGGAAAGAGGAATGCCGAATTCTCAGGAGGAAAAAGAGAAAGCACGAGAAGTGGTCGAGTATATTGCGGGTTGTAGTGGCAGGGGCGATGTTCCAAAATTTTATCAAAGGGAGAAACGATCCACCCAGGGATACAAAGCTAGAACGGAATCCTGCCGAGATGAGAGTGATGGGAATATGGTAGTAGATACACACTCAGTGCTGAGGATCTGGAAAAAACACTTCTCTAGACTGCTTAACGACGTAGACAGCCAAGATTCCGCTAGGAGGCAGAACACTCCATTCAACTTGGACGATGATGGCCAACTGTTCCGTCTACCCGACCTAACCGAAGTGCGGCTGGTGATATCCAAACTAAAGTCGTACAAGACTGGTGCGGATGGCCTTCCAGCCGAACTATTAAAATCAGTGGGAGATGAATTGGTTAGGAGCATACACCAACTCATCTGCAAAATATGGTTGGAGGAAAGTATGCCAGATGAATGTCATCGAGAAAGGAATCTCAACATCGTCGACTCGGGAAAAATATCACGATGGACAGATATAACTTCGAAATTGTCAAGGAATTTTTGTACCTGGGCTCCACTATTACCTCGCAAAATAACAAAGATCAAACAAAGAATTACTCTTGCCAACCGCTGTTTTTTCGGGCTAAGAAGTCATTTAAGTAGTAAGTTCCTTTCTCAAAGAACTAATTAGACTTTATACAAGACCCTTATTATCCCAGTCCTGCTCTACGGGGCAGAAGCATGGACATTAAACAAATCGGATGAAAATCTGCTAGGGTGCTTTGGGAGAAAGATTCTTCGTGTGATTTTCGGTCCGGTGTGTATCGAAGGAGTGTGGAAGAGAACATTCAACGATGAGCTATACGGGTTATACAGTGATGTTGACCTGGGAAAAAAGCTGAAAATACAGCGAGTGAGATGGCTGGGGCACGTGGATCGTATGGACATCAACGCACCTGCCCGACGAGTCTTCGAATCCAACCCCAATGATGTACGCAGCAGAGGAAGAACCCATAACACATGGCGCGCACAAGTGGAGAACGACCTCAACCAACTCGCTGTGCACAACTGGAAGCGGCTTGTTATTGACAGAGCTGGCTGGAGGGTCTTGTTAGTTGAGGTCGTAGCCCACCCTTGGCTGTGAGCGCCATCTTAAGTAAAGTAAACTAAAGTAAGTTCTTTTCAAGCTAGATAAATTGTATCTAAAGTCTTTCAACGATAACCTAACATAAAGCTCTTCTCCAAATAAGCTTAACATACTACAACCATTAGTATATTTTTCCTCAGTATCATTTCAAAAAAAAACAAACACAAATATTAGATTCTTTAAGACTAAAGCTACATCAGAAAGATTTAAAAATTCTCCGAAAATTCAATCATCTGCTTGAATAAATCGCACACAATAATAAAATATTTATAATTACCCTTCCAGTGAGAGAGTTTAAGAATAAGTACATTATGAATGGCCCGAGTCGGATGAAATTATTTCCCATAAATAGCTCGATCTTGGCAACTAATTAAAACCCTCTCCACACCACCATAAAAATTCGTTGCCACCACTTCACTGTTCAGTTCACTCGTAAATAAAGCTTCAAGCAACAAGAAATCTGAAAAATTAGCAATTAACAGCAAAAAAGATATAAAAGTATGCAATAAATCGCACCCCCATCATCATCATCATCGTGGCGGCTAGAGAGTCACACTTTACCTACCCATTTCAGGATAGACCACCTATACCTATACCAATATACCAACTATCGAAGAGTGAAGAACTCTTTTGTTTCAGTTCCTTCCTCCTGAGCTAACTTATATGATGGCAGGAAGTCTTGACTTTCCCATTACCCATCAGAACCAGACCCGGTGTGGCATTGCCGATGGATGATGTTGGCCGCATATAAACTCACTCCTAGGAATATTTACCAATGAACTTGGCCTTTAACCCCCGCACGACTATAGTTGATGGCAGAGTTGTTGCAATAAAAGTTCCTTGTTCAACACCAAAGGAGCAATTAGGGTTGAATTCATTAACTGCAAGGGCAGAGGACGTGAGCAAAAAAACAACAACCAAAAGTGAACACAATTAAAATGCGAAAACGACGACGCCGCCGACGGTATAAAAAGCTATAGCGTCGTCGTCGCTCGTCATTCGAGCAACACTATCGACTCGGTGTTACTCACTTACACCGAACCGTGGTACCAGCCGCCCACACTAGCCCTAGGAATTCCGCTGACTTCAACTACACAGCTACAGCAGTACTCAAACATCGTGCTGGTGATCCTAAACCTGGCAGAAGTAATTTGTAAGAAGAGTTTCTACTGTATATGTACTTCCAACAGCTGGAGAGGTGCGCTCCTTCAAGCCCAGCACAGCGTCTCGTCGTCGTAACGTATCATATCGTTTCGTAACCCATTCTTCTCTTCAGTCACGTTGTTGCGAAGAAAAGCATAAAATTCCTTGTTGTGATTTATGAAAATTCCTCTTAGTTTGTTCTGCTGGTTCTGGTAGCTCAGTGAATCGGAATTGGAATTGGAATCCTTCTTATATGAAATACCTACTTTACGACCCATGGTGGTGCTGCTACTCTGTGGCTACATGGTATGGTGATTTTGTGGGGCTGATTTTCAGATTTGGAATTTGTTAATGTAATGCTTGCGTCTGCAGTTTTGTGAGTAATTAAGGAATCTTTATATTTTATTGTGGCAGCCCTGCCCTGAACGCTGAACCCAGTCTGAAGATATTGGACCTAATGGAATTATGGAAGTCGTGTTCTAAGGGGAGAACAATAGTAGTTACGTCAGAAAGTGTTTTCTATTGAAATTTGAAAGTTAAAGTTTGAAAACGAAAGTTAAAGTTTGAACGAAGAATAAAAATCCTTTTCTGTAAGTTAAATGAAAAACAAAATAATACAAATATGAAATCGTCTGCAGAATTCTATGGTTATTAATGATTAACCCAAACCACGACCACCGAACCTCATCCATTTACAATTCTACAACAGAAATATAATACATGGACCTTCGTTGTTTCGATAGAAATTGATAATTAATCGAAACCATCAGGCTTTAATAATCAAACAGTAGGAAGCATTTAAAAAACCACACATTGATTTGTCAAATTCAAAGACAAAAATTAGCTTATCGGGGGCAAGATGGTCGAGACTCAGGACACACACGTTCGTGTAAGAAGAGAATGGATCTGAACCAGCTCAGTTGCAAAACTGGAGGCAGCTAGCTAGGTACCGAGATGGCTGGATAAGCTTGTTGGTTAAGCTCAGATTCACACGCAGGAGACCAATTCGCACATATTTTAATTTCGGTTCAGAATCCGGGAACTTGTTTTGTCTTTTCAATTTTTTACAGTACACGAATTGGCCTACGGCCAGCGTGCGAACATGGGCCTAGCCCAACAAGGTTTTCCAGTCATATCGGTCCCTAGATAGCTGCCTCCAGTCTCTTCTTCCACGATCGTGTATCTCCTTAGTCGCGGCCTTCTTGTACTACGCCTTCCCCCATATCTATGGTGAGTTCAAAAACTTTTCTGGCTAGTAGAAAAAAGGGTTTGATATAGATGAAAATGACACGATGTCTCATTTAAGTGTTGGGAAAAGTCAAACAATTACGAAATCACTTAAGGTGCTATCACACAGTGAAAAGAAAGTGCTTTCAGAAAGCGTTTCGTAAGTTCCGATTTGGAACTTTTCCTGAAAGTGCTTTCAGAGAGCAGTCACATTATGAAAGAAAAATGTTTTCTGAAAGCGACTTCTTACTTTAAAGGCGGTGTTCACATTGGACTGACTCTTCTGACTATTTTCGACTTCTCTGAAATTTATCTCACTTCAACTTCATAGTTAGAAAGAGAGAAAAGTAGTAAATTCTTAAAAAACATTAAAAATGTGTGGATTTATTTTTTGAGGTTTTCTTTTGTAAATGCGGAGGAGTCAATCAATGTGAACATCGTCAAAGAAAGAAAATTTTCTGAAAGCACCTTTTTGTCATACCAACCAGTTTTTAGTACAGTAAGTGCATGATTTTTCCAAGTGAAATAAACAAGACGCAGAATGCTCTCAATGCGTTGATAGTTGCTTTGACAGACTTATTATCTTTCGCGTCAATGTCACGTGGATTGACCCTTATCATTATTTTTTTAGGTTTTTTTAATCTGTCATCATCGTTGCCATAATTCAATGCAAATTGACCATTCATACCTTCAAAAACTAAGTTAAGGCATACACAGAATATTTTGTTAAAAATGTCACTCAAAAGCCCTAAAATCACGTTTTTTCAAAGCAAAAAAAAAAAAATAATCTCAAGAAATTCAGATTTCTTAGACGTGTTTCAATACATAATATTGGCAGCAATCCTTCATTTTATTTGACACTCTAAGGCTTGTCAAACTGGTACTAGAATATTTTGTTCAAAATGTCATGCAAAGCGCCTTTTTCATATTTGACAGTTGCCTTTTGCAAATGTTATATTTCTTATGGTCTCTCCTGCCCTTAAAAGTTGTGGTAGAAAGATTATTTAATTTCAAAAATGTCACAAAATGTACAAGTCTGAACGAGTCCACTTCCTTCTCTACTGGCTTGGAAAAAGGCAAGCCAGTTGACGAGCAAGTTGCTCAGGTTTGAATATGTCTAGTTAGGCTCCGGTTTTAATTTGTAATTTTTTAGAGTTGTTGCCAGTTTTATATACATTGTTCCCAATGTTTTTTTTGAAAAAATGGGTGTTTTAGTAGACCTGTACCCCTTTTTTCGAAAATCGAATTTTTGAAAACTCCAAAAGTTATAGGCAAAATTCGAAAAAACGAGCCCTCCGTTTATTGAAATTCCAACTTTTTGTCCATAAAGGAGAGTGCCCAAAAAAAACCCAGAGTCGATAAGAAAAAAACATATATCGTTTGAAAGGGCATTGGCTGTAAAAATATGAAATTATGTATTTACTTGATAACTTATCCCCGGGATTGGCTATGACAATTTATTTCTTTTTATAGCAAGGTGTTTTTTCATGTTTACAACATTGGTGAGGGCAGTACAGAAAAGAACAGGTATTGATTAAAAAACATACCTACATATCTAGTCGACACATGGTAATCCGCAAAGGTTTCGTAAAACAAAGTTTCTATTAAGACAAGGCTTCGAAAACTATTTGTCGAAAAAACTAATGTTCATAAGGCAATGCTCAAAAATATAAGGTTTCGTAAAAAAAATTGTTACAAGCGTGGCGGACGATACATTTTTGTTTTTTTTTGAATTTTAAGGTAGCAACAGTATAGAAAGGTATAGGCGGAAATACATGTGGCTTAAATGTTGCATTCTTTTAATTCGAAAATGTGTTAACTCTTATAAATTGGTACATTACTAGTCTCGTCAGTATATTTAAAGTACTCTTATCCAAGAAATCAATTAACAAATTCCGGAATAAATTATGAAAACAAAACATTTCGGAATTTCACCTCTGCGTTAAAATATTCTTAGTTTTGGCGTTTTCGTTTAGGATATTTTAAGTTACATAGTAGGCCTTAATTATTCATTGAATAATGAATAGAAAATTGGGGGGATTTTGCACTGCGATCTTGAGATCTATTGTGCCCCCCACCTAGAGCTGGATGAGGCCTGCTCATCTTACAGCTCTTCCTCCAGATGTATTCCTTTCAAGAATTGGAGTATTTGGAGTATTTTAAGAGATGTTTGTCGCTCACTTCTACCTGGTAGCGTCCCAGGTAATTTTTTCTTTGATGTATGAGTGTGATACATCTGCCTAGAATGTAGTACGGCGTATCCTCATCTGTGTCACAGAACCTGCATATGGCAATACTTACAAGGTCAAGTAAACTAAGGTGCCCAGTGAAGAGACCCGTTTTAATTCTTAGGTTGTTCCTACTTAAGCTGATACAGTCTGTAAAACGTTGGTGGTTATAATTCCCAAGTAATAGTTTAGCCTGTCTTAGCTTTGGGAGTTCTTTCCAAGTTTTAGATCTTATTCCTCTTCTTTTTTGATTTTTTTTCTTATCACGTTTTTCCTATTCCGCAATATGGTTTAGGTCCCGTTAAGGGAGTTGTTGCACCTATTTTTGCTAGGGAGTCTGCATCTGCGTTTCCCTGGACACATACATGGCCAGGTACCCAGTGGAGTGTGACAGTGTTATTTTTTCCGAGTTCATTTAGCCTTCCTACACATTCCCATACCGGCTTAGAGCTGATGGAGTAGAAGCTCTGAGCTTTGCGAGTGCGGCTTGGCTATCTGGCACAATGGCAATGTTTTGTTTCTTGTCGTTTCTTTCGAGATCGTGACCTGCGCATGCTCCTATCGCTTGTACTTCAGCTTCCTTCGGGATGGAAAGTTTGGTTCTTGGCCCGAAAATTCCCGCACCGGTCCCTTCTGTCGTTCTCGATCCATCAGTATGTGAATGATTTATAAGTTTCTCTTATCTTAATTCTTGTAGTAGCCCGTAGCGTAATGGTTAGTACGTTCGACTGTCACGCTGGAGGTCTGGGTTCACTTCCCAGCCTCGTCAACCTAAAAACTAAAAAGTTTTTTCAGTGCTACTGCCTTTTGCGAGGTGCTTCTCGTCTAGCCGTTCGCATTCGGCCTAAAATTGTAGGTCCCTTCCATTCCTGTCGACAGGTGCAAACAGAAATGGAGTTGTTAGTCACTAGGCCCTTGTTCTTCACGAGCCGTCGTCGCACCAACCAATTTATTTTATTTTTTTCTTAATTCTAACGCACATACTATTTCCTGAAACTGTTGTCCGGCATGCTTAGGTAGGTAACTACTTTTATTCGAAACAGTTGAGTAACGGTTTGGGTGATAACCGCCATTTTGTGAATGAAGACAAAATCATCTTGTGGCAGCTGATTTTAGTGACTTCTGGTGAAGCTATTTAAAAAAATGAATCAACCACAATATGAAGTTCAAAAAATTAAAAAAAAAAAAATTATAAATCTAAAAGTTGTACCAAGTCAAACATTTTATTTTATAGTATACCAACCGAACAAAATTTCGATAAAAAACATACAAAATTGAAAGCCTAATGGAATAAAAGCGAATATATCACTTTTTTGTGCCCCTGAGCCCCCCTTTCAAAACTTGAAAATGTTTACTTGATGAAAATCCCGTTGCTTTTAAAAGTATTTTAAACACTCAAAATTTCAAAAAACACCCCCATGGCTCCTTTCCAAAATCTTGAAATACAAAAATAGTTCCATATAAACATACAATTACATAATTGTAATTTTTCAAAGAATTAATCCACAAATGACCGTTATCAAAGATTTTTTAACTAAGCACAAATATGGACTTATTTTTTCTTATAGACTATTTAATTGTGTCTAATTTTGTAGTATAAACTTTTCCACTTGCATGCTAGGCTGTGCAAATATTCCCGAAAATCTTAAAAGAGGGATACCTGCGGCCCTGGGCTGGGGACTTTGGGTATGTTATGTAGCTCCTACCATATAAAAATATAATCCAGAGAGCACTATTTCTTGCAAGAAAAATTGGGGAGAGTACGATAACTACGGCGCCGCAAAACAATAACGGATTTTTGTAGAGGAATTTAATACAAGCATTTTGTACTATAGGAGGGGGGTCTATCTCACTCCGTTTAGGAGGTAGGCGAGAAAAAAATTACTTAAAATGGAAAACAAAATATTAAAAAACAACGGCAAAACTTACTTTACCTTTTTTGAAAGCCAGAGATATGTGCTTTAATCTGGAATTTTAATTAAATTATTCATGTCAACAGTTTTCGAAAAATTTGCATGCAAACTAAAAATTTTGATACAAAAATGAACAAAAAAATGTTTAGACCTGTTTAAAAAAAAAAAAATATGAAATGAAGTGCTAAATTTGCTTTTAGTGGTCCGAATGGATTCATGTCTTCTAGTTTTTGAGAAAATTGAAAATTACTAACTACTTTTTTATAATTATTTTATTAACGGTGATCTCACTTTGAGAATTAATATGGGGGAATATGATAACTACGGCGCAGCAAAAAAAGAACAAATTTTTAATGAGGGGCTTACCTAATACAATCATTTCTTACTACGGGTCGTGGTATATCTCACTCGGTTTAGGCGGGAGGGGCAATTTTTTACCGAATGACTTTAAATGAAAAAACTTAAAACAACTGCAACACTAACAATGCTAAAGTTAAAGGTTTTCTGAAGCCAGAAACTTGTTAATAGTTTTTGAAAAAACTGTTTTAAAACTCAAAACTTAGCGGGACTGAGGCCCCAAAAAGGGAAATCGCCCAAAATTGAGAAAAGAACCCCCAGATTTTACAAAAACAATTTACATTCAAAATATTTGGGCGACATACCTCAATGGTTATACGCCGCGCCGGAATGCTGGGAGCTAGCATACTTTATTTATGTAAGCAAGCAAAAAAATAAAAATCTCATAAAAAAGTACTTATAGTAATTTTCAATTTTCTCATAAACTTGAAAACATAAAGCCATTCGGATTTTCGTGTTCGATTCAGAATTAATATAAGCATTGAACACTAGAAGCCAATTTAGCACTTTCTTTCACAATTTTGAAAAAAAAAAAATGGTCTAAACTTTTTTTTCAATTTCTTTATCAAACTTTTGAGTTTGCATGCAATTTTTTCGAAAACTGTTGGCATGAATAATTAGGATTAAAGAACACATTTCTCCCGGGGCTTAGACAAGCGAGTAGAACTAGCAGCATTTGTATCATAGTGTTAGTTTAATGGATGTATGTGGTTTAATGGATTTTTGATTTTTTTTAGAATTAGGAGCACATGCCATAAGGACATAACACCTTTGGTTATGTGTCTTCTGAATGTCAACATACCGAATTGAAATTCAAAGTTTTGTTTAGTAACACGTCGGATCTTTGTGTTTTGTGTTTTGTTTATTGTCATGGTGAGTAATTTTAGAGCCGATGTGTCCAATATTCGTGGGCTCAGGAAAAATCTCTTTGCTGTGTACATTCACGCCGATAAATTCAAACCAGCTTTTCTGGCACTTAGCGAAACACAGGTGGGTGAAAACTCCGATCCTTCTGAGTTTAACCTTCCTGGATATAGCTTAGTACCACTTTTTATTCCTCACTACGGTATTGCCATTTTTATTCGAAATGACGTTGCTTATCAAGCTCTTCCCCAATTCAGCCATTGTTCCCGCACGGATTTTAACGTTTTGTGGCTAAAGGTAAATGTCAATAAGCAAGTCATCCATTACTGTTTCTTGTATCAAAGTCCAAATTTAGACAGAAACTCAACTATGAATCAATTTGATGCGCTGTCGGATTCCATACAAGCCATTATTTCCCATAATTCAAGCACTGAAATCGTTATTACGGGCGATTTTAACGTGCATAATCCCAATTGGCTTCGATATTCGGGCCAGTCAATACCAGAAGGTGTTAAATCTTTTCTGAGTTTAACCATCTCACTGAACTTGTAAATGAGCCAACGCGAATTCCAGATGTTGCTGGCCAATCTCCTAATACCCTTGACTTATTCCTCACTTCCCACCCTGAAAAATATACAGTAAGTGTATTAACGCCCTTAGGTACGTCAGACCATGCTGTTGTGTCAGCTGTTTTTCAATGTTCCAAATTCCAGTTAAAGAAAAATTTCCCAAAAGAGTCGTATGGCAATATGAAAAAGCCGATTGGGACGGTCTCAATAACTTTTTCCGAAACTTTAACTGGTCGATAAGCTTTCTTGATAGGGACGTGGATGCATGTGCTGACATGATAACAAACATAATCATAAACGGTATGAAAATGTTTGTTCCTCACAGATCAAAGAGTTTGAAGCCAAAAGAAAACTCTTGGTTTGATGGTAGCTGCAAAGAAGTGATTAGGGTAAGAGAATTGTGCTTTCGAACATATAAAGCCAACCCGTCTGAGGAAAACCACATCAAGTTTAAGCAAGCAAGGAATGCTTGTAACGGATCCAAAGAACCAAATTCTTTCACGATCAAAAAATCAGACGAAAAATAATAATCCAGTGCCCTAAAGGCAGTAAAAACTTTTGGTCATTCGTAGAAAATTAAGAATTCCACCTCTTCGTCGGTTTACACGCTCATCTACAACGATAACCCTGTTGTTAGTTCCATAGATAAGGCTAATTTGTTTGTAGAACTATTTGCAGCAAATTCTTCTCTGCCCGATAGCGACATGAATCCACCGGTTCTTGAAAATGTAAACTTTTCAATGGGAACAATTTATTTTCGCACCTGAGCAGTTGCAAAAATATTAAAAGATCTCGATATTCACAAATCTGCTGGCCCGGATGGTATATCACCCATTGTTCTGAAGAGATGTTCATCCACATTGGCAAAACCACTGCGCAAACTTTTCTATCTTTCCTATTCAACAGGATACTTTCCGAAAAGTTGGAAAACAGCTTTCGTCCAACCAGTCCCCAAAAAAGGCGCATCCTCTTCACCCTCTTATTATCGGCCAATCGCATTGACGTCCCTTTTGTCCAAGGTCATGGAAACACTGATCAATCGACAGCTTAAGATATATCTTGAAGAACATAATCTTTTTAATGACCGTCAATATGGTTTTCGCAGTAATAGATCCACTGGTGATCTGATGGCATATCTCACTGAACAGTGGAACCAATCCTTACATCGTTTAAGATTATTGCGCTTGATGTTTCTAAGGCATTCGATAGAGTCTGGTATCCTGCTCTTCTATCAAAAATGAGTACGTTTGGTATTGATGTATCTCTTATTAATTACCTCTCTGACCGTTCAATTCAAGTTGTTTTGGATGGCTTTAAGTCTGAAGTTTGTAAAATAAATGCTGGTGTCCCTCAAGGCTCTGTTTTGTCTCCGACTCTTTTTCTCATTTTTATAAATGATCTTTTGTCCGAAACTACTAATCCACTTAACTTTTTTGCTGATGACAGCACCCTCAGCTTTTCATATTCATTTCCTGATTCAATTCCTTGTTCTTCGAATGTGGAACTGCAACGGCAATATATGTTGAGCTCATTAAATTCCGATCTTAATGGCATCGTTAGATAGGGTATTAAAAATCGTGTTGAATTTATACAAATTAATTAAATATACAAATTAAGGAAACTATGGAAACAAAACAAATAAATGAAAACTATACACTACACTAGCAGGATAACTGGCAGGCTACTCGCAGGCAAAAATATTATACTATTTGCCCTGCTAGTTGACTCTGTGTGTTTAGATACACTAACACACATATACGCTACTAGTTCTACTCACTTGTCTAAGCCCCAGGTCTGGCTTTCAAAACTGGTAAAATACTTTATTGTGAGTGTTGCCGTTGTTTTTAAATGTTGTGTTTTTAATTTTAAGTCATTTTTTTAGAAAATTCCCCTCCCGCCTAAATGAAGGGAGATAGACCCCTATCTCATAGTATTAAATGCTTGTATTAAACCCCTCTACCAAAATCCGTTATTATTTTTTTATATTCGTATTCCTGCCGCAAAATTCCTTCCTTGACTATACTATTGTAGCAAATAACCTACAAAAAGTAGGTTAGGTAGTTGTTTTGTCTTGAATATTAAACGAATTTGGTACGTAAATTAAATTAATTTAATTTTACTTTGGTATACTAACGTGGAAATATTCAATACAGTTTTCAGCGCAAGAAAATTGAGAAACGAAAAATGGAACCGAATTTATAATCTTTTTCCACATGAATTGACCAGGTGCTTTTTATTATTCCTATTTTAACTGTTAACTGCTTATACCTAAAGAATATTTTTTTGAACCAATTCCATCATAATGTGCAGCAGAAACCACTTCCGACAGATGTTAAATTTCTTAAATACAAGTTACAACTCAAGAAATGAATTCCTTAGCACGCGATTGAATAACGATTTTTGTGGTTAATTTAATCTTCATTACCAACGGAAAAAGAATGTATCTAATAATGACTTTAGCTTAATCTGAAAGCGAAAGCCAGACTAAAGAGGAAATTCATAACCAGTGCCGGAGTTACTCATGAATATCCTTTAAAACTACCCAAACAAAATTTCAATACAACTTATTTAAACGGGATTTATAATGGCTTAGGCCTAGCTAACATAACCCAGAAAAATTAATAATGCATCGTAAGTCCACTGAAAATTAATGGGCCTTACCAATAATTAATGACTAAACAAGCGTTTAGATAAAAGCCACGTTAAACTTTAGAGACGAGTTAATTTGTGTGTTTACCAATAACCAAATTAAACTCGTCTTTACTTATCAGTGCTCTATTACATTATCTACTACATTTGTTGCCAAACAGACAGCTTCTGTGAATGGAAATGGCCTCGTTCAAGAATCGATGCGATATCCTATCTAAGATAGCTTCCTATCCATATAGGTTTCTGATCAACCAAAACCGGATAGGTTAATTGAAAGTGTTTTTAGCAAAATACAACTCGATGACGGCAAACAAATTTCGGCTTTGCATTTTATAGTCGGCTTTTTTAAAAATTTAGTTTGGTATACAAACGTATACCAACATTTTTCGGATAGCATGGATAGCTATCCAACAGCAAAAGCTGTTTTGTAATCATCTGTTTTTTTTTAAAGGGATTACAACAACAAAAACTTATCTGGATAGCTCTACATAGGTTTTTGATCGCGGCCAATGACATCTTAGGTATCATATAAAAAAGTCTTCAAACAATTTCCATTTCACTGTCAAATTGAAATTTACAAATAAACAAATAAGAAGGAATAAATCTATTTGTTTATTTTGATTACTTTATTAGTTTTATAGCTTTGCAACAAAATTCACGAACAAGCTATTTAATTCAATTGTAAGCGACAAACATAGAGGATAAGGGTAATTATTTGTCTCCTTTGCTTTTCAGAATGACAGCACAAACGTGGCGTTTACACCTAATCATGAGTTTAAACATGCGTTTCTTTACTCTTAAATTTAAAGTGACGTTTAGCGTTAAGCTGACTATTAAATTGATTATTGGTATGGTTCATTATTTAGAGTCCACTTAAATATTTAACTGATCTCTAAATTTGATTATTGGTAAGGCCCAATGTGTTACTTAAAAATGTGCTACCATTACGCTACGGGCTACTACCAGTAGCGGATCTAGGTTTTGGCTGTGGGGGGGGGGGGGCTTGCAGTTTGGAGATCCATTTTGAGACCTTAAGTAATAAAATTTGCTTGTGCCAAGATAAATTTTATAATTTATAACAACAAAATTTAAGTTAACTAAGCGGCAACTGAACTTCATACAAATTCATACGAATTCATGTGAAGTGAAGTTCCGATGCAGTGCAGTTCTAACCTCTAAGGCTCAAGAATTTTTTTTTCGTTTTCCTTTAATGAAATGATATCCGTTTTTTGTGTGCCTTTATATCCGCTCCTGTTGCGCTTCAAAATGTTTTCAATACAAAGTACAATAACAATTATTCATAATTGCTGTATCGGAGATAGAAGCAACTTCAAAGACGCACAATAATTTCTAGCCATATATGCTTGAACCACGCGTACAAATTCGTTAATTTATATTATTTAAAAATTGATTAGGTACCTACATTATGTAGTTATATTTTTAAATTAGCTGTGGGTATGTTTTGAACTTCCCATTTTTGACAAGATTTGAAAACTGTTTTTAATTGGCTAGTTCAGAAAAATTATATTTAAGTGTTCGTACTGGCAAAACTCATATACCTATATGTGCTTTGACACGGTATTAGTCCTCTAAGATCTCATTTTTCCTGAATTATCCAAATCAAAGAGAAACTATTTTGTTCAAACTGACACTTTACGGCATAAGACAAAGCTTCTCTAAGAAATAAGCCGCGGCCCAATTCTGCCAGCGTGATAAGTTTTCGTGTATACGCTGCTTACGCTTTATAGGAATTCATGCTAAAAAAATATGTCGACAAATTTGCACGTCACTCTAGAGTCTAGAGGATTTGCAAATATTTATTTGGTTTTGCATGATTTTCTGAGCGCGCACAGAGAAAACTCACGGAATTTGGAATTTGGCTCCTTGACTGGAGAATTTCTATGTTTTGTATGTACAATTGCCTTGGACCTTTCAAATTTTGAAAACGTAGCCCCGAAAATTTCTAAGCCCAGCCAAGGCCGTAAGAAACAATTCCTGTTGTATTAAACATACACTAAACTTGACATCCCGTTGTTCTCCAATGGTTTAAGCCTCAAATGCGATTCTTTCGATAAGTTAGCTTTGTTTTTAGTATATACAGTTGGGGTATTTGACACGTTAATGTAAAGCCCCGACCATTTTTATCTCTTTTTACTTATCTCTTCAAGCTTTAGCCCCAACTTCGGACTTTGACAGTCCCTAGACTTGAGCCCCCAAAACTCTCTGGAATAAGGTTAGTTTTTAGGAAGTAAGTTGCTTAACCCTGGCTAGGTTTTTTGTCCAATATTCTCAGACCTTATTGCGCCAAAGCCGATTTTTTTTTTGTTCCAATTTTCTGCGTTTAATTTTCAGGGAAAGATTAAAAATATCCATATTCGTAGCCCCCAAATTAGTTTTTGTCCAATTCGCTTCAGGCTTTAGCCCCAATCTTAGGGCTTAGAAAAAAAATTACATAACATGTATGCAAATAGTTCAGCCCCAACCACGTTATTCTGTCCATCAAATTTCATATCTTAACAATTTTTTAGACGGAATATAAAATTCTACAAGTTGTAATGTATTGCTTTCTATATTTCAAATTATTTTATGATTCGGCTGTGGGGGGGGGGGCTTTAGCCCCTATAGCCACCCCCTGGATCCGCACTGGCTACTACCTCGTATAAAGGTACCAATATTTAAAACAATTGGATTGAATAGTTTTATTTTCAAAATAATTGACTCGTCATTCTTGGTGCATGAAAATAAGACCCAAAAGAAACAAAATCCACTGAGGTGCCCCCTCCCCTATCATAGGTAACATTTTTTAATTTGTTGCTCCGCCACTGATAAGTCAGGACAGTTTTCTTTGATGTATCGGGCTAATGGCAGTATAAAAATATAAGATGCAACCGGCTACCTGCATCAATATGGTTAAAGCTGCCATTTCGACGTTTCCAAAATGCGCAATTACAATGGACTTTTACTGCCTTTGTCACTTTTATATGACGGCTTGGCTGGCATGGCGCGGCGGGCGGTGGCAATGGACATAGTCATATGAACGCAAACAACTGCAACTCATTACAGTCGCCATCAGCATGAGACAGCAGTTTAACGATCGAAGGCGACATCTGCCGGCACCGCTCATTCATTAGACCCGAACCGAACCAACTCGAACAACGTCATTTCACCACCACATTAACAATTATTTCCGTGCGAAAATTTCCCCCAAATTAAAAAAGTAAAAATAAAAAAAAAAAAACTGACAAAAATTTAAAAGCAAAAACCGAAACTCATTTCATCAATTTCTATCCATTTTCATGTCTCGGTTTTAACATTTTTTTCTTGTTATTATTGCAAGGTTCAAGTGTGTCTCCGTATTGGATGTGAGGTGCTGCTGACTTTTGTCTCCTCTACGCCCTCACCACGACACATACTTTGCCACCGTTGTGTTACCTGGTTTATGTGAGTTTAATATCATTTTGGCATTTTATATCCGCTACATCTGCTGGTGCAATTCTCCAAAATAAAATAAAATAACAAAAAGGCTACAAAGAAATGCTTGCAACAAAAGCTGAATATATTTTTATTCCTGAAAACAACTTGAACCAAACGCGAAGGGAACAAAAGTTTTTTTTTTTTGTTTGCTGTTGTTGTTCAAAAGTGACCTCAGAACATGTGGATGTTCAGAAAGGCGTTGCAACCTGTCAATGGAATGGAAATTACATTTAATGGTTATTGTTGAATTTCGCAACATGAACAGCGTATTTTTTGAGTTTTTTTTTCTTTCACGTCCTCAATTTGGGAAGGGAATGTCAATTGGTTTTAAGTTTGATGCTGCCGCGCAATAAATTTAGAGAAAATGTACCTTAATTTAAATAACTTATAGTTTATAGAAAATTTCAAGTAAAAAAGTCTGTAGTCTATAAGGAAGTGATCAGGACTAAATCAATAAACCGTTCACTTTGGAACTGTATTTCTTAAGGAACTTTGATAATTTTAGTCAGATGCTCATTTTAGCTATAGGTTATTTTTCGTTAGATGTGGGAGAAACTTTTTGGTCCGTTGTGAAACCACATGAATCTAGGAACGCTTTTCCGTAGATACTCGTTAAACCATTTAGATCTCTTTGTGAAGCTTGCAAGATTCCTTATTTCTGTATTTGGGAATTATTGTAGTACAAGTCAACAAATGGAGCCGACATATCTATGTATTTGGGATAGTACTGGATTTTTTTCCAAAGTTATAAGTTTGAAAATTACTTCTTCAAAAACGTATCGATTTATTAATTTAAAAGCAAATTAAATAAAATGGTCGACTGGATCTCACAAACTTGCTCTCGTAGCTAACATTTAGCACGTAGCTAGAAATTGACGATGTATGTACGTTTGCAACGATTCCATTATACTAAGTTTTCAATAAAAAAAAGTTTTAAAAATAAGTTAAAATATAAATTACTTTAAATCTGATATTTTAGTAAAAAAATATTTGAATCCAAAAATTATTTTTTCGAAAATTTGTGTAAACAAAATTGTTAAAATAGTAAAGGACCTCCTGTATACAAATTTCGTTTGAAATCGGTGAGGCCGTAACGAGACATTTGAAAATCAAAATATCGGTTCTATGACAGTAATTCGTATTTTTTTTTATCAAAATCTGTAGAGCCGTTTTTGGCAGATACCGTTAGTTTTTGAGCTAAACAAAAATTTCGATTTCCCCTTTATGGAATTATCTAAGAATCTTAAGTCCATAGTTTGAAGAAAATCCCTTTCACCGATTTGGGCTGCAGTTTGAGGTACAGACAGAATTGCGAGATCCACTTTTTTCGCGTTCTCTATCATCGTATCTTAAAATGAAAGAGAAAAATATTATCTTGAGTTCGATTTTTTTTACGAACCCAAAACATACCAAAGTAAGCAAAGTCGAAAAAACATCTTTAAAATGCCAAACAATGAGTTTGATTATAAATTGCGAGAAAACCGTTATCCGCGTTGAAAAAATTTATAGGGCGGGGTAAAACATCTAACTTCTTTTGTGTTAATACGTACAAAAATAAAACTAGTTCAAAGAAAAGTGATCAAGAATCATAAAAACCATTACTTATAAGTCGAAAAGGAAGCGAAAACAAGAGAATTAAGTTTTGCGACTTAAAATGAGTTAATGTGATTCATGGTTTTTGCCTACGTACATAGGTTGATACTATGAGGTAAGTTATGGATTCGTAAAGAAAACTCGATCACGAAATTTTAATCAAACTTGCTATTTTACTATGATAGAGAAGATGAAAAAAGTTAATCTAGCAATACTGACTCTGTGTCTGCTCGCTGCTGCAGCCTAAACAGATCAATAGATTTTCTTCAAACTTCGTATACGATACCTTATGTTTTTTCGGTAATATGATACATTTTTTGATTTCTTATATGATCAAAAATAACGGTATCTGCCATACAATACAAATATTTTCAGCCGCTGATGGCAATATTTTTTTTTTGTTCCAAAATGGTTATACAGGGTGTCCGGTAATTCGTGTGCCATACTTCGGGATGTGATTCTTGGTCATATTCTAGGAAATATATTGTTCTACATTTAAGTCCGATTTTGAACTTTGACATCACTTTTTGACGATTTAAAAAAGGTTTATTTCGGTGTACCCTGACCAATTTCTCTGTCAATACTAATAGTATGGACCTCATTTTGGACGGTTTTTAGAAGAAAAAATAGTAGCCTTTAAAACTACGTTTAAATTGAGCTGATATGTTTTTTGGGTTGCCAGATATTCAATTTTAAATGGTGTTCAATTTTTCTTTCCCGAACTAAATTTTGACTTTGAGGTCAATTTTTTCAAAAAATGCATAATAAACATAATGTTTTATATAAGTTTTTTGATCAAACTTTAAATTTTCAATGATGTTTATAAATGGGCTCTTTTGATCGTTATTTTATGTATGCGAATTAAATTAAAAGAATTCGATATTTTCACCCTACGTTTCGTTGAAATTTCTCAACTTCTTCAGGGGTCACAATTTATTGAAACTTTGTAAATAACAAATTAAAATTAGATTTTTGAACATTGGATATTTTTAGCACTGACTTACTTGCTTTTAAATTCTACATTTATGATTGTGACCCCTGAAGAAGTTGAGAAATTTCAACGAAACGTAGGGTGAAAATATGGAATGCTTTTAATTTAATTACCATACATAAAATAACGATCAAAAGAGCCCAATTATAAACATCATTGATAATGTTTTCTTATTTTTACCTAATAAACAAAACAATAATAAAAAAAACTCATTAATAAGTGCACCCAAAAACCCATACATTTTATGTTACTTGGGAATATCTTAAACATGAAAATTAAAAAAAAAGTATTTTTGCCCTTATTTGCACTTTAAGGGTTTGAATAAAACAATAATTTGTGTAATTTTAAGTAATTTTTTATTTTTTTATATAGAATATGATCAAGAATCACATCCCGAAGTATGGCAACACGAATTACCGGACACCTGTATATGGTAACTTTGATCCAACTATTTTTGGTTTCTGACTTTTTGATTGATTTTTGTTTTAAGTTCTACTGAGAACCTTCTTAAACGTATAATAAAGTGTATTGTAAATTTTTGAAAAATATTTTATTTAAAAAAAAAACAATTTTTTTCTAAGTAATTGTGTCGAAAGCAACTTTCTCAACTTTTTTGAAAGTGGGTATAAATCGATTTCTTAACAATTAATTGATTTAAAAAAAATATGTTCCTAGAATCAAAAGTAACAGTACATTTAAAATAAAATTTCTGAAAAACGGCTCCAAGGGTTTTGATTAAAAAATGTTTCTTTTTTATTATTACCCCAATTGACTTTAAAAAAAAACCTTTTTATTTTGTATTGTTATTAACAGTTTCCACAGAACCACTTTTCATATTTTCGTTATTCTCATTCTTAGAAAAACCAATTAACATTAATTGTTTTATACAAAAAAAAAAACAAAAAGCTCCTCAAATTTTAAATAAAACAAGTTTATGAAAGATTTGAAATTAAAGTTCTGTTTGCATACAATTAATGGCTTTCAGTTTTATTTTTCGTTAAGATATTTTCAAAATTTGAACCTTACATAAGATATTCCAAATGAAAATGTCTAATCGAAAAAGCTGTCACATTTTTTTGGAAATCATCTTTAGGTTCCAAAAGATCGAAGTCCAGCTGGATTTATTTTTCGGATGCACCATTTTCCCTTGAGTAGCTAATACTGAACGAACAAAAAATAACTACAAAATTGAAAAAGTGGCTCATCTTTAATAAGCAATTTTTACACATAGATTGGGTTAAAATAACAAAACTAATCTTGCAAGATTTGAAATTAAAAATGCGAGCTTAATAATGCTGAAAATTTCGTCTTGACATTGATATCTTTGACAAATATAGTGATATTAGGGCCTAAAAATGCAATTTTTCAAAACCTTGATTTTTTAAGCAGCGATGTTTTATATAAAAGGTGGGTCAAATGAACCAACTTTTGGTTTATTTCTTTGCGAATATGGAAGAATATTTAAGATTGAGAAGATATAACGAGCTCGTTATATCATAAAGTCGGCAAACGGGACTCAGTTAAAAATATCAACAAAAAAAAAAAAAAACAGTAAAAAAATACTTTTTTCAGCATCGTGTTTAATACTGTTTGGTTGAAGTCTTGTAGTCCAGGTAAATTAGGATGAAATTGAAGCTTATGTGGAAGCAACATAAAGCATCTTAGATTTGTATGTGATTCGATCAGAAAATATGTAATCAACGAGAATATTAGGGTGCCCTCCGCTCAAAAACGTGTGCTATTTGCAGGAAAAATCAAAACGTGCAGGAAAGTGCAGGTAAAAGTCATTATTCACTCCCTGTTTTTTGTTATTTTCCTATTATAACTTTGGAAATATGCATCTTACGAAAAAACACACCAAGACAAATTTTGTTTGTTATAAAATTCTCCAGAAGATGACATTTATATAAAACTTTCTGGTGTTATATTTTCGTTGCTATACAGCGCTGAAATCAGAAAAAGCTGTAAAAAGCAGAGTAGTTTTGAGGCGCTAAACTGACAGATAAAAAATAGTCTACTTCTACTATAAATGTAGACTCAAGTACTCTAGGGAACTACAAAGTGATATAATGTAACCCGATTCAAATCGGTCTGATATGTTCGGCAAGAGAGGTAATGTCAAATAAGTGCACCGCGAAATGTTTGCATCAATGCTGTGGTCAATGATAGACATTTAAGCTGGCGCTAATTTTTGTACACACACTTGGAACCTTTAAGTATCGTAAAGTATCGTTATAATATTTACTTTATTTTTTAGTCACTTTTGTAGCGACTTAAAAAGAGCAAAAATAGTCTGAAAATAAATAGATACAAATACCTAATTATTTTATTTAAAAAAAGCTTTTTTCATACGATGTTTGCTCTTTCAAAATCGCTACAAAAGTTACTTAAAAAAATAAAATAAATACTATAACGATATTTTATGATAGTTAGGGGTTTCAAGTAGGTGTACAAAAATTTGTGCCAGCTTAAATGTCTAACTTTGACCACAGCATTGATGCAAACATTTCGCGGTGCACTTAATAAACATTACGTCTCATGCCAAACCTATCAGACCGATTTGAAAAGGGTTTCAATATTTAATTTTGTAATTCTCTAGAGTACCTGAGTCCACATTTATATTAGAAGTGGTCCATTTTTTATCTATCAGTTTAGCGTTTCGAAACTACTCTGTTTTCATACAGCTTTTTTCTGACTTCAACGCTGTATAGCAACAATCTTGTGGCAAATTTGATAACAAACAAAATTTGTCTTGATGTGTTTTTTCGTAAGATGCATATTTCCAAAGTTATAGGAAAATAACAAAAAACAGGGAGTGAATAATGACTTTTTCCTGCACGTTTAGATTTTTCCTGCAAATAGCACACCTTTTTGAGCGGGAGCAACCTCATATTCTCTTCATTTATATTATTTCTGATCGAATACCACAAAAATCTTATAAGATACTATGCCAAAATCTAGTTTGCCATAGGAGTATTGTGATCAAAATAAAAAATGTGATGGCTTTTTGGATTACACGTTTTCATAGGGAATGACTCATAATATAAAAAAACGGCTTCAAGGATTTTTAAAATTTTATTTGCATAAATCCATATTTGTTGAAGAAATAATGTGCAGCTCAAACTACAAGAGCTATGTATGATGTTTAAGCAATTAAAAAAAATATTAATTTCATGTTTTTGAACATTTTTTTTATCATTATAATGTTCTAAGATAGAGAACATCAAAAGGTGTTTGATATTTTATATAAGCCATTTTAACACAAGCCACCCGGTCGGTCATGTTTCTAAGTAGATATATACATAACTGTAGACTTTTACCGAATAATCCCTTTCAAATGATGTAATGGTGATAGAACTTTTGAAATTAATTTTTTCACTTGCCATCAAAACTGTTGACATTGGCGCCTGCCTTGCGACAGAAGATAGCCTTAACAGCGCAAAGGAGTTGCGTGAGTGGGACGGAGAACTCGAAAAGCGAATTAAAATCCTTAAATTCCGCTAAACGGGCCATCAAAGGTACATTTGTCAAAAAAAAAAACTGTTGAAAAAAGTCCGTAATGATTAATAACAAAAAACAACACCGCCAAAAATGTCTCACTTTTAAGTATGGAGTAATCATCTACAATCTACAAACCTTTAAAAGAGATAAGCAAATAAATTTTAACGTTGCCTCTATCTTTAAATTTTGTTCAGTGATATTGAAAACAAAATGTTCCACATACGCCACCGTGCACAATCAGTACGCTTCACAAAACCTATGTATTATAATTATTATGTTTGGAGAGCTATTTTTTTTTAGTCTTACATCATAATTATGATCACTTTTTGGTTAAAGATAATACAAAGGTTATATTAACAAACCACTGAACAAAATATATTAAAAATAAAGTGGAAAAGATTTGTGTAGGTATAAGGCAAACAAAACTATATCCTTAACTTGGACTTATACAAGGGTTGTGATTATTCAATAATGTTTGCTTGGCTTGGTACATTAGATTATAAAACCAGAAGTGTTTATACAAATATTTATTCGTGTGTAATATTTGTATCTATACCTTTGCTTTTGTTTGTACTCCGTAGAACCAAAGTACGTCACTAGCTTTTCGTCATTTCATTAATAATTAAATACTACTCCTGAACATATGCACTAAAAAGTTATTTTCAATGACTCTTCACGCCTATCAATATGCCAAAAGCTTCCCAAGCAAAAGCTTTTCATGAACTGCGCTCTACTGACTGAAAACAACAACTATTATGTTGTTTTTCAAAGTATAAAAACTTACGTGTATGAGTGAAAAATGTGTCACCAAGTTAATTAATAGAACTCAAATTCTATTTGTATTGCATTTTATTAGATTTTTTTAATTGAACATGACGGAAAAGTTTCAATAGACTTGCCATCGTCAAGAGGCAGTGTGGCCGAGCGGTCTAAGGCGCTGGTTTTAGGCACCAGTCCGAAAGGGCGTGGGTTCGAATCCCACCACTGTCAACAGTTTTTTTGTAGTGAACTTTAATTTTTTTTCAAAGAAAATTTAATCAATCAAACATTATGGTGAATTAGTCATTTATTGTAGCTCCGTATTTAGATTTTAGAATGATTGAAATACAAACATTCTTGGAATGTGCTCTTAAATTAATTCTCAATAATGATTGCAGTGATTTGTCATAATATAATTACCGAGTTTGTATTTAGAGCTAGATAAATATTTTGACATTTATGCGATTGATTTATTATAGGATTTTATTTGCGTGTAAATAAAATATAATTTCCGTTTGGAATGAGGATCTTGGGTAATTTAAAATTGTGAAAGTGAATTAGCTTATTTTTCAAATAATTCAGTTCAGTAGAATTCTTCTTAAAGTGATCAATGATGAATAAGTTACTTAGAACCTAATTTAAATAATGCATCTTAAGTAGGCTGGTACATTTTTTGTTTATTACGAGTTTTGATGAAATATTTTATTAATTTTTGAATAAATTCATTCCTGTTTCTCAAATTTCCAAAAATTCGCAAAGTTCAAAATAAAAATATAATTCAAAAATGTTGGTTCTCGTTAGTACAAAGTAATAAATTAAAGTCGCGTGGTGTTTTTCAGTTTTTATGGGAAATTTTTTTTGATTTCTGTATAAAAATATTTTGTGGTTTGGATTTGTTTATTTTTATTTTTGGTGTTTCTTTTGGCAACACAAAATTAATTATACAATCTACATGCTTTCATTGAATTGAAAGGTAGGTGTGTTAATTGTTGTGGGGAAATTCAGAACAGGTGCCACAATTTCACTATATTACTTAAATATGATGTTGATGACTTAATGTACATCAACCTGTATGAAATTATATCAACACTATAATTAAAACCAATTGAAAATGAAAAAAACAAATATTGAACATTTTAAGGGTGAAGGCATCATTATTGCTATTTTATTTTTTGATAATAAGGAAGGTATAGGAAGCTAGGCAGGTTTAAAAATGGGATAAGTTTTGCGTTCTTAAACAATGAACGAATAATGTACATAGATAAACGAAATTAAAAATTTGCGATCAATATGTATTTTCATCCCTATAAACTTTCATTGTATATATTGAAAAAAATTGTGGTGAACTAATGTTGTCTTTCGGGTTTCTATACCTACAATGAAAGTGCCTGAGAGTATCGCGTGTTTTCTTTGCTTTCAAAAAAGAACAACAAAGAAAAAAATCACATAAGTCCTACATATGTATTATATGGTTAGCAGATTACGAAGCTAATAGTCCAAGAGCCACTGAACAAAAAATGCAAGGCTGTTCGTCAAAGCTGATTTTTTTATATTGATAGATTTTATGGTGTAGATCCAACATTTCTTGGTCAGCCAGCTGGAAGGTGAGTCCTTCGCTCCTGACACGCCCCCAAACATATAAAAAAAAAATGGAAAATGAAATCGCGTTCGTCAAAGCTGAAAGTTTGTAGAAATATTCCTTATCAAAACAAGAAAACATTGGTCAGCCAAGTGAAACCCGGGGACATCTTTGGTCAGCCACGCGAAATAGCATTTTTCTTAATATTTTTCAAATTAATCGATTTATATCGATTCGTGTTATTCAGAGAGAAAAAAGTTCTATGTAGAAATTGTATACACAAAAATCCATAATTAAAAAATAAATTGGCTTAGATATACCGCAACACATGTGTTTCCCTGAGTTATCAACTGGTTGGTGAAATGATAATTTAGTCGGATTCTTCTTAGTTGTTACTACGAATTGATAAGAGCGTTGAATTTTAAAAACAAAAATAATGTTTAATTACGTAAAACTAAAACAAAAAAAATTGTTTGACCATTTTTTTATTTATTTTTCTTCAAAAATTTGAGTTTGAAAACTATTTTTTCAAAAAATGTTCATTAAAAAAACTTTATTTAAAAATAAAATAAAAGAAGAGGTTTCTGGGTATGCAAAAAGGTATAACAGGGCATTGTAAGTGTTGTCATTGTTTTTTAATAATTTGTTTTCTCTGTTCAGTCGCTTTTTTTTTAGTAAAATGCCCCTCCCCCATAGACGAGGGGAAACAGAACCCCCTCCTATACGATTTTTTTTATTTTCTCGACCAATCCTACACGCTCAAGCTCCTTAGAGGATTTAACCTCAGACAAGAAATATTCCAAACTTTGAGAAGAACAATTTCTGCATATAACTTTTTTCTCTCTGAATAACACGAATCAATTTAAATCGATTAATTTGAAAAATATTAAGAAAAATGCTATTTCGAGTGGCTGACCAAAGATGGGTTTCACTTGGCTGACCAATGTTTTCTTGTTTTATAATTGATAAGGAATATTTCTACAAACTTTCAGCTTTGACGAACGCGATTTCATTTTCCATTTTTTTTACATGTTTGGGGCGTGTCAGGAGCGAAGGACTCACCCCCAGGCTGACTATAATTGTGAGAGTCTATTCAAAAGTCAAATAGACTTAAAGTCTACTATGGATATTTCAAAAACCTATTCTTTAATATTTTTCTATCAGATTACTATGAAATTGTATGAATTTTTCTATTTGATAGAAAATTAAATTTGATCAATAATTATGTTCCTGATCGACTTAAAGCTCGTTTCACACACATTCGGTTTTATTCGGTTCGGTCTCTATTCGGTTTATATTTGGCTGTGCCTGATATGTGACAAACGATAAAACGGCAAAAATAAAAACCGAATAAAAACCGTATAGCACCGAATGATCCCTCGACACGAATAGGTTTCATTCGGTTTTAAGAACGGCACGTATTCGGGTCATATATTCGGTTCGTTTTCGGTTCGTTTTCGGTTTTTCTGATTTTTTTTAATACATTTTATTTAATTTTAATTATTAGTGAGTACAAACCGAATATGAACCCTCTGTGTGTGAAGAGGTCTTGACGAAACCCGAAATCGAACCGAATGCAGACCGAACCGAATGAATAAGGCCCTAGATGTTTGATTTTTCATGAGAGATATAGCATGTATGTATGTAATAATAATAATAATTTATTCTGGATAAAATGAGTGGCACACTTGGGCGTATATACGCACTCAGTTAGATTTCAAAATTTCCTTTTTACTTGCGCTATACGTAGTATAGGGCAAGTTTAGGATTCGTGCAAAAAAAAAAACACAATAATTTTGCCTAACATTACGATGATAGAGAAAGCGAAAAAAGTGGGTCTCGCCATTCTGTCTGTCTGTCTGTCCGTGTGTCCGTCTGTCCATCTGTCCGTATGTCCGTCTGTCCGTCCGTCCGTCCGTCTGTCCGTCCGTCCGTCCGTCTGTCCGTCTGTCCGTCTGTCCTTCTGTCCGTCTGTCCGTCTGTCCGTCTGTCCGTCTGTCCGTCTGTCCGTCTGTCCGTCTGTCTGTCTGTATCTCGACCTGCAGCCTAAACGGTTGAAGCGATTTTCTGCAAAATTTGGACATAAGGTTCGTATGGAATTCCCTAGAGGGGAAATTGAAATTTTTTTTTTATCAACCAATATGAAGGGTCCAGGGAAAAACGGCTTAAGTCCACTCAAATTGATTCCGAGAAAAACGATAATATAAGTTTGCTTTCTAAACAAATGCTAATTTCTAGGGAAAATTAAATAAACGATGAAAATATTTTTTCCAATTAAATGTACTTAATTATACAACACAGATTGATTTTAATTTTAAGGATTGTAGATTCTAATAAAATGATATGCGTTAAGAGAAACTTACATCTATGGCCTACAAGTTAGCCGAAAACTTGAAGATATTTTTTGAAAATTTCTTGCAAAGGAACTAAACATGATAATTAGAAACGGTTGTTTGCTTTTTGTTCATACATCCTTCGATTTTAAAAATCTATATTTGAAAACAAAAAAATATTAAGAAACGCGGTGTTTGACCGTTTCATGTATTTCAATTAGTTTTGGCATCACTACGAAATAATTATCTAAAATATCGGGTAAGTTTTTGTTTTGAACTATACTACGTAGATGTGCTACAAGGACTGGAAACAAACTTTTACGAAAAATTGTTTTGTTAAAGTTTTGTTGGCATACCAAATTTTATTTTTTAAAATGTTCAAGAATTTTTATAAAAAAAAAATAATTTTTAAGAAAACCGCTCTTACTATTTTTGGGCACGAGTACGATAACTTGGGCGCCGACAATTGATAACGGATATTTGTAGTGGGGTCAAATAAAAACATTTTTTACTATAGGTGGGGGGAGGGTTGGGGTCTATCTTCCATCCGTTTGGGCGGGAGGGGCAATTTAATGAAAAAAGTACTAAAAATGGAAAAAAATCATTAACAAATAACTGTAATACCTACAATTAAGTATTATATTTTTTTTGAAAGCCAATACTCTGTTTTATTAGCCAGTTTTTAAATCAAGTTAAATCTATGCATAGTTTTTGAAAAAAACTTCTATCAAACTCAAAATGCAGGAAAAAAATGCATACAAAAAATGTTTAAAGTGTAATTTTTCAAAACTTTGAGATTTTATATTATATTTTTTTCTTAGAAATCGTTGCTCATATTAGCCATTAATCAGAAACAGAAAAAAAAATGATTTTATGTCTTCTAGTTTTCGAGAAAATTAAAAATTACCAAAACTACTATTTTAATTCAATTAACTGTTTTTTTTGCTTGAGTATTTAACGTGGTCTTATTTTGATAATAAAAATAGAACATGGATTAGTTCTTACACAAATTGACTATAAATTATTATAATATGTTGTTATGTATGCAAAATTTCGTTTGCATTTAAGGAACTTTGAATGTATTCTCTGTTTCGAATGTCAACAGCTACATAATGATAAATGTATATGTATGAAAAGTATAGTAAGTACTTCTAGTAATGTTCAATTTTCTCAAAAACTAGAGGACATAAAAGCTTTCGGTTTCTTGTGTTCGATTCAGAATTGATATGAGCATTGACCACAAAAAGAAAATTTAGTTTTTCATTTCACAATTTTGAGCAAAATTAATCCAATCATTTCTTTTTGCGTTTTTTTTTTTATCAAAATTTTGAGTTTGAATGCAATTTTTTTGAAAACTATGACACAAATAATCTAATTTAAATGTAGATTTTTAGATCAGACTTCTGGCTTTTAAGACCTATTGCATTTTAATTATTAGCATTGTTATTTAATATTTGTTTTTCCATTTAAGTCGTTTTTATCGAAAATCGCCCCTACCTCCTAAACGGGCCGAGATAGACCCCCCCTCCCATGCTTATATTGAACTGGTCTACGCCTAAGTTATCGTACTCGTGCCAAACGTGTCATTATTTGTAGTTTTTTAGTAGTAAATTAGTTTTGAAGAGAAATACCTTTATTAAAAAAAAAAGTACGGCACAAATTTTTTTTGGAATTTTTCTCTCCTTAACTAATTTGCAACTTAAAAGCTTGAATTAACTGCGTTCTTAGATTTTAGAATTCCAGAAAGTGTAGTGCCAAATTGATATCATGTTAGCACTACATACCATCTTTTTTTTAAATAGTGGAGCTACAAATATTTTTTTTTTCCAAAACTAATCATCAAAGTTGATTTTTGGGGTTTTCCAAACGGTCTGGCAGGTTAAATGCCGCCTCCAATCGGTCTTGGACATACGGATCTGTAATCAGGGGCTCAATACCTAGGAAAGGGTAAAATATGTTTTGGTTCAAAGTTGATTTTTACGGGTTTTCAAACGGTCTGGCAGGTTAAATGCTGCCTCCAATCGGTCTTGGACATACGGATCTGTAATCCGGGGCTCAATACCTAGGGATGGATACACATGTTTTTTGGTTCATACAATCATCCTCAAAGTTGGTTTTTTTAGGTTTTCAAATTGCTATAACGCATGTTAAGCCGCCTCCAGGGACTGCAAGACTTGCATTTCTTTCATAAGCATTACAACACCTTTCGACTCATATACTTTTTTTTGGTTCACTTTCACACCCCTGAACTGGGCTCTTAGATTACTCATATGGGGTGATCGTTTAGTTTGTGTCAAAACACGTTTAGTTGGTCCAATCTGTGACTGAATAGTTTTAGCATGTGCGCTTACTCTCATATAAGAGCATGTGATTCATTTTAGCAACCAAACTGTTTCGTGACCGAAACTTGCATGTGCGCGCTTAGCCTAACGTAGTAATTTGCAGTTTTATTGTGATTTGTTTTGCGTTTCTATTCCCGAATTTGCAGTTTATCAAAAAGTGGGTGTAATCGAGTGACCTGCTAACTTCACCTGAGTTCTATCTTGTTCAATAGACCATTTTCCACGAAATTGAGTTAGAAATTCAGTTTTTATAATTCGAGGGTGCTCTTTCGATTGACGCAAACCATTTTGTTCTATCTCTTTTAGTTTTCGAGTTATGGAGAACTGTTTTGTTCAATAGACCACTTTTCTGGCCCATTTGAGTGTTACTTTTGTTCAATAAACCACTTATTATTCTTTTTGTATCATATTGAACAATTCATGGTGTATCTTTAAAAACATACCATCTTATTTCTTTCTTGTTCAATATCCAAATTATTTTCGTTACAATTTGTACCTTATTGAACAAAAAGATATGAATTTGTTTGTGTTTAAACGAAAATTATATTTTGTCCAATATCATACGAAATCACCATTATTGCCCTTGATTTGGGTATAATATACTATGTAAATGTCCAAAAGTGTAGAAAACGCAAAATTATAATGTGTCCAAGTTGCAAACATTAGTTGCTGTCATAATTGTTTTACAAAATTTTCCGATGAAAAGCTTCGACAAATATTCAATGCTTTACCTATTCTTAATCTTATGGAATGAACTAAAAATATTGTGACAATTATGTACAGGTATTCTGAACAATCAGGCCATTAACAAGTGCAAGAAGTGGATGCTGTGCACAGTGGAATACAGAAATAGTTTAAGGATTCGGAAGTTTACTGCTTCGTTTCTTAAGTAAGGATTCCGAAGGGAATTGATTACACCAAAATTAAAATGAGATTGCACAGCTTAAAAAGAAGATTTTTTAATTTTAATATAACCAGTCTGGGATTTTCAAATGGTTCCTTTCAAAGGTTGCAGACAAATCAAACACAGAAGCAATGACCTTCTTTCCTTGTATAACAAGAGAAAACATAGCGAGGATTTTCAAAAGGCTAGAATCGCCAAAACTGTGAGAGGCTCGAAGTGTGTCATCCTTCCTACCCTAATTCAAAGTTTTTTTTTTTCAAGCTAAGGCCTAGTACGCTGCTGATGCGAAACGAAATTTGTCTGTGGCCTTCAAAAAGACAACGAAATGCTAACGAAAACACAATGAAAAATATTAATGGACATTTTCACAAATCGCAAAAATTAAATAAAATTTAACCAAAAAATCAAACAAAAGCCATGCTATAATGGAAGACACAACAAATAAAAATACGAAAAAAAAACCAATATTAATTTCCGCACACAATTAATGACCCAGGCACTTAATTCTGTGTGAAAAGAGAGTGGAGATTTGTCAAAACAATCTGGTATATTCATCAATTTCGCGTCGAACAGCGTTCCGCAGAACGAAAAGCACAACGAAGTTTTTCGTTTATGATTGTATTGGATGATCCGTTTCACATCAGCATTGTTTTAGGCTTACCAAAGTAAAAGAAAAAAAAAAACATTCAAGAAATGTTGCCGCACATACCTAACATAAGATCTACGTTTTTATTTTTATATTCAGCCCAATTGTGAGTTCCACGCGAAGGAAATTCCACCCCAAAAAAATCCTATTTCACTCTTCCCTTATTGTGAGTTTCGGGGGAAAAATGTTCCATGTTCGAAAAAACTTCATGTCATTTGCACTTCAAATTTTCATTTAATTTTTGCTGGCGAACGCGATAGGATTCAGGTGGAAAAGGAAAATGTGAGTTGTGTTCTTTTAGTCAAATAAAAGTAAACAAATGATTTTTTATTATAATTCAGGAACAAAACAACAAACAAAAACCAAAGTGAAATGTTGCTTAGTGATATGCAGCAAAACCCTCAATTTGCTAGGGGCTTTGTAAAGCAAAGTCGCGAAAAAGTGGCGGAATATTGGAAGCAGCTTACTTTGGAGCTGAACAGCGCAGGGCCACGAATTAAAAGTGAAAGCGAATGGAAGAAAGTGTGGAATGACCAAAAGCGATATGTGCGTCAAAAAGCAGCAGCAAATAAAATTTATGAAAGAGAGAAGCTATCACCTTCGGAAGAGGCTATTTTCCAACTAGTTGGTATGAAGGAAGCTGTAGAAGGAGTCGGCTCATCACATTCATTTGGATTGCTTGAATCCGAGGAATTTTTGCTAAGCCTACCTGGTCCCATTGCAGTGGGTTCACCTCCTGTTCCTGATCAATTTACTCAAGAAGAAACGGCCACACCACAAGATGAAAATGAGGAGCCATCTCATCGCTACAACAGAAAAAGGAAGTCTGCCCAAAGCACAAGCGAAGTCGTCGTAGAGGAGCTGGAGACCCAAAGAAAACTGTGTGCCGAAGTAAGTGCAGGATTCAATATAATGCGGGAGCACAACATTGAAGTGCAAAGCAGTATAAAGATGTTGTACCGTTCAATGGACCGCCTCACTGACATACAAAAATAAAGCTTGAAGGAACAAAAACGCCATAATGCCGAAATGGAAAATTTTCGACGTTTTGAGCTTGCAGCCATAATCGAGAAAAATCAAAAAATGTTAGACCTCGACAAGCGCAAACTGGAAGTAATGGAGCGAAACTAATGGTGAGAAGCAAGCTGAAGAAGAACCACTCTGTGCATTTATTGACGTTAACCATAAGACTGTGACCTTAAGTGTGAATATTATTAGTTTTATAATAACCTGTGAATTACTTTTTTGTTTTTATTTTGTTACTTACCTACATACGTACCTAGATCATAAAATTTTGTTAACTTATTTTCAATAAATATGTAAACTTTATTTTTGTTTGTTCGTTTTATTAGATTCAAAATTAAATAGAATTGATGATGATTGTGCGAAGGCGCTGTCCTGCAGCAAGATAGGTTGAACTTGCTTCAGTAGTTTGTGAATTTTCAACTTCTGGATTGTGATCAACTTCTTCGTAAGGCACATTTAAGTCGCTACGATAGTGGATGCATATGTTATGGAGCGCTGAACATACATTTATTATTTTAATAGCCTTCGCCGGTGTATAGTATAACTCTCTTGCTTTTAATAGGCAACGCCATCTGTTTTTAAGAACCCCATTGGTTCTTTCAATAATGTTTCGGGCACGTGAATGGACGTCGTTAAATTTAGCTTCAGGTGAACCACTGTCAGGTGTTCTATATGGTGTTAAGAGCCACGGCTCTAAGGGATACCCAGCATCGCCTAGAAGAACAGTTTTTTGTTAGATATAATTTCAAAGCCACTTTTAAATAACTACCTAAGAGCCAAACGTTTTGATATCATGTAAATAGTCATTCATAGTACGAGAACCTTATGGAATCTGATCTGAATAACGATAACGACTTATGTTTTTGTCCAATTTAATACAAAATACCTCTAATTTCCTATAGTATTCCTGCTTATATCTGTCTTGTTCAATATTACGTTTTTTTGTTCAATATCCACCAATTTTATCAACTTGTCTTCACTCCATATAACTTTATTCAATATCCAAAATGACTTCTGCGTGGATTTTTATTTATCCTTATTTCAGAACAAAAGAAAAAACAAATTTATGAAATGTTCTTAAAAGACAATTGTTAAGTCTTTCAGAAAAACATCACTTCCAAAAACAAATAAGGTAAAATGAACAAAAGTGTTCGATCTGAACTTTAAAAATCGATTTCCCAACAAATTGAAAAATGGACATAAAACAAGATAGAACTCAGGTGACGATTTTATGCTAGGAATTTGCAGTAAAAGGCTATTGAAAAGACCGGAATTTCGAGGGAAGAAAACAACAATTGTTTGTGCGGAAATTAAGCTTACTTAAAACCTGCCAGACCGTTTTTAGAACCCTAAAATCTTAAAAAGAATGGGTAAACAAATTATTAAAAAAACAACGGTAAGAACTAAAAAACCCTTTTATTTTTGTAAGTAAAGTCAGAAGTCCCTTCTGTCATTTTCTTTTCAAATAAAGTACTTTTATTGAACAGTTTTTGAAATATTAATTTTCAATCTCAAAATTTTGAAAAAAAAAAAAATAAAAATAATTGTTCAAATACTTTTTTCCAAAACTTCAAAATTCAATGCACTTATAAAATCTTTGTCAAATACTGAATACCGGATGGTTATAGGACTTTTACTTTTCACGATATTACAAAATAAAGAAACCAACTTCTTAGTAAAAACAAGAAAAAACGAAGTTGATGATAATCAAGGATAATCAAGGTTGTTAAAATGATCATTTCTGGCAGGGTAAATGCCGCCTCCAAACGGTCTTGGACATACGTATCTGTTATCAGGGAATCAACACTTAGGAATGGGTAAAAAATTTGTTGGTTCATACGATCATCCTCAAAGTTGATTTTTACGGTTTTTCAAACGGTCGGGCAGGGTAAATGCCGCTTCCAATCGGTCTTGGACGTACGGATATGTTATCAGGGGCTCAACACCTAGGGATGGATACAAATTTTTTTTTGGTTCATACAATCATCCTCAAAGTTGATTTTTTTAGGTTTTCAAATTGCTATAACGCATCTTAAGCCGCCTCCAGGGACTGCAAGACTTGCATTTCTTTCATAAGCGTTACCACACCTTGCGACTCATATACTTTTTTTTTGGTTCACTTTCACACCCATACATTTTCTGTGGGTGCTTGGGCTAAAGTTGCTCTGCTTGTGTGGTAGATATTCGTCGCAACGGACGAGCTTCAGAGAGGAAGCACAGTTATCCGAATTTTAAAAAATAATTTTTCAACCGAGATAGATTCATTCAAAAAATTTTAACTTCGATTATAGTGATCAGATCTTCAATGTTAAGGTCTTTAAATAAAGATGAAATGTCAGGCTATATTCTTTATAAAAATTATTGGAAAGGGGCATCAAATTTTATACTAAAATGGTGTTAAAAAACCTCATCAATTGGATTTTCCATTACATTTTTTGCATTAAACCTTGAAAAAAAGCCGGTTTGGCCACTTTATGAGGCTTATAACTTATATTCGTCTGATATTTCAAGCGAAGTACTCAATTAAAGGTAAAATCTCAGGCTAAATTTCTGTGAAAAAATATTTGCAAAGTTGTGCAGAAAATCATACTAAAAATAAAAAGGTGATTTAGTGAAAAATCAGTTCGATTCTTGGCATTATCATATTTAAAACTTGGTAAAAAAGTTGCTTATGTGCGCGGGAATCGATCAACTAGTGATTAAACTAATTAATTTCAGTAAGAGTTGCATGTGCGCGCTTAGGCTTAGTCTTATTACTCTATGTTAAAGTTGCCCAGCCAACTTCACAGCGCACAGCCGTCTGTCATTATCATTGATACGATATTTGATATCTAAACTTCAAAGACTCGTTTATGTTTTTATTTTTCTTAATAACTTGTTATCGTTTTAACACACAACCACTTAAAATTCTCAACTCAAGGAAGATAACAGCAATTAAATTTGTTTATTCTCATTTCACTAACGGCAGTTTTTCTTAGCTAAATCCCGTTAATGGCCAATGATAAGCTATACCTGACAGCTGTCAGTAGCAATTTAAGGCATCGCAAAACAAATCACTGTAAACCTAACTGTTAATTCAATCGCAAAGCTACATTTAATGTCTTCTCAAAGCTTTTAAGCTAAACCTCAAATAAAACTGTCCCATCATTGAGACTGTATTTATTAAAATGTCTTCTAATCACCTAATTTAAATGTCTTCGATAAGAAATGAAATTGCGTGGTAACACGTTTAACACCTTTAACGTCGCACAACGGCACACGCCAAAACAGTCACGCGGGCAAGTCAAATCACAGCCCTAATTGTATTTAGGTATGTATGTATATGAAATTGAACCCTTTTTATTTGTAGGCTTTTATGGGTATGAGGACATAGAGCATGCTATATTGCCTATCTTAATTATTCGCTTGGCAATGAGTTATCCTGAATTTCAAACCACATGCAAATAAAAATAAATCACGCTTCAGTCCTCTCCTTCCACGCAGTTTTTGCCGCGAAATGCGTTTTCAACTAATTAAAAAGCACGCACTATGATTCAGCTTAACTGTACCTACATATACCGAACCGAGACCGACATCGCGGATGATGTCACACCCAAACCCAATAGCTGAATAAAAGAAACTACGCGACTTTATAACCGAGAAGAAACATCCCCGCAGCAGGACATCCTTTTGTACAGCACCACGCAGCTTGAAGGCAGAAAAAAATGCTTTACTGCCATAAACACCATTACCACTGATGTTATCCTATCCTGGCAACGACAGGAGTTGATTTTCCGACGAAAAAAACGAGAAAGGGTTAACCAAGCCCATCGTTTTTGTTTAACCCTTTGTGAGGCTTTCCACTGGAGTTCTATGAGGAAGGCAAAGAAGACTCAACCACCCTCATGGGCATTCGTCTTGTTAAGACATCAAATTTATTGTCGAAAAGGAAATTAAAAGGATTTTCTTAAACTCTCTGAGAAACTGGCTGAGGTGGAGGAGAGGGATATCCACCGCCTCCACCCGACATACAAATCTTTTTGTGGGACGGCCTTAGCAATGATAAAGAGCTGGAAAAAAGTATCAAATATCAAAATTTAGGAAGCTGTGGATGGAGAAAGGGTTTTAATTATTAAAAATGCTGCAACTCTTTTTTTTATTGGGAATTTCGTATTTCAAATTGAGATTGGGATTTGGATTTATTAGGAACATGAAGCCATTTGGGAGTTGTTTATTGAAACAGACAAAGAACTGACCGGTTGGCATGGTATCAATATTGTAGGTATAGGTAAGGTGAGGCAGTAGTCATGGTTTAAGCCTTATTTTCACTAATGGATGTTAACTTCAAATGGACTTTGGTTACAATTTGCAAATGTAAGGATTTCTTGCTTTGGACAGAGTAAGGTTGGCCATTAATTATGCATGAGGAAGGTTAGTGTACGCGATGCTTGTCCAAATTTTAATCCTATTTACGATGTGTGTACTGTGTACAGTGTATACGGTTACAGTATAATGGAACTATAGGGTTTTGACACTTCAAACGAGATCTGAGCGATTCTCGTCTTCCATATTAAATAATGTGTTGTTTGAAGTTTTTTTGGAATTCTTTCTCTACCCTCAAAAATAACCACTTTATTGGGCTTCCTTGCAATATTGCTCTTTAATGTTTTCCAGTAATGTTTTAAACAATAAATTGAATGCTCATTACTTGTGATTCATAAACGACTACCCACTTCTCTTGTCGATTTCCCAACTGACACAGAATTTTTGGTAATCTTACTGCCGATGAGTTCCTTCATATTCTCCGTTTCAGGTGTATATGCCTTTTTTGGTTTGATCATGTGCATGTGCAGCAAAGTTATAAGTGGGGACATAAATTAAATATGACATCAGTTGACAAATTCATATTTATGTTAGTTAGAGCGACTGAAACCGGAACGAATGTTATGAATGACGCAACTAAGCAGGAAAAAGTTTCTCATTTTTACCAATTCGTAAGTGGTCAAGTCCAGGTCTAGTTTTAATTTTTTATGATACCCGATCCTTCAGGTTACTGGTTTTCTTTATAGCCCCTATTGAATAAATAAATAAATAAATTGGGTGGTGCAACGGCTCGTGAAGAACCAGTGCATAGTGACTAAAAACTCACAACTATTCCTGTGTGCGCGTGTTGACAGGAATGGAAGGGACCTAGAATTTTATGCTGAATCCGAACGGCTAGACGTGAAGTACTTATTCATGACAGGAATTGTCAACTCCTGAAGGATTTGTCAACTCCTCGAAAGAGGCAGTAGCTTTGAACAAAACTTTTTTTAGTTTTTAGATGGACGAGGCTGGGATGTGAACCCAGACCTCCAGAGTGACAGTCCAACGCACTAACCAATACGCTACGGGCTACTGATATTATAGCCCCTATTGACCAGTTTCCAAATCTAGAAATTGTTTCTGAACTGTTAAGAAGAATATGTGTACGTTGTGAAGAAATTCGACGATTTCAACATGGACATCCATAAACTATACGAAGCGTAAGTTTCTGGAAACTTGCCAAAGAATCGTCTAAATTTTTACCCTTAAGCTGAATAAACACAGTGCGAGGGATAGGAAAATACGAAAGGATTAAAGTGGAGATACCGATGCACATTGGTTTTGAAGTTTTCTGCATATCGAAATGGGAGGGAAAGATAAGGCCGGGTAAAGCAATCAACATTCGCGTGGTGCGGCTAAAAAACAGAATCTCTATACTTGACAGTACGTCTGAAGTTGGGCTCAAGGGTGAACTGATGTTCATTCCTAGAAGTACGAGCATTACGGTTGAATTGTTTTAGGGAATGAATGCAACTGGCTATTTCAGTAGAACAGTGTTTTTTAAAATAACGGTTAAACAGTGAAAGACAAGAAATATTGCGTCGGCGGTGTTCGAGGGGTGCAAATGTTTCAGTTATATTCCAAGCACCTATCATTTTCAAGGCTCTTTTCTGAATCCTATCTAAGAGATTCAGGTGAGTTATTGCAGCACCTGTCCAAATATGAGAGTTGTGTACTCAAGTTTCTGATGAATAAATGCCTTAGATATAGATTACAGCCAGATTCCTAATCATACCAAAGAAGGTGGTCTGTGACACACATACCGAGAACTGAAAACTGTTCAGTTTTCTCAGCGGCATGGAGGGTGGGTTTTGTTATAACGACATTAGACAGCATTGAGTTTTGGAAGCATTGACTTCTACGCGGTTTCTGATTCCCCATTGGATAATGCTGTCGAGATCAGAATTTAATGAGCTTATCATATGCTGCCGTTCAAGATCCACATCCGAAGGACATGGATGTGAATCTGTAAACAATCTGTAAACGAATATGAGAAGCTGAGGGAAGGTTCTGTCTTCAGCGAAATAGTTTAATAAAATAGAAGTTTCAGACAAAAGATCGTTTATAAAAATAAGGAAGAGAGTCGGAGACAAAACGGAGCAGTGGGGCACACAAGCATTTATTTTGTTTATTTCAGACTTGAAACCGTCCAATACAACTTGTATTGAGCGGTCCGAAAGGTAATTTGTAATCCAACGAAGAAGAGAATTATCGATACCAAATGCACGCATTTTCAATAAGAGAGAATGATACCAAACTCTATCAAACGCTTTAGAAATATCAACCGCAATAATCTTATTTTCTCCAAAACGATCTAAAGGTTTGTTACACTCTACGGTGAGATATACCATCAGATCACCAGTGGACCTATTGCTACGAAAGCTGTACTGCCGATCATTAAGAAGATTTCGTTCTTCGAGATATTTCTTAAGCTGATAACTAGTCAGCGTTTCCATGACATTGGAAAGAATGGACGTAAGTGCAATTGGTCAATAGTTAGAGGGTGAAGAAGATATGCCTTTTTTCGGACAGGCTGGACAAATGCTGTTTTCCATCCACTTGAAAAGAGACCAGTAGAGTATGACAGATGGGAAAGCATACGCAATGGTTTTGCCAGCGTTGAAGAACACCTCTCTTCAGAACAAAGTAGCGATACTATCCGGGCCAGCGGATTTATGTACATCGAGATCTTTTAAAACTCTAGCAACTGCACGAGCGCGAAAGAAGATTCGTCACATAAAGTCATTTACGCTCCCAAGTATAAGATGATGCATAACACTTTTTGGTAGCGTAGAATTGACATCAAACTGTGCCGCAAGCAAATTGGCTTTATCTAACGAGCTGGCAAAAGGCGTGTTATTGAAGATGAGCGTTGAAACCGATTAGGATTACGATGTGTTATTTCGTATGTTACTAACAAATGACCAACAATTTTTAGACTACCTTTGGGACATTGTCAAGCCATTCTGTCAAGTCAACTATGACAGCTTACATTGAAATGAAATGTCTTGCAGAATCATTCAGTAATAATCGTAAGCCGTCTTTATTAAAAGACCTTAGTACCACTTATACTTTTATATTTTAACCTTACTATACAGGGTGCCCCATAATTAAAAAATTATCTTGAACAACACAAACAATTTTTATGAATAGCTTTTCGAGCTAAAAGAAAAAAAAAATTTTTTTTTTAAATTTTCCCTGCCGCTGGTTTTTATTTTTAGTATTGTTACATATATTCAAAAAAATATTAAAACATCATATTTATTACGCATTTTTTGGAGAAAATTGGCCCTAAAGTAAAAAAAATTAGCATTGGCAGGAAAAATGGAATAGGCTAAAAACTGAATGTCTTAAGACTTGGAAAAGATATCAAATTTATCTAAACGCAGTTACAAAGGCTGATATTTCTTCTTAAAATAAAGGTCAAAACAAAGTTTCTATCATTAGTACTAATAGCGCAATTGCCTTTATCATGGGTCAGGGTACACCATAGTTAGACTTTTCTTAAATCCCCGATAAATGATATTAAAATTGGAGATAGCCTCTTACTGTCAACGATTTTTTTCTTAGAATATACCCAAGAATTTTGTCCTAAAATAATATTGACGAATTAAGGGACACCCTGTATATTAATTGAATTATTAAATTATACTTGTCTTTATTTTTAAAGGTTCAGAACACTTCAAATTGTTTTTTCGAATACGAACATAACTCAGATTGCCAAACGGTTCTCGTTGGTGCTTTCTCTTTAAATTAGAATTGTTGGCACGAGAAATTAGCAGATACGACACAGTGGCCTGATGTGCCTAGAGGCGATAATACATTTACTGTGTATTTATTAGTATCAGAGGTAAGAAACAAGTCTAGGGTGTTGTCAGTTTGACCTGCAACGTCAGGGATTCGAGAAGGCTCGTCCACATGCTGGTTTAGTTAGTTTAACTCACTGAAGACTTCAATATACCTTCCTACGGATGTTGTGTGGCCTGAAAACCAAAGCCAACTAGAATTTTGTACATTAGAACCGCCCGCAATGACGATTTCAGTGTGAGGATAATGGGCAACAATTCTTTGGATGGAGTCGGACAGAGCATCGAAATAAATAAATAAATCGGGTGGCACAACGGCTCATGAAGAACCAGGGCCTAGTGACTAACAACTCGCAACCATTCCTGTGTGTGCCTTTCGACAGGAATGGAAGGGACCTACAATTTTATGCCGAATCCGAAAGGCTAGACGAGAAGCACTTATTCGTGACAAGTGATACTCTTGGAGGATTTGTCAATTCCTCGCAAGAGGCAGTAGCCCTGAAAAAAAACTTTTTAGTTTTTAGGTGGACGAGGCTGGGAAACGATCCCAGACCTCCAGCGTGACAGTCGAACGCATTAACCATTACGCTACGGGCTACTACCGTACAGAGCATCACTTTCCTTAAAAACTGATTTTATGTCCAGATTTGGGCCGATTTGACCGTAAATTTCCACCATCACATGAAGTTAAAATTTGTGTTTGAGCACAAAACATATTGTGGTTGAAGTTGTTACGCAACCTCATTCAATGATTAGGAAATAATAATGGCATTAAGTTAGAACAAGGCAGATTGAATTCCTTATGTAATTTCAAGTCCATTCCTCCTTTACACTAACTCTTCTTCGGCTGCACTCGGTATTTTTAAGCTCCTGGTATTCCACGTGCAGTTCCGAAATTGTTTATTCTATTCTTATCCGCGCCATTATTATAAGATTTGTCCTTGGTACAGGGAAGATACATTATTTCCAACTTATAGTAGGCTAGGCTTGCATGCTGAATTTTAGAAAGGAATAGGAATATAGATTTGATACTCCGAAATCAGTTATCCCTACGAGGATCTGAGAGAGGCTCATAAAGATGAACCCGCAACCATCCCTTTTCTCAGCAATCTGGTTTGTCCTGAAAATACTAACGGATCTTGTAAATTTCACCGTAAATCACCGAAATTGATAAATTCTAGAATTTACTGGTAAACATTTAATAAAATTCCGAAATGTTTTAACTCAGTAATTTGTTCTGTGCTCATACTACCGTGTATTTAGTACGCAAGTCGCTTAAGGTACCTTATGTTTAGCCAGAAAACTGTTGACATTGGCACCTGCAAAAACCAGATGCTTTTTGAGAAATTTAACAAAAAAAAAAAAAAAATACATTCTAATGGGTGATTTTTTAAGAGGTTTAGAACTTTAAAAAAAAAAAACACAAAAAATTCGAAAAAATTAATGAAATATTTATTTGAATCGATAGTTTGAATCTTGCAATTTAATGTTTAAAGATAATTTCATGCAAATGTTGACCGCGGCTGCGTCTCAGGTAGCCCATTCGATGAGTCCAATTTTGGCATACTCTTTCACACATATCGGCCGGTATCTCACGAATGAATGCTTGGATGTTGGCTTCCAGTGCGTCAATCGAAGCGGGCTTGTCCTTATAGACATTAGCCTTGACATACCCCCACAAAAAATAGTCTAATGGTGTCAAATCGCACGATCTAGGCGGCCAATTGACCGGCCCGAAACGTGAAATTAACTGTTCACCAAACTCGCCTCGCAATTGCGCCATTGTTTCGCGTGCTGTGTGGCATGTGGCACCGTCTTGTTGAAACCACATATCATGCAAGTCAAGAACTTCCATTTCGGGCAAAAAAAAGTTTGTTATCATCGCTCGGTAGCGTTCACCATTGACAGTAACGCTGCGATTCGCATCATCTTTGAAGAAATATGGCCCAATAATGCCGCCGGCCCATAAACCGCACCAAACAGTGGCTTTTTCGGGATGCATTGGTAGCTGTTGCAATGCTTCTGGCTGATCTTCACTCCAAATGCGGCAATTTTGCTTATTTACGTACCCATTCAACCAAAAATGAGCCTCATCGCTGAACACAATTTTTCGATAAAAAAGCGGATCCTCGGCCAGCTTTCCAAGAGCCCATTCACCGAAAATTCGGCGTTGTGGTAGGTCGGCTGGCTTTAGTTCTTGCACCAGCTGTATCTTAAAAGGCTTTACGCCCAAATCCTTCCGCAAAATTTTCCACGTAGTGCTGTAACAAAGGCCTAACTGCTGGGAACGGCGCCGAGTCGACATTTCGCGGTATTCTGTCACACTAGCTGATACGGCCGCAATATTTTCTTCACTACGCACAGTACGTAAACGTGTTGGTGGCTTAATGTCCAACAAAGTAAATTTGGTGCGAAATTTGGTCACAATCTTCCGAATAGACTGCTCAGAAGGTCGAGAATGCCGACCATAAAATGGAAGCAGCGCGCGATGAACATTTCGAACCGAGCACGAATTTTGATAGTAAAATTCAATAATTTGCAAGCGTTATTTATTTGTAAGATAATCCATGGTTAAATTGCAAACCAAACTGAAGCTGTTTGACAGTGACACAAGGTACTAAACACACGTCAGCTGTCAAAACCAGTGTTGCCAAAACAAACCAGCTAAAAAATCACCCGTTATTAAATTTGTATGAATTTAAAAATGATTACCTCATTTTTTTCCGAGCCACAAGCAATCAATTTGTCATGGTTTAACAAGAATCAAAGCAACGTCGTCGTCGTTAGGTATGACTCACTCTTATATACATAATACATTAGAATATAACTAACGTAAGTTATCTATTAAATTAATCCTTTTGATGGACTCGTCTCATACTTCAGAAAATCATTCATCAGCTAGTCATTTCCGATAGCGTATTAGTTAAACATTTACAATTTTTTTCCGTCTTACACTTGCGGTTTTAAGCTAGTGCCTGATTAAACGAGAACGCTTTCCGGTGGCAACACCTTTCTAAAACCCCTAGGTTAAATAAGCAGAGTAAAACTGCATATTGGACAGGTACAACACCATGTTGATACGAATCACATAAACAAGTGATTTTCCAAGTTCCTACAGAATCCAACCACCAAAAAATTGGCTTACTATTATTAATCATAACACCGATTCCAATGAACTCTTATCTATGTGTGTGAAGGAATCATTTGATTTCTGTCAACTAGAGAACTACGATAATTCTGTTATTTTGCTATTCTAATGCAAATATGACAAAAATAATAAATGGTTTGCTGTTGAAATTTTCCAAGGTAAATGTTCATAAACTTCAGAAGTTTATTAAACTTCTTTTATTTTTTCAAGATCACCACTATCATATCTACGGCTATGTGTGATTCACTTCCGAGTAAGCTTACAAAAAAAGTAAGTTTTTGATGACAGATTTTATCTTTAAAGAGTGTTGTGGTTTGTACCAAGTTTCAGAGAATATACTTGCAATTTAATTCCGTAGAGGCAAAAAAAAAAAAAAATACAAAAAAAAATAATACAATAATTATACAACTAATTAGAAGAAATTCTGGTTTGGCATATTGGGTTAAATCGGCTCGACTGTTTACTATATCACTTTGTGTGCATCCCCAGTTTGTGAAAAAAAAAAAAATTAATTTTCATATAACGGAAAGTTTGCTTTTTTCGTGGTTTGATAAGTGCGCTTTTTCTATACCTATCTAATCCGCTCTTCTTATGTACATGTATAATAATAAGATTCTTCTTCGTATTGAACTAACAGTATGTAAAGTTGTCAAGTTCTAAGCTTGAGAAAACAAGTTCAAGGCCAAATTAAACATTAAGGCATGTTACATTTTTTTGTCTAAATGACCGGTTAAAAAAAAATAAATATTTATCTTTGAATTTAAAATGATTTGAATAATTAAAAAATTTAGAAATGTTTCGACTGAAAGAATGTTAGTTTGACGTAGCAGAACAAAGTAAACAAACAAACCTATTAATAATTAATTAATACATGCGTTTCGCCAATGGTAGGTATAAACGAAATTTCCATAAAAGTGAGGGCTTGAAACATATGGGCGGATAATCATCATCATGGATATGGGTGGGGTAACGAAGACAATAGAATGACAGAAAATGAAGATACCTGCAGAAGAACTCGAAGAATTTAGTAGTTTTTTTTTGCTTTTTTTACTTGACTAACTGATACCAACATACAAAATAGTGGTCCAACTGATTTTCTTATATTTAAATTGAAGTACGGACACGCTGATACTTCACGTGCATGTTATTTCTAGTACAAGCAGAGAACTGAAATCTGGTAGGGTTCACGCTGCCATGCCCACTTTACCTGTTTTTAGGTTTCTTGGAAACAGCTTTAACAATTTGGATGAAATTTTTCAGAGTGAGTTGTAAAAAGCGTGAACAAGATTTTAAAAGTGGACGGTACTTTGTTTTCTAAAGAATTTAAGTTTCCGTATAAGTAGGCAATGAAATTAAAGTAATTATAATAAATAACTCAGTAGTAGCCCTTAGTGTAATGGTTTGTACGTTGGACTGTCAAGCTGGAGGCCTCGTCCACCTAAAACCTAAAAATACGGTGTTTTTCTTCAGGGCTACTGCGTTTTGTGAGGAGTATCCAAGAGTATCACTTGTCATGAATGAGTGCTTCTCGTCTAGCCGTTCGAATATTCGTCATAAAATTGTAGGTCCCTTTTATTCCTGTCGACACGCGCACACAGGAATGGTTGCGAGTTGTTAGTCATTAGGGCCTGGTTCTTCAGGAGTCGTTGCGCGAAGCACGACCCAATTCTTTAAAAAGAAAAATTAATTGATATGAACCTCAAAAAGCAAAAGAGCGTTTGTTCCTTTTTTTATGTCTCGAAAACCATGAAATTAATACCGTTAAGTCAGGCAAGAAACACAACGTTATACAAACATTCCGGACAGTAATTTTTTTCAAATTGCCAATAATTAAATTAGTTTTCCGAACTTAGTTGGTCTCGAGTTGCCAAGAAGTATCTACTTCTACCTTTTAATAGATTTTGATGTGGAAATCAATTTACCATCGAATTTGATGACAATCACTAATATAAGATGGGTCTATACTTTTTCAAGAAGAAAGTAGGAGCAAGATACACATTTTAAAAAAAATTGGGGGGGGGGGGATCAGAGCCCTGTGATTCCCCCCTGGCTACGGCGTTGTACGTGCGAGCAAACCGAAATCAGGAGCATGCAACTTAACTGGGGTGGAATCAGCTAAGGTGATAGTTGATTATCAATTGTGGTGACCGTCGTTTTGAAGATAGCTGTCTCTATCACATCTTTAGGCAACAATAAAGACAGCAATCGTCAAATTGACGATCACCACAAGTGATAATCCAATATCACCTAAGCCGATTCCACCCCTGGTCGTACAAGTTTTGGCAGCATATAAAAAGTCCAGATACCTTATACAAACAATGTTATTAGTGTCTTTAATTCTGACCCCATTTGTTTTGAATTTAATATGGTTATAAATCTTGAATATAGCACAGAAAAAAAAAATTTACAAGAGATACAAAAAAAAAATTGCATGCAAATTTCATCAGAAAAACAATAAACACACATTTTATAATTAATTGCAGTTCCCTTGCAGTCACATCCAAATTTATTTGGCATGATGGTTGAAGACTTTTAACATCTTTGGTTCCACACATCCACACTTCAACTTCATCCAGTAATTTTATATACCTTACCTACCTACACTAAATTTACACACAAACTTGTACCGAATGTTAACCTTTATTATTATGGTTATAATTGGTTTATTAAAAGAGATGAACATAAAATGAAGTAAGGACAAACAAAAACAAGCGTGACATTGATTGAGAAGTGAAGTAAATAATTGCAATAAATTTGGCTTTATTTGGAAATGACAACTTTTTATATTCAGTAAAAAAAATTAAGGGATCCACAATTCTCTTAAAAATATCTAAGTAATTTTTGAAAGGCTGCATTTTAGTGAATAATGGTTGTGATTATTGATAACATTAAAAAAAAAGCAATTTAAAGTAGCTTATAATTATTTGCTTCAAATTTTTGAAATGAAATATTGCATTTGACTCATTAAGTTTCGAGCATTCGTGTGACACATAATCAGTGTTCCCATAACGGCATTATTAATGCTAGATCTAGCATTATTGAGAAGAGAAAAGCATTATGAAATATTGAAATTATGCTAAATGCTTTTCTGGCATTCTTGTTTTTGTTTTTTGCATTCTTGAATGTCAAAAATGATCTCGAATCAATAATTGGATGATATCATAGTTGGAATTTTTTTTAAAAAAATTACAAAGCATTGTGATTTAACCTTAATAACGTCAAATCAAGAAGATTCACACATGCGTTCACAAAATTCATGACTTTTTCGAATAGAAATGCATTAATTAAAGCATGTTTGTGTGAAATGTGGAAAGTAAATTATTTGGACCTATTCAGTGAGGTCTTTTGTTCTGTTATTCTGCTATTCTGTTATCAATTTGAATACAAAAGTTTGAGCTGTCAAAAAATCTTTTGTGAATTTATAATCATGGTATTCGGCTGCTAAGACTGTTAAGAAATCTGTTAAGAAATATCCTATGAGATGTCAAAAGTTAGAAATTCACAAAACACAAATGCGTTTTGGATCCAGGTACTAACTTTTACAGATGCAGCTGGAAATATGTTTAAGGAATTAGGTCGGTTTGTGATTGAAAATTGGACTGCTTTTACTTCCTATTTCAAACGCTGAGTTTGAGCGCCTGTTCAGCCAAACGAATTTAATTTAAACAAAAATTCGTAATAAAATTGGAAAAGAATTAGTGAACAGCATTGCCCAAATACGCAAGGGGCTAAGGATAGAAGATAAATGCTACTTTTATCATAAGGTTTCAAGAAGTGGTATAGAGAAAGGATAAGTCTCGGCGAAGAATAAAAAATCCTATAAGGGTGAAGAAGATTATTTGTATGAACAACTTTGGGCTAACTCATTATTTAATTAAAATCATAAGATACCTAGATAATATATTTATTTCTAAAAACTAATGTCATTTAATAAAAATAAGTATGTGATAAGTCTGACTGATTTAAAATTTAATAATTAACTACTAAAACATGTTCCTACTTAAAAATAGTTTTCTGTAAAAGTTACTAATACCTATTTACATATACAGCTTTTAAGTTTCGTTATTTTTGAATTAATTTTGTTTTGTTTTCGTTTTTTTGTTATGTCCGCCATCTAACGTTTTTTTTCGACTAGTGCTTATTTCGTGAATGGTTACACTTAGCTCATGTCTGATTTGAAAGATAATTAGTTTTATCCTTCCGCTGAACGAATATGGCTGTGTATACGCTTGAACAACGCTGGAAAATATTGCGACATTACTTTGCCGATTTTGCCAAAAAAAATCATCTTTTCAGATGAAGCTCATTTTGATCTTAGCGGGTATGTAAACCAGCAAAATTGTCGCATTTGGGGCACAAAAAACCCGCACACATACATTGAAAAGCCAATACACCCAAAACGAGTCACTGTTTGGTGTGGATTTTGGTCGAGAGGCATAATTGGGCCATTTTTCTTCAACTGAGCAAGGAGTGGCCGTTACAGTCAATGGCGATCGTTATCGGGCCATGTTGAACGAATATTTTTGTTCACAAAAATTGAAGAGGAGGATATTGGCAACATTTGGTTTCAACAGAACGGCGCTACGTGCCACACAGCCGAAGCTACACTCGATGTTGATGATGCATTTTCAAAAAAAAAAAAACTTATTTGGCTGACCCTCTATAAGCAGATTCTACCTATGTTGGTATGTTAGGTATTTATGAGAAAAAAAAATATTGATTTTGCATTTTGTTAAATGTTTGTTTTTTAATTAGCAATATGGCCGTTTTTATATGGATTTTAAAATCTAGCATTTTGTTTTTTGATCTCCCATACCATCTAGCATTATAAAATTTGAAATCTAGCATTATGAAATTTGAGATTATGGCAACACTGCACATAATGCGAAATTTTAAAAACAAACAAAAAAAACTGAACAAAGGAAACACGTTTATTGTTTCATTTGTGATAATAAACGCAATTGATTGATTTTTACATATTTTTTTTTTAAATTACTTCGTTATTTGTCTGACAATTCTCACCAAATCTCGAAATTTGATAAATAACATGTGAAGTTGTAAGAAAGATAACGAAGTAAATTTTAATCTTGTATTTTGTTTTCTCATTTGGATTAGGATTTTCTGTGATAAAAAAAAAAAATCGATTTCAACGGAATAGATGGATTTAACTTAGCCCAATAGCATAAATTTGACATTTTTTCGGGACTAATCATCTTCTGAAATACTTTTTTAAGGTTATGATATCATATATAGCTATAGCATTAGCATGGTGGCTATCAATATTAACTCCCTTGCGCTTAGTGCTTTACTTTTATAATCGGGGCAACGTAATTGGTGGAATTTCGGTTACACAATCAACAACTTCTACGGGGACACCAATTTTTTCAATAAACATGGGATTATTTCAAAGTTCTTTTTTCTTTCTTTGAACACTTTTTTCTGTCTTTGGCCCTCATTATCACTGTCTGATTGAGAATACCAAAAAAAAACATTTTTTGAACAAAACTCTTGACCACTTAATAAATTCTATTTCCAATGCTATCAGTTTATACACACTGCTGCAAGTACTTATTTATAACTTGCTGACTTTCAACTAGTCCAAAACCGTCGCGTCGGTTGAAATTTATCAACTATTCAACAAGTTTATTCCTCTTTTTTTTACTCTTGTAGTTTCCAGTTACAGAAATTGTGAAATTTCCCACTTGTTAAAAGAATCCAAAACAATTTTTAAAGTTCACCTAGACTTTTTGTTCCGTGTTACTAGAGCTGGCTACGAGACGAGACTCTGCGAGACTTTTGTAAGTCTCGTCTCGGTCTCGTTAAAATCGAAAATTTTCAGTCTCGTCTCGGTCTCGTGTCGGTCTCGAATAATTAAGCCTCGTCTCGGTCTCGTCTCCGAAAAATCAGATTTTCGGACAAACTGTTGATTATTGGAACGAAATATATTCGATTATCGTTTGAATATGTGCAAAAGAAAATAAATATTTAACTGAAATTGGATTTTTTAATTTATAAGACTCTCTGTTTATTTCGGTCCAAATATATAGTCTCGTCTCGGTTGCTTAAAAGTCAGTCTCGTCTCGTCTTGTCTCGGCCTCGTCATGCGAGACCGAGATCGAGACCGAGACTTTTCTCGTCTCGTGACCAGCCCTACGTGTTACACACATTTAAAAAAAATGTTGAATTTCACTTGTTGAACAAGCACTTTATGTATTGTTTTAAAGATAGGCCCAGATAGTTTTGACAAGTCTCCACTCTCTTTTCGCACCAGAATTAATTTATTGTGTGCGGAAAAATGACATTTGGGTGTGTTCGTGTTTTTATTAGTTCTTTCTTCCATTACCAGCATTACTTTTGTTTGATTTTTTCGTTAAGTTTTGTTTTATTTATTAGCAATTTGTGAAACTCTGCATTAATATTTTTCCGCTGTCTTTTCCTAAACATTTCGATGTCTTTTTTGGAGACCACACGAAAATTTCGTTTCGCATCAGCAGCTTACTAGGCTTAAAAAAAAAAAATGTTGCGGAAATAGTAAACTCATTTTCATTAAGAAAATATATAAATAATAAGTAAAGGGTTTTTTCCTTTTTCCATTAAGGGCGGGTCGATTTTAAATTGGTGCGAGATAACCATGCCATGAAACCGTTCGGGCAGCATATCGATTGTGTCTTGAGCAGTGTTGCACGTACCGCGATCCTGTTGAAACCGTATCATATGTCTTCGGTGTTCATATTATCCAATTCAGGCCACAAGAAGTTGGTGATCATCGACCTATAGCGATCGCCGTTGACGGTGATGGCCTGGCCAGCATCATTTTCCAAGAAGTACGGACCGATGACGCCTCCAGCCCAAAATCCACAACAAACCGTAACTTTATTTGGATGCATTGGCACCTCGACACCTCGTGAATCTCGCGTGGATTGGTGTCGTCCCAAATCTGGCAATTTTGCTTATTCACGTACCCAATCATACAAAAATGGGCCTCATCGCTAAAGATGATTTTTCGACCAAAATTGGGATCAACTTCCAACTACTCAAAACCCAATTGTTTTTTATCATTTGCGCTTGTTGATCGAGGAACGAAAGCTTCTTAATGACCGGCAGTACGGCTTTCGTAGCATCAGGTCCACTGGTGATCTGATGGTATATCTCACCGAACAGTGGAACAAATCTTTACATCGTTTTGGAGAAAGTAAGATTATTACACTTGATATTTCAAAAGCGTTTGATAGAGTTTGGCATCAAGCTCTATTACCGAAAATGTGCGCATTTGGTTTCGATGAATCTCTTCTTCGTTGGATTAGAAATTGCCTTTCGGACCGTTCAATACAAGTCGTATTGGACGGTTTCAAGTCTGAAAACCACAAAATAAATGCTGGTGTGCCCCAGGGCTCCGTTTTGTCTCCGAGTCTCTTCCTTATTTTTATAAATTTAAATTTATAATTTAGATTTATTTCATCGCTAAAGTTGCCGAAAGAGATTTCTCTCATGTTTGGCTGTACATAGTTGAGTGTTTACAAATTACAATTTTGTCAGTTTTATGAGTGCAACTAAATAAATAAATGATCTTTTGTCTGAATTTTCTAACCCATTAAACTGTTTTGCTGACGATAGTACGCTCAGCTTCTAATATTCGTTTACAGATTCTCATCCATGTCCTTCGGATGTGGAACTTGAACGGCAGCTAAGCTCATTAAATTCTGATCTCGACAGCATTGTCCAATAGGGAATCAAAAACCGCGTAGAATTTAATGCTTCTAAAACTCAATGCTGTCTCCTGTCGTTAAAGCAAAACCCATCCCCAACGCCGCTATCCATGGACGGCACTTGCATCGAGGAAACCGAACAGCTCTCAATTCTCGGTATGTGTGTCCCAGACCACCTTTTGTGGAATGACCACATATTTGATGTCGCCAAAAGTGCTGCTAAGTGTTTAGCTTTTCTCCGTAGGTGCAAGAAGTTTTTCTCACTTTCTGATCTGGCTGTGATCTACAAAGCCTTTATTCGTCCTAAACTTGAGTACAATTCTCATGTTTGGGCAGGAGCTCCAATAACTCACCTGAGTTTGTTGGACAGAATTCAAAAGAGAGCTCTTAAAATGATAGGCGAAAGATCTATAATAGAAACAATTACATCTCTCGAGCACCGCCGTAATGTTTCGTGTCTTTCTCTATTTTATCGCTATTATTATAATCAGTGTTCTAGTGAAATAGCCAGTTGCATTCCTCCCCTTACAAAATTCAACCGTAATACTCGCGCTTCTAGGAATGCTTATCAGTTTACCCTTGAGCCCAACTTCGGACGTACTGTAATGTACAGTCATTCTTTCTTCAGTCGCACCACACGAATGTGGAATGTTTTACCCGACTCGACTTTCCCCTCTCATTTTGATGTGCAAACATTCAAAACCAATGTGCATCGGTATCTCCTTCTAAATCCTCTCCTACTTACATAATCGCTCGTGCTGTGTTAAAAACATTTTAAGGGTAGCCATAAGCCCTTTTGCGCGCGTGGAATATAAAAAAAAAGTTTATATGTATATAACTGATTAAAAGACGATGTTTTTACAGAAAGTAAAAGAAACAATATGGCCGCCACGAGCTGTCAAAATCAACCCGTCCCTATTGGAAAACCCTTTATATGTTTAGATTTGACTGTTCAGCTTTTCACTACGTAGTGCCTCACGCGTAATCTTCTTCAAATCATTATAATTTGCTCCTTACTACCACCGCTCGTTCCACTGATCTTTTACTCGCAAACTTTCTTCAGTTCGTAGTGGACAGCAGCGTTGCCGCTCGAAAAAATATTTTGCTGCCACAAATTAAAAAAAAAAAACTGTCATTTTCGTGCCACGTGGAAGGAAAAACAAGTTCTTCAACTTTTTCAAAAAACAAATATCAATATTATAACTTGATGTAATTACCTATAGGTGCACCGAAAAATACCGCTTGATCTTTTATAAGTATAAGTTTGTACTGATTTGTACGTCATTTGGGTCAAGTTTCATAAAGTTTTTTATTTCAATATTCTCAATAATTTCATTTAAATGTACATGTAAATGTATGTATGTATGTACTGTACATTATTATATGAAGTTTAAGTAAAATAATGGAGATTTTAAAATCGTGAAGTATTGAATTTGTTTGTGCCACCGCCATAGCCAGCGTGGAACGAAGAAAATCTCGTGTCAAAAATGCACCAAGTAACAATTTTAGCTCTTCAAATGCTTCATCAACGCTACCAGAGCAAGTCTTTAAGCTCGTCAATTCAAGAGTTAGCTCTAGATGCACCTTTAGAGCAGCGTTGTATAATATTTAATTAGAAGACTAGAACTTACCCATTACTTTTAATAATATGTAATAGCTATGTAATTAAATAAAATCTTATTACCCATTACATTTGAAATATGTTACTAGATAAAATCTAATTACCCATTATATTTGTTATATTTAATTAAAAAATATTTAATTTATTTAGATTTAATTAGATTTGTTTCTATTACATTATGAAAATGTAATGACAAAAAAAAAAATTGTTTCCATTACATTTTTATAATGTAATGTATGTAATTGAATTTTACAAGAGAATTGTAAAATTTTTACCTGACGTTTTTCACTGACCTGAGATCTAAAAATAATTAAAAAAAAATAAATTGGGTGGCGCAACGGCTCGTGAAGAACCAGGGCCTAGTGACTAACAACTCGCAACCATTCTTGTGTGCGCGTGTCGACAGGAATGGAACGGACCTACAATTTTATGCCGATTCCGAACGGCTAGACGAGAAGCACTTATTTATGACAAGTAATACTCTTGGAGGATTTGTCAATTCCTCGCAAGAGGCAGTAGCCCTGAAAAAAACTTTTTAGTTTTTAGGTGGACGAGGTGACCTGAGATCGCACAAACTTTTTCTTATCTTGAACAATCTTCATATCATTAGTAAAAATCGAATAAGACATTTCAATCAAACCAGGACACAGTGATTCATTTTGTTATTGGCGCCTTACGCCTAAGCTAAAGGTCGTATGCAACTCCATTAACCTGGTCTGTCTGTCTTTATTAATGTTATGTACATTTACATATTTCAAGATTTTTAATATATTTCTAAAAATAAGGTAAATAGTTAAAATAGCTTCACGCAACTTAACTGATTCAGAGATAAATTAAATAAATTTAGAACTTAACGTTTTCACAAGATTATGACAGTTCATAGTAAGTGCCATCTTACATCAGGGGATTCCCTGTAATTACAGTCAACGTTACTTGTACACTTCTTAGATATGCAATTACTTACTACAGATATGTATAGATATATATCTTCATATCAACACCTGTCTGCTAGTGCTTCCATATCAAATGCTAATGGGAGTGCGGATCTAAAGTGACACAGAGACCGAGAAATCGACAAGACGAGGGTAGGTAGTCACTCTATTTAAAGCAAAGTTATAATTAAAAAGTTGTTATTTTTTTTGGAAAACCAGATTTATTTATATGAATCGGATAAAATACCGCACTGTTGTTGTTGCCACTTAGCTAAACTGAGCTGCGGTATAGGTACTAAACCGACTAACCGACCGATCTTGTATCTTTTGTATACATAAACGAAGTACATATAAGTTAAGACGACAAGTCGTCCAAGATGCTAATCAACTTGAAGTTCAGTTGTTAAAGTGATTGGGTCCGAAGCGGATCATTGTTGTTTTATTTGCAAAGAAGACACTTCTGTACCGTCTCACCGGTCTTAGTCTTGTAGATAATAAAATATTTAATTTTATTTTAAGTGTTACTTTTTGTGTCCTTAGTTAAATATTTAAGATAACAAATAACCAATATGCATTTCGAAACCAGTTTTAAATATTTTATTGCAATTTTGGGAACTATTTGCATTTCTCATTTCACAAGTGCTCAGTGTAAGTGTGTTTTTGTGCAAAAATTAATAAATACAAAAAAAAAATCAAGGTTAATAATATTATTGCAGCTCGATGTTCGAATCCAAATCAAAAAAGTGGTTATTGTATTTCGATATATAATTGTGAAGCACTTTTGGGGGTAGCGGGTCGAAAACCACTGCAGGAGCTCGATAGGAAGTTCATCCTTGATTCTCAGTGTCGTGGCGGTTTGGGACAAGCACCGCATGTCTGTTGTACCACTGACACTGGTTATTTAAGAAGGCAGTCCACAGATGGTCGATCAACGATCTTATTTCCCACACAAAATAGACCTTTTGATCGGCCCCGGGGACGGCGTCCACCGTCACCGTCGTCGTCGTCCTCATTCTCGCCGTCGTCGTCAGCGTTGAGAGGAGAAATACCAAAACCACCAGCTTGTGGTGGAGTAACACTTCAAAACAAAATCTATGGCGGAGACGATGCAGATCTGTTTGAATTTCCGTGGTTGGCGTTGTTGGAATATAGAAGAAGTAAGTAAACAAAGCATTTAAAATATAATGGGGCGTATTCATAGTCATTTTAGACCTGGGTCTAAGTTAAACATAGCTTTGGTTGAATTTTCGGACGTTGATTCTATTTTTTTAAGTTTATAATTTCAAAACATTTGAAGCTTTTTGTGTAGTATAGTAAGTTAACTATCTTATAAAAATATAAAACCAACAATTTGTAACTAAAATTGGTCTGTATTCATTGAGCCAAAATTGTCTTAAACTGTAGTTTAGTTAAACCTGGGTCTATCTGCGACTATGAATATGTCCCAATATGTCCAACCACCACCCGAAAAAGCGGTTGTTGACTTTTTCGAATAAGAAACATAATTAATGGAAATTCACGTCTGTCTGTCTGTCTGTACATCCAGCCTAAAACGTTAGGTTTGTCAGTGATACCCTATCGGGGAAATTCTAAAAGTCGTTCTGTTATTAAAGGTTTTTCTACTAAACAGTACTTTGGGTGGTTTCGCGGGTTCAAGGATTTTAATTCCCTCTCTCTCCGTCCTCTGTCCCACTCACGCGACTCCGTCTTATAGGGTATGCTCAGTCGTCTGGCAGGCGCCTATGTTGCCAGTCGGTCTTTTATCAAAGGTTTGTGTACTAAACTAAAAAATTTCGCCCGAAATTTATAAAACTACCTTATTAAATTTTCAAAAAAAAAAAAAAATTATTTTTAATTTTCATTTGGATGTTATTTCATTTTATATTTGGACTTTATTGCACTCCTAGGTGTGAAATGAAGTCCAAAATGGCTTTGGACTTCATTTCACACCAAGGAGTCTAATAAATTTGGGTTTGGACTTTATTTCATTGGACTATATTCCATGACAGCGGAAATGAAATAATGGAAATAAAGTTATGGTATGTTTTTTTTAAATTATCTTTTTGTATGCATGATTAGGTATATCCCTGTATATTTCGTCATTAACTTTGTTGAATTTATCATTATTTTGCCATTCGGTACGTCTAAGTTAGGTGCAAATTATTGCATATAAAATGTGTATAAATAATTTTTTACGAATAAATAAAATGTGAAAAAGAAATCGCTCTTACAATTTAAAATTTTTTTTGTTAAAAATTTACATTTATTAAACAAATTAAATAGTCCAGTGCAATTATAAACCCAGCAGTTTGTACCCCCCAACATTTTTGATTTGATCGAAGATGATAAATCTCAGTTTTCGCATTCGCAATATTTACCCTTTTGCCGTCATCTTGGATTTTAGTTTTAGTCAATATCTTGCTTCATATTAGTCCTACAAAAAAATTGTAAAACATAAAATGCGTAGAATAACATTTTCTTTTTTGTATAATAAACATTTTTTCGTTATTATTAATATTTAAAAAAATACGGTCCCACAAAAAAAAATTTAGTATTTTCCTTAATTTAGGCCATTTTCAACCCGCATTTTCAAAAACTTTCTATGACAAGTTTGTTAAGCTCAAAATTTTGAACAATTTTGTTGTAAAATTTTTTTCTGTATTTCAATAAATGAAAAAACTTATGAGTATTTTTCTATTAAAAAAAAAAATTTAATACCAGAACACTTTTTTTTAAATCTGAGATCTTGACTGAAAATCTTAATTTATATAATTAGATTTTCTTTTTGCTTAAACAAAATGGCTTTTCGAATTGGAACCCAGCAATAAATTTTTCCCGTGTTCCGAATATTGGAAATTTATTTAAGGCTCCAAACGCCAATTCTGGCATTCTTTATTTTGAGCTCTAGCTTAAATGATTTTTTTTTACCTATTTAAATATGTAACAATTTTATTAAAATGTACATACGTAATAATTTATGTTTAAACTTTAGTTAACACTTCATTTTTTACCACTTTATAATATTATTGAACAAATAACACACATTGTTAATTGTGCAGACCAGTCACGCATTTTATTTATAAAACATGTCGTCTAATTATAGCCCAATCGATACAGTCCTTCTTAAGTGATGCGCTTTGAAACAAAATTAATTTAATTTTTATTATTGAAGAAGATAGTAGTTTTGACGACAGCGCTGCCTATCGACCAATTAATTGGTTTCAACGACAACTTAGTATGTGCATCAGACATGAAACTTTATTAATTTTTGTTAAAATTTTGTTAAATGCAAAAGAGAAAAAAGTGCGTATACGCCCCAATGCAGGTACCTTTGTTCTAGTATTTATTTTATAGAGAAGAAAAGACGGTCATGAACCTGGCATAGCTTTGTGGGTACTATGTTACTCTTCGGTAAATCCATTTATGGTTTAACTTGTTAGTTCTCTAAATAACTTGGAACTATGAAGTTTATGAAAAAAGGTCCAGAAATAAGTTCGTTTACTTTGATAAAACTATTTACAAAATGAAATGTAGCAATGAAGTCGAAAAATAGTAATAAAATTGTGCAATGTTACTACAAGAGTGGACTTAAGTAATCTAGACTCTAGCTAGAGTATTAAAAAATGAAATATCAAAATCCAATGGAAACCAGCCTCATAGTTTGGCATGATAGATAACTTTAACTGAGTGCAGCGTGAAATAATTGAGCTGGGTTAGTGCCTCAGGTGTCACTAATTTTTGTGTAAATTTGGCACCCTTAACTATCATAAAGTATCGTTAGAATAAACATTGATTTTATTAGGAACTTTTGTAAAGATTTAAAAATAGCGCAAAACGTATATGAAAACATTTTTTTTTGTAATAAATGAAGGTATTCAGTGTTAGAAATATTTTCCAGAACTTAATAAGATTTTCGATCATTCCACCGTGTTCATGTACAAAGTTTTTCTCTAATTTTGTGGTTCTGACACAAATTAAAGTCTTGTTGAAAAGTATAATGCCTCATTGTCTGACCAAAAGGAGGTATCTCCTTAATAATCCCTCCTTATTTTTCTAACACTCGTACATATTAAGGGTAGCCAATAGCCCTTTAGTGCGAACTCTATTAAAAAAAAAAAACTAACCACAGATGTTTACTTATGCGGAACCAGCACCATTGAACAGTTTATAATGAGGGCTGGCCACGAGACGAGAAAAGTCTCGGTCTCGTCATGCGAGACCGAGACAAGACGAGACGAGCCTGCCTTTTAAGCAACCGAGACAAGGCCGAGACGAGACTGTAAATTTGGACCGAAATTTACAGATAGTCTAATAATTTAAAAGATCCAATTTCAGTTAAATATTTATTTTCTTCTGCACATATTCAAACTATGATCGAAAATATTTGATTCCAAAAATCAAGAAGTCGGTCGGAAATCGTATTTTTCGGAGACGAGACCGAGACGAGACTTAATTATACGAGACCGACACGAGACCGAGACGAGACTGAACATTTTCGATTTGAACGAGATCGAGACGAGACTTACAAAAGTCTCGCAGAGTCTCGTCTCGTGGTCAGCCCTATTTATAATGTGGTAACTTCTGATTTGTTGCTCATGAGGGGAGCTCAAACGAAAACAGTACGGGAGGCGACCGACCGTTGGGTTTACCTATCTTTTCGCGGCTGTTAAAAAAAATGTTCCCAACTCATGGCTGTAGTCTTAACATTAAAAAACCACTGGTCAAGGCTTTTCATGTAGCTTATGGTCTGCTTTTTTACTTGCGATATAATGTATAGGTACTATAAGGCAAATTTTGGATTCGTAAAAAAATCGAACTCGAGATAATAATAATTTTTCCTAACATTACGATGATAGAGTATGCGAAAAAAGTATGTCCCGCAATTCTGTCTGTCAGCCTGTCTGTCTGTACCTCGACCTGCAGCTTCAGCCACTGAAGTGATTTTCTTCAAACTTTTTGTACTTAAGGTTATTTTCTCACCCAAACATTTGGAAATAATTTATGTCGATTTTTCAAAATATTAAATATTTTTATGTTCTAACGTTTTTAATTTTTTGATTTTTCAAAATTTTATTTTTTTCTTATCAAATTAATTTTTTTTTCTATTAATTTTTGAATGTGGTTTTTAAACAAGATATTGTTCAAAACAAATCGTTCAAAAAAACTTTATTTGATAAGAAAAAAATAAAATTAAAAACGTCAAAAAATAAAAATATTTAATATTTTGAAAAATTGAAATAAATTATTTCTTATTTGTTTTCATTTATTTTGTTAATGCAGTTTTTTTCAAAATCTTATTACTTAATGATAATCAATAAAAAATAATAGCAAAACAGCTGAAAATCGAGAGAGAAAAAATAAGAGAGAAATATATAAAAATAAAGTATTTATTAATTTAAAAAATCCAAATAAATTATAATTTAAATTTTTTAACACATTTTTATATGCAGTTTTTTTAAAAGACCAATAAGTCAATCAGAATTCTCAAACAAATTTAGAATATCTGTTATAGTTCCAAAATATGAAGGGTGTAAGATTCCCATACAAATTTGTATGTGGAAAGTATGACCTTAGAGGCACGGGTTAATGACCTCGAAAACAAATTTTGTTGTTCAATAATTTTTTCTTTCGGCATAAACTTTCGTGTGCTATCCAAAAAAAAAATGAGTTTGGGGAAGAACGGACACCCTAGTGTACACTCTTAGACTAATACTTGTTTCCCCAAAATGGAAAAATTATAACTACATCACGTATAAGAAATAACCATTTAAAAAAAATAGGTGATAATGCCTACACTTTTAAATAAATTTTGTTAAATGTTATTCATTATAAATTATCGACCTTAAATTTGTTTAAATAATATTCTTTATTTTTTTTAAGGAAGTGGAGCACGCACAACAAACTGTGGTGGATCCTTAATCAACCAGAGATATATTGTAACTGCAGCACATTGCGTGACTGGAGCAATCGAACGAGATGTTGGACCACTGTAAGTACATATATTTCATAAGAAAACAAGAAAATATCTAAATCTTATAATCTTACAATTAAACTATTAACGGTATTTACATATGTAAATATTTCAATATGTATAAATACATTTATATTTATATTTATTCCATATGAGCTGAGCATATGTATACTGTCCAATGTTTACAAAAAAAAAGTTAATTTAATTTGTTGACTTCAGACATCAGCTTTACCTCTACAAATCTATTTTTTTGTTAAGACAGGTTAAGCTGCTAGTTTGTTTTTGTTTATCGATCTTACTTCGTTGAAGGTTCATTGCTCATTGTTATCGAATGTGTGAAGTCTGATGTCTAAAGTGTGAAAAAGATGACCTTTACCTAAACATAAACCGTAGAAAATTTAATGATTTAATCGCGACATCAATATAATAATATTATAATAATAATATTTCACAGTAACCGGTCCTTACCTTTTTGTTAAGTTTTGTGCATTGAGATATATAAGGGTGGGCTAAATTTAACGAATTTTCGGGATAAAACAAAGTAAATGCTTTTACTGGAGAAATTCTAAGTATAAACTATTTTTGGTATGTATAAAAAGTCAGTATATGCTGAAAATTAAGTATTTACTTTTGAGCAAAGTTTTTTCTTTTTTTGAATGAACTTTTTTTAGTAAATACTTCATTCTGTATGCATAGAAACTAGTAAGTACTATTTTCCTGAAGGAAAAAATTAGTTTTTTCCAAGTTACAAAATAGCAAATTGAAAATTTCATAGTACATACTTTTTAGCTTTAAACCAGAAATTTATTAGGCGTAAGGCCAAAAAATTTCAGTTTTGAGTCATATTTCGAAGTAATCATGTTGCAACACACTTTGAAATTGTCTTGCAGTTAATATTTACCGAAATGGCGGAATTTTAAGGTGTTAATACTACGATTGAAGATTGGATTCTGGATCTTATTTTAAACAATTACATAATTTTTAAAAGGAAAAAGAAGATTGGTTAAGTGAATTCATTGGTAAGCGATCATAATTTGACCGTTGAAAATATAAATAAAAACGAAACCTGAAAGGTACAGTTAGTGCCTAGGAACCCTTTTGGTGCTTTATATAAAATTTCTAATAGATATGATGATTTCCAACACACCAACAGCACTAAAATTTCTTTAAAAATAACCTTCATTTAAGATTAATTGGTACTTCAACAGTTTTTAAAGGCCCGTCTTCTTTTTTATATCCGTCTGGAAAGTGTTAAGCCCCTTCCTCCATTATTCTTCTGTAAGTTCAACGCCAATTCAAAGTTTATATGCGCCAATCAATATTTTCATAGCTTCTGATTAATATTTTTGACTTGAAGATTCTTGTGCCTTATTCATAAGAACACTATGTATCTTTTAAATACGCATACAAGTTAGGTGCATTTGGGTAAATGCAAAACCTGCGTTAATCACAATTTCTGCTCAATTAACTTAACAAGAATTAAAGAAAGCCTTAATTACAATAGTAGCAAGACGTAAAACTACCAAATCAATAATTTATTTGAGAAGAAAAATGATAAAACAAGTAATTACTATCAATTTACGATGAATTCTAGTAATTACTTGGATGAATTCAGTATATACTGAAAGCATATGCCATCAAGTAGAAACTTTTTGTTATGCATACGAAAGGAAGTAAATACTGTAAATTTAACCTTTTACTAGAAATAAAAGTATTTACTTTAAACTTTTACTTCTAGTAAATACTGCCGTTTTATGCATATCACCCATTGTTTGATACCATCAAAAATTGGTTCAAAAAGCTCAGGCTTGTATGTTGGTTTTAAAGAAGACAGAAATCGTATGGAAGTCGGTTGATTTCACCTCGTTTAGGCAGGAGGGCCGCTTTCTTATTTCCTTTAAAAAAGAAAGAATATAAAATAATAAAATAAAAAAAAATGGGTGGCGCAACGGCTCGTGATGAACCAGGGCATAGTGACTCACAACTCGCAACCATTCCTGTGTGCGCGTGTCGATAGGAATGGAAGGGACCTACAATTTTATGCCGAAACCGAACGGCTAGACGAGAAACACTTATTCGTGAAAAGTTATTCTGTTGGAGGATTCGTCAATTCCTCGCAAGAGGCAGTAGCCCTTTAGGTGGACGAGGCTGGTAAGTGAACCCAGACCTCCAGCGTGACAGTCCAACGCACTAACCATTACACTTCGGGCTACTACAAAATAATAAAATGGAAAATAAATTATTACAAAACAACGGCAACACCTACAATACTCTTATAAACCTTTTTTTTCTAAGCTTTTATTATACTTTTCAATTAAATTATTTAAGATGTTTTTTTTTTTTTGACGAAACTAAAGTAAATTCGTTAGATTTGATCCACCCTATTATGGATATTTTTACAAACGTCAATAGCGATACAGGTTGTATATAAACAATACACTACTTCGGAGGAATCACACTCTTCGATAAATTAAATTTTGGCAGATTAACTGGAGGTTCAAGAAGGGTTCAAGGTTAAAGTGTTTGAAGATAGCCGCGATCATAAAGATAAAAGCTGGTTGAACTTCAGTTAATCTGTCAAAAATCGGTGGGGGTTAAAATCTAGATCTGAGGCTGAATCAAATTCATAAAATTTGGTCATTATCGTTTACGCTGAAGAAGAAGTATTGATTTCCTATGTGTTCAAAAAGAGGCTAAACATAAACTCGACAAGGACATGCAAGAAGTTCGATGGCCTGAAAAACTCCAAGAATTCCAATTCTTCTTATTTATTTTATATAACCTTATTATTTGGGGTAGACACGCCTGTATTCTTTAATTTAAAAATCATTATTTTACTTCCAAGTAAGAAGCTAGATAAATATTAGGCCAGGGGATAAATATTGCTTTTTAACTGCCCTTCTTCACTTCTTCCACTTTATTAACTTTTAAATCTTTTATATAACTTCATGACTGTAATACATTTCGTTTTCGACCTTCATTAGTCATCCCCAAACCCCAACTCAAATACTTACATAAGTTTAAGTTGATAACGTTTCTTTAATTTTTCAGAGTTGCAGTTATCCTAGGCGAGTATGATACGACGAGGTCAATTGATTGTGTAGATGGAACATGTGCACGTTCAGCTTTGCGCGTTGGCGTGGAAGAAGTTAAGCCACATGAATCCTACAGTGACACACAAGTGCATCGTCACAATGACATTGCCTTGGTGAGAATGGATCGAAACGTCATTTATTCGGACTCAATTAGGCCAATTTGTCTGCCATTTACGTTGCCAAACGAACAACTTCGCAGTGGAACAAGATTGACCGTAGCCGGTTGGGGAAGGACACTTGAAAGTAAGTTCATCTCTTATGTTTTCTTTATTTTCTTATTTCACATAATTGTTGCTGTTATAGCTCCAAAAAGTGCAATCAAACAAAAAATTGAAGTCCCACTGACAGATCAAGGCGAATGCCGTCAAAAGTTCGCGGCCCGCAAAATACAAATTAAGGACTCGCAAGTGTGTGCGGGTGGTGTTTATGCGGAGGATAGTTGTGATGGAGATTCAGGGGGACCATTGATGAGTTTACGCCAAGGAGTATGGGTGCTGGAAGGTGTCGTTTCGTTTGGTGTAAAGTGTGGATTTGAAGGCTGGCCAGCAGTTCACACACGAGTTGAAAGTTACGGTTCATGGATAAGCGAAAGGATACGAGCGTAGTGTAGTGAAAAGTAGTGTATATAAAAACCTTCAAATTGTTTTTGAACTAAGATTGTGATGTGATTCATTTATTTATTTACCAAGCGATGATTATTCAAAAAAAAAAACAAGCAAAATAATTGGAGCTGAAATCTAAACTGACTGCTAATAAAGTTTAAAGCTTGTTTAGTTTTAGTTGTAAATATGTATTTAATATGGTATTGTATAGTGTACAATAATTAATTTTTAATAAAATCGTAGTAAGATTAGGAATACTGTTGTATTAATTTTCTATAAGTGTGAATCAGAGAACTTGGAGGGAAATAAATGGAATATAGCTAGCTATACACTGAGGGGAAAATGTCTGGGCTCAGTACAGAGATATTTATGTAAATTCCATGTACCGAAGTTTGCATAGGATTGCGATGAAAGCCCTATTTACTGAGTAAAGTTAACGTGTGCTGGTTACATTTGAGTTTATGTACCAAATAAAACCCACCTTCAGTGAGCAGAATTTATGTAGTCAGTCTATAGAAAAGATATAACTTGCATTGAATACAGACACAACATTGACTCCACACAGAGCTTTTGACCAGCTACAGTGACATATGTACTGACTAAATAATTTCAAAAATCCGAGAGCAAGCAACATGCGTTCATTCAATACTATTGTAGGCGCATTTATTCATCACATAAGGTTATGTGTTGAGTACAATGCAACGTGTAACCAGTCTATATTTTATGTGTGCAGATCTTAAAATCGGAAGGTTTCTACACAAAACAGTGTACTCATCACACGAGCTATGCGATGAGTCTAAGCAACGTGTATCCACTCAATATGAATGTAGCAGCGTTTATTCATCACATAAAGTTATGTTTTGAGTACAATGCAACGTGTATCCAGTCTATATTTTATGTGTGCAGATCTTAAAATCGGAAGGTTTCTACATAAAACAATTTACTCATTACACGAGCTATGCGATGAGTCTTAAGCAACGTTTATCCATTAAATTTTCTTGTAGCAACGTTTATTCATCACAAAGGGTTATGTATTGAGTATAAACAACGTGTAATTAGTCTATATTTTATGTAAAAAATTCGAAAAATCGCATTTTATTTCAGATATCCGACACATCTTTATGCGATGGGTGCATAGAATTCTTAATTGAATACATTATGGCAAAAATGTGTGTACTTAGCACAGATTTATAATTTAATGAGTACACAAAGTTATGTGTGCAGAAATCTATGGCATGAGTCAACACATTTAGGTGCTGAGTACATACATTTTTCCCTCAGTGTAATCTAAGCTATAAGCTTAGCTTACGCCCAATTGATGCTACTTTTGAGTTATCGCAATATTGAAGAATTAAGAACCGACGTGTTTGACATATTTGTGCAGTCAGACTTATAGAGAATTCTGGGGGGGGGGAGATTTTATTTTTTTTTTTTTTTCTAATTAGTCATTTTCTGGGAAATGGGTTTACTTGGATGATGCTACGTCTAAAGACACTCGGTCCTGTGATGTCTAATTCGCTGCTTGTGTCCATTCCTTAGAAACTTTCTCTTTGAAGTTCTTTCATAGCCATTTTCGAGATGAAGAACTAGACAGAAAATGAATAGCTGATGGATGATACAGCTGGAGCTGACTATACATCAAAATCTTCGACTTCTGGCGTATTCCGTTAATGCGTCTCTGATTAGGAAGGCGAGTAGAGTTTGTTGATGTGGTACTCAACTTTACGCACAGCTTACCAGCGGAAACATCGTATTGGCAGAGGAAGGGGCCTAGCCTCGAAACTTGAGCAACTCCAGTTTTTTTGTACTTCGTTTGTGATCTGCAGTTGTCTAGTTGATAGAGGATAAGGGATAAGGGGTTCAATTAGTACGATATTGAATGCTTTTGTCACATCTATAAAGCATCCAACGGTGACTCAATGGTTTTTGAGTGCCGAGTGCTTTTACATAAGCCCAAACTGCAGGTCCAAGAAGATGTGGTTTACGCCGCAGAACCTCTTTTTGTTTGAAATTGGCCTGTAGTTGGGCATCAAATTGCAAGCGTTTGACTTTGGAATGGCCACGATTTAAGCTAATTGGCAATTTAAGGGGAAAATGCAGTTGTTGGAGGAGTTGTCCATGATGATTGTTAGGGCTGGTCACGAGACGAGAAAAGTCTCGGTCTCGATCTCGGTCGCGCATGACGAGACCAAGACGAGACGAGAAAGCATGTTAAGCAACCGAGACGAGACCGAGACGAGACTGTATATTTGGACCGGAATTTACAGAGAGTCTAATAAATTAAAAAATCCAATTTCAGTTAAATATTTATTTTCTTCTGCACATATTCAAACTATAATCGAAAATATTTTGTTCCAATAATTTCGCCTAAAAGTCCACTACAAACCATGTCAATCTTCTCTTTTACCCTAAATGAAAGTGAAACCAAAACAAAGATTCAGCCAATTTGTAGCCCACTGTTTGCCAGCCGTTAACACAAGCTTGATTATCTAATATACCAGTTTTAACTTTTGTGCGTCTGTTTTGGTTTTGTTTTTTGGTTGTCGTTGTCGTTGTTAATAGGTTGATCATATCATTTCGTTTGTTATTGCAAAACGTCATGCAACCAGCCATTTCGCTGTCGGTGGGTTGTCACGCGTTGGTATTTTGGTTGTCTCAAAAAGCTTCTGACATAACGCCTTTACTCGGAAGGCTGAATATAAATGCAAACATTAGCAAAGAGCGAAGCTTTTTATTCGATTACTACTAACGGCGCGCGGCGTGCTGCCGAACGTTCGCAAACAGCTGATCACGAATTTATTATTAGTGCTAGCAACTTTGCCACCACCACGGCCTTAAGCACGTACGGGTGCTAGTCTCGAAGTCTGTGTTCAACGAACGGTCTCGAACCGATGTCATACACCACCAACAACGTCAACGATACGGAGTAAGCGGGGTCGTGTTTCAGTCGGTTTCAACTCTTTAAACTGAGTTTTCCAACATCATCGAGTTGACATTGTTCAAATAAAAACAAACAAAAAAAACCGTTAAACAATGCCCAAAGCTCATTTGACCCTGCAATGGCTGGCTTTAGTCGCGATTGGTAGTTTGACGCTAGCAGACGTCGCTAGTATCGTGACGAACGACAATGGCCGTAACGCTGTGGTATCCTGTGATATTCCAAACGAGAGTGTGCGTGGGCAATGTCGCGATGCGTCGGACTGCGAGGCGTTTTTGAAAGTGTACAATGAAACGAGTTCCGCGGATGGCGATGATGAGGTATCACAACCGGAATTATTGCGTTTCCTGGAAAAAGTGCAATGTGAAAGTGAAAGTGGGTCGTCGGCATCGTCGTCGATTTGGACATCATCATCATCGGCATCTGCGGCCGCGCCAGTTGTCGTGTGTTGTCCTTTGAATGGACGCGCGTATGCACACCCGGCGCTAGAAGTGTCAAAAAGTAGTATCATCAATGGATTCGCAACTCCGAAGTTCAATAAAACGCGCAATAAAATCAAACAGCTCAAAAGACGCATTCAGAAAGTTGACAATTCGGATAATTATAACGGTTTGTTTGGTGATTGTGGCAAACAGGTGACCAATAGAATTTATGGCGGTGAAATAGCTGAGCTGGACGAGTATCCTTGGCTGGCGTTGCTTGTCTACAACACAAGTAATATTTCTAAAAGATGTGGCATTTTATTTATGTGATTATCGGGTTAATCTCTTTGTATTATTTATCTGTTTCAAGTAGACGACTATGGATGCAGCGGAACGTTGATAGACAATCAACACATCTTGACAGCTGCCCATTGTGTCAAGGGCAGTGGAGTGCGCGACAAAAATGGATTGTAAGTGAAAGTTACATAAGTTTTAACTAAGCAATTTATTGTATAAACAAACATTAATACGAAAAATAGTTTTCCCATTTTGTTTACCTATTTTAAATATCACACAATGAATATTTATGGTGTATGATTGTTGATTGATAGACAGCTGTTTGGCCTTGAAAGGCTTGGTTTGTGCGATTGTGACGTAAATGGATGTTAATTCTTGCTTCAGTTTCAGTTGTTGTTTTCTTAAAGAATTTCAACACACGCGTGCATGGTTAACTATTTACTGATATTATTTTTAACGCATGTTTGCGAATGTTTTATTTCATGCGTAAAACATGTGTTTTGGCACAAGTCTTAAACGAAAACTCGATATTTCATTGAGTATATTTCACGATAATTTAACATTTCATCCACGCATATTGCCTGATCATCATAACAGTTTGAAAAAAATATATTAAATTACGAATAAAAACAAACAAAACTTCTTAGGTAGCTACTAGGTATAAAAAACATTTGCTAAATGTTTTTTTATTTGTTTAAGTTTGTATCTTTTTTTTTTTTCTTTTTTCTTTTTTATTTGTTTTAATTTTGTAGATATTTTATACAAGTGTTTTATATATTTTGTTTAAGCATCATTGTTTACCTGAGAGTGTTAAAAACAAAACACATTGGGGCATATTCATAGTCATTTTAGACCTGGGTCTAAGTTAAACATAGCTTTATTTGAATTTTCGGACGTTGATTCTATTTTTTTAAAGTTAACATTTCAAAATATTTGAAGCTATTTGTGTAGTATACCAAGTTAATTATCTTATAAAAATATAAAACCAACAATTTGTAATTAAAATCGGTCTGTATTCATTGAGCCAAAATTGTCTTAAACTGTAGTTTAGTTAAACCTGGGTATATCTGCGACTATGAATATGCCCCATTTTGTTTAAGTAGGATGGGGCGTAGGCTGGACAGAGGGATCAGAGGGGCTATGGGCCTCCTAAGTAATAAGAAAACTTTTCACTAAAAAAGTGCTCCTTGGGTTGACTCTAGACAGAGCTATTTCCAGAGATAACTTTCATAGGTTTTAACTCACCATGCTGAAAAATTGAGTCTTTTGATTGCTTTTGTTTTGTCACTTAAATGTGCTGTTTTTTGCTCGAGTCCATTGAGTACGTTAACTTTGGCGACAAAAATTGAAAACGGTTTTTTGTAGAAGGATCAAACACAAGCATTTTTACTACGGGAAGGGGTGGTCTATCTCAAGCTATTTAGGAGGCAACACTTACAATGCTAAAATTATAAGTTTTCTGAAAGCCAGAAACTTGTTATTTTATTATTTGTTTCAACCTAGTTATTTGTGTTAATAGTTTTTTAAAAAAATAATTTCAAACTAAAAATTTATCAAAAAAAAAGTTACTGTTTTGTAGTCAAAGTTGTGAAACTAAGTATTGAATTTGCTTTAATTTTTGATGTCCCTGTAAATTCTTAATCGAACAGTAAAAACTAGATGATTTTATGTCTTCTAGCTTATGAGAAAATTGAAAATTAAAAAACAATACTTTTCTATTCAATTTTTTTTTGTTTTCTTTATACAAGTAGGATAAATTCAAATTTTCTTTAAATGCAAAAAGAAACTTCGCATACACCCAAAACCTCGCACATACCCCAGATCCAGCGTTAGGCAATAAGGCCCAAGGAAAAAACGCCCAAATCGTTTTGGAAATATCGTCAAAAAGAAAAACTCTGAGCAAAATTCTGTTGTAACTTAGTTTTCAGTTTTGGGCGTTCTTTCCATTTTTTGAAATTTGTATCCAGAAGATACAACGCCCAAAATTTCAAGTTGAAATGGACAAACTGGAAATAAGGCTCAGAATAAAGAAATATTGTTACAAAATAATTAAGTTACGCTCAAATGTAAGGAAATATCGCTCACTCAGATCCAAAATCTTATGAGTGTGTATTTTGCTGAAACTATTTTGATGAAACTACACGATTATTCGTTTTCTGAAAAAATACTGTTGTCCAAGAAAACTGTGGGTAAATGCGACAGCCTGGCGACTGAGCATCAGTGCTGTCGGAATGGCTACTATAGTAGCATTTGGCTCCTTTACTGTGGAAAGGACGACTGTGCTACCCATGTCTCAAAAAGGCTCCCCAAGGTTTCGCATGAAAAATTTAATGAAAAACGTATTTTGCAGTTTGAAAATATTTTTAAATCTAGCTTCTATTAAAAATCCATCCATGCTACTATTAAAAATTTCACATCTCTTTTAAAATTAAAAATGTCATATTTTCATTTGTGATCATATTTATTGAATGAAATATCTAGAATTAAACACTAAGTTTCCACCGGGCACTTAACCAAAATTTGGTAAGATTTACACAAATCTCCTTGAAACCTCGAAGATTAACCATACAAATTGTAAACTCCTCAAATGAAGATTTCAAATAAATCTCATTAAAATCTTCTTGGAGACACTAGTTTTTCAAATCAAACAAACTTTTTTTTCGGAGAATAATTGTGGAACCGACCCATTCAAACGTCATTTTTTTTTTATTGACAGATGGAAATGTAAACGACAACTTCCTATCTGACTTCCACTTCATATCAACAAAATAAAACACCACTTGAATATTTTGTCATAATCCTCTTTTTGATCTTTTTGGGCAGTGGAAGTACAAAATAAATCTCATTACCTAAATCTCTGTTTAGTGGTAGGTGGAAAAATAGTATAAGGGTCTCCCAAACCAACGTGAAATCGTTGTTGTTATTTAGAATTTCTTATTTCTCATTTTTGTTATCATTGTTGAATAAATCGCCCTGCAGAGTGAATGTTCCGCGCCGCTTTCGCGTTGGTTTGGGAGATTCTTTAAGCGAGGCTACCCATCTTCCCAAAATGCTCCCCAAATTTTATGAAAAGTGCTACTCTCGGAATTTGTGAAACGACAGCACTGCTGAGCATACCCTAAGCGGAGAGAAAGAGTTGCCTGAGAGGGACAGAGGATCCAAAAATGGAGTTAAAATCCTTGAACCCGCGAAGCGGGCAACTCAATGTAGGGTAAAGGTGTCGACAGTGGACCAGGGTACACAGTGAATCATTTACTCTAATGCGGTCACTTTTTATTTTAAAATGAATCTGAAAAAGAGAAAAGAACACATTTTAACTTCCTCTCACATCTCACATCAAAGTCTGCGCGATCCTGTTTTTGAAATTGTTTTTCCTCTTGTGTTTGTGTTTTCGGACTCGGAAGGTAAATTTTTTTCTATTTTGTTTTCGATTTGATTAAAAAAGTGTGTGTTGTAACTTCATTTGTGTTAAATATTTGTACTTCTGGCAGCATAGACTTAATATTTTTTGTTGATTTGTTTATTTTGGTGAAATAGTTTTAAAATATTAACATGTTTTTTCAAAAAGACAACATGGTACACAGTGGATCAATTGAAAGTGGTACACAGTGAATCAGGGAATTTTGTATGAAATTTGATTTTTTCATATTATAACTTTTCTAATTTATTTTATTTATTAGTTCTTTAATAGTTTTATGTTTTCTTTCGCTTTATGACCAGAAAAAAGTAATTTTGTATCAACTAATAAAAATAAATAACACACAAATAAACAAAAAATTTTAATATATTTTTTTTTGTAAATTCGAAGAATTTTTTATTTGTTTGCTGTTTTTATTAATAAAAATTAATCGATTGATTATTTAAAATACATAACTTTAAAAAATATAAATTTTTAAAATGGAAAAATCGATTTATTATCCCTGATTCATTGTGTACCATGCACTGATTCACTGTGAACACCCATGGTACACAGTGAATCACATGAATATGTTTTTTTTGTTTTAAATTAAATTTTTATATTTTCGTGATCAATGGAGCTTTCAATAAAGTACCTTAAATTAAAGATAAAACATTGAGAAAGTTGTGGACAAAAAACTGATATCTTTTGATTATAATTGTACGAGCAACAGTGCAAGAAGTAAAAAGTGATCCACTGTTGACACCTTTACCCTACTCTTGTTAAAGAAAATTATTGACAATAAGTTCCGTTATACAAACAATTTTCATTCAAAATATTTGGACAACATACCGGCTCCTAACCTTAAGCACCTCATATATGGGATATTCGCAAATAAAGTATGCCATCTAAATGGTCAGTAATTGGTCAAAAAGGTCAACTAGTTTCAGAAATTCGTCAGCCATAGGAAATTTGTAATCAATGGTTAAAATTTTTCAAGGTCGCCAACTAATTTTAGCATTTCATTTATGGGATATTCGCAAAAAAAAGTGTACCAATCCAAAGGCCACCGTCTTGTGATAAAAGGCCAGCTATAGTTTCAGTAATTGGTCAGCCATAGGTTTTTCTTAATGAAGACTCTTATACTGCAAACTTGAAACAATCTTTAAAAATTCATTAAAAAAAACCTATGGCTGACCAATTTCTGAAATATGTTGAGGTTTTATGAGGATTTAATAAAATGGTATCTTTTTTTGGAAAATTCGGTAAATGAGGTGCTAATAGTCTTATACTGCCTTGAAAAACAAAAATCCTTAAAAAAATCATATAAAATAACATATGCCTAACCAATTACTGAAACTAGCGGACCTTTTATCAGAAGGTATACTTCTTTTGCGAATATCCCACAAATGAGGTGCTAAAAGTCTTATACGACCTGGAAACAATACATTTTAAAAATTCAATTAAACAAAAACTATGAAAGACCAATTACTGAAATTAGTGGACCCTTTATGAGGTCTAGGTAACCTTTCAGATGCTGTATATTTTTTCGAATATCCCATAAATAAAGTGCTAAAAATAATTTTGACCTTGAAAATTTTTTTAAAAAAATATTTAAAAAAATCGATGGCTGACCAATTACTGAAACTAGCTGACCTTTTTTGACCAATTACTGAACTTTTAGATGGCATACTTTACTTGCGAATAACCCATATATGAGATGATGAAGTTTAGGAGCCCAACATACGCTTCGAAGCGGCGACAGACTGCTGGGTGCTAGCATACTATATTTATGTAAGCAAGCAAAAAACAAAAATCTCATAAAAAAGTAGTTTTAGTAATTTTCAATTTTCTCAAAAACTTGAAGACATAAAACCATTCGGATTTTTGTGCTCGATTCAGAATTGATAAAAGCATTGACCACTAAAGTAATGTAGTAAGTTTTACAATTTTGAAAAAAAGTTTTGAGTTTGCATGCACATTTTTTCGAAAACTATTGGCATAAACTATTTAATTAAAATTTATGATTAAAGAACACATTTCTGGCTTTCAAAACCAGTAAAGTACCTACTTCATTGTAAGTGTTGACGTTTTTTTTATATTTTCCTATTTTTTTCCATTTTAAGTAATTTTTTTCTAAAATGCCCCTACCTCCTAAGTGGGGTGAGATAGACCCCCCTTCCATAGTAAAAAAATGCTTATTTTTGACCCTTATAAAATAACGGTTATATATTTTTGGCGCCAAAGTTTTCAAACTTGTGCCATTGAACAAAATGCACAAGTTATAACATGTGTTAGATTGAAACTATACGTTTTTATTAGTTTGCTTTTAAGCAAATACATCACAAACTTTAGTTTGTTATAGTTTGATAATAGTTTATTATATGTAGTTTGTATTATTTTGTTATACACAAGCCTTATGCAAAATGTTGGTAATAGCAAGCAGCTGAATGCTATTTTTTTTCTTCAAACATATTCCACGATATTCACTAACACAAAAGGTAACAAAAGGACAAATCGGTAAGAATCTGATTCTTATTGACCATAATACTTCAAAGGGAAAATATGGTCTTGCTTACAAAAAAAAAAAACAAAAACAAACATCGAAGAGAAAGAAGTTATTAGGACCAAAACGCCCTCTTCTGAATTTGAATCGGTGAAACGAGCATTTTTGTTAGGCATTTCCTTTTCAATAATTTTTCAATAAGTATTTACTTAAAAAAAGCAATAATATTAAGGTAGGTTATTAAACCAGAAGAGCAGAACGATAGAACGATCCACACACTCGATCATTTTATTTTAAATATTTTTAATTTTCCCATACACTCGGGCGTATGCGTGCTTTTTTTTTTTAATCGAATTGATGAGATGAATGTGTTTTAAGTTTATTTTTATAGTTTGTACACAAAAGAAAACCGCATAAGACAAACACAAACTTTGACAGTAAAAATTTGTAGGAGAGAAAAAAAAAACACTGAAGCCTATTGTCTCCATTACAATCATCTTGTTTTGAAGAAAAAAACTAAATCGAAATAAAAATTTATTGAAATTGAAAGTAATAAAACATTCGAGGGTTTTTATTTGTGAACTTAAGTTCATACAATGCAGTCACGCTGCAAAGACAACAATGAAAATTTGAAGTAAACAACAACAGTACCCAGTGGCGTAGCTATCATAGGGCCTGGTGGTGCAGTGCAGCAGGGCCCCGGAGCTCAGGGGGCCCTCCAACCTATGCTTTAAAAAGAGCTGGTCAGCCAACTCGCCAACTCCTAAAGCTTTTCTAGCTTTTCTACCTCGACCCTGCTCACAAGAATTTTTTTTTTTAATTTAATGATTTTAAGTGAACATCAACAATCAGAGAACTCCAGATTTAAGACTTTCAACACATTCGCCAAGCGTCCTCGATAAGCATGTGCTATTTGTAATTGCTATATGTTGCTGCTCGCAATTAATTTACTTTGGTTGTTTCTTGCCAAACACCCAAGACATCACCCTTTAATGTTTTTAGTCTTTCTAGCACCACAATTAGCAAATAATATTTCAATATCAAGGCCAACCAATGCACTTTTGCACACCATCATCATCATCGTTATCGGCCGCTCCAGAATAGCGGTGGTTGCGACCGAAATCTACGAAAGTAAATTGCACTTGACACCATCATCATAGGACAACAGATAAATTAAAAGAGTACAGGAATGACTTCAAGTCTTTCAAATCCAAGGCCACCGAAAAGCCTAGTACGTTACTGATGCGAAATGGAAAATCCCATACAAAAATGACTCGACGAAATCATAAACGAAAAATTTCGTTCTGTGGTACGCTGTTCGCCCAGCGAAATATTTGATTATACCAGATTGTTTTGACAAGTGTCCACTCTCTTTTCGCAATGAATTAATTGCCCGGACCGTTAATTGTGTGCGGAAAAATGACATTTGGGTTTGTTCGTGTTTGTATGTATGTATTTGTTGTTTCTTTCATTACAGCCCTGTTTTTGTTTGATTTTTTCGTTAAATTTCTAATAATTTATTTGCAATTTATTTAAACTCTCCATGAATATTTTTCCGCTGTGTTTTCGTAAGCATTTCTTTGCTTTTTGGAGACCGCAGAAAAATTGCGTTTCGCATCAGCAGCGTACTAAGCTAAACCGCGAAAAAATACGATATCGATATTTCCTTCCCAGAAAAGCGACAAGGAAAAACTAAAAAGCATTTCGATGAATTGGCTTCTGATCACCGATTCCAAAACCAGGAAGAAGTCTTCAGAGTAACTATTTTCGACATAATAATCAATCAGTTAGATGTGCGTTTTTTTGGTATGAGTGCAGTTTGTAAAACGTTCGACATTTTGATTCCAATAAATTTACTCAGCATGAATGAAACGATTTTAATCGCGAAATGTGGTCAGTTCCAGTTGAAATATTTCGATATAATTGGACCCACTTTTTCGCTCCAATTTCTTAATGTTCACCATCTGGTCGTTCCTCAATTGGCGGAGACGTGGTACATTCGTTAACTTTGCAAAGAAATTATAACGAAATTCGGCGTGATCGACTGTGACCTTACGGAAGTGTATACAGCAATGCTACTGTTTCATACAATTCCTGTCCACTTCCGCGGCAGCAGAAAGATCTTTCAGTAAACTGAAGCTCATATAAAATTATTTACGAAACAGCATTGGAATAATCGCCTCCAACACTTATCGTTAATTGCAATAGAAAATAAGCCGGCATCAAACTTGGATTTGAGTGAAAATATAGATGACTTCGCAAAAATTAAAGCGCGCAAGAGGTTGTGAGTTGGACTCTGTTTAAAATCGTTTTTCTTTTTCATCTATCGATCTCATCTGTATAATAAATATTTTATAATGCCATGTGCGTCGTTACTTATTTATTCCCATTTTCTTTTATTCAACACAGAGATTTTACACCTCATAGAGATGACGTATGTATTAAGCCTACTAATGATAAGTTCAACTCACTGTATCCTGTATCCTATTCTTATTCCTATCTATATATAATTTTGAAGGGCAATATACGTTGAAGCTAGGGGGAAAGAAGGGGTGAGGGCCCGATTCTTTCTCTATGCACAGGGGCCCTTGCCTACCTAGCTACGCCACTGACAGTACCTTAAGTGTTTTACCACAAAGATATTTTCTGGTTTAAGTTATAGCTATTCGACGAAAGCCAACCTCATCATCAGACTTCCTTGTGTAATGCTACGACTTAATACATTATGTTCATATTTCGAATTCCAATCACAGTTGAGGTCTTAAATTTTATCGCTATGACGAACAAAAGATTTTTCAAATAAATAAAAACAACTCTTGCGCATTAAGGAAAACCTAAATCAATGAAATAATAAATAAATAAATTTATCTATTTAATTTATAATATGAAACAATTCAAAACTATATTTTACTTCGTTAAACGAAAACACTATACAGGGTGATTTGCATAAGGTGTCACAAAAGGCTAGGGCGTGTAGGTTGGACTTAGACAAGACAAAAATCGTATAGAAGAAAAAAAAACTAAAAAAAAAAATTTCAAACTAATTTTTTTCAAAATTGTATGTAATTAAGCATAATTTTTGTTTTCAAAACTTAATGCTCTTGTCAATTTTTAGTCAAACACTGAAAACCGCATGGTTCTAGGGCTTTGAATTTTCAAGATATTACAAAATAAATGAAGCAACTTTCTCATAAAATCAAGAAGAATCCGACTAAATGATCATTTCAGCAACCAGTTGATTAACATCAACCTTGTTTTTTCTTGTTTTGACTAAGTTGCTGGTTCCTTTATTTTTCAATATGTTTAAAAGTCAAAGTCCTAGAACCATGCAGGAGATTTTTAGCCGCCAGTGCTTAAAAAAAAACACTTTATTCTCACAAAGGCTGATTATAGAATTACATTTGTTTATATTAACCTGTTATACACATCATGTGCATACAAAAAATATAACGGACAAAGTTTAAAGCTTGAGCGTTTTTTTTTTATGATCTATTATCTACAGTTTGTTATACTTGAATGGTCTCACACAAGATTTCAATTACATAATAAAAATGTTTGTGTGCTGTACATTTTAAGCTTTAATATTTCGGAACTTTGCTAGTTATTCAAATTGGACCAGGAATTTATTGCTTGGAGGTTTTTGTATAGAACATTTTTAATCCATAAGAAACTGGGCATATACCCAAACTTGCACCCACCCCAAATCCTATATTGGGCCAAGCAAGTGGGTTGCAGTGGGAAGCACGTCCCCCCATACATATCATACTGCTTATGCACTAGTGCAACCAAAGCGCTGTCTAACAAAGTAAGAGCAAGTTAATATAGGTGCAGGGTCAAAAGTCCACAGGCCAAAAGTCCATAGTGGACTTTTGTCCCTCTTCTGTGGGTCAAAAGTCCATAAATCAATTGTGAACTTTTGACCCACTCCGATGGGCCAAAAGTCCATACAAAAATCTTGTGGACTTCTGGCCGGTTAATTGTGGATTTCTGACCCACTTCAGTGGATCACTTTATAGATAGTTTTCTTTAGGGTCCAGTTATAGCTATCATTCAAAATCATCATTGAAAATATTAATTGTCAATTTTGAGAGATTTTGAAGTAAAAATATATGATTATTTTGATGCCAAAGTAAAGCTTATTGACTTAATATTTATTTCTGGGTAAAACAAAATTCAATGTTGCACAACTTTTCTCATAAAATGACTTTTAATTTTTCAATGATGAACTACCTTACCAATGATCATTGAAAAAATTAAAAGTTACGTTGTGGGGAAGATACGGGTCAAAATGAATTTTTTTTGGAGGAGAAATAATTTGAAATCATAAGCTATCTTTCTGCATTCAAATTTTCAATGATTATACTTTCGAAGGGTCTCAAAATCAACAATTAACTTTTTCAATGATGGTTTTCAATGATAGCTATAACTGGCACCTTAACAAGGCTGCTTTGGGTGGTTTACGGATTTTAAGAACTCCCTTTCTTAACAAAATAAATAAATAATTCTTAATTGTTCTGCTTTTTTCAATATTATAATATGAAATTATTGTGGACTTATGACCCACTTTCTTTCTAAAATTAGGGAATATTAACCCTTTTTTTGTGGACTTCTGACCCACTTGAGTGGGTCAAATCTCCACAATAAAATTGTGGACGAAAGTCCATTATGGACTTTTGGCCTGTGGACTTTTAACCCTGCCCCGCGCCGTTAATATGTACTCAAACTAAAAAAATTATAAAAAGTAGGTTTGCTAATTTTTAATTTTGTTAAAAACTAGAAGACATAGAAGCATTCTGTTTTTTGTGTTCGATTCAAAACTGATGTAAGCATTGACCGCAAAAATTGTATTAAACTCTTCATTTCACAATTTAAAAAAAAAATGGGCTAAACTTTTTTTTTTTTTATTTTTTATTATTTCTTGGCAAATAAGTTATCGTACTCGTGCCAGACATGATTCCTTAAAACATAAAAAAAAACAAAACTTGCATGGTCTTACACTGAAGAAGTCCCAGCATGCAAGCAAGCATAGTAATAACATTTTTGAATTGGATAGATGTGTTGGAAAAAAATATAAAAAAACATGCATTAAAGTTAGATTCACCTAAGTATACGCGAATCGTCGTCCCTTTCTTTAATATAAAAATAAAAGATACTTTTAATTTTCATAATATTTAAGTTTATCACATGATTATCATGATTACGCGTTTTACAAACTTAATTGACCCAACTATCTATTATCTCTTTTTATTACTTGTGATCATAGGGCAAGTTTTGGATTCGTGCAAAAACAAAAAAAAAATCACGATAATAATTTTCCCTAACATTACGATGATAGAGAATGCGAAAAAAGTGGGTCTCGCAATTATGTCCGTCTGTCTGTCCTCGCCGGTACAGCCTAAACAGCTGGAGGGATTTTCTTCAAACTTGGTATAAAGTGTTTTTTGACTAATATGCCCAGACATTTTATTAATTTTTTTTAGGACCAAAAATAACGGTACCTGCCATGCAATTTTTTTCGCCAAAAAGGAAAATAATATTTTTCTCAAAAACGGGTCCGAGGGTTTTGTTCGAAAAAATTCAAATAAATAAAGTAGGAAATGCTACTTTTTAATATTTTTTTTATTTTCATAAATTAAATATTTTTGGTACCCCAGTACAGCCATCTTTTTGGCTTTTGATTCTCTCGAAAACAGTAAAGTTGAAAATTTTCATTTTTTTTCATGGTAAAACTCCTAAAAAGTATAAACATTATTGTGAACCGAAATTAAAAAAAAAATTTTGAAAATTTTTTTGAAAACTAAATATTATGAAAACGACTTGGTCAATATTTTCAAAACTAGGTGTAAGATAGTTTTTTATTATTTTGTAGAATACTTGAAAAAATCATCTTTCAAAATTAAAAAACAACGGTACCTTCCATACAAATGTCGAAAAAGGGTTAAGAATAAAATTCTGTTTCTCGAAAACGGCTCCAAGAATTTTGATAAAAAGATGGGCGTTTCCTGTTTAAGGTATGGTCAATATTTTGATGAAAACAAATTTAACTAATAACGATTAATAACGGTACCTGTCATAGAACAGATTTTTTTGTTTTCAAATTCCTCGTTGACGGCTGCTCCGATTTCAACCAAAATTTGTATACTCAAAATTAAAATAATTTTGCATATGAAAATTTTCAAACAAATATTTTTGGTTTTTAAAAAAAATATTGTATTTTGTATTTTATTAAAAACTAAATGTTGGGATACTAGATTTCATTTTTGAAAATGAGCGAAAAATTTTATATGTATTAAGAAAATTAATTTTTAAGAAAACGGCTCCAACGATTTTTAATTTTTTGTGCTCATAAATTTAGCTATATTTATTAAACAAATCAGATGGCATACTTGATTTTGAGCTATCATTAAAATAATAAATTTATAGTAATTTATAGTAATAATTTATTTAATTTTTTTTTAATGCTATCATAATATTTTGGATTCTACAGCTATGTGCTTGTACATCATCAATTTCTAGCTACGTTAAAGTTGTGATCTACGAAACCAAGTTTGTGCGATTCAGTCGTGCCGGATTTTTTTTTTTTTTTTGAATTTCGAGTTTCAAACTCAATTATTCAAAAAATGTTCATTTAAACAACTTTATTTAAAATTAAAATAAGACAAAAATTAACTTCCGGCTTTAAAAAAAAGAAGCTGTTTCATAATATTGAAAGTGTTGCCGTTGTTTTTAAATTATTTTTTTAAGTCAAATTTTCAGAAAATTGTCCTTCAACCTCTCCCCATAATTTTTTTTTTCTTGTCACAATCCATCCAACAAGCTTTTTTGACACATCTTATCCGAATATCTTGTACATATACCTTATTTTTTTTTTTAAGGGAAAGTGGGGGAAAAATATTAAAAATTCAGAACATTTAAGAAAATCTCTTCTTTTTTCGGGGAAGTAAAATTTTTCGTAACCCCTTCTAATTTTATGAGTAGGTATAATATTTTGATCGTTGATATGTATTTTTTCAAAATTGATTTTAAACAATACATAATACCTATTTTTGGTTTTCAGAAAACACGTTCGCTTGGGCGAATTTAACGTTAAGACTGAGCCAGACTGCATCGAAGAGCCCAATTACCTGAATTGCAATGATGCCTCTCTGGACATGTCCATAGAACGCATCTTTGTTCATCCCGACTATGATGAGTTCTCGGTGAATAAATACGACGACATTGCCATCATCCGACTGAAAAGCCCTGTGCCATTCACCCACTTCATCATGCCCATCTGCCTACCCATAGCTGGGGATCTCGAGGGAAACAAACTCAAACCTGGTCATATGTTTTCCGTTTCCGGGTGGGGTCAAACTGACTTGTGTAATGTTTTCAAAATATATTTTCCATAATTAACATCTATTTTAATTCCAAAAATGTAATTTCCAGTCGATAAATACTACCCGAATATTCAGAGCCCAATCAAATTGAAACTTCGTGTTCCACTTGTTCCAAAGCAGGACTGCACACAGCTCCTCAAGCCCTTCGGAGTTCAAGTGGGTAGGAATCAGCTATGTGCTGGCGGAGAATTCGCCAAAGACACCTGCTCTGGAGACAGTGGCGGCCCACTTATGTCTTTCAATCGAAAACGCTCGCGCTGGGTTGCCTATGGAGTTGTTAGCTACGGGTTCACGAGATGTGGCATGGCAGACCATCCGGCTGTGTATACAAATGTCTCGGCATATCTCGATTGGATTAACGACACAATAAAAAGCTAACGAAAGGCTGAATCTTATAGCTACGTGTAGGTTTAAAAATAAAAAAAAGAAAAAAAAAAGAAATAATATAAATATTAATTTTATTGTATATATTTGTTTAGCTATGTGTTAAGAGTGGAAAATAGAGAATAATATTTACCATTTTTGTTTTGTGTTTTTTTTATTAATATTTCGCGAACATTTGGTGTTTTTTAAAAATAAATATCATAATTTATTTTTCAGTTGATGTTGTTTTAAAGTCATCGTTGTACACAGCTGTTCTGTTGTGTTTGAATTAAAAAACGCGTGTGTTTATTTAATTATAAACCAAACATCAAAATAAAACAAAAAAAAACAAGAATTTGTTATATGAACTTTAAAAAAGTCATCAAATTGATTAACAATATTTTTAAACTCTTATATAAATTCATTGTACAATTTTTTTTTGTAAATAATTCTTAAGGTATCTACTTACTTACGAATACTTCAACAAATTAAAAGAATTCTTAAATTAAATATCATAAAAAGATCATTATTTTTATAAATAAAATTAAGAAAAACCCTGAACAATGACCTACTGAATAATTGTTTTATTTTAAGCCTTATATTTCTAAGTAATGGATTTAAGATGGTTATACAGGGTGTCCCGTAAGTAATGGATAACCCTGAAATGCCGCATAGTAGACTTTATGACCGTCCTGAAAACTGATAAAAAAAAGTTCTATCCCAACCACAAGAAAAGTTATATGCATTTTTTTGTTCAGTACATTATTTTTTTTCGAACTTTACATTTTTGAATACCACGACTACAAGTGAATGAGTTCCATCATTTTTTTTTTGCAGGAATATTTTACATTACTTGTGCCAACACATAAGTAGAAGAAAATTATTATAACTGTTGGACTTCTTAGAGAAAAAAAATATTTAACATTGAATTTCAATGCAAAATGTGAAAACAAATAATTTTTGAAAACGTTAAATCATAGCTGGTATAAAAAAAATGAATGAATACCTGAGTGGCCAACTATTTTTAAAATATGCGCGTTAAATGCAGATTTCAAAATGGTATTACTTATTATTATATCTAGAGTCAATAGCAAGTTATTGGTAAAAATCTGCAATACTAGAGTAAATTTAGCAAAAACAAAAGTTTTCAAAATTAGCACAGTAAACGTGAAAATAATACCAAGCGTTGAACATAGCAGATTTTTGATTTATTGGCTGTTTCTACGATGTTGTCCTAATGATAAATCCAAGCTTTCAACTTCTAGGGCCGAATGCATTATTGATAAAAATGTCAAAAAAGTGCAAAAAACTGTTACATTTTCGAGCTTATTTTGAATTTAACCTGTTCTTTTGGGCTTTAACAAACCCATCAAATATTTTGTTGGGAAAATGTAACCGTTTTTTGCACTTTTTTGACATTTTTATCAATAATGCATTCGGCCCTAGAAGTTGAAAGCTTGGATTTATCATTAGGACAACATCGTAGAAACAGCCAATAAATCAAAAATCTGCTATGTTCAACGCTTGGTATTATTTTCACGTTTACTGTGCTAATTTTGAAAACTTTTGTTTTTGCTAAATTTACTCTAGTATTGCAGATTTTTACCAATAACTTGCTATTGACTCTAGATATAATAATAAGTAATACCATTTTGAAATCTGCATTTAACGCGCATATTTTAAAAATAGTTGGCCACTCAGGTATTCATTCATTTTTTTTATACCAGCTATGATTTAACGTTTTCAAAAATTATTTGTTTTCACATTTTGCATTGAAATTCAATGTTAAATATTTTTTTTCTCTAAGAAGTCCAACAGTTATAATAATTTTCTTCTACTTATGTGTTGGCACAAGTAATGTAAAATATTCCTGCAAAAAAAAATGATGGAACTCATTCACTTGTAGTCGTGGTATTCAAAAATGTAAAGTAAGAAAAAAAAATAATGCACTGAACAAAAAAATGCATATAACTTTTCTTGTGGTTGGGATAGAACTTTTTTTTATCAGTTTTCAGGACGGTCATAAAGTCTACTATGCGGCATTTCAGGGTTATCCATTACTTACGGGACACCCTGTATACAGTCCCATGTAGATCTAGGGTCTTCAAACCAGTTTGTTTCCTATAGTTCCAGTTTCTCACGCCAAGTTTATTGAGGATTATTAACGCGACCCGAAAAATCTTGTGAGTCTGACTCGAGGGAGGGCCACAAAGTCGTGTAATCCTGTTAGATTATACGAATAAAATTGCTGAAATGCAAAAAAAAATTACAAAAAACAGTGTTGAAATGCAAATTTTACGTTGGGCGCCATTTTGATTTAAAAAAAAAAAAAATATATTTTGTTATTGTTATTTAACTCGATTGTTTGAAATATTTGACTGAAAATAAATTTAACAAAATTTGTTCAAAATTAAATTATCTGCAACTTTGACGTTAATAGTTTTTTTTGTCTTAGATCGATATTTTCCTAGATAATCTGCAAAATATTATTATGTTGGTTTAACCTTGTTATTTTTAGGTTACCCATGTTATTAGGTATTTTTCTTTACGGACAAAATTAAGTCGGGCATTTATTATTTAACGTATGACAAAAAAATATAGGTACATTATTTACATTTACCTACTAGTTAGGGCGTTAAGGGATCCAACCTTGCACTTCATTCTGACGGGATGAGCTTTGGTACACTAATAGTTCACATCCTGAATTTACTTTCAAAAAGTGTTGCCACGGTGGCAACACCGGCAGACCGGAGATAAAGGGGTTGCCTTTTGACCATGTTTTAAGACGAAATTTCACATAAATTAGCCTATAAATCGGGAACCAGCCATCAGCTGATATCGTCGAATGTCTCGTTGGATTGAGAATACTTAGAGCCATAGGAATATGTTAATTTGTTGACCCCTTCCGCACCCTTGTACGCAGGGGGAGCAAAATACCCTCGGCACATAAGGGTTTTTATTTGTCAGAAAATAATGGTTACAAAATGAATATTCATAAAATTTTAAGATGAGCGTCGACGTAGAATTTCATACTCTACATCATATCCGGAGTCCATTTTTATCCATATATTAGTTTGTTGTATAATCGCTTTCAAAATGGTGCGAGGGGAAGGAGGAAGTATATTAAAACCCCATATAAACGTCTTGGTATAATCTAAGCATATGGCACATGACGTTAGGGTAATTTTTAATGGCCAATCTTATGCAATCAATGTAATTTCAATACAATTTCCCTAGAAAAAGTTAAAACCTTTTTATAAAGCTAGTATCGCCCACTGGCCGAAATTCGTCCACCCAAAACTGACATTCACAGACTCTAGAGTCAAACTATTTGTTTCTGGCATAGTTGTAGGTCATTCGATGGGGAACAAGTCGTTATGAGAACTTCAATGCCCCTCGTTCTTCAGTACGCCATTTGCCTCGAAGTTTGTATTCTTTAGCTCACGAGCTAGTTTAAGAGGTGGGTGTCGAGATTTAAGCCGGGATAAAGCGCTTTTCTCAATATCTTCGTGATATTGATTTTACCATATTCTCGTCGGAGGACATTTTGGCGTCTCAACTTTGCTAGCTGTATAATATACAGTGTACAGTACATATATTGCTTAATACTGGCAGAAATCATGTTGGAGTTGAGCTGATTGATGTATTGAGTTGGCAATCTACTTTATTTGTGTGAGCATTATTTAGCCAGACCGGGGAACAATATTCAGCAGCGGTGAAATCCAATCCCAGACTGGCGGAGTGGAGTGTTTTTGCAGGTGCTGCCCATGTTGTAGTTTATAGCTTTTGAATAATGTTGTTGCGAGTTTTCAGTTTTCTGTTGTATTAGTGAGATGCTCATGACAGCGTTCGGTCCAGAGTTACTCCCAGGTATTTTGGTTTAGGGTTGTGGGTTAGATATAAGTTGTTTAATCGGACTTTGAGTTTTGTCTTTGCCAGCTTGTTGTTTAGGTGGAAACAGGTAACCTCTGTTTTGCTCATGCTTAGGTAAAATCTCCATTTTTTGAAGTACTCGTTCAGTTTTGAGAGATCTTCTTCGAGGATTTTTTCAGTTTGGGCTATGCTTTGGTGTTGGGTGGCAATAGTGAGGTTGTCAGTATACGCGAATTTCTTTGAGATAGTGCCTGGAAGATCATAGGAGTAGACCGTTGTTTAGTTTTCTGGGCCGGCTCTGTGCATCATGGAGGAAGACTTGAAATGATCTATTACTGAGCATGTTGTTTAGAATTGTTGATATTCTTTTACACGGTATGATATTAAGTAGTTTGAACATGAGGCCGTTCCTCCAGATTGTGTCGTATGCAGCTGTGAGGTCGATAAATGCCACAGATGATTTAAGTTTGGCTGGATATCCTGCTTCTATGTGTTTGGTTAGAGCGAACACTTGGTAACAGCATCTGCGGCCAGATCTAAAGCCTGCCTGTTCCACGGGTACTACAGCGTTAATAGCAGGTTCGATTCTGTTGTAGATCAGTCTTTCAAAAAGCTTGTATACTACACTTAGTAGTGCAATCGGCCGGTAAATTTCTCGTTTGTCCTCAGATTTCCCAGGCTTAAATAAGGTGATAACTTTTGACTTTTTCAGATCGTTTGGGAAGATTCCAGTTTCCAGAATGTCTGAATAAAATCGTACGAGCCAACTTTTGAAATGCGGTCCACTATTCAGGAAAAACTCGGGAAAAATTCCGTCGAGACCAGCAGACTTTCCAGGCTTAAGCTTGAGAAGTGCAGCTTCAACTTCCTCTGGGGTGCATGGTCTTGAAAACTCGGGCACCTCTTCAGAGTTTTTTTTTCAGTAGCTTAAGACTCTGCTGGATCCTTTCTTTCTGCTTTTTCTGCGGGGGCCATGTAAAGCTTCACAATTCTGTCCGCTAATGCGTTACGACTGATTGGGGCTCTTGGTGTGGCTATTGGTGTGCTGCTACCCAGTGTTCGAAGGAGGCTCTAGGCTTGGTTTTTTCGACAGTATGTTGCCACTTTGCACTGCATGCATTGTCGAGGATTGTTTGCGGTTTCAGGTTCTCCATTTGTCTGGAACTCTTTATAAAGGAGTTCGCTTTCTTCTGCCCATACCGGAGTGTACTCTTTCCGAAATCCTCTCGGAATATGTTTTTTGGCTGTAGAGATGATTACGGTGGTAAGGCGTTTGTAGTTTTTGGCTACAGGATGCACCCATCTTATGTTGGAGTCGAGATCCTTTGAAAAGTTTTTCCAAGCTGCCTTGTTGAAATTCCATCTCGATTCGGCAATCGATTCAACGATGGGGATCTGTATGCCAGTTTCGATGATGACAGGTCTGTGCTGGCTATGAGGGAAGCTAGATAGAACTTTCCGGCTGGTTTGGAGAGTCCTTTGGTCTTTGCTACAACTTACTAAGTCTGCCATATGCCCTGGAAAAGAAGGTCCCAGCATCCTTTGCATCAAAAACGAGATTAAGATGGTTGACATCGGACCATTCAAGAAGCTTAAGCCCATTGAGGTCATTCTGGGTATATCTCCAGGAGGTATGGTGGCTATTGAAATCACCTATGTACACAGCAGGGTGTTCAAACAGAGGGATTACGTGCTGGCCGTGTTTGGCGGTTTGTACACATTGGTTATGTGTGTGCCAGATACTTCTATGGTGATAGAAAATATGTTGTCATCGCAGGATTGTTGAACAAGTTTTGTGCTATTACCCAGCGGGAAATATCGTCCCCAATGAATTTTATAGCTGAATTCTTCAATCAATTCACTAGCCAAATAATAAAAGGAAACGTCATGCAATGATTAAGCCAGTGAAGAGTCATGCGAGGTTTCCTCAGTCCATACATTTGAACCCAATTTTCGCTTTGTTTGTAGAAAACAACAAGACAACAGCAATCAATTCACTAGCCAGATAATAAAAGGAAACGACATGTAATGATTTAGTAAGTGAAGAGTCATGCAATGTTTCCTCAGTTCATAGATTTGAACCCACTTTCTGCTTTGTGTTGAAACAACCCTTTCTTTCGTTGAATTAAAAATTGCTTTTGATATGGAAAATTATAAGATGAAAAAACTGTTGAAAAGTCATGTAGAAGTTCATCAGTTCATCGTCTATGTCCACTCATATGCTTTGTAAAGTGTGCACCGCCATTGTGTGTTTTGATAGAAGTTGATTTTTTTTGTGTTTTCTGTGTTGACATTGTCTGCTGACAGTAAATATTATAAGAGGACTTGTGAATTTCTATTAAAATGAGGATGAGATTGTCTCAAAGTATTTCAGGTTGTTGGTTAATCACCACTTCGCATATGAAGTGGTGATTAACAAACAACCCCTGACCTAGTGATTTCACTTTAATTAAATTTAAAGTTTTAATTCTATATTTTATTTTAATTAACCAATCACAAATTCACAACACATACACAACAGAGTAATGAATTCACTATTTATTTAATTTTCTTCACATTTTTCATATTGAATTAACTATAATTGCTGAATAAACAACTACCACTAATCTTGTGATTTGATAATTGAATTTTCATTACCATTTTCATCGAAAACATTGAACTGATGAATAAACCACATACATTTATGTAGTGAATTCACAGATTATGCAACCATCATGTTTTTCATCACCTGGGTCGGTGAATAAACAACTTCCAACGAAGTAGTGATTTCGTTGGCGAATTTTCATCGGATTTTCAGCATGTGCTTCCCGCCTAGGACATGCTCATGTTTATTTCATCAAAGGAATCAGCTGAAAAGTGGACGGTGCAGCTGCCATTCCTCAAGGAAAAAGCTGATCTTTCCTCAATGAATTTTTCAATTTTTCCCGCTGGGTAACACCGTTTCTAACGTATGTGGCAGGTCCGTATGCGTGGTGGTATAGAACTCCGATTGCTGTATACCCATGCAGAATTCCTCTTTTCCTAAAGTCAGCTTCAGATGCAGTGTGTGTTTCTTGGATAACTGCTACGTAAATGGAGTTGTCCTTAATAATCTTTGAGATGAATTCGCTTTTAGGTTTGCTAATTCATTCTATGTAGAGTTGCAGAATACGAACTGATGGTCCTATATTACTTGTCAAGAAGCTCTTAAAAGTGCCGTTTTGTGTGTTATTTTGTGTAGACTGCATTCAGTTTTATATAGCTTTCTTTATTTGCCAGGAGATCGGATGTAGTATTAATTATTTGGCAGCCTTGTTTTTACAGATCATTTAGCGTTATCCAGGGTGCACCACGGGGAGGCGATCTAACGTTGCACCCCAAAACATTAATTTAACAAAATGTGTAAATAAATATTTTGACCTTCTTTTGTTATATCAAAAATTTAAACGATATACAATGGTGCTTTGCTTAAGGTGTTACAAAGGTCTAGAGCGTATTTAGACCACTTGATGATTTATAAAAAAAAAAAACACTATCCAGTCTGTTTTGTCTGTATACAAAAATACCTAATAACGTTTAAAACCTAAAAATAACGAGATGAAATGGTCACAATACCTAGAATTCTCCGGATTATATCGACAAGTATTGATAATAGAAAAAAATCTATAAAGACCATAGCTGTAGGTAACTAAATTTTGAACAACTTTTTACAAGGGCATTTTTGGTGAAAACTTTAAAATAAACGAGTTATTAACAAAAAACTATTTTCCTTAAATACAAGATACTAAAATTTTTTTTTTATTACATGCATAATTCTGACTAGGCTTGTGACTCAGGCAGTACCAGAACTAGAACAGCTTCAAAGCTATACACCAGACTGTTGCTTCAAGCCCAAGTCCACCCGGAATTAAGGTACAACCTAAAATTACCGCAACAAAAAAAAAAGAATCATTCATATAAATATTTTAAAATAAGAGGTTTATAAAAAAATATTCAAAAATAAAATCGAAAAGAAAAATAAACAAAAACATAACCTACTTAAAACAAGACCATCATAATTAAAATGCAGCGACAGAATGTCTTGTAAAAACTTAAAGTTGCATAATTCAAAAGAAAACAAAACACACATTGCATTTAAATTATTTAATTTATATGTTTATCACCGCACCGGCTTATAGTTTACTCATTTGCACAATATTACCATTAAAGCCACCATTACCATAACAATACAAACATTATTATAAACAGCTCTAAGTCAAGTTCATATGCTTTTAAAAAAGCTTTCACACTTTCTCTTGTTTTTATCGTTTTCAATTCTTATAAGCTTTTGTGCATTTTCAATTTATATTCTTCAATAATTTTTGTGATTCAAAATAAGACTTGTCTTCGAGGGACAGACGGAGACGACTTAAGTTGCATCATCCATGATCAGATTGTTTTTATTACTTGCTCATTTAATTTTTGCTCTGTTCTTTTCTAATTGAAATTTTGTTTTATAATTTGTGTATCTTTTTTGTAAGATGCTATTTTTATAAATTCTTTCCTAACTGGCTGATTACCTGTTTAGTAGCTATACTAAAATAAAATGCACAAATTTGTTACAATTAATTTTAAAAATCGTAAGAGCAGTTTTTTTAATACCTAATTGTATATAATCTAATCACCATAGGAAGATGAAGAAATTTAAATATTTTACATAATTGAATTTTAATCACCATAGGGCTCGTTGCCCACATATTCGGTTTCATTCGGTTCGGCCTGATACGTGTGATAGCCCAGGCAAAATGTACAAAAAAATGGCCAATCTGCCAAAAAAATCCAAGTGAAAGTTCTTAAACGCAATTGCGTTTATTTTGGCATAAGAAATACTGTCGCGAAAGTCTATTGCCAAATCGTCAATAGTTATACATGGTTAAATGTCGAAAATATCAGTTTTGCGAATAAAACTCAGAAACGTTAAATGCTATCGAAAAGTGTTTCGCATAAAACTAGTAGATTATGTCATTTGACAAAAAAAAATGTTTGATTATTTTTTTCTTTCGACCCACCGTAAAGAAGATATCGACATTTCAAAAAACGTAAAATGTCAAAAATGTTCGTTTTTCACGTATTACTCCTCAACTGTTCAAATTTTTGAAAACATCTGTCAACAAAGTTTGTACATTATGTAAATCCCTTCAAGAAAAAATTATTAATTTTTTTCTTAAAAAGAACCGTTTTAAAGATATATTTTTTTTAAAGTTTGACAAAAAGTTCAAATCTCTTTTTTTTAATTTTTACTCTTCAAAGCATAAGTTGTCTAAAAAAAATCTTAAGCTCAGTTTAAATATCATAATATTCTCTTGAAATTCAAATTGAGCCTAAGATTTTTTTCGACAACTTATGCTTTTAAGAGTAAAAACCCCGAAATTTGAACTTTATTCAATTTTTTCTTGAAGGGATTCACGTAATGTACAAAGTTTGTGTTAAGATTTTTTCTGTCTAAGATGGCTGAGTAGTTAGAGTGTTGGACTATCACGTAGGAGTTCCGAGTTCGATCCCAAGGAAAATATAAAACTTATATTTTATAATTGTTTCCAATACAATAATTAATAAATCATTGAATTTTATACCTGGTTTCAGGTTAAGAGTCGATAAAATGCAGTTAAAATAACATCAACAAAATAAAAATTATGGAATATATTTATTTTTTTAGTTCAACCTGTAATTTTAGCTTCTAATAAGTATTATACAACCATGCAACCATTGAACTTGTATTTTTCTTTTATACAACCATTTCCGAAGCTATCTGTCAAGTTGAAAGGTCATTCAAATTTCGAATAGCGCTCGTTAAAACTTCTTACCGACTTGCTTAGGGTTTTCTGGTAGCAGTTTTAAGAAGATTTTCCGAAATCACGTACACAAGCTGTATTAGCTTCTATAATATTTTCCTTTGTATACTTAAATAAACTTTACAAATGTCTTATGGTACTTCGAAAGACTATTAATTCTATTAGGCAGAATATAGAACCGAAGGTGAAATTTTAATTGGGAAATGCTCTGCTATTGAATTTTTATCAGCAAAATTAATAATTCTCGGTCCAATTCCACTCCGGCTTAAAAACTATGCCATCGAGTATCACAGCGTGCTAGTCACTTTAAATCCCTAAGCCGCGCTACGGCAAGAGAAAGTGCTTTATTGTTTTTTTTTTTTGCAAAAAGTTTAGAAATTCTAACGTCCGTTTTACTATAATTTTGTTTGTCTTAAGGATTATGTATCAGGTTTTTCATGTACCTACCGAGATAAAACACTACCTAATAATCTAGAAAATATTCACTTACAACAACATTGTTTTCCCTATACATAAATCAAAAAGGTTTTATCCTGTTGCTATTAGATATTGTATTTCAATTGCTGAATGAGAATATACCAATCCCTTACTCGTTTAGGTACATATGAACGTATTGATAAACCAAAATGTTAGGTAGCGCCATTCGTGCAGAAAACCACGGTCATTATAATTCCATAATCCTGTAACCATCCTGCGTAACGAAAAATTCAAGTCTAGTAAATTTCAGATCGGATGGACGGACGTTCGAAATAATTCCCAGAAGAAAAAAGTCCTTCCGTTTCCCCCATGCAAAAACAGAGAAAAAAAAAATGAAATCAGTTTTTTCTTCCTGTTTTTTGATTAAGGGATAGCATTACATCAAGGATGACCGATTCGCATGAATAGATGAAGAGGAAATGCAGAATCCAGACAGGCACACACACACACACACGATACACATACAGTTTCTGTTTTTGTTTCTTTTGTTGGTTGGTGGGTTAAATAAAGAGATTTTAATTTTTTGATTATCCTCGTAAAGCAGCTATTGATAATTCCAATGATGTCGATAGCCTTAAAGTTGAACTCAATCGATGAGCAATTGGAATATCATGCACGTATGTGTAAGGATAAGGATGCCTTTTGGTCAACATGAATGAGAACTTTATAGGTTTTTTTTTATGCGAATTGCGATTGAATGGGAAATCTATAAGGTCTGAGCTGAGTAAATTAAATAACGTTTATCCTTGAGTGGAGACGTTTGGCATACGTCTGTCGTCGTCGTCTATTATGTTCTCTTTTTTTTTTAGGTTTTTGCGTATTAAAGGATAATCGATTGATTGGGTAGAGGGCAGGCTAGCCAACCATATGAGGTAAGAGAAAAGCAGACATTGATTTGACAGGTTGGACATTATGAATGTGACATGCATATCTGATGACGGATAAGATTTAATTCTTCTATTGAATTTTTTAGATTTTGCTATTCTTTGTTGGCAAATAATATTGAAATGCAATCGGGAATACGTTTGTGCCTTTTGCCAGAATTTTGTTTGTCTCATTCCATTCCTTTATAGCCCATAGAAGTTATAAGCAGGCTGAAACGAAGGCGAATAGACATCTTGTGCGTCCAAGAAATAAAATCGCAAAACACTGGAAACAGGGCTCGTTTCTTAGACGTTAAGACAAAGGCATACTACGAAGAAGAAAAGACCAAAAATGGAATCGGTATCATCCTTGCGGAGGAATTGCTTGGTAAAGGCTTGGCTATTTCGAAGTCCAGTGAACGTTTGATGTCTCTAAAATTGTAGATGCAACGAAATGTGTGAAATTGTAGATAATTAAACCACTTTTCTCTTTTGATGGATGTTTATTGACTGAATTGAATGAAAATTAAATCTTAATCAAAACTATATGACTCCAACATATATTTGTGGAGTCATCAGATAATAATCATAATCATAATACAAAATATACATACCTTTCGATCAAGCTGATGTCACATACCATGAAGATCTTTGACCTGATATTGGACGCCCGCCTACGAAAAATAATACGGCTGGCTGACGACTAGTGCGGGTTTGTTTCGGGTAAATCATAGACAGATGCTATTCATAGTATAAGAATCAGAATGGGAAAATATCGCGATTCCATATTGTATATATTGCATATTGTATTGGTTGATTTTGAAAAAGAATTCAACAGAAAACCACGAAATCTTATATGGGTTGCACTTAGGCAACGAGGAGTTCCGGAAGTCTACGTGTGGATGATCATGTACATGTACGAGCAAGTTAAATCAAAGGTAAGATGCCCCGCAGGAATCACCGAAGAGTTCCCAATTAGAGTTGGTGTGCACCAGGGAAGCGTCCTGACTCCTTTGCTGTTTATTACTGTCCTTGACTTTCTGATTGAGGATAAGGTGACGGACCCCAAAATGAATCAATTAAGGCTCTCCCAAACCAATGCGAAACATTCGTTGCGGCGAAGAAGCAATCGTCAGTCAAAATTATTTCATATGTTTCTCCACCACGTTGGTGTGGGCACTCTCATATATCACCATGTAAATAAATTTTGACAAGCGAATGTTTTTTCGCCGCAACGAATGTTCCGCATTGGTTTGGGAGAGCTTTTATTCTTTGCTGACGATAGAGCCATCATAAGTGAAGATCCTGTGCCCTTGCATCGAGCACTTGATGTATGGGTGGATGTTCTGGAGGGAAATGGATACAACATTAGCGCCGAAAAGACCGAATACCTTTGCTGCCCATTTTCTGATCCACACAGGCCTTTTCCGGACATCTAATTGAATTAGGGCTGGTCACGAGACGAGACTCTGCGAGACTTTTGTAAGTCTCGTCTCGGTCTCATGAAAATCGAAAATTTTCAGTCTCTTCTCGGTCTCGTGTCGGTTTCGTATAATTAAGTCTCGTCTCGGTCTCGTCTCCGAAAAATACGATTTCAGGCCAAATTGTTGATTATTGTAACGAAATATTTTCGATTGTCGTTTGAATACGTGCAGAAGAAAATAAATATTTAACGAAATTTGATTTTTTAATTTATTAGACTCTCTGTAAATTTCGGAGAAATACAGAATCATCTCGGATGCTTAAAAGCCAGTCTCGTCTCGCCTCGTCTCGTTTCGGTCTCGTCATGCGAGACCGAGACCCAGACTTTTCTCGTCTCGTGGCCACCCCTAATTTGAATGGAATAGTGCTTCCCAAGTGCGAAGAGTTTAAATATCTTGGATCTGTTATCAATAGCGAAGGATATTGTTATGACAACATCAAACATCGCGTAAGCGTAGGGAAAGCAAAGCTCTACACGGCAGTTGTTCGTCCAGCGCTTATATACGTTTCACAGTGTTGGACAATGTACAAAAAGTATGAGAGTAAATTGACGGCAGCTGAAATGATTTTGCTTCGCATGACAGCATGAGTGACAAAGCGCGATCGAATAAGAAGCAAGAGAATCTGAGGAAGCCTGCACGTCAAAAATACCATCTTGGACAAAATAAAACATGACCAACTTAGCTGGTACTGTCATGTTAAGAAAGAAAGAAGAAGTAAAGAAACAAAGAAGATGCCATGATGAGAACCCAGTTCAAAAGGCAATAGTACATGACGTTCCAACACTATCTCGGAAGAAAGGCAGGCGCAGAAACTCCTGGATGAAACAAATGCAACGACACCTGCATTTAGTTTGCCTCAGACATATGGAACAATTCAAACCGGGAGGCCTGTCGACATTTTCTGAGGTGAACCCGGTGAACCCCACAAGTGGAACATTAGGCAAAGCAGTTGAGTGGGAGAGTTGTGGTCCCCCTCGAGTTCGTGACAATCGCCGTTAAATTGTATGAGTGTGAGTAAATCCGAGATGGCGGCTTTGGCAGTAGGTCAATTTTCCCGAGAAACAACACAAAGTTGCCTAATGACCCCCTCTAACGAGTTCTGAAAGAAAAGTTCTTCATTCGTTGTCCGTTGTTCGGTGTTCGTTCTTCTCTCAACAACGAACAACGTAGAAAGCATTTACATTAGATAGTTAAACTCTATTTACAAAATTGTTTATTTATATACCTAGGCTTCTTGTGCCATTCAGTAATTAAAAAAACTTCGCAAATGTCCCTAAAAGTTGCACGACACTTCAAAACAATGTTCATTTAAACAGTTTTAGCATTTAAACACAAGTTGTTAAGGTAACAACAAACAACGAACACCGACATTTCTGACCTGATTTGAATTTGCACGTTCTTCATTCGTTCTTAGTTCTTAGTTCGTTGTTCGGTTTTCTCTTTTAAATTTTCGTTGGTCCGCGAACGAACAATAACGAACAACGCCGTACACCGTTGATAACACCGAAAGTCTAAAGCCAGCTTAATATTTTTTCCCATTCAGATATTTTTTTGTAGATAGCGACTGGGCTATTATAAGGCAGAACGACGCATATTGTCATTATGAATAATAAGTTGTGTGTTTTTGAATCGGAGGCAATAATATAACCTATATTTTATGTAAAATAAGACTTGATCTCTTCACCTATAAGCTCATTCCACCCATTCAATACACCCCTTTCAAAACTTGTTTACCCTTCGGCCTATGTGGATTGAGGAAGGATGGTGTTTTAATAAACGAAAAAAAAAAATAGGTACGACACGAAGGAAATTGAAATCGAATATTCAATTGCAGAGCACAACGACAATCTCTACCGAAGACGCAAATTGCTTTCGATTGGAAAAGTATGTCGTCACAGAGAAGAGCAAGACACTTTTTTTTATTTCATCGCACATAATATATAGAACCGTAATCTAGTTGTGCACTTGAAGGGTTCATTATAGCCTTCTTTACAATATTACGCATTTAATGAAGCAACACACATCTGTGTCACATGAGGCACTAGGTGTTATATGTGTGCAAAAGTGATTTTCTTTTTTCCACTTCAAAATTGAACATACAGAATAGAATACATGATGTGATGGAACATGAGAAAATAAATCTCAAAGACTTTGGAATGTGACAATTTTCCGATAGCACGCAGGCAGGGCTAAGAGGGCTCTTGACAGCCTCTTAACAAAACTCAACTCGCACACACATGACACTTGAAGACTTTTATTTCTGTGATAAGTTCACCTCAAGAGCACATTAGCGACTTACATCGTCATTCATTCAGTTGATGTGTCGATGTCGACTTTATCCATTGAGAGTTTTATTCTTCATCATGGGATTTATAACTCTCAAGTGAAACACCCTTCGGACAGGACACAAATTGAGGTTCGACACGTACCTAGTTTTGACAAAAAAAAATGATAAAATCATTCTGTCCAGCCAGAATTTTGCAACACATCCTGCTCTTTACAAGAAGTAATGGAATGCAACGCTAATTCTCAGACTTTTTCTATGAAATGATTACAATTCATGAAAAAATGTCATCAAAAGATAGCAGCTGTTTATACATCAACATTTCCATAACAAAATATTTCAATGTTGACTTTTATTTAACAAAAAAAGTGTTTTTTTTTTTTTCTTGTCAAAAACAAAAATCCCGCGGGGTCATGTTTCAGGAACTTCGGTATGTAGGTTACTTTCTTCTATCAATTTTTTGTTGTAATAAGTAAAACCAGATAATTCTCATTATACCGACCGCACATCAAACCCTTAAAAACGGAAATTGTATAAAAATTAGAAAATAACAGAACAAGAGGATAATTAGCAGTAATTTTGCCGCAGGATATTTAAAGAAGAAAAACAAATTTATTTTTAACCTATTTCAAAATTACTTTTAAGTTTTTTTTTAATGTTTTTATCCCAGTGTTAGGTTTCTAGTATTTTTCATCCCTCGAGATGTGTGAATGACTACGCTGGAGGCTTATAAAACGCGCTTGTAATCATATACATTTAGCTAATTGAATTTTAAATTTGTTTGAATTCTTTTTATTTTAATGGATATTGAAGTTATTTAGGGTAAAGAATCCTAAAAAGTTTGAACGCAATTTGACGTGGAAATTATTACAGAGATGAATCGCAATTTACATCGTAAGTATTTATTTGAAACTGTTTTGGAAAAATTCTTTAAGGTTTTCTCCAAGGTTTATTTAAGAGACATCGAGTTGTTTTGGCTTTGAGAGCATATCAAAATGTAACATCTTATGACTTATGGAGAATTCCCAAGAAATACTTGGTGACGGTTTAAGACAAGGTTATTATTCGTAAAACCAATTTTTTTATTTGCAATATTGTTGACGGACATTTTTGTGTCAAAATTTTTTTAGTTAAAATGGCATCTCCTGGAGCAAAAAATTAAACTCCAAGCCATAGATATGCCTTTTGAAAGAACGAGCGTTTATCAGGGTTTTATTGGATCCATTGAAGCAAAACTGTATTAAAACATGTTGGGGCACCTAAGTTCCACAAAATAACAATGTTCTGTACAGTAGGTAATAGTGTAGGTACAAATATCCTTTATATTACAGATTTTCAATTCATATAAGTACACTATTGGTGTATTATCTCCTCTAGGCTCATCAGACCATTGTGTCATATCTGCAAATTTCTCGTGCCACCAAATCACAGTTAAAGAAAAAATCCCAAAGAGAACCGTTTGGCAATACGAGAAATCCAACTGGGACGGTCTCAATAATTTCTTCAAAAGCTTGAACTGTTCACTATGCTTCCTCTATAGTGATGTTGACGCCAGTGTAGATATGATTTTAAACTTGATTCTTTGTGGAATGAGAAATTTTATCCCGAATAGGGTGAAATCTATCGAACCCAAAGAAAACTCATGGTATGTTTCGAGCTGTAAAGAGGTTATTAGGGTTAGAGAAGTAAGCTTCCGATGTTATAAAGCCAACCCTACTGAGGAAAACCGGAAAAAGTTTCAACAAGCTAGAAAGACCTGTAACGTTCATATTCGAAGAACCAAATTTTACATGAACAAAAATTAAGGCAAAAAATACTACAATGTCCCAAAGGTAGTAAAATTTTTTGGTCATTTGTAAAAAACATACGAAATACCACCTCGTCCTCGGTTCCAACGCTCGTCTTCAATGATACTCCTTTTGTCAGCTCGCAAGATAAAGCCAATTTGCTTGCAGCACAGTTTGCTGTTAATTCGACGCTGCCAGAAAGTGTTATGACTCCTCCTGTACTTGAGAGCGTAAATGATTTTATTTGACAAATCTTCTTTCGCACTCGTGCAGTTGCTAGAGTTCTAAAGTAAATGTACACAAATCCGCTGGCCCGGATAGTATCCCTCCCATTGCTCTGAAGAGGTGTTCTTCAACGCTGGCCAAACCACTGCGTAAGCTTTTCCATCTGTCCTACTCTACTGGTCTCTATCTTTTGTAGATGGAAAACAGCATTTGTTCAGCCTGTCCCTAAAAAAGGCGTATCTTCTTCACCCTCTAACTATCGACCAATTGCACTTACGTCCCTCCTTTCCAATGTCATGGAAACGCTGATTAATTTCCAGCTCATGAAATATCTCGAGGAACGAAAGCTTCTTAATGACCGGCAGTACGGCTTTCGTAGCAATAGGTCCACTGGTGATCTGATGGTATATCTCACCGAACAGTGGACCAAATCTTTACATCGTTTTGGAGAAAGTAAGATTATTGCACTTGATATTTCAAAAGCGTTTGATAGAGTTTGGCACCAAGCTCTCTTATCAAAAATGCGCGCAATTGGTTTCGGTGAACCTCTTCTTCGTTGGATTAGAAATTACCTTTCGGACCGTTCAATACAAGTCGTATTGGACGGTTTCAAGTCTGAAATCCACAAAATAAATGCTGGTGTGCCCCAGGGCTCCGTTTTGTCTCCGACTTTCTTCCTATTATTTATTTATTTTATTTTTATAAATGATCTTTTGTCTGAAACTTCTAATCCATTTAACTGTTTTGCTAACGAGAGTACCCTCAGCTTCTCATAGTCGTTTACAGATTCTCATCGATGTCCTTCGGATGTGGAACTTGAACGGCCATGTATGACAAGCTCATTAAATTCTGATCTCGACAGCATTGTCCAATGGGGAATCGAGAACCGCGTAGTGCTTCTAAAACTCAATGTTGTCTCCTGTCGTTAAAGCGAAACCCACCCCCAATGCCGCTATCCATGGGCGGCTGTTGCATCGAGGAAACCGAACAGCTCTCAGTTCTCGGTATGTGTGTCACAGACCACCTTTTGTGGAATGACCACATATTTGATATCGCCAAAAACGCTGCTAAGTGTTTAGGTTTTCTCCGTAGATGCCAGAAGTTTTTTCCCCTTCTGATCTGGCTGTGATCTACAAAGCCTTTATTCGTCCAAAACTTGAGTACAATTCTCATGTTTGGGCGGGAGCTCCAAGAACTCACTTGAGTTTGTTGGACAGAATTCAAAAGAGAGCTTTAAAAATGATAGGCGAAAGATCTATAATAGAAACAATTACATCTCTCGAGCACCGCCGTAATGTTTCGTGTCTTTCTCTATTTTATCGCTATTATTATAATCAGTGTTCTAGTGAAATAGCCAGTTGCATTCCTCCCCTTAAAAAATTCAACCGTAATACTCGCGCTTCTAGGAATGCCCATCCGTTCACCCTTGAGCCCAACTTCGGACGTACTGTAATGTACAGTGTTTCTTTCTTCAGTCGCACCACACGAATGTGGAATGCTTTACCTGACTCGACTTTCCCCTTCCATTTCGATGTGCAATCGTTCAAAACCAATGTGCATCGGTATCTCCTTCTAAATCCTCTCCTACTTACCTAATCGCTCGTGCTGTGTTAAAAACATTTTAAGGGTAGCCATAACCCCTTTTGCGCGCGTGGAATATAAAAAAAAAAAAAGTCTTCAAATTGGTGAACAATATTTTCAATAATATTTTTAGTTCTCATTGTTCGACTTTCCATGAAAAGCCAACAAAAATAAAAATAGATACAGGGTGGATGATGAAGCGTGCTACAAAAACAAATCTTAATAACTTTTTTCTGAATAGATTTTTAACAACATTTTTTTTTTTTAATTTGTATATCGTTCTTTAAAATTAATAAAAATAGATAATTGGGATGAGGAATTCCACATTTGCGTTGCGCGCCGCTATCACGCACTAGAGTCTATACCTTAGGCGTGGGACAGTCACCCGAAGGAGTTACCACCGAAATCATTCCGTTCGAACGCCGGAAACAATTGCTGCTGTAGCTGCAGACAATATTGCATACGGATTTGAATTTGTTTCTCTACAAGGTTCAAATTACTAGCAAATTGAAAACCTCAGTATTTCCGGTACGCTTGGAATTCTGTCAAAAGCTGCTCCGAATAGTTGAGAAGGACCAAACCATGCTAATTTGCATTTTCTTGTCAGATGAAGCCGACATCGACTGAAATGGCAAAATTGTCGAATATGGTGTGAGTCGAACCAAAAAAATCCGTCATGAAACTGAACTTTATCCAGATCGGATCACAGTATGTTGTGCAGTTTCCTCAAGCTGCATTGTCGGCCCATACTTTTTTGAAGAAAACTGACGCACCGTAACGGGTAATGGTGACCGTTATATAAAAATACTGAGGGATTTTCTTTACTCAGAACTGCGCTGGCAGAGACCAGCGATCCACTTCGCGATCAGCCGGCGTTTTAGAAGCAGTCTCCAGGACGTCCGTAACAGAAGAGGTGCTGACATGGGAATGGCCCGGGACCACCATCTGATGGTTGCTACCGTAAGATTGCGTACAGCTGCAGTTCGGAGATCCCAAGGAAACACTCGAATGCCCAAGTTTAATACAGATAGACTAAAGGATCCTGCAGTGCGCCAACAACTAGGGGACCACCTTTCACAAGGATTGAACGCAATCAGCAGCACGGAAACCACATCCATCGAAAATCATTGGTGTGCTGTGAAAAATGTGTTCATATCCGGTGCTGAAAGTATAGTCGGCCGGGCGCAAGGAAGAAATAGTGCTTGGCTTTCCGACGAAACTTGGGCAAGGATCGAAGAAAGGAAACACCTTAAAGCTCGCATCGCAGCTACCCCAGCAGCAGGGAGAAACGAGCTTGAGTCTACGTACCGCATGAAGATGAGGGAAGTTCACCGTAGTGTGCGACGTGATAAGCGTAACTACATCAACGCACTGGCTACAGAAGCAGAAGAAGCCGCTAGTAGGTGTGACAGTAGGACCGTCTACAGAATTACCAAAGAGCTCACTGGTGTCCAGAGCTCAAAACAACACCTGGTTAAAGACACAAATGGATCCCTGCTAATTTCGGATGAGGACCAGCTCATAAGGTGGAGGGAACACTTTTCTGCGGTTTTAAACCGCGTTTTCGCAAGTGAAGTGAACCCTACTCCCACTGAGCTACCCGAAGTAACAATTTCCCGAATACGCACCGTACCCCCCAGTAAAGAAGAAATTATCACCGCCATCAAAGCACTGAAGAACAACAAAGCGGTTGGACTTGACGGTATTCCTGCAGAGCTCTTAGGAGCAGCCCCAACGACATCGAGCGAGCTACTGCACCCACTTATTAAGAGAGCTTGGGAAGCAGAGAGCTTTCCTGAAGAGTGGAAAAAAGGAATGATTGTCAAGCTCCCAAAGAAAGGAGATCTCACACAGTGCGAAAACTGGAGAGGAATATGCGTTCTGCCTGCAGTAGCCAAGATAATAGCAAGGATAATATTGGACCGAATTAAAGACCACCTCGAAGACACACTCGACGCCGAACAAGCAGGTTTCCGCACTGGATCTTCCTGTGTTGATCACATCAACACCTTGAGGATCATCATCGAACAGTGCGTTGAATATCGATCACCACTTCACCTGCTGTTCATCGATTTTGAAAAGGCGTTCGACAGTGTCAATAGAGAATTTATTTGGCTTGCTTTGCACAGGAGGGGCATCCCAGATAAATTGATTGCTATTATCAAGGCTACATATGATGGATCCAGGTGTCACGTTTTGCACAAAGGTAGGCTGTCAGAGGAGTTTGAAATCCAAAGTGGAGTTAGGCAAGGCTGTATACTGTCACCAATACTGTTCCTGTTGGTGATAAGTGACGTACTGCACGCAGCTTTGTCAAATGGAAATGGGGGAATTCAGTGGACTCTGCAATCTCACCTCAAACATCTGGACTACGCGGACGACGTATGCTTACTCTCTCATAGGATCATGGATCTCCATCAAATGACAACAAGGGTGGAGAGAGAAGCAGAAATCGTAGGGCTTAAGATCAACTCGGCAAAAACTAAAAGGATCAGCCTTGGAACTTCCTCATCAATCCAAGTAAATATTTCTGGACAACCGGTAGAGATGGTAGAGGATTTCCAATATCTTGGGAGTATTATCTCTACGGGTGGCGGAACTGAACTGGACGTAAACAGCCGAATCAGAAAAGCAAAGGCTGCGTTCGGAATGCTGTCCAAAATATGGAGAAACAACTCTTTTAGCTTAAAGACCAAGCTACGACTGTTCCGCTCCAATGTTGAATCCGTTCTGCTTTACGGCTGCAGCACTTGGAAAGTCACTGAAATTGTCACTAGAAAGCTGCAAACCTTCGTTAATAGATGTCTACGAAACATCTTGAGGATTTTCTGGCCCAACCGTATCTCCAATGCCGAACTTCATACGAGAACGGGTCAGGAGCCCATAGACTCCATTATACGAAGAAGAAAGTGGCAGTGGATTGGCCATACGCTTCGAAAAGGCGATCGGTGCATTGCATCTCAAGCAATGCAGTGGAACCCGCTCACACAGG